>JAOWBW010000046.1:0-600000 GCA_026119855.1 Campanula takesimana
TTTCCTAGAGGATTTGGTGTCAAAACTTGTATATAACACCTCTAGTCAGTCCTAGAATACCATGCAGCCTTAAATCAGTTCTGGGAACTTTTCTTTTGGAGTAAAATTCTCAACCTTTTGCTCCCAATGGCCCTAAGTAGTCTGTCCCTTCATCAATAATTGTTGATGAGTTTCTTTTGGACTCAGAATTAGTGGAACGTGTTGGGTTTTGAGCAAAACTGCACAGCGGAATAAACCCAAAAGCTAGATCCGATCACGATGATTAAATTAATATGGAGATGAATTTAGAACACTAACCGTGACGGAGCTTTAAAATTCTGAGATCTTCAATCTTTGTTCTTTCGCGCTTCTTCGAATCACGAACGTAGGAACGACCGCAAAACTTGGATCACGAACTTTGAGGAGTTGATGCCAACGCCCTCTATGTTTATCCACACGCGAACGAATTTCAGAACTATTCTTGAACCAGATTGCTAGACCCAATAGAAACTCTTTCTACTTTGAAGGCTTATATGGAAAATCAATGTTCTTGTTCTTGAGGAAGAAGAAGAACTTGTTTTTCTCTCTCTCGGAGGCTATCTAATTGATATGGAATCAATACATACTGATTAGGTCGTTGTTAGAGGTTTATATACTTATTAGTCCTAAACCGTTTAGGAGAATAGGTTAAAACCGTCACAACACGAAATCAGTTTTTGGGCACGAACAGGGCCTGCTCGGCCGAGTCCTTTAAGGTGCTCGGCCGAGCACCTTTGCTCCAGAAAATCTGACCTTCTTATGATTTCCCATGCTCGGCCGAGTCATATGAGGTGCTCGGCCGAGCACCACCAGAATTCCGATTTTAGCCTTTTAAAATCATTCGTCCTTTTGTGTGTGACCCCATAGGATTATATAAGTTGGCAATGAGCCCAAACACATTTGTGCTCATAAATCATGAGCGGACTCTAGCAAGCCATCATGACTACCCAATTAATATAACTTGTATAAGTTCGTGAATCCTTTATAGAACATATTACAATCTCTTTGTTTCACGATGTCTATTGAACGTAAGCCATGGTCAATGGTCAACTTACAATGTTCAATGCTTTCTCGATCCAGAATGTATTGATAGTACAAATCTTATTTGAGCACGGCCATGCATTTCATCAACACATTCTTCGAGTGGCCAAAGCTTGACATCTCTCTCTTACGAGGAACAAATCCCTTCTGATTTATTACCTTTCCCTACATGAATCCGATTACGCCAATCACATTCTTTATAGCTACCCGATTAGGGTAACGTTTGAATATGTCAAACGTAATGTTCATCGAGTGGAAGACTGTGATAATCTCAGGTCTAAAGATTCCAGTAATATAACTATATGAGACTTAATTATGACATTGTGACCATGACATAAATCTCATATGGGTCAGTCCAGTATTTGGTCTCCAACAAATACCCATAAGTTTAATTGTATCCCATACACATAATCATGCATATGATTATCCATTAAACTTATACTAACAATTAATCATAATTATCAGGGACGGGGATTATTATAATAAACATGCAAAGGATATAATAATCAAACATTCAATATCTTTAATATATAAATAACATTAATCGTTTTACAAAACGTGCCTAAAGCATACAACACCAACAATCTCCCCTTGCACTAGGCCTAATTAATGTATCGAATACCCATAGACCTACATGACCATCATGCTTTGCTTGTGGAAGACCCTTTGTCAATGGGTCGGCAATGTTATCATCAGTCGGTACTCTGCATATATTCACGTCACCTCTGTTAATGATTTCTCGAATGACATGGTAACGCCTAAGTATGTGTTTGGACTTCTGATGGTTTCTTGGTTCCCTTGCTTGAGCAATAGCACCATTATTATCACAATAAAGGTCTATTGGATCAGCAATGCTAGGAACTACCCTAGTTCAGTTATGAACTTCTTGATCCAAACAGCTTCTTTAGCAGCATCGGATGCAGCAATATACTCAGCTTCCGTTGTAGAATCAGGACAGTACTTTGCTTAGAACTCTTCCAGCTAACAGCACCTCCATTAAGCACAAATACAAATCCAGATTGCGATCTAAAATCATCCTTGTCGGTTTGGAAGCTTGCATCTGTGTAACCACTTACAACAAGATCACCTTCCACACCTCCATACACCAAGAACGAATCTTTAGTCCTTTCGCAAGTACTTAATAATCATCTTGACTGCAATCCAATGATTTTCACCAGGATTTGATTGGTATCTACTCGTCATGCTTAAAGCATACGAGACATCGGGTCTAGTACATATCATGGCATACATGATTGATCCAATGCGGAAGCATATGGAATCCCAATCATTCTCTTATGCTCATCAGTTGTCTTAGGACACTGATTCTTGCTTTAGAGTTATGCCATGTCCTACTGGCAAATTTCCTCTCTTAGAGTTTTCCATGCAGAATCTCTTAAGAACTTTGTCAATATATGTATCTTGACTTAAACCAATCAATTTCTTGGATCTATCACGATAGATCCTAATGCCAAGGATATAAGCGGCTTCTCCATATCTTTCATAGAGAAACACTTTCCTAACCAAGTCTTTACAGACTGTAGTGCGGGAATGTCGTTTCCTATGATCAATATGTCATCAACATATAGTACCAGAAATAATACTACGCTCCCACTAATCTTCTTGTAAACGCAAGGTTCATCTTCGTTCTTGATGAAGCCAAACTCTTTGACCGATTCATCAAAATCGAAGATTCCAACTCCTAGAGGCTTGCTTCAATCCATAAATGGATCGTTGCAATTTGCATACTTGTTAGAATTTTCTGGAATTACAAAACCTTCAGGTTGTGTCATGTAAACATCATCAAGTAAGTTCCCGTTAAGGAACGCTGTTTTGACATCCATTTGCCATATCTCATAGTCAAAATATGCGCTATGGCAAGTAAAATTCTTATAGACTTGATCATTGCTACGGGCGAAAAGGTTTCATCATAGTCGATACCATGAATCTGCCTATAGCCTTTTGCTACAAGTCTAGCTTTATAAGTATGCACCTTTCCATCCATGTCAGTTTTCCTTTGAAAACCCATTTGCATCCTATGGTTTTACACCTTCGAGCGCATCAATCAAGTTCCAAACTTGATTATCATACATGGATTTAATTTCAGATTCCATGGCTCTAAGCCTTTATCTGAATCAGGAGCGGACATCGCTTCTTGGTAGGAAGTAGGTTCGTCATCAACTATGACTTCTACTTCATTGCTATCCGTCATGAGAAATCCATATCTCTCAGGTTCAGATCGCACCCTACCAGTTCTCTGCGAGGAACTTGAGTATTCTGAGTAGGTTCCACAACTCTTTGTGAAACTTGTTCAGATCCAACATTTTGTTCCATGTAATTTCGGGTTCTCGAATTTCTTCGAGATTAATTTTACTCACACTAATTCCTTTGGAGAGAAACTCTTTCTCTAGAAAGGTACCATGACGGGCAACAAACACTTTGTTTCCGTGCGGTTGTAAAAGTAATAACCCTTAGTTTCCTTAGGGTAACCAACGAAAATACATTTATCAGATTTAGGTGTGAGTTTGTCAGATATGAGCTTCTTAACAAATGCTTCACAACCCCAAATCTTCATGAAAGACAAACTAGGTTTTCTTCCAGTCCACATCTCATGTGGAGTCTTTGGAACAGATTTTGTTGGAACATTATTTAGTGTTAGTGCAGCAGTTTCTAGTGCATGTTCCCAAAAGGTTAAAGGAAGATCAACTTGACTCATCATGGAAACGGACCATATCCAATAAAGTCCTATTTCTCCGTTCGGACACACCATTCCATTGTGGTGTCCCAGGGGAGTTAATTGTGAAACAATTCCACAATCTTTCAGATGATTGTCAAATTCTTGGCTTAAATATTCTCCACCACGATCTGATCGAAGTGCTTTAATAGTTTTGCCAAGTTGATTTTGTACTTCATTTTGAAATATTCTAAATATCTCAAAAGATTCACTTTTATGTTTCATTAAGTAGACATAGCCATATCTACTAAATCATCAGTAAAAGTTATGAAGTATTGATATCCTCCCCTAGCATTGCAACTCATTGGTCTACACACATCAGTATGTATGAGGGCCAATAAGTCATTAGCCCTTTCACTACTCTTAGTAAAAGGTGCCTTAGTCATCTTTCCAAGTAAACATGACTCACAAGTTTCATATGATTCAAAATCATGTGAATCTAGAAGTCCGTCCCCATGGAGTTTTGAGATACGCTTCTCATTAATATGACCAAGACGGCAATGCCACAATAAGTATGATTTACATCATTAGGTTTGGATTTTATTTACATTATAAACATTCTCATTATTCCCATTTTCAACATCAGAACATAAAGGCCATTAAATGAACATGCAGTACAATAAAGCATATCATTTAAATAAATAGAAAACTTCTTATTTCAATAAGAAACTTAAAACCTTCATTATCCAAACAAGAAATGAAATAATATTTCTACTTAAATCCGGAACGTAATAACAATTGTTCAAAACAAGAATTAATCCGCTAGGTAACAATGACATCATATGTTCCTACGGCTAATGCAGCAACTCTTGCTCCATTTCCCACGCGTAGGTCCCACTTCGCCATCTTAAGTAGCCTTCTATTCCTTAGTCCCTGCACATTTAAACAAATGTGAGATCCACATCCAGTATCTAATACCCAGGAGCTAGAAGTAGAGAGTAGAATATCTATAACATAGATACCTGAAGTAGATGCAGTCCCACCGCTCTTTCTTCTTCTTTAACTCTTCTTGTAAACCTTGCAATTTCGTTTCCAATGTCCAATCTCATTGCAGTGGAAACAAATTGCATCCTTTTGTGAAGCAGGTTTAGCCACATTAGCTTTGGCAACAATTGTCTTGCTAATCTTGGGTTTGACAACTTTTGCCTTACCCTTTCCTTTGCCTTTTTGGCCCTTTCCTTCCTTAGACACAATGAGTACAGAGCGGTGTCTCTTACCGATTTTCTTTTTGCCTGCTTAAGCATCCCATGCAATTCAGACATAGTCTTATCCCATCCCTTGCATATTAAAGTCATGACGAACTGATTATAGCTTTTGGGCAATGAATTAAGAATAAAATCGGTAGCCAACTCAATCTCAATTGGATGGCCAAGCCTCTCTAGTTTCTCAAAGTAAGCCTTCATTTTCAAAAACATGAGGGCTCACAGACTGTCCTTCGCTCATCTTGCATGAGACTAGGGCAGCTATGGTGTCGAACCTCTCCTGCCTTGCTTGTCTTGGAACATATCTTTCAATGTAGCAGCAAGGTCAAATGCTTCCAAGTGTTCAAGAATCTTCTGAAGTTCTGAACACATGGCCACAAGCATAAGACAACCCACCTCACGAGAATCATTCACTGTTTCTTGTAGGCGTTTCTCTCATCCTGGGGTGCATTAGAAGCAGGTTCTTCTTCAGGAACGGGCTCATCAAGAATATAGAGCTTATCCTCATGCTTTAGAACAATTCTAAAGGCTACGGATCCAATCCGTATAGTTAGCTCCATCTTCTTGAAGTTTCTCCTTCTCAAGGATAGATCGCAGTGATAAATTTGTATTCTGAGCCATTATCTACAATTATGCAAACATATAATTAAATATAAGTACAAACTTAATTAAAGATATTAAATTAATAGTATTTTACAAATACTCCCCACTAAATTTTATAACCTTCATATACATCCAATGTATAATATAATTTGAATGGGCTAAGATCCATATTTCACTTAACTTTGAGTCGGCTAGGGCACGACTGCTCAAAATAAGTTATTTAGGCAACAAACTCCTTGTCAATCATATTGTATATGACTCTTAGATCTTTTATGAGATTTTGGATATCGTATATCTAACATGTTTTAATCTCATCTGTGCCTTAGGCCCAAAACTGTTTTGATAGCCTAATTAAGTTAAACCATTTTAAACGTATAGGAATCACTGTTTCCTCATCTTGCTCATAAATGGATAGAATCAATGCACCTACGCTAGGGCGTAACCCACACAAAACTACCCACGTACTCACAAGTGTTTTAATCATGGATTGGTACGGACTTAAATTTTAAAGAAGGTTCATGACATATAGCATGGTCAATGTTTATAGTCACATAATATAAACACATAAAGCAACGGTTAATAATTTAACTAATCTCATTAATTAAATTAAGATTTCATGTGATTGATTTATGGGGATAAATTCTTTAACACATTATTGAGAGCACGATTGTACGGTCGAAACTAAGCCAAAAGGCATCCACAATCCCGTACCAATTTAGAAACTAGAAGAAACAACTATGTAAGGTCGAAACTAAGCCAATAGGCATCCACAATCCCTTACATAAAGTAACTCGATTCTAAATTATTTTGTCCCATCAATTCATTACTTTGACCTTGATATTTGTTTTCAGGAAACACGGTTTCTCAAACCAGCCATCTGACAAACAAATTCAATCCAAAGTGATTTTAAACAAGCCATTTAATTTCAGGAAACACGGTTTCTAAAAACCAGCCATCTGAAAAACAAATTCTGTCCAAAATCAACCTGCTCGGCCGAGTCCTCTAAGGTGCTCGGCCGAGCGCCTCTGTGTTCCAGAAAACCCTTTGCTTCTGACGACTCTGCTCGGCCGAGTCTTATAGCCTGCTCGGCCGAGCACCACGAACAGAACAGATTTTCTTGTCGAATTTTAATTCTAAGATTGCTTTCCCGATTCATTTAGGATTTGGTGTTCATAATGATCATATCATCATGTTCATCAAAACCTTGAATAAACGATTTATTCATGAATCAAAGATCATCAACAAATCAATCCAATTAAATTTTTTTTGATAATCTAAAGGAACATAATAATCAAATTATTATTGCAATCGTAGATCCCACATAACGTATTTAAACGGTGCGATTTTATGATTTCAATATATCTCATATACAAACATAAAACTCAGATCACATAAACATCTTGAATCCAAATTCACATAGCATGCCAAAACATATAATCCAATTATATCATTAACATGTTATTATTAAAATAATCATGTTGAACGGGGCTCTGATACCACTGTTGGGTTTTGAGCAAACATGCACAGCGGAATAAACCCAAAAAGCCTAGATCCGATCACGATGATTAAATTAATATGGAGATGAATTTAGAACACTAACCGTGACGGAGCTTTAAAATTCTGAGATCTTCAATCTTTGTTCTTCGCGCTTCTTCGAATCACGAACGTAGGAACGACCGCAAAACTTGGATCACGAACTTTGAAGGAGTTGATGCCAACGCCCTCTATGTTTATCCACACGCGAACGAATTTCAAGAACTATTCTTGAACCGGATTTCTAGACCCAATAGAAACTCTTTCTACTTTGAAGGCTATATGGAAAATCAATGTTCTTGTTCTTGAGGAAGAAGAAGAACTTGTTTTTCTCTCTCTCGGAGGCTATCTAATTGATATGGAATCAATACATACTGATTAGGTCGTTGTTAGAGGTTTATATACTTATTAGTCCTAAACCGTTTAGGAGAAATAGGTTAAACCCCGTCACAACACGAAATCAGTTTTTGGGCCCGAACAGGGCCTGCTCGGCCGAGTCCTTTAAGGTGCTCGGTCGAGCACCTTTGCTCCAGAAAATCTGACCTTCTGATTTCCCATGATCGGCCGAGTCATATGAGGTGCTCGGCCGAGCACCACCAGAATTCCAATTTTAGCCTTTTAAACAATTCGTCCTTTTGTGTGTGACCCCATAGGATTATATTAAGTTGGCAATGAGCCCAAACACATTTGTGTTCATAAATCATGAGCGGACTCTAGCAAGCCATCATGACTACCCAATTAATATAACTTGTATAAGTTCGTGAATCCTTTATAGAACATATTACAATCTCTTTGTTTCACGATGTCTATTGAACGTAAGCCATGGTCAATGGTCAACTTACAATGTTCAATGCTTTCTCGATCCAGAATGTATTGATAGTACAAATCTTATTTGAGCACGGCCATGCATTTCATCAACACCATTCTTCGAGTGGCCAAAGCTTGACATCTCTCTCTTACGAGGAACAAATCCCTTCTTGATTTATTACCTTTCCCTACATGAATCCGATTACGCCAATCACATTCTTTATAGCTACCCGATTAGGGGTAACGTTTGAATATGTCAAACGTAATGTTCATCGAGTGGAAGACTGTGATAATCTCAGGTCTAAAGATTCCAGTAATATAACTATATGAGACTTAATTATGACATTGTGACCATGACATAAATCTCATATGGGTCAGTCCAGTATTTGGTCTCCAACAAATACCCATAAGTTTAATTGTATCCCATACACCATAATCATCATATGATTATCCATTAAACTTATACTAACAATTAATCATAATTATCAGGGACGGGGATTATTATAATAAACATGCAAAGGATATAATAATCAAACATTCAATATCTTTAATATATAAATAACATTAATCGTTTTACAAAACGTGCCTAGAGCATACAACACCAACAGAACGCTACAAGGGTGATTTAGCAACGTTCTTTCGTTTATTAAATAAACCTCACCAAGAGATATTCGTGGAGATGTTCGGGTTTAAGATTCTTTTCACCTTGAAGAATCTAAAACCGGATTGGGACCTTTTAAAGGAAGTTGCACGCTTCTGGGATCCATCGACTCACCTCTTCAACTTTTCACTTAATGAGATGGTCCCTTCTATAGAGGAGATGGCGGCTATCTTGGATATGCCATTAACCGGGGTGATTGCGGTTCCTAACTGTGACAAGGTACCGGCGGAGTCTTTTAGGGACTTATTGTGTATAGGCCTTCCCGAGGCACAGAGTTATATTCATAACCACTATGTTGATCTCCACTCTTTGCCTAGGAGATATAAAGGTCGGGTGACTCGTGGTCACAGTGTGGATTCTCAATGCTGCTGTAGACACCCCGCCTTGGACCGCTCACCCCGATTGCACATTTGATCTTGTGTTTCTCCCCATTTTAAGTGTTTCTTGTTAGTTTCTGTCACTTCTGTTAAGTTCCTGACTGACTTCGTTAAGTCCAGGGACTAAACTGAATGACAGGGCTGACTTTCTAGTCCATTCTGTCAAAATTGCCTTCTCTAAGTCGCGCGCCTCCGACAGGAGGAGCCAGGCGCGCGCGCCTCCCGCCCCCAAAGCAGGAAGCGCGCGCCTCTGGGCGTCAGTTACAGATTTCTGGCCAGGATTCTCTCCCTTGCTCAATTTACAGGATTTTGCCAGGGAAGGATTTCTTGGTGACTGAGTTTTGGCACCAAAAACACCCCTCTTTCACCTATAAAAACCTCCCTTTACCTCCATTTTCTGGGACCAAAAAATTGAACTTACAAAAACTATACCAAAATCACTTTCTAAAGGTTCTCCAAAGATCTCATCAAGCAATATTTGAAGTTCTTCAAATTGTAGGTAAAAGTCCATCTTTTCCTTTCTTTTCTACTTCATCTCCTCTCTCTCTTTTTACTCTAATCAAATGTGCAATCACCCAAATCATTTTGGGACATGACTCTAATGATCACCTCATCTCATTGAGGTTGGTTAAGGAGTTATCTCCTACATTCCAAACTCTATTTTAAACCCCCCTTTTATGACTTAAAGAAGAAGAAGAAGAACGTTATTATTCATGTAGATTTTGATCAACCAAGACCAACTTTAGTTGGGCGAGATGGGTGTTTCGGTACTTCCCATCTCGTAATCTAACCCCCGAAACTCAAAACAAAGAATCTCTGTTTTCGTAATCAAACTTAGGCTATAATCAATAGGTTTTTCTTATGTTCCTCAAAACATAGGTGGCGACTCTAAACAATCTAAAACAAGTTAGAAATCCTAGGATAATTCACCGCTCTAGCCTAAAGCCGTGGTTTCCCGGGGTATCTACAGCTGCCTCTTGGCATTGTGCTTATTTCGAAGCGTGCTTTTCATGAGCAAGTGTGGCGTGGTGAACACGGAGTTCGTGGACATCGTTTTGCAAGCTAGAGGATGGGGCTTCAACATAATTCCTATTATCTTGGGGGAGACCCTTCATGGTCTTAATGAGCTACACCGAACCGGCTCCATGACTCGGGGAAGTCCATTATTGTTGACTATTTGGCTCAGAGAACATTTCAAATAGTTGGACTCTCCGATCGAGTATTCTCCTTATTCTTTCCATAGACGGAGACTGTTGGTGAAGGGTCTCAGCATTAAGGAGTGGGCCTATCTTTTTGCTAAAGCGGAGACTGATGATATCTCTTGGTTCCCATCCTTTTGGAAGGTGAGGAGGTTCATAGCTAATACCCTTGGGTACAACAGGGTCGTCCTTCCGGGTTTAAGGGACTCCTCTTTCTATTTTTCTCGGAGGGTAATGCGATAATTCGGTCAACAGCATGACACTTTCGTGTTAGGGGATGGTCTCGAGACATTTCTTTCATGGACTCAGAGTTCTCTACGAGCTTGGCTTGCGCTTGGGGAAAAGGCACCACTGTGGATCGTTGGACCAATCTTCATCATGATGGAGGGAGCATCTATTTGTCCGACAAATATTTGGATTGGTTTCTGAAAGAACTCCGTCCCAGTGTCGAGGGCATTGATGAGATCCGCTGCTCTCTGTTGGGGGACAAATTCGGGCCTAGCTTGAATTTGAGGAAGAAGGAAGCTAAGGAGGATCCTTCTAATGTCAGAGTAGATGCCACTCAAGATTTTCTGGATAGTGACTTTTACGAGAAGAGAGCGAACGGATTTCCCGGTAAATTTCAAGCTCTAGATAGGCCTCATATGTTTGCAAGATTGACTCCCTCGGTGTTCAGTAGACTTGATGTTCCTCCCGGTTTTGAGAAACCTTTGCACAAGAGGAAGAGGAATGACAAGGTGGATCGTGGTCAAGCCCCTACTAAGTCAAGGAAGAAATAGATCCTTAGGAGTATTGAGAGATTGCCATAGATAGACCAAATGTTTAGATTTTTAGTATTTTATTTATTTTTCTTTTGCAAGTTGGTATTCATGTTAGAAATTTTCTTATTGCTTTCTTGAAATGCATTCAATTAATAAGAAGACAAGATTTTGATTTTATTTATTGAATAGACCGGACCAAAAGGCTGCCTACGTTCTCCTTTTACATCAATTAAATAAGGAGCTCAGGTCATCGTAGTTCTTGTTTAAGAAAGAGAAAAATATGTCTGCTGACTGACATGTCTCGTACGAGATATAGGTGTCTCGTATGAGACTGTCCCCTATTATTATTATTATTATTATTTTATGCACACCCTGAATTTTTCCTAGACCGCCCTTTCAGGTTTTCAATCTAGCGGGCTTCTTTTCTCGTGCTCTCTGCTCTAATTTTTGCCTAGGCCGCCCTTGTGGGTTTTCAACCTAGCGAGCTTTCCTCTTTTCTTTTTGAAATAGGGAACGAACTTATGAATAGTACTTCTTCAGCTTGTCCAAGTTGATGGGCTTTGGCAGTTGATCTCCATCTAGGTCTACGAGTTGTACCGCTCCTCCGGAGAAGATCTTCTTGACTATGTAAGGGCCTATCCATATTTGATGTTTCTAGACTTGACTTTCTTATTGAACACTCGGGCCATTCGCCGTTGATACGGTTGGATATGCTCGGCGGCTCGAAGTTGTCATTCATCTAGCAGGGCTAGTTGTTCGTAACGGATGTCTAACCATTCGACTTCATTCACTTGGTTTTCTAGGAGAACCCTTAGTGATGGTACTTCTAATTTGATTGGTAGCACTGCTTCCATCCCATAGGTAGGGCGTATGGAGTTTCACCAGTGGCGGTACGGATTGAAGTATGGTAGCCCCAGAGTGCAAAAGGTAGCTTAACGGGCCAGTCTCTGCCAGTTTTAGCCATTTTCCTAATGATGGTCTCAATGGTCTTATTAGCAGCTTCAACTGCTCTATTGGTTTATGGTCGGTACGGTGATGACTGATGTCTCTCTATCTTGTTCTCTGCAAGTAGTTGGTTGCATTCTTTCTCAAAGTGTGAGCCATTGTCAGATATCATCTTATGAGGTACCCCATATCGTCATATAATGTTGGTCTTAATGAACTCAGCCACCTTTTTGGCATTTAAGACTTTGTAGGATTGAGCCTCGATCCATTTAGTGAAGTAATCGACGACGACCAATACGAATGAGTGCCCATTATGACCTATCGGTGAGACTTTTCCGATGACTTCTATTAGCCATGTATAAAATGGCCAAGGGGATGTCATGGGGTATTACGCGGACGGTGGTGCGTGTTACAAGTAGGCATGTATCTGGCACTTGTGGCATTTTTTAACCATGTCAGTGCAGTCGGCTTCCATTGTAGCCCAATAGTACCCTAGTCGGATGATTTTCTTTGCTAGCATATTGCCATTCATGTGGGTTCCATAGACTCCTTGATGGACTTGGTCCATGACTTCTACTTCTTCGTGCTCATCGGCACAGCGTAGACACTGCTTATGGTGTTTTTTGTAGAGGCGGTCGCCTATAATAATGAATTGGGCGGCAAACCGCCTGAGGGCTATCTTTGCTTTAGGTGATGCATCTGATGGGAATGTTCCATCTAGGAGGAAAAGCCATACATCATAATACCAAGGTTTATCGTCCAAGGTATTTACAGAAACAGAGTCACACTCTTCTTTGCAGTCGTGCAGGTCTATGATTGAGTAATAAACGGGAGTTGTTCGTCTCGCGACATTGAAGGTTTTAACCTCAGTCCATTCAGTAATTTCTACAAGTGATGCTAGCATGGCTAGCGAGTCTGCCAAGTGGTTCTTATCTCTAGGAAGATAGTAGAAAGTGACCTCTTTGAACTGTTTGACCAAGTCTTGGAGATGGTCATTATATTTCTGGAGTGTAGGATCTTGTACCTTCCGCTTCTTGATTGACTGATAGATTATAAGTTGTGAATCTCCGTACACTTCTAGTTCGGTCACATTTCTTTCTAAGGCTGCTTTAAGCCCCGCTATGCAAGCTTCGTACTCGGCAATGTTGTTAGTGGCCTCAAAATCAAGGTGGATTGTGAGTGGAGTGCAAAAATCTGAGGGATCTACTAGTAACATGCCAATGCCATATCCCCGTTTATTGGCTGGGCCATCGAAAAATAATTGCCACTTATTTTTTGCTATTGTCATGATGTCCTCATCAGAGAATCACGGGTCTTCCCCCTTCGCTTCATCACATAGAAATTCGGCTAAATGATCCGCGAATACCCTTCCTCTCACGTATTTCTGTGTGATGTAAGTGATATCGTACCCCACGAGCATAAAGTACCACTTGGCTATTCTAGAGGAGACTTTAGACACCCCGCCTTGGACCGCTCACCCCGATTGCACACATGATTTTGTGTTTCTCCCTCTTTTTAGTGTTTTCTGTTAGTTTCTGTTACTTTGGTTAAGTTCCATACGGACTCCGTTAAGTCCCAGGACTAAACTGAATAACAGTTCTAACTTTCTAGTCCATTCTGTCAAAAATTGCTTTTCAGAGTCGCGCGCCTCCGCCTCTTGAGGCCAGACGCGCGCGCCTTCCGCCGCCTAGGTGGGATGCGCTCGCTTCTGGGGTGTGTTAGTTACAGATTCTGCCCAAGAATCTCTCCCTTGCTCATTATACATGATTTTGCCCAGGAAAGATTTCTTGGAGACTCCAACTGGCTCCAAAAACTCCCCTCTTTCAACTATAAAAACCACTCCAATCCATCATTGGAAGGGACCTTTTGTAATATACGGAAAATTTTCTATTAATTATATAAAATAACTAAATAAATTAATTGGCCATTATTTTAAATAGTGAACCGGGATAATTAGTTATGAATAAAAAGGGTTAACTAGGTATTTTGGGCTGCTAAATTGATAAGGCCCGTAGCCTAGTTATGAGAAGAGGGAGAGTTTTTCCTTTGAAGTTTAAAAATGACCTTCCACCTTAACCCTTAGACTTGTCAGTCACCATTGTTATTTTCCAAAAAAAAGAGAGCGAAGAGTGAGAGAGGGCAGCGCAAAAGGGAGAAAGAAGGGCAGCCGTGACAGAGGTAAAAGTCTGATCATTTTTCCCATTTTGTTAATATGGTGTATGCATCGATTTATGAGAATAGTACTGTTATTGCTATTGATAAAAGAACCGAAAATTTTATGGGTGTATTATAGTTATGATAATGTTAGTGTGTCAAGTGAGAGAAAATAATAGAGAAAATAGAGAGAGAATAGAAATCGAAGGAGAAAGAGTGCTGTGAGACGGAAAGAAAGAAAAGAAAAGAGAAAAGAAGAGAGAGAGAGAGAAAGAGACGTGTGAGAGAGAAGAAAGGAGTTGGATGGTGATGGAAATAAGGGTTAAAGTGAAAATGTTAAGGACCTTCCTGCAATTAAAAAAGGACTATATAGGAAAATTTATATAAACAATATGTGTATGTATATGTGTAAAGGACCATTTTGCAATTAAAAAAGGACTACAGAGGAACACGTATATAAACAATATGTGTATGTATAGGTTGAGGGACTAATATTGAAAATAAAATATGTGTGCACGTGTATTAGTGTGTGGATGGTGAGAGAGAAAGAATAATGAGAATTTTTATCTACCGGACAAAGGGCTGAATTCTTTTTAATCAGCCCAATTTGGTTGTAGAGAGTCCGAAAGAAGATAAAAGGGTTGTTGACTTAATTATGGGTAGTGGTCAGTTTATAAAACTGACTTGGTATTAGTATAAAATTAATATTAATTATGTTCTACTTGCACATGAATAGATTTTGCAGGGCGTTGTTGAGTGTATCGTTCGTACGTTTCGAGAGCTAGCTACTGTAATCAGGTAAGGGATTTACGTCTCTTAGTCCTATTGGATATCGTTATTTATTGACCCTCCGTTCCTAGAGTAATTATTGTTTTACCGTTATGGCCGGTAATTTTTATTGGAATTCACTCTAAAGCGTTTCCGTCAGTTAATTTAAATCTGACTTTAAATTGATATTGGATTATTGGTCAATTAAAGAACTTCATTGATAAAAGAATGATCACTTAATGAGACCCATTATTTGTGGGTTAATATTGATATACTATTGATACCCGGTCATGAGGGTTAGTTCATGACATGCCTATGTGGCATTAACCATCGATATCGACACCACTGAAATTGTGGTTATATAGGTTATCCGGATATACCGAAACATGGATACATCGACTATTGTACCCCTTTGGGTCACTTTTGAATATTGAATTGATGAGAAAAATATTAAGTGATCATAATTGATTTTACGCATTATCGAATATGGAATTGTGCCATGATTTCCTTTCTTTGTATTAAGAAGAAGATCATTGTTTGGATTTATTAATTTGTCCGTTTCATCGAAAATTGTTTATTGATACATTCTTTGAGGTCACCCCTTCTTAGAAACCGAAGGGGCGACGTATGACCTTACTGAGCATTATTCCTTCACCCTTTCTCTAATTCTATTTCTTCAGGTTATAAGTAGGAGAGCAGGACTTTCAGTGGAGACATCTTTGAGGCGGACCCGAATAATTAAAGTAGTGATTTTCATATTTTAAGTAGACTTTTATTTAGATTGTAATAAATGCCATGAACTCGTTTTGATGGCTACTAGCCGTTAGTAGTGAAAGACAATTGTTACGCTTCCGTTATTTATTTTGGATTGTGGTTAGTTAGATATACTAGCCGTGGATATTTGAATTGTAGTTATGACCGTTATTCCTTTATTTTGGGGACGGATTTATATTATTTAAAGATATTATGATACTTTGAAATTCGGGCCGTTACAGTTGGTATCAGAGCATTGGGATTAGAACTTGTAAGGGATAAGAACTCTGATATTGAATAGGTTTAAGTATTTGAATATCACATGTGGAAAAGTTTTTAGGAAAATTTCCATTAAAAGATATATTGGAGACTTAAGGGATGATTTTTTTTTTTATGAAACTAAAATTTCCTTATGGCATTATGTTAGTACCCGACCTGAAAATGAGTTTATTAGGACTTTCCCAAAAATACAAGGACTTTATAGGAATTAGAAACTTTGCAAAGACTTGTCCCGGATTCCCAAAATATCTCATTTATGACAAAATCTATCAAATTAGGTAGTAAATGGTTTCCTTAAAACCATGCAGAAACCCTAGCTTAAGAATCAAGTCAGCCTGCAACCTTGGCCACGCGGCCAACCTTGCTCCGCGTTGATCTTGGCCACGCGGCCACTATTGTCACCGGCTTCAACCATGGCCAGGCGGCCAACCTTGCTCTGGGTGATCCTGACCATCAGATCTTCCCATCAGCCTACTATATAAACCATTCCATTCCATTGGTTTTGAGGATCCGAATTTGAGAGCTCTTAAGGGACGATTTTGCTCCAAAATCAAGTCATTCAAGCCTCCAAAAACACTCTCAAGAATCTCAAGGAGATCAAAGGTTTATTTCTTGCCAACATAGGTAAGTTTTCTAACTTTTTCTTCATGCTCTTGCATCATTTTTAATGTAGATCTTTTATATTCATGTTTTTACATGTTTATTCATAGTTTCTTCATATTCCTTGCATGTTTATTCATATGCTTTGCATGTTCATAATATGTTCTTTGCATGTTCTTCGTGTTCATAGATTAAAACCTCATTTATGCTATATTTAGGGTTGCGATCTTCATAATTACATGTTATTTCATAGCCGATGATGATCGAGGGTTCATCAACCCGAGGATGATCTAGGAACTACTTCTAAACCCTAATCTTTAGGTAATTCCCCCTCATTACGCATGATCCCGATTCTTCTGCCTATTCTAAATTCTCTGCGAACTACGCTGACCTGAGCTTCTCACATTGAGAGGAACGTAGGCAATCTTCGGATCCGGTCTAAATCACTAACACACTACATACACCGCATCATGATAGAAAGACCGATCAATTCGGGCAATAGGAGTGATAACGTTCAATATTCTTCTCTTGTTGTAATTTGACCCCCGAACCCATTAAACATGCTTTTTCTCAATGTTTTGGCTAATTAAAACGGCGTGGCGACTCTCATAATTTTAATGTTGCAATGAATATCTCAAATTCAAACACATGTATTCACAGTGGCGACTCCGCTGGGGACTGTTTTGAAACTTTTTCAAACTTAGTGGGTCTAACTTTCGTTTACATCATGATGCTTGCCATGTTTACACATGCACACACTTGCCATGTTTACACATGCACACACTTACCATGTTTACACATGCACACACTTGTCATGTTTACATGTGCACCTCACACACACTTTCCATGTTTACACATGCACACACTTGCCATGTTTACGCATGCACACACCTGCCATGTTTACACATGCACACACCTGCCATGTTTACGCATGCACACACCTGCCATGTTTACGCATGCACACACCTGCCATGTTTACACATGCACACACCCGCCATGTTTACACATGCACATAACCGCCATATTTACACATGCACACACCTGCCATGTTTACACATGCACACTTGCCATGTTTTCACGTGCCCCCTACAGTTAAGCCATGTTTACACATGAACCCGCGCACTCCGCCATGTTAATACTTCTACCTTGTACCTTGTACCATGTACCCTTGTTATCTTCGCTTTAGTATTAGGGTTAAACGAAACTCTGCTCTGCTCCCTTGTACATTATTCTCTCTCTCTCTCTCTCTCTCTCTCTCTCTCATGCATTGCATTTGTGTCATCCTAACATTAAAAACTTCTCTCTTTTCTCCTTAAAAAAGAATTAGTTTTTACCACACACTACCACTAGTCCGTGTCAGCACTGCACAGGTCCCCATTACCCGGAGTATTCGATGTGCAGGAATTTGTGCGCTACTGCCGCCCTCTTTTCGAGTCACTCGTCTACTCCACTCACCGTGTACGTTCCACGAGCGGTGGGAACCTTTTACCTAACCCGTGTCAACCCACACATAGAGATTAGGACACTCCTCGGACCACCCATATTAGGATGTAAAAAAAATGCAAAAACTTTTCGCAAAATAAAATGTTCATTGCATCTAGGCGACCTCTAAGGTCCATCGCTCATCCGTTGGGCCATCATTGCGATCCATTTGGGTCTACCCTTCACCTTCGACCGCCTAGGTCAACCTTCTCAACCTTTGACCGCCTAGGTCAACCTTCTCAACCTTTGACCCCCTAGGTCAACCTTATCAACCTTTGACCGCCTAGGTCAACCTTCTCAACCCTTGACCCCATAGGTCATTCTCATCCACCTTTGACCCCTTAGGTCAACCTAATCCACCTTTGACCTCTTAGGTCAACCCTTGACTGCCTAGGTCAACCTCATCAGCTTTTGACCTTTTTTGACCTCTTAGGTCAACCCTTGACTGCCTAGGTCAACCTCATCCGCCTTTGACCTCGTAGGTCTACCCTTGACCGCCTAGGTCAACTTTATCCGCCTCCGACCTCTTAGGTCAACCCTTGAGCTCCTAGGTCAACCTTATCACCTCTGACCCCTTAGGTCAACCTTATCATCTTTGACCCCCTAGGTCAAACTTATCTACCTTCGACCTCTTAGGTCAACCCTTGACCTCCTAGGTCAACCTTATCACCTTTGACCCCCTAGGTCAACTTTATCAACCCCCGACCTCTTAGGTCAACCCTTGACCACCTAGGTCAACCTTATCACCTCAGACCCCTTAGGTCAACCCTTGACCTCCTAGGTCAACCCTATCACCTTCGACCTCTTAGGTCACCCCTCGACCTCTTAGGTCTACCCTTGACCGCCTACGTCAACCTCATCCGCCTTTGACCTCGTAGGTCTACCCTTGACCGCCTTGGTCAACTTTATCCGCCTCCGACCTCTTAGGTCAACCCTTGACCTCCTAGGTCAACCTTATCACCTCTGACCCCTTAGGTCAACCTTATCACCTTTGACCCCCTAGGTCAAACTTATCTACCTTCGACCTCTTAGGTCAACCCTTGACCTCCTAGGTCAACCTTATCACCTTTGACCCCCTAGGTCAACTTTATCAACCTCCGACCTCTTACGTCAACCCTTGACCACCTAGGTCAACCTTATCACCTCAGACCCCTTAGGTCAACCCTTGACCTCCTAGGTCAACCCTATCACCTTCGACCTCTTAGGTCACCCCTCGACCTCTTAAGTCTACCCTTGACCGCCTAGGTCAACCTTATCACCCTCGACCTCTTAGGTCACCCCTCGATCTCTTAGGTCAACCCTTGACCGCCTAGGTCAACTTTATCCACCTCTGACCTCTTCGGTCAACCTTTGACCCCCTAGGTCAACTTAATCACCTTCGACCTCTTAGGTCAAACTTGGACTCCTAGGTCAACCTTATCCGTTTTCGACCTCTTAGGTCAATCTTTGATTCCATAGGTGAACCCAATTACCTTTGGTCCTAACCCCCTTAGGTCAAACCGTCATCTTGACCCGCCTAGGTCATTATTTGACCCACCGTTGTCCATACCAACCTAGGTCAACCCGTCTCAACCCGTTTAGGTCCACACACCATCCTCGACCCATCTAGGTCAACTCGTCCGTCTTAGGTTAAAACTACCCCTTTACATTTGACCCATCTAGGTCAACCCGCGACCCGCTTGGGTCGACTTACCTATCTTGGATCCATCTAGGTCAATCTCCAACATTCCTTGGTCCACCAACCCGAATAGGTCAACCTTAGACTCGCTTAGGTCAAACCATGTCTATCCCGCTTAGATCATCCCATAGGCAACCCGTTACATCCCGCTATCTTGATTCATTCACCATATAGGTCAATCCAACCCTTCTCATTTAGGTCGACCTATCCTTTGCCCATCTAGGTCAACCCACCATTATCGTCGCATCCTAGCTTGAACCATTTCTTGTCTCAAACCTTAGGTCAAACCTTAGGTCAAATTTAGGTCAAACCTTAAGTCAAACCTTACCCGATTCCTATAGATCTTCCTCACCCATGCTTGGCCAAGGACCGAGTCGTCTCCCTCTTCTTGACCCCTATGGTCACCTCTCACCTCTTTTTAAAAAGTCTAACTTGACTCAAACTACGGCGACCTGAGCCTCTTATTGTGTGAGACCACTCTCTCATGGTAAGGGGAACGTAGGCAACTTCGGCCCGGTCAAACTTTCAATTTTTTACCAAAATGCATTTCAAAAATGTGGAGACCGACTCTTTTCCAAAAAATGATTTTATAATGATGCCTTATCATTAAATACGAATCTAATTTAATTCAACTAAGAGGCTTAATTCTTTCATGACTAGGAGTTCTGCATCATGTCGGCTGCAAAGAACATCGAAGTTGCAACTGAAGCTGCTACCCAAGATCCCGAGACAATCCTCTACACCGGTACTGCTCTCAGTAAGCAAGCATCCCACTTCGAAGCCATCCTCGATGAACAAGCAATCCACTTTAAGACCATCCTCAACGAGCAAGCAACACACTTTCAGAAGGAGATGCATGAGACCCTAAGAAATATCGAGAGGCGCCATTTGTCTGACATTCGTGGCGTTTATGATTACCTCAGCCGAGTTCTCCCTCTTGCTCAATGTCAACACCCGTACGCTCCTCAAATGTACGGGCCGCCACAGACTTTCCCCGTCGGGATGCCTCCTATGACTACTCACCAACAAGGGGTACCGGTACCTAAATCACCCTCAAAGATAGTTCGTGAAAGGAAGGACGAGCGCGAATTCGACGACTTAGGTATGCCGTTAGCCAAACTCTTCAAAATTCTAGTTCAAGCCGGCAAGTTGTCTCCTTTGTTCAACTATAAACCAAGTAGGGTGAAGCAAGGCTTGGATCCCTTCAAACACTGCCAATACCACCAGTACATTGGGCATGACACCGAAGATTGCCTCCAATTGAGGAGAAAGATTCAAAGCCTCATTGACAGCGGAGCCATCACCCGCCAACGGAATACATGGGCATGGGCAAAAGAGGAAATTGGGGCTACCTCCTTTAAATAAAAGAAAAGAAAAGGGTCATTCAGTATTCGTAGGCTCTAGAGTGTCTTTAGTCAAAAGTCCACCTTGGACGATTTTTGTTTCTTTAAGTAAAAGTCCACCCCGGACTAGTCAGTTTAAATCTTTTAGTTCCAATAAAAGGGTCTTTATTTCTTTTCTTTTCTCTCTAGACTTGAGACATAAGCTTGCATATATCAATTTCATGAAAATTGTCTTATTCACCATTTTCGCTTGATTGCTATATCTTTATATGATGAATTAATCTTAATCTTACTCATTAATGACGGCTCATTAAAAGGTAAATGGACCCACAAACCATTCACATAACTAAGTAAACGATTAATCTCAAAATAACAAATGCTTCGATCAATTCGGATGAACGAATCACTTTCTCTTCTCTCTACATTCTACCCCCATACACTCTCTCTATACACTCACCCCTTGTACACACTTCATGTACACTCTCTATATACACCTTCTCCCATACACTATCCTCATACGCCTCTCATCCCACCATTAGACCCCTTTTTATAAGGTCGTGACAAAGAAATGGACTGCGGTTGCTCATCATCAAATAGACATCCATGCTGCCACAATTTAAAGGGTTGGTTTGTTCCCTTTATGAGTACTACATGCCGTTACACTGGGGCTGTCCGTATTCTATCGCAAATGTAAGACAAGTGCACGAAGTCATTCATGCCATTAATTGGTACACGTGATAATCCAATGGAGCTCTACCGGTGAAAATCAAGGGGCTAGGATGCCCGCCGCCAGCAAAAGGCTGCTTGAACTATAAGGAAGCTACCTCGTAATCGAGAGAGGCGAAAGCAAACTAGGGGCTTGTCTCGCCCAATGTTTCATGTACAAATATAAAAAAAAAAAAAAAAAATGGCTCGCTAGGTTGAAACCCAAAAGGGCGACCTAGGCAAAAGTTAGAGCATTGCACAAAAAGAAGCCCGCTAGGTTGAAAACCCGAAAGGGCGGCCTAGGCAAAAAAAAGGGGTGTGCACAAAGAGATAAAATAAAAAAAAAGAAAAAGAAAAATAGAAGGGGCTATCACCATGGAAAAGTAAAAGTCCATTTTCTTTTCACCTCAAATGTTCTATTTTCCTTTCTTTCCTTACAAAGTAGATAAACAGCAGCAACCCATGACAACCACGATGGAGCAATCCACTGCAACAACTACAAAGGAGTAATCCACCGCAATGAGCTACAAAGAACAACTCACCTCAAACGAACCTCACACCCCTAAACTCAAAACCCAACTTCATCGTCAACCGGGCAACCACTCAAAGCCAAACATAACCTACCTTGAGCCAACTTTCTTTCTTTTCTTTCCTCCCACACATACCCACTGAAACCCGACACCATCGTCAAGAGGGTCATCCCCGAACTACGCGGACCTGAGCTTCTCACCTTGAGGAGAACGTAGGCAACCTTAGGGTCCGGTCCAAAATATACACAACCCACCTCGTAGCCAATTTTCCTTCTCTTCTCTCCTGCCCCATATTTCTACTCCTGACTTCTTCACTCACAATTGATCAAAACATTTATTATTTCGAGACTACTTATCTAAAACATAATCATAAGATGCATAACTAATCAACGAGGTCCATTCTCGAGCAATCAAATGAGAATCTTGAATAAAACAATTTTCAAATGTCTCGACAAGTCTTCCGTTCTACAATCTAAGAAAGAGCTAAACACTTACTTTCTGTCAAGCAGGGGATTCCTTCCGTTTGTACATACACCTTCCACAAATTGTACAAAGAATCGAAATATGAGAACTCTCTCTTTCTCTCTCTCTTACCTTTCTCGAAATGCCCCTGCAAGTTTTCATACAATTCTTTTTCTTTTTTGGAGTCGACTGAATGATTTCTTAAAAAAAAAAAAAAAAAATTGACGCAAAAGAGATGCCCGCTAGATTGAAAATCCGCAAGGGCGGTCTAGGCAGAAAAAAGGGTGCGTCTCAAGGGAGGTAGAATACCCCACTCTACGCCCTTATCGAACTGGGGCTTCCCCAACAGAATGGGTCGACTATAGGGTTTTCTCAGAGAATATTGAGGCTTCGATAAGCACATACTTAGAAGAAGGGCATCCCTCATCATCAAGCTTGACGTAGAATTTCTCAAAGGAGGAAGGGTACCCGCTCACCAAAATAGAGAATCCCCGATGGAATGGGTCGACTATGTGGTTTCCCAGAGAATACCGAGGCTTCAACAAGGATGTACTTGGAAGATGGACACCCCTCATCGTCAAACTCGGCACGTGACAAACTCTTTGAATTGGTTAGAATCGTAATTAATTATAAAGCATCTTTATAAAGTCATAACACTTTCAAAAGTTTTTTCTTCCACGACACTTTGTTTATAAATCCGCACTCTCGGTCTCCACAAAATTTGTATAAACCTCCTCGGTCCACTCTGAGACCCATCTTTGTGATTCTTGAACCGACTCGGTCCTTCACCCTATTTCCTACACAATAGGATACCCTTAGGTCCCAACCTACCTGGTTCAAAACCTTAGGTCCCAAGCCTACCCGGTCAGTCTTGCCTAAGTTACACCATAAACTCTCTAAGTCCCGAGCCTATCCGATCAGTCTTACCTAGGTCCCAAACCTACCCGGTGAGTCTTACCTAGGTTACATCATAACCTCTTAGCTCGACCTTCCGCAAGTTCGTAGCATGACCCCTTCGGCCTCAAACCGGTTCTACCCAAAACTTCAGACCTTAAACCAGTTAACCAAAGCCAAATTCTTAGGGTGACCCATTAGGTCCCGAACCTACCGGTCCCGAGCCTACCCGATCTCCTAGATCTCAAACCTACCAACACATACTCATCCTTACCTTGTCTAAGCAATAGCTCTCTTATCCTCCTAGGTCCAACCTCTTAGGTCTACTCAGTCTAACCTGTTGAGCGATCCTTTAGATCCCAAGACCACTCGAGTCAACCAATCGCCTATCTTTTAGGTCTCTAGCATATCCCATCCACACATTAGGTCTCAACTCCTAAACCCTTTAGATCACAAAACTGTCCACTCTCTAGGTCTATAACCTTAGACCTCCACCCTTTGGACTCTTTAATTCCCAAGCCTACTTGGTCCGACTAAAAGAGACACATCTACATCTCCCGACTCCCGTCATGTCCAAGCCATGACCCTACCACTCTTAAACCTACCAAGTACCAACCTAGTGTCACCCATTAGCCTCAAAAGACTTCCTAGTCTGACCTTCAACCCCTTAAGGACTATAACCTACTTAATCCAAGCCGAGTCCAAACCTCGCCACCTACAAGGTCCACCCTTGAACTCCATGGATCTCAAACATCGCTCCCCCGACGAGTCCAAACCTTGAACCTGCCCAAAACACATAGGATCTCCTGCGCACCGCGACATGCCTTAAGGATCTCAAAACCCATCCGGTCAAGACTCTTATCCTTAGCACCTCTGGTCCCATCCCTAACCTACCTTCACAATTGCCAAACGAGCTTAGTCACACGCATGACCTCTAAGACAAAATTAAGTCCTAAGCATACTCAATCCAACTTAGGTACCTATTGTACTCGAGCAAAGTCTTGGACACTCAATCCCTTTACCTAAAGCGCCAACATGGTCACATATCCAGACCCATTTCTCGCACGTGGCTCACACCTAGAACACCTTAGGGCCTAAACCCGACATGTCCGCTTTAAACCCTTAACCCATTAGGTACTAGGATCATCCAATCCCAATCCATCGCTCTTTGGCCTGACCTCAAGCCTGCCTGGTCTTGATCCATAGCACGACCCTTTAGGACAAAAGACTTACCCGCTTCGAGAACTTATGTCCCAAGGCTACCCTGTCTAGCCTTCGATCTCCTAGATCTCACACCTACCGTTCCATTAGGCCCCGATCTCATTAGCACCCATCTGTGTCTTACTCTAGCTAAACCCTAGCACTTAAGCCTAGGTCTAACCCATTAACCTACCCATCCTTGAGCTATGAAGCTCACTTTCCCCAAACCGTAACACTCTTAGACCTCAAACTTGTTCAGTCTAAACTAGGGCAAACCTTCAAATACTTTCGGTCTCTAAACCCTAGCCTTAAGCCTAGGTAGTCACATTTTCTCCAAACCCTAGCCTCAAGCCTAGGTAGTCACCTTCTATCCGAAGCCTAGCCTCAAGCCTAGGTAGTCACCTTCTATTCAAAGCCTAGCCTCAAGCCTAGGTAATCATCACATTCTCTCCAAACCCTAGCCTCGCCTAGGTAATCCCATTCTCTCAACCCTAGCCTTAAGCCTAGGTGGCCACATCCTTCCTAAACCCTACCCTCGAGCCTAGGTAGTCGCATTCTCTCCAAACCCTAACCCCAAGCCTAGGTAATTACATCCTTCCAAACCCTAGCCTAAAGCCTAGGAAGTTACATCCTTCTTAAACCCTAGCCTTGATCCTAGGTAGCTACATCCTTCCTAAACCTTAGCCTTGATCCTAGGTAGTCACATATCCTCTCTAAACCCTATCCTTAAGCCTAGGAAACCACAACATCCTCTTTAACCCTAGCCCAAGTTCTAGGGAATTTCCAAAGCCCCGCATGCAACATCATTTCCAAATTCCCGAAACCCTAGTCTCGAAACCTAGGAAATTTACAATCTCAATTCTCTGTTTTATTGAACCCTAGTCTAAAACCTAGGATATAATGCCCTGTCCAAAACTCAATCAACCCTAGCCTCAAGCCTAGGAAGACGCATTCGCTCTAAACCCTAGCCTCGAGCCTAAGTATTCGCATTCGCTCCAAACCCTAGCCTCAAGCCTAGGTAGTCGCATTCGCTCCAAATCCTAGCCTCAATCTTAGGTAGTCGTGTAGATACCCCAGGTGGGAACACCACGGCCTTAGGCTCGGGCGCGTGATGTTATCCTAGGATGTCTAACTTGATTTTAGATTGTTTTAGAGTCGCCACCTATGTTTTGAGGAACATAAGAAAAACCTATTGATTGTAGCCTAAGTTTTAGTTACGAAAACAGAGATTCTTTGTTTTGAGGTCCGGGGGTTAGATTACGAGATGGGAAGTACCGAAGCACCCATCTCGCCCAACTTAAGTTGGTCTTGCTTGATCAAAATCTACATAAATGAAAATGTTCTTCTTCTTCTTCTTCTTTAAGTCATAAAAATGGGGGTTTAAAATATGATTTGGAATGTAGGAGATAACTCCTTAACCAACCTCAATGAGATGAGGTGATCATTAGAGTCATGTCCCAAAATGATTTGGGTGATTGCACATTTGATTAAAGTAAAAGAGAGAGAGGAGATGAAGTAAAACAAGGAAGGAAAAGATGGACTTTTACCTACAATTTGAAGAACTTCAAATGTTGCTTGATGAGATCCTTGGAGAACCTTTAGAAAGTGATTTTTGTCTAGTTTTCGATCCTTGAAAATGGAGGTAAAGAGAGGTTTTTATAGGTGAAAGAGGGGTGTTTTTGGTGCCAAAACTCAGTCACCAAGAAATCCTTCCCGGGCAAAATCCTGTAAATTGAGCAAGGGAGGGAATCCTGGCCAGAAATCTGTAACTGACGCCCAGAGGCGCGCGCTTCCTGCTTTGGGGGCGGGAGGCGCGCGCGCCTGGCTCCTCCTGTCGGAGGCGCGCGACTCAGAGAAGGCAATTTTGACAGAATGGACTAGAAAGTCAGCCCTGTTATTCAGTTTAGTCCCTGGACTTAACGAAGTCAGTCAGGAACTTAACGGAAGTGACAGGAACTCACGAGGAACACTAAAAATGGGGAAAAACACAAAATCAAATGTGCAATCGGGGTGAGAGGTCCAAGGCGGGGTGTCTACAGAGCCCCTCGGCGACGTGGATTGCAAAGCAAAACGCGTCGACGAAAGTTAAAAACACCCGCCGAAGACATCACCAAAAAAAGGCAAAGACTCGATGAAAGCAGGAATTTGAGATTGTGAGAGATAGTGGTGCGCTCCCTGTGTGAGCGGCTTTTGTTGATAGAGGGGGGTGACATGATCCGTTAGGTGAACCTGCCGGCTGAATGTTTTGAATGAGGCCGTTAGTGAACCTTCTGATGAATCCGTTAGTGAATCCTTTAGATGAGTCCGTTCGTGAACCCTTGTTGACGAATCCGTTGGTGAATCCGTTTGATGAATCCGTTAGTGAATCCCTTGGATGAGTCCGTTGGTGAACCCTTGTTGACGAATCCGTTGGTGAATCCGTTTGATGAATCCGTTAGTGAATCCCTTGGATGAGTCCGTTGGTGAACCCTTGTTGACGAATCCGTTGGTGAATCCGTTTGATGAATCCGTTAGTGAATCCCTTGGATGAGTCCGTTGGTGAACCCTTGTTGACGAATCCGTTGGTGAATCCGTTTGATGAATCCATTAGTGAATCCCTTGGATGAGTCCGTTGGTGAACCCTTGTTGACGAATCCGTTGGTGAATCCGTTTGATGAATCCGTTAGTGAATCCCTTGGATGAGTCCGTTGGCGAACCCTTGTTAACGAATCCGTTGGTGAATCCGTTTGATGAATCCGTTAGTGAATCCGTTTGATGAATCCGTTAGTGAATCCCTTGGATGAGTCCGTTGGTGAACCCTTGTTGATGAGTCCGTTGGTGAACCCTTGTTGACGAATCCGTTAGTGAATCCGTTTGATGAAATATTGCTTTGAAGTCTCGTGCCATTTGGAGTCACACTTGACTTTTGAATTGTGGGGTCCGGGCACAGTTGACTGCGACCAGGAAAAATGTTCCTGCTGGGGATGAAGTGTTGAGATTGACTTTTGAGGGGGGTGTGGCACCCGTGACAGAACTTAGGGAGTTCAGATTTTTGAAGAGGACAGCCTACTTATGAGTGGGAGTTTCTATCCTGCTTTCGATTTTTGACGTGCCTTAAGGGCGGACCAGAAAAGGTGTGCCCAACTGGGTGTCCGAGGATCGGGACAGTGTCTTGATTTAGGCTGGAGATCTCTGACAAGGCCCTTTTCTTCAAGCGATTTAGACCTGGGAGGCGCGCGCCTTCCTATGTGGGCTTGGGACGCGCGCGCGCTTCATACTGCTGGCGGGTGGCGCGCGCGTCTGGGAGGCGGAATTCCGGGCTTGATATTTGCTGACCAAAAGAGCCTCCAACAGCTATAATATCATCTTCTGTTCGACCACTTGATTCTCACAGCTCCTTTCTGCCATTTTTGAACATCATATTATTGATTAACTTCGCTTGTGATCAACATTTTCCATGGCTTCCAATTCTTTTGCTCTTAACGCCAAGGTCGTTAGTGTGTATGAAAAGGACTTGGGCACTTTTGTGTATTCTTTCAAGACCCATCCCAAGAAGGCCTTCATTAAAGACTTCGGGTTCCGAATTCTTTTCACTTTGCGGACGTTGAAACCGGATTGGGATTTGTTGAGAGCTACCGTGGCTTTCTGGGATTACGACAGCCATACTTTCAATCTTTCAGCTAATGAAATGGTACCGACTGTTGACGATTTCGGGGCCATCCTTGGCGTACCTTTGGCCGGTCGGATTGCCGTCCCCAAATATCACCGTGGTGCCATCGACTCTTGGGTTGAGTTACTGAATCTCCCTGTTGAGGATGTGAGGAAGATGTTGCACGGTACCGTGATTGACGTAACTGAGTTGCCGATGTTCTTTAGTTTGCACTCGGAGGACCCGGTGGTTCAATCTTTCAAGAGAAATGCCATGGCTGTTTGTCTCTTCAGCGAAGTACTGTTTGTTACACCTTTCGGGACTGCGGACGCGCAGTTGGCTGAGATCATTTTGCAAGCTAAGGACCAGCGATTCAGTGTAATTCCTCTTATTGTAGGGGAGACGTTGCATGGTCTTGATGAGTTACACAGGACGGGCAAGATGTGTCGGGGAAGCCCTTTGCTCTTGACCATATGGCTCCGAGAACACTTCAGAATTTATTCTCCGGATGGTGATTTGTCTCCTTTTGCTGTTCATAGGAGGAAGTTGTTGATCCGGGATTTATCTGAAGAGGATTGGAAGAAATTCTTTGCCTCTCGGGTGACCGTCGATATTGAGTGGTGTCCTCCTTCTTGGGGTCTTCGTCCTTTTGTGGAATGGACTCTTGGTTTTCAGCACGTGGTTGTGCCTGGTTTGAGGGATTCTTCCTTTTACCAGCCAGAGCGGGTTCTGCGGCAGTTTGGTCGCCAACAGACAATTCCTTTTCCGAGGGATGGAATGCTTCGTCCAGTTGCTTACATGGGTCCTGACTTCTCGAGTGAGCTTCAATCGGCTTGGGGAGATGACCGCAATCGTTGGGCTTTCGCTCCTCTGCATCGGGGGAGTGTCTTCCTTCCCGAGATCTACTTGGATTATTTATTTGGTACCCTTTACCGTGGCACCACTTGGGTTGATGTGCTTCGTGCCGAGTTGTTGGGACAGGGTTTTGAGCCTAGCAGCACTTTGAGATATAGAGAGGCTGCTGTTGATTCGAGTAACATTCTTGCTGACCCTTTCGGTACTCCTTTGGATGACTTTTATTCTAGGAGACGTGTTGCAGCACAGAAGGTTTCGGTGCGTATTAGTGCTCCTTCGTTACCCAAGAAGAAAAGGATTGAGAGACGATCGGGCGGTCCTTTGAAAGCCAAGAGAAAATTGGATTTTTCTTAGTACCCTAAGAGATTGCAATTAGACCACTTTGTTTTAGGATTTAATATTTTGATGTCTTTTGTTGCTCAATAAATCCGTTGTAATGGTTTGAATAATTCATTGAATGAATAAAAATTGCATTTTGTTATTTGAAGTGAATTGGGTATTTTTGATATGTTTTAGACCGCACCCGAAGGTTGCCTACGTTCCTCCAGTTGGGAGGCTCAGGTCTTCGTAGTTCAAACAAACAAAGACCATTTTTTTTTTTTTTTTTTTTTTTTGTGCACCCTGTTTTTTGCCTAGACCGCCCTTTCGGGTTTTCAATCTAGCGGGCTTCTTTTTTTGCACGTGCTCTAATTTTTACCTAGGCCGCCCTTGCGGGTTTTCAACCTAGCGAGCGATTTTTTTTTTTTTTTTAATGGTCTTTGTTTATTAAGCGTAGAACCTCTTGAGCTTGTCGAGGTTGACCTCCTTTGGCAGCTGGTCACCATCTAAATCCACGAGTCGGACAGCACCACCGCTTAGTATCTTTTTGACCACGTACGGACCGATCCATCGGGGTCCCCATTTCCCCAGGGGATTCATGGCATTAGGAGGATGTTGTCTTAAGACCAAATCTCCCACATTGATGTTTCGAGGCTTCACTTTTTTGTTGAAAGCTCTTGCCATCCTTTGCTGATATGCCCTCGTTCGTTCGAGTGCCCTTAACCTTTTCTCGTCGAGTAAGGCTAGCTGTTCGTATCGACTCTGCATCCAGTTGACCTCGTTGACTTGATTCTCGAGGAGGACCCGTAGAGATGGGACTTCAAGTTCGATAGGGAGCACGGCTTCAGAACCATAGACCAATGCATAAGGAGTTTCTCCTGTTGCGGATCGTATTGACGTGCGGTAGTCCCACAATGCTAATGGTAGCTTTTCGGGCCAATCCCTTCCTGTCGAGCCCATCTTCTTGACGATGGTCTCGATGGTCTTATTTGCTGCTTCGACTGCGCCATTTGCTTGGGGCCGGTAAGGAGATGACTTGTGCTTGGTGATCTTGTATTCTACCAAAAGTGCATCCATTTCCTTCTCGAAGTGAGAGCCGTTGTCGGAAATGATTTCATGAGGCACGCCGTATCGGCACATGATATTAATCTTTACAAATTCGGCCACTTTCTTGGCGTTGAGGGTTCGATAGGCTTGTGCTTCGACCCACTTTGTGAAGTAGTCGACTGCTACTAGGACGAATGACTGCCCATTGCTCCCGGCAGGATGAACTTTACCGATGATGTCTATCCCCCAACAAGAGAAAGGCCAAGGTGTGACCATGTTGTAAAGTTGTGAGGGTGGAGCATGTTGTAGATTAGCGTGGAACTGGCACTTGGCACACCTTTTGACTTTCTCGATACAGTCTCGTTCCATAGTGCTCTAATAGTAACCAATGCGAAGTATCTTCTTGACTAGCATAAACCCATTCATGTGGGGTCCACATTCTCCTTCGTGCACTTCACACATTATCTCTTGAGCTTCGGTCTCATTGGCGCATAAGAGATTGATCCCGTCGTGGTGCCTTTTATAGACTCGGTCCCCAATCAGTACGTACCGAGAGGCTAACCTTTGCAGAGCTGCTTGAGACTTCTTATTGATGTTCTCGGGATAAGTGCCGTCTTTGAGGAAGTTCATGATGTCTGAATACCACGGAGAGTTTGTTTGGACCTTGTTGATCTCGATGCTCATGCAATATGCCGGACTGTTCCTTCGAGCAATTTTAAAAGGCTTCACCATTTTTCCTTTGGGCATTTCAACTAATGAAGCTATAGTGGCCAGTGCGTCGGCGAAGCGATTCTTATCTCTTGGCAGGTAGTTGAAAGTGATCTCTTGGAATTGTTCAACCAGTTCTTCAAGGTGCTGACCATACTGTTGGAGAGTCGGGTCTTGGGTTCGCCATTTACCCGATTGCTGATTGATAAGGAGCAAAGAGTCGCCGAACACTTCTAGTTCTGTGACGTTTCTGTCGAGAGCTGCTTCTAGCCCCGCTATACATGCTTCGTACTCGGCAATGTTGTTGGTAGCTTCGAATTCCAGGCGTATGGCAATGGGAGTGTAGATGTCTTTTGGATCGACAAGCAATACCCCTATACCAAAACCGTGTTTATTGGCGGCGCCATCGAAAAAAAGTTGCCACTTGTCTTCCTCGGTTGCAGTACAAATTAAATGCTCGTCGGGGAACTGTACATCTTCCCCCTTCACTTCGTCACACGGGAATTCGGCAAGCTGGTCACTGAACACTTTCCCCCTGACGGATTTTAGTGTGACGTAAGTGATATCATAGCTGGCGAGCATGAAGTACCATTTGGCTATTCTTGTTGACATGAAAGGCTTCTCGAAGATGTAGCGGAGCGGGTCCACCTTTGCTACTAGCTTGATCGGAAAAGCTTCCATATAGTGTTTGAGCTTTTGAGTGACCCAAACCAATGCTGCACATGACTTCTCTAAAACAGAGTAGTTCTTTTCGCCTCCTTGGAATCGGCGACTGACAAAATAAATGGCGTTCTCCTTTGTGGACTCTCGTTGCTCTTGTGCTAACATAGCCCCTAGGGCTTCATCATTGACAGTGAGATAAAGCAACAGAGGTTTCTCCTTGTGTGGCGGAACTAGAACAGGAGGGCACGTCAAGTAATGCTTCACTTGATCGAAGGCTTCTTGGCATGCGTCGGTCCATTCTAGAGCCATGTTCTTCTTGAGTAACTTGAAGATTGGCTCGCACATGGAAGTAAGTTGGTGCACAAACCGACTGATGTATTATAGTCTGCCCATGAAACCTTTAATCTCTTTCTGCGTCTTCGGAGGAGGCATGTCAATGATTGCCTTGATTTTGGAGGGGTCTACTTCGATTCCCCTTTCTGTGACCATATAACCAAGAACTTTGCCTCGGATAACCCCAAATGTGCACTTTGCAGGGTTGAGCCTCATCTTGTGTTGACGAAGCCTTTTGAAGAATTTGCGGAGATCGGTCAAATGTTGACCATCAGTCCCTTTGGAGTGAATGATCATGTCGTCCACATAGACCTCGATTTCTTTGTGAATCATATCGTGGAACAAGTCTGTCACGGCTCTTTGGTAGGAAGCCCCAGCGTTTCTTAACCCAAATGGCATGACTGTGTAGCAAAAGGTACCCCACGGTGTTGTGAAGGCTGTCTTATGTTGATCTTCCTCGGCCATGAGAATCTGATTGTACCCAGCGAACCCATCCACAAATGAGCGAACCTCGTAGGCAGCAGTGGAGTCGACTAGCATGTCGATATTAGGGAGTGGAAAATCATCCTTTGGGGAAGCTTTGTTTAAATCCCGGAAGTCTACACAAACTCGGACCTTGCCGTTCGCCTTCCTGACTGTCACAATGTTGGCTAACCATGTCGGATACTCGATAACCTTGATGAAACCCACGCTGAGGAGCTTCTCAATCTCTTCTTTGACCTGCAGAGACCATTCTGGCTTGATCTTCCTGAGCTTCTGTTTTACTGGCCTGGCATCTTCTCTGATCGGAATCCTGTGCTCCGCTACCTTTCTGTCTAAACCCGGCATGTCTTTGTATGACCATGCGAACACATCCACGAACTCCCGTAGTAATGCAGTCAATCTGTCTCTGTCGTCTCCCTTGAAGAAGCTTCCAATCTTGGTTTCTTTTGGCTCTTCTTCGGTACCCAGATTAACAACCTGCAATTCTTCGTCAGCCTTTGGACCATTCTCGCCACGACTACGGACTTGTTGAGAAAGTTCATTAAAGTATGTTGTGTTTTCGTGGTCTATTTCATCATAATTTGAATCGTTATTAACTTGTTCGTTAAGTTCATTATTAGTTAATTCATCATTTATGATGTTTGCAATCTCAGGGTACTCAGAAATATCAAATTTTTCATTAGCAAAGAAAGGAAACACACGCTCGGCTATGGCCTCCAAATCCTCTTGGGTGAGGGTATTAGAGACACTCTCGGACTCGAAAGTAAGTGTAAGCTGCTCTTCCTTTGTTGCTGTTCGGGGTATGCAACCCATTTCTTGGACTAAGAATTCCTCGGATACCACGGGCCCTTTTGTTGAATACCAATTGTTGATCGGCTCGGAGCTTGGCGGGATTTCACTGATAGTCTCGTTCATGATGACGGTGTCATGGATGGCGTTGACTTGGCATTCATTCATTACGGCAAGCTCTTCGAACATGGAGGCTAAATCTGTCAGTTCTTCCCCCACGGTGATTTCTGTCTCGGACTCTATAGTCACCTTCCTTCCCCACCATTCACGGGGTGACATGGGAGTTGGTTCCCTTTCGGATTTCTGGATCTCACAATCGGAGAAGATTTCGAGGCCAGGCTTTTTGACACCTTTATTGTTAACCCATGGTTCGGGAAAGATCATGTATGGAACGTCTTCCCCTTGGCGGACAAAATAACCATTCAACGTCTTGCGGTAAGGCCTTAGATTAGGGACCTCATAACGACGGCCTTTTTTACGAGCTCGGGCCTTTTCGTTTTTGATTGCTTGTTCTTGCTTCAAGTCTTCTTCGGAAGGCTCGTACCCCAAACCGAACGTGTTCTTGACAAATGGGACATGCACGGGATGTAGGATTCCTTGCTGATATTTCCCTAAGCCTAAACCAGGGAAGTAGTCCATATCCCTCATCATGCGGAGTACTTTGTGATTGCTGGGGGTCCATGATCCGTTTCCCCCTTCTTTGTCAATGGCGTTGATTGAGACGCCGGAGAGAGTGGAGTCTGGTAGACCATGCTGAACTTGGTGGACGGGCTCACCTTTTCTGTGGATAGTGATGTTTTCAGCCATTACGGTCACTATTTCATCACCGTTTCGGATCTTGACACATTGGTGGAGAGTTGACGGTACGGCATTAGCACTATGAATCCATGGTCGACCCAACAGTAAGTTGAACGAGGCCGGGATATCAAGCACTTGGAATGGAACGGACATGACCATGCTCCCAAACTCAATGTCAATTTCGATCATACCCATGACTGTACGGGTGGTGCTGTCATAACCTCGGATTACTTGAGTAGAGGGCTTTAAATCAGAATCCTTAAGCCCCAGTATGCCCATGATTCTACCAGGCATGAGATTAAGTGCAGAACCGCCGTCCACTAAGACTCTTGAGACGGACCTCCCCCTTGCTCGTACCTTGAGGTAAATAGCTTCGTTGTGGTCGGAACCAAATGGTGGAAGGTCCATATCGGCAAAGGTGATGACGTTGCCAAAGTGAATGTGACCAATCATTGCTGTGAGGTCCTCGGGAGTAGTATCGGGAGAAACTGATGTATCATCGAGATTGCGAATGACAAGATCTCGATGTTTCTTTGAGGATGCAATGAGGTCCCAAATAGAGATGTTGGCTTGAGTTTTCTTGAGTTGGACAAGTAGAGGATCTTCGGGAGTGTTGTGAGCTTGCGGCCTTTGAGAAGAGGAGCTCGGTGCGGAAGTGGAAGGGTTGCTTGCTATGACTCGACCGGATCGAGTTAGCATATTGACATTCCCATCTTGCTTCTTTTTCCTATTCTCTAGTACTTCCCTCATTACCTCATCATAAGTCACTACATAACAAGAATTGTCAATTTTATTCATAACATTGGGGCCCCCATTCACAATTGGGATTGAATGGGTGGTCCCCTCAAGTTCTCCTATCTCTATTACATTGACATGCTTGTCATTAGTCACTACAAATTCTTTCTTATCTATGAGATCTTGAATGACATTGCGGAGAACGAAGCATTCCTCGGTGGTGTGGCCACTATATTGGTGGTAGCCACAATATTTGTGGTGAGCATGATTGTCGTGGATCGTCTTGGGTTGGTACCCTTGCACGGGTGTGACTTGACCCTTTGCCTTGAGGACCTCGAACACTTCGGTTTGAGTCATGCCTTGGAGAGGCGTGTACACACGGTCACTTCGGGGCCTTTTCCCTTGAGGTGGAGGAACCTTTTTGTAATTCCCCTTGTCAATAGTGACGGCGTTGACCGAGGCCTCTTTTGTGGAGTTGGAAGCGGCCTTGTAGCGGTAAGTAGGAGTGGTTTTCTTAATCTCCTTGAGCAAGTCATCCATGCGTACCCCCGCCTCATACATTTGGGAGAAGTTGGAGTAGCAAGCTCCACTTAGGTGAGTGCGGAGATCAATCTTGAGACACTTGAGAAAGATGTCCATTTGCTCTTTTGTGTTCGGCCTCTCAACAATTTCGGAGAGTTTGTCATTCCATCTCCTTGTGAAGTCGATGAAGGACTCATTGTCTCGTTGAGTAGTGTTCTCTAGCTCTTTCCTTGTGGGCCGGTGAGTGGTGTTGCCTTGGTATTGGTTCTTGAAGGCAAGCATGGCGGAGTCCCAATCAAGACGGACAGTGAGCGGGAGAGTAGCATACCAATCTTTTGCCGCCCCCTCGAGAGTGAGGGGAAAGCATTGAGCCATCACCTTGGTGGAGACCTTCTTTGGAACCATTGCCCAAATATAAGTCTCGATGTGGGCCATAGGACAAGAGTTGCCCTTGAATTTGCTTATGTCGGGCATCTTGAACTTATCAGGAAGAGCGGCCATAGTACTCATGAGGATGGATGATTGATAAAGGCTTGTGTCGGAGCCTTTCCCCATGTTGAGCCCATTGAATTTTTGGTCGATGTAGGCCATGATAGAATCCACCATTTTGGGCTCATTGTTCTCAGAACTTGGTTCCTCCATCTTTTTGGTGCGGGTGCTGACATACGGACTTTTGAATAAACCTTCGGTCCATTCGGATTCATCATCATTGTTCTTGTTCTTTCCCTTGGCAAGGTTGGTGAGCTTTTCTTTCATTAGCTCCATTTCGGCCTCGTGGGCCTCCCTTTGGCTGTCGAGGTGGGATTGCCAAATGTCATCTTTGCTTTGTGCCTCCTTGTTAAGGGTGGAGACTTGCTCTTGGAGGAGTTGGACCATAGTTGAGAGCTGTTCGAGAGACATGGTGTTGTTGCTGCCGGTCATGGTTGAAGCTGTTGGAGTGATCTCTTCACGGACTAACCGATTTGCTGAATCCCGGTAGACTTTGTAAGTACCAATTGAACCTATATTGCAGAAGAGGCCCTTGTCAGTCTTGAGTAACACTTGCGGTCCATGAAGAGGCTTAGAGCACACAGTTGGGCACACGACTCGAACCACATAAGAAAAGACTCTTTTTTTTTTTTTTATAAGTCGGAGGGAATGAATCCCTTTTGGGGTTTCTAAGAAAATAATGGAATCGTCACACTAGTATATAGACCATCTCGTGGTCCCATATACTCATCGGATTCCACCACGTTTGTGAATCCTACATGTATCGGGATTAGACTAAATTAATGTAGTAAAGCATACATGCGGGGACGGATTTTTATTTTCGTCCAAAATAACCACTTTTGGGGACGGATTTTTATTGCGTCCTTTTCAACAAGTTGGCATGTATGATTTGAAGACATTAGTTTAGGGAAATCTCGGTACATGGAAACCGACTTGAGTCACGGAGTGTTAGACCCTAACTAGAATTTGTGTGGTTTGTGCTCGGCTTGAATATGAGGCTCAAAGGTCACCCCCGGCATGTAGTCTTGAACTACGCCACGGGCTGAGGTTTACCGCTTCGAAAGAGCCAAGGTCTGGTGGAGCTTGAAACTTTCTAGGACGGGCCTCGACGGGTTTGGGGTTGGACTTGTGCGACTCGATAGTGAGCAGTTCATAGGAATATGTGCATGTAGTGTGAGGTCTAACAAGTGACAAAAATTTTTATTTTTTTTTATTTTTTTTTTTTGAAAAGAAAGAAAAACACACAAAACACGTAAGCACATAAAATTACAACTCCCGAATCACCCGTGTGACCGGTAAATAAAACACAAAATTAAAACAGTCCGAGGGTTCAATTCTGTTCTGATGCAGGCAACTGTGCCCACACCCCACTGTACTGCTCAGTCACTGAAACCTGTCTCTGTTCTGGAACCAACCCAGAAGCGTGCGCCTCTGAGTTCTGATGTGGGACGCGCGCGCATGGCGCAATCATTATGGGAGGCGCGCGCTTCTGGTACACACCTGTCAGAATGTCAGACTTTGGACTCAGGGGATTGCCCTGGTCCTATGTTCATATTGTAACCCCTGCAGAAGTGATTAGTGCAGAATAACAGAAGAAGAAGATGAAGAACATGAAGAAGTGGGCGATTCTGGTTCTTGATGCGGGATGCGCGCGCCTTAGGCTTAAAAGGCCAGACGCGCGCGCCTCCCCCATCAGGAAACAGAATGCCCAGGAAAGATGTAGATTTTGATCAGAACGCAAGTTTAACCCTCAAGCAGTCCCCAGCGGAGTCGCCACTGTAGATACCCCGGGTAGGAACACCACGGCCTTAGGCTCGGGCGCGTGATGTTATCCTAGGATGTCTAACTTGATTTTAGATTGTTTTAGAGTCGCCACCTATGTTTTGAGGAACATAAGAAAAACCTATTGATTGTAGCCTAAGTTTTAGTTACGAAAACAGAGATTCTTTGTTTTGAGGTCCGGGGGTTAGATTACGAGATGGGAAGTACCGAAACACCCATCTCGCCCAACTTAAGTTGGTCTTGCTTGATCAAAATCTACATAAATGAAAATGTTCTTCTTCTTCTTCTTCTTTAAGTCATAAAAATGGGGGGTTTAAAATATGATTTGGAATGTAGGAGATAACTCCTTAACCAACCTCAATGAGATGAGGTGATCATTAGAGTCATGTCCCAAAATGATTTGGGTGATTGCACATTTGATTAAAGTAAAAGAGAGAGAGGAGATGAAGTAAAACAAGGAAGGAAAAGATGGACTTTTACCTACAATTTGAAGAACTTCAAATGTTGCTTGATGAGATCCTTGGAGAACCTTTAGAAAGTGATTTTTGTCTAGTTTTCGATCCTTGAAAATGGAGGTAAAGAGAGGTTTTTATAGGTGAAAGAGGGGTGTTTTTGGTGCCAAAACTCAGTCACCAAGAAATCCTTCCCGGGCAAAATCCTGTAAATTGAGCAAGGGAGGGAATCCTGGCCAAAAATCTGTAACTGACGCCCAGAGGCGCGCGCTTCCTGCTTTGGGGGCGGGAGGCGCGCGCGCCTGGCTCCTCCTGTCGGAGGCGCGCGACTCAGAGAAGGCAATTTTGACAGAATGGACTAGAAAGTCAGCCCTGTTATTCAGTTTAGTCCCTGGACTTAACGAAGTCAGTCAGGAACTTAACGGAAGTGACAGGAACTCACGAGGAACACTAAAAATGGGGAAAAACACAAAATCAAATGTGCAATCGGGGTGAGAGGTCCAAGGCGGGGTGTCTACAAGTCGCACTCTTTCTAAACCCTAGCCTCGAGCCTAGGTAGTCGCATTCGCTCTAAAACCTAGCCTCAAGCCTAGGTAGTCGCACTCTTTCTAAAACCCTAGCCTCAAGCCTAGGTAGAAATTATCCTCTTTAAACTCTATCATCAAGCCTAGGATTCAACATTCCCTTCAAACCCAAGTCCTAGACCTAGGAAATTCCTTCACCTTAGTCTCAAAATATAGGAAGTTTACAGTCCTTAGCCTTAAAATCTAGCCTAAAGCCTAGGTTACCACGAACATTTCCAAGCCATAGTCACCAATCCCGGAAAATGGTGAACCCTAACATCAAGCTTAGTGGACCTTCCACAAAAGCAATCCCTCTTCCCAACGGTCCATGGTCTCAAGCCTAGGAAGTCACAACCTTTCCAACTCCCAGCCTTATGTCTAAAAAGCCAATGCCTTTGCAACCTCTGAGCCTACCACAACTCCAAGCCCTAGCCTCCTAGACCTAGGAAATTCCTAAACCCTAGTCCCAAACCTAGGAGAGTCATGGTCCTTAAACACCAGTTTCCAAACCCTTGTTCGAAACCCTAACATCTAGGAAGTTCCCAAACCTCAAAGCCCTAGCACTAAGCCTAGGATAGAATACTCTCCTCATGCTTAAATGAACTCCAATCCCTAGCCTGTAAGCCTAGGTAACCTACATTATCTCCAAGACATAATCTAAAGCCCAAGAAGCCGTGACATCTTTGGCATCCCTATCTCAAGATTAGGAGATCACCATCTTCCTTATTCCCCTTCCTTAAAAAGCCTTAGGTCCTACCTCTATCCAACCAAGAAAAATGTCCCTTACCTAACACCTTGGTCTCAATGGATCGTGGCCTCATTCCCTCCCAAATTAGGATAAGCGGAACCCAGATCATGTTTCCCATATTAGCAACTCCCCGAGAGTCCATCTCCTTCGCGTCTCCCTAAAGGTCCTATGCCCTTGTGACTCACCAAAGAGTCCTTTGTAACTCCCCGAGAGTCTATCACCTTTGTGACTCCCCGAGAGTTCGTCACCCTTGTGACTCCCCGAGAGTCTATCACCTTTGTGACTCCCCGAGAGTTCATCCCGTTTGCGACTTCATAACAATCCATCATCTTTGCCTCCACATGCAAAATTTTAGTTTTACCCCTAGTACATTCCCCTTTGTTCATTTCAGGTGCCCTTAGCACTATTGTGACTGATATTCATTACCTTTGGGAACGGAAAGCCCCTTAAAATTTCCATTCTTCACCGAATATTTTCTTAGGATCCGTATGATTGTAGAGACTTCGGCGCCTCTATGACATACGCATCCTAGATCGATCGCGACTGGCAGAAGCCTCGGCGTTTCTGTTGGCGAGAGATCCAGCATCTATTATTTTAGCATTTCCTAATATTTGCTTAGGATTCGTATGGTTGTAGAGACTTCGGCGCCTCTATGACATACGCATCCTAGATCGATCGCGATTGGCAGAAGCCTCGGCGTTTCTGTTTGCGAGAGATCCAGCATCTATTATTTTAGCACTTCCTATTATTTGCTTAGGATTCGTATGGTTGTAGAGACTTTGGCGCCTCTATGACATACGCATCCTAGATCGATCGCGATTGGCAGAAGCCTCGGCGTTTCTGTTTGCGAGAGATCCAGCATCTATTATTTTAGCATTTCCTAATATTTTCTTAGGATTCGTATGGTTGTAGAGACTTCGGCGCCTCTATGACATACGCATCCTAGATCGATCGCGACTGGCAGAAGCCTCGGCGTTTCTGTTTGCGAGAGATCCAGCATCTATTATTTTAGCAGTTTCCTAATATTTGCTTAGGATTTGTATGATCGCAGAGACTTCGGCGCCTCTATGACATATGCATCCTAGATCGATCGCGATTGGCAGAAGCTTCGGCGTTTCTGTTTGCGAGAGATCCAGCATCTATTATTTTGGCGGCTGGCAGAAGCCTCGGCGTTTCTGTTTGCGAGAGATCCAACATCTATTATTTTAGCAGTTTCCTAATATTTGCTTAGGATTTGTATGATCGCAGAGACTTCGGCGCCTCTATGACATACGCATCCTAGATCGATCGCGATTGCCAGAAGCCTCGGCGTTTTTGTTTGCGAGAGATCCAGCATCTATTATTTTGGCGGTCAGCAGAAGCCTCGGCGTTTCTGTTGCGAGAGATCCAGCATCCATTATTTTAGCACGATCGGCAGAAACCCGGGCGTTTCTGTTTGCGTTTACCACAGCATTTATTACTCCACCTCAGAATTATTTAGACAACGTAGTCTTTATTGTCCCACTATCCCTCTTACTTCCTTTCCCCAAATGACTTCATTGCTTATGAATGTTCGTTCTTCATACAGGATAGTAGGATTGTTATCCCTAGTAGAAGTCCGATGTCTCGTTTATTTCCCCAATATCTCTGAACTACGACCGGCTTGATTCCTCGGAGGATACGTAGGAAACCTGAAAAGGTTCACCCACCCGACCGACATGGTCATCTATTGTCCCCAGCAGGTGCATTTTCCCCAGCAGAAGACGTTGCCCCCATCAGAGGACAGTCCTTACCAATTTCCCCATCAGATTTGAACTACGTTTGGCTTGATTCCCCCGCGGATACGTAGGTCGCCTGTCAAGGTTCAGCCGTTCCCTTACCTTTCATCTGTTTTTGGAACTCATGTTTCAGACGGATCCTTCTTTTATCGTCGACCCCACATTGCCTTGCAAGAAGCGTCGCCGAGGGGCTACTGTTAGTACCCAACCTGAAAATGAGTTTATTAGGACTTTCCCAAAATACAAGGACTTTATAGGAATTAGAACCCTTGCAAAGACTTGTCCCGGATTCCCGAAATATCTCATTGTAGACACCCCGCCTTGGACCTCTCACCCCGATTGCATACAAAGTATTTTTATTTGACTTATTTTTGTTGATTTCTGTTACTTCGGTTAAGTTCCTAACTGATTCCGTTAGTTTTGGACTAAACTGCATAACAGAATTAACTTTTAGAATTTTTCTGTTATTCTGTCATTTTTAGCCGCGGGCGCCTCCGACACTGTCAACGGGCCGCGCGCGCGTCTCGCCCCTAAATCGGGACCCGCGCGCTTCCCGCTTTGGCAGTAACGGATTGCACCTTATTTCCCTCCCTTTTCTTATTTACAAACATCTTCTTTGATCACAAATAACCTCTTTTTTACATCCAAGTTCATCCCCCCTTATTTCATTAACTACCAAATCCTTTATTCTAGCCTTCTTCCAAAAACTAAATATTTCATCTTTATTTCATTTGATTTTCTTTTATTAATTATTTTATTTATCTTATTTTCTATTGGTCAATTCCATCTCACATGGATGACCAATTTCCCTCCATCATTTCCCTCTCTTTTTTACCTATAAAAACCATCATCTTCTACCTTGGGAAGGGACCCAATTTTTGAGACTTGAACAAAAACTCTACACAAATCATCTCAACAATCCTTCTCTACAAAACAGTACACAAAGTGTTTGCACAACATTTTCTCTACAACAACACCATTTTCAAGTCCAAGTTTGAAGTCCTCTTTCCTAAGGTACAACATCTCTTTTCTTCTCTTATTTTATTTGTCTAGTCTTACTAGTATGCAATCTCCATAAAAAGGGATACAACCAAAAGGCTACTTCACTATTGAAGTTTGGCCAAGGTTACATCCCGACATTCCAAACTTCATTTAATTTATATTTCATTTCTTAATGTAATCATTTAGCACTAGTCCAACATGTAACCATTTAGCATTAAATAATAAAATCATTCTTTTCCCCTTTTTCTTTACATTATAATTGTTAGCATTGTTAATAAAATTGAAGGACATTTAACATTTGAACACCAATAGTAGCAAGACCCGCATAAGCGGGGCGGAGTGGGTGTTTAAGTACTTCCCACTCCGTCACCTAACCCCCGAACCCTTCTCTCCCGAATCTCTGGTTTTGTACATAAATTAGGTTATTTCTAGGTTTTTCTTATATTCCTTTAAAAACATAGGTGGCGACTCTAAACAAATCTAAAACAAGTTAGACATCCTAGGATAATTCACCGCTCTAGCCAAGCCGTTGTTCCCCGGGGTATCTACAGTGGTGACTCCGCTGGGGATGATAGAGGGTTAAACTTGCGTTTTCATCTTTGGTGTTCTTTTATTCTGTTTTCTGGGCATTCTGTTAAAAAGGGTAGGAAGCGCGCGCCTCCGGCCTTCTTGGCCTAAAGCGCGCGCGTCCGACCCTTATTACCAAAATCGCCCGCCTCCTTTCTTGTCCTTCAATTCCATGTTTCTGTGCTAACAAATTCTGCAGGGGAAAGTTTTTTTTAATTAAGGGTCAAGGCAATCCCTTGAACCCACTGATTTGCAGGTTCTCACCCAGAAGCGGGCGCCTCTTCCCTTCTTCCTCTCACGCGCGCGCCTTCCGCATAGGCATCCCAATGCGCGCGCTTCTGGGCGCATTCCCGAAACAGAACAGTGCACAGAAACAGAACAGAATGACAGTGTGTGGGCACCGGGCCTGCATACAATTTCTTGTACTTTATGTTAGACCTCACACTACATGCACATATTCCTATCAACTGCTCACTATCGAGTCGCACAAGTCCAACCCCAAACCCGTCGAGGCCCGTCCTAGAAAGTTTCAAGCTCCACTCGACCTTGGCTCTTTCGAAGCGGTAAACCTCAACCCATGGCGTAGTTCATGACTACATGCCGGGGGTGACCTTTAAGCCTCATATTCAAGCCGAGCACAAACCACACAATTCTAGTCTAGGGTCTAACACTCCGTGACCAAGTCGGTTTCCTGTTAGTACCCGATCTGAAAATGAGTTTATTAGGGCTTTCCCAAATATACAAGGACTTTATGGGAATTAGAAACCTTGCAAAGACTTGTCCCGGATTCCCAAAAATAGCTCAATGTTTTAGAAAACATTAAATAAGGACATTTAGGGTTGCCTTGTATGAACAGTAAAACCCTAGCTTGAATTTCAAGTCAGCGCGCAACGATGGCCACGCGGCCACTTTCGCCGCCGCCCTCAATATTGGCCACGCGGCCACTTTCGCCGCCGCCCTCAATATTGGCCACGCGGCCACATCCGCCCCGGATGATCTGGACCGTCAGATCTCTCCACAAGTTTCCTATTTAAAGACCTCCCTTGCCTCATAATAAAGGGATCCGATTTTGAGAGCTCTAAATACGAATTTTGGAGTTCTTAAACACTATTTTGCTCTCTAATTAGCATTCAAACCTTCTAGAAGATCAAGGTTTATTTCTTGCCAACATAGGTAAGTTTTCTAACCTTTTCTTCATGTTCTTGCATCATTTTTAATGTAGATCTTTAATATTCATGTTTTTACATGTTTATTCATAGTTTCTTCATATTCCTTGCATGTTTATTCATATGCTTTGCATGTTCATAATATGTTCTTTGCATGTTCTTCGTGTTCATAGATTAAAGCCTTATTTATGCTATATTTAGGGTTGCGATCTTCATAATTACATGTTATTTCATAGCCGATGATGATCGAGGGTTCATCAACCCGAGGATGATCTAGGAACTACTTCTAAATCTTAATCTTTAGGTAATTCCCCCCTCATTATGCATGATCCCGATTCTTCTGCCTATTCTAATTCTCTGCGAACTACGCTGACCTGAGCTTCTCACATTGAGAGGAACGTAGGAAATCTTCGGATCCGGTCTAAATCACTAACACACTACATACACATTCATCATGATAGAAAGACCGATCAATTCGGGCAATAGGAGTGATAACATCCAATATTCTTCTCTTGTTGTAATTTGACCCCCGAACCCACTAAAATGCTTTTTCTCAATGTTTTGGCTTTAATTAAAACGGCGTGGCGACTCTCATAATTTTAATGTCGTTATGAATATTCCCTTTGTAAATAAAAATAATCACAAGATACTTCCTATGCGTCGCTTCATCGGAAAGGGGTATTCACAGTGGCGACTCTGCTGGGGACTGCTTTGAAACTTTTTCAAACTTAGTGGGTCTAACTTTCGTCACATCATGATGCTTGCCATGTTTACACATGCACACACTTGCCATGTTTACACATGCACACAACTGCCATGTTTACACATGCACACACCTGCCATGTTTACACATGCACACACTTTCCATCTTTACACATGCACCCTACACACACCTGCCATGTATACACATGCACCCTACACACACCTGCCATGTTTACACATGCACCCTACACACACTTGCCATGTTTACACATGCACACACTTGCCATGTTTACACATGCACACACCTACCATGTTTATACATGCACCCTACACACACTTTCCATGTTTACACATGCACACGCTTGCCATATTTACACATGCACACACTTGCCATGTTTACACATGCACACACTTGCCATGTTTACACGTGCACCTCACGCACACTTGCCATGTTTACACATGCACCTCACACACTTGCCATGTTTACACATGCACCCTACACATACTTGCCATGTTTACACATGCACACACTTGCCATGTTTATACATGCACCTCACATACTTGGCATGTTTACACATGCACCCGTGCACCCCGCAATGTTAATACTTGATACTTGTACTTTGTATATACCTTGTATCCTTGTACCTTTGTTGTTTTCGTCTTAGTATTAGGGTCAAACAAAACTCTCCTATGCTCCCTTGTACATTATTCTCTCTCTCTCTCTCTCTCTCTCTCACACATGCATTGCATTGCATCATCCTAACATTAAAAACTTCTCTCTTTTCTCCCTAAAAAGAAAGAATTAGTTTTTTACCACACACTACCACTAGTCCGTGTCAGCACTGCACAGGTCCCCATTACCCGGAGTATTCGATGTGCAGGAATTTGTGCGCTACTGCCGCCCTCTTTTCGAGTCACTCGTCTACTCCACTCACCGTGTACGTTCCGCGAGCGGTGGGAACCTTTTACCTTACCCGTGTCAACCCACACATAGAGATTAGGACACTCCTTAGACCAACCATTTAGGATGTAAATAAATGCAAAACTTTTCGCAAAATAAAATGTGCATTGCATCTAGACGACCTCTAAGGTCCATCGCTCACCCCTTGGGCCATCTATCAAAATTCCTCATCTTGGCCTATCTAGGTTACCTACCCATCATTGCGATCCATTTGGGCCTACCCTTCATCTCGACCCGCTTTGGTCAAAATCCCACCATCCTTTGGCCTCTTAGGACAATCCTATCTACCTTTGACCTTCTAGGTCAACCTTTGACCCCCTGGGTCAACCTTACCTACCTTTGACCTCCTAGGTCAACCTTCGACCACCTAGGTCAACCTTCCCAACCTTTGACCCCTAAGGTCAACCTTATCTACCTTTAACCTCTTAAGCCAACCTTTGACCCCCTAGGTCAACCTTTGACCTCCTAGGTCAACCTTACCACCCTTTGACCTCTTAGGCCAACCTTTGACCCCCTAGGTCAACCTTTGACCTCCTAGACAACCTTACCACCCTTTAACCTCTTAGGCCAACCTTTGACCCCCTAGGTAAATCTTATCCGTTTAAGTCAACCTTTGACCCCCTAGGTCAATCTTATCCATTTAAGTCAACCTTTGACCCCCTAGGTCAACCTTACCTATTTCCTAGGTCAACCTTTGACCCCCTAGGTCAACCTTACCTACCTTTGACCTCCTAGGTCAACCTTTGACCCACTGGGTCAACCTTACCTACCTTTGACCTCCTAGGTCAACCTTCGACCACCTAGGTCAACCTTCCCAACCTTTGACCCTAAGGTCAACCTTATCTACCTTTGACCTCTTAAGCCAACCTTTGACCCCCTAGGCCAATCTTATCCGTTTAAGTCAACCTTTGACCCCCTAGGTCAATCTTATCCGTTTAAGTCAACCTTTGACCCCCTAGGTCAACCTTACCTACCTTTGACCTCCTAGGTCAACCTTTGACCCCCTAGGTCAACCTTACCTACCTTTGACCTCCTAGGTCAACCTTTGACCACCTAGGTCAACCTTCCCAACCTTTGACCTCCAAGGTCGACCTTATCTACCTTTGACCTCCTAAGCCAAACTTTGACCCCCTAGGTCAACCTTTGACCTCCTAGGTCAACCTTACCACCCTTTGACCTCTTAGGCCAACCTTTGACCCACTAGGTCAATCTTATCCGTTTAAGTCAACCTTTGACCCCCTAGGTCAATCTTATCCGTTTAAGTCAACCTCTGACCCCTAGGTCAACCGTACCAACCTTTGATCTCTTAGGCCTACCTTTGACCCCCTAGGTCAACTTTATCCGCCTTTGACCTCTTAGGTCTACCCTTGACCTCCTAGGTCAACCTTATCACCCTCGACCTCTTTGGTCACCCCTCGACCTCTTAGGTCAACCCTTGGCCGCCTAGGTCAACTTTATCCGCCTCCGACCTCTTAGGTCAACCCTTGACCTCCTAGGACAACCTTATCACATTTAACCCCCTAGCTAAACTTTATCGTCTTTGACCTCTTAGGTCAACCTTTGACCCCATAGGTCACTCTCATCCGCCTTTGACCTCTTAGGTCAACCTCATCCACCTTTGACCTCTTAGGTCTACCCTTGGACCCCTCGGTCAACATTATCACCCGTTGACCTCTTAGGTCAACCTTTGACCTCCTAGGTCAACCCAATCACCTTCGACCTCTTAGGTCAAACTTGGACTCCTAGGTCAACCTTATCCGTTTTCGACCTCTTAAGTCAATCTTTGATTCCATAAGTGAACCCAATTACCTTTGGTCCTAACCCGCTTAGGTCAAACCGTCATCTTGACCCACCGTCGTCCAGACCAACCTAGGTCAACCCGTTTAGGTACACACACCATCCTTGACCCATTTAGGTCAACCTGCCCGTCTTAGGTTAAAACTACCCCTTCACCTTTGACCCGCCAAGGTCACCCCGTGACCCGCTTAGATCGACTTACCTATCTTGGATCCATCTAGGTCAATCTCCAACCTTCCTTAATCCACCAACCCAATAGGTCAACCTTAGACCCGCCTAGGTCAAACCATGTCCATCCCGCTTAGATCATCCCATAGGCAAACCGCTACAACCCGCTATCTTGATTCATTCACCATATAGGTCAATCCAACACTTCTCATCGAACCACTTCTTGTCTCAAACCTTAGGTCAAACCTTAGGTCAAATTTAGGTCAAACCATACCCTACTCAATCAAAACCAACTCCTATAGGTCTTCCTCACCCATGCTTGACCAAGGACCGAGTCATCTCCCTCTTTTTGACCCCTATGGTCATCTCTCACCTCTTTTTAAAAGTCTAACTTGATTCGAACTACGGCGACCTGAGCCTCTTATTGTGTGGGACCTCTCCCTCATGATAAGGGGAACGTAGGCAACTTCGGCCCGGTCAAACTTTCAATTTTTTACCAAAATGCATTTCAAAAATGTGGAGACCTACTCTTTTCCAAAAAATGATTCTTATAACGATGCCTTATCATTAAATACGAATCTAATTCTTTCATGACATAGAGTTCTGCATCATGTCGGCTGCAAGGAACATTGAAGTTGCAACTGAAGCTGCTACCCAAGATCCCGAGACAATCCTCTACACCGGTACTGCTCTCAGTAAACAAGCATCCCACTTCGAAGCCATCCTCGATGAACAAGCAATCCACTTTAAGGCCATTCTCAACGAGCAAGCAACATACTTTCAGAAGGAGATGCATAAGACCCTAAGAGATATCGAGAGGCGCCATTTGTCTGACATTCGTGGCGTTTATGATTACCTCAGTCGAGTTCCCCTCTTGCTCAATGTCAACACCCGTACGCTCCTCAAATGTACGGGCCGCCACAGACTATCCCCGTCGGGATGCCTCCTATGACTACTCATCAACAAGGGGTGCCGGTACCTAAATCACCCTCAAAGACAGTTCGTGAAAGGAAGGACGAGCGCGACTTCGACGACTTAGGTATGCCGTTAGCCAAACTCTTCAAAAGTCTAGTTCAAGCCGGCAAGTTGTCTCCTTTGTTCAACTATGAACCAAATAGGGTGAAGCAATGCTTGGATCCCTCCAAACACTGCCAATACCACCAGTACGTTGGGCATGACACCGAAGATTGCCTCCAATTGAGGAGGAAGATTCAAAGCCTCATTGACAGCGGAGCCATCACCCGCCAACGGAATACATGGGCATGGGCAAAAGAGGAAATTGGGGCTACCTCCTTTAAATATTAAATAAAAAAAAGGATCATTCAGTCTTCGTAGGTTCTAGAGTGTCCTTAGTCAAAAGTCCACCTTGGACGATTTTTGTTTCTTTAGTAAAAGTCCACCCCGGACTAGTCAGTTTAAATCTTTTAGTTCCAATAAAAGAGTCTTTATTTCTTTTCTCTCTAGACTTGAGACATAATCTTGCATAAATCAATTCCATGAAAATTGTCTTATTCACCATTTTAACTTGATTGCTATATCTTTATATGATGAATTAATCTTAATCTTAATCATTAATGACGACTCATTAAAAGGTAAATGGACCCACAAACCATTCGCACAACTAAGTAAACAATTAGTCTCAAGATAACAAATGCTTTGACCAATTAGGATGAACGAATCACCCCATACACTCTCTCTATACACTCACCCCTTGTACACACTTCATGTACACTCTCTATATACACCTTCCCCCATACACTATCCTCATACGCCTCTCATCCCACCATTAGACCCCTTTTTATAAGGTCGTGACAAAGAAAGGGATTGCGGTTGCTCATCATCAAATAGACATCCATGCTGCCACAATTTAAAGGGTTCGTTTGTTCCCTTCATGAGCACTACATGCCGTTACACTGGGGCTGTCCGTATTCCATCGCAAATGTAAGACAAGTGCACGAAGTCATTCATGCCATTAATTGGTGCACGTGATAATCCAATGGAGCTCTACCGGAGAAAATCAAGGGCTAGGATGCCCGCCGCCAGCAAAAGGCCGCTTGAACTATAAGGAAGCTACCTCACAATCGAGAGAGGCGAAAGCAAACTAGGGGCTTGTCTTGCCCAATGTTTCATGTACAAATATAAAAAAAAATACGGCTCGCTAGGATGAAACCCAAAAGGGAGACCTAGGCAAAAGTTAGAGCATCGCACAAAAAGAAGCCCGCTAGGTTGAAAACCCGAAAGGGCGGCCTAGGCAAAAAAAAAGGGTGTGCACAAAGAGATAAAATAAAAAAAAATAAAGAAAAATAGAAGGGGCTATCACCATAAAAAAGTAAAAGTCCCATTTTATTTTCACTTCAAATGTTCTATTTTTCTTTCTTTCCCTACAAAGAAGATTAACGCGGTAGCAGCAGCCATGACAACTACAATGGAGCAATCCACCGCAATGAGCTGCAATGAAGCAATCCAAAGCAACAAGCCACAACGGAGTAACCTATCGCGACAAATGAACCTCATACTCAAACCCCAACTTCATCATCATCCGGGCCTCCCCCGAACTACGCGGACCTGAGCTCCTCACCCTGAGGAGAACGTAGGCAACCTCCCGGTTCGGTCCAAAATATACACAACCTACCTTGAGCCAATCTCCTTTCTCTTCTCTCTTCCCATATATTTCTACTTCTGATCTCTTCACTCACAATTGATCAAAACATTTATTATTTCGAGACTACGTGTCTAAAACATAATCATAAGATGCATAACTAATCAACGAGGTCCATTCTCGAGCAATCAAATGAGAATCTTGAATAAAACAATTTTCAAATGTCTCGACAAGTCTTCCGTTCTACAATCTAGGAAAGAGCTAAACACTTACTTTCTATCAAAGCAGGGCTTCCTCCCTTTTGTACATATATACACTCAGTTACCCAAAAAGTCAAAATGTGAGTACTATCTCTCTCTCTCTCTTACTCTCCCCAAAATGCCCCCGCATGTTTTCAAACAATTCTTTTTTCCTTTTTTGAGTCGACTGAATGATTTCAAAAAAAAAAAAAAAAAAAAAAAAAAAAATTGACGCAAAAGAGATGCCCGCTAGATTGAAAACCCGCAAGCGCGGTCTAGGCAGAAAAAAAGGGTGCGTCTTAAAAGAGGTAGGATACCCCGCTCTACGCAACTGGGGCTTCCCTAACAATAAAGGATCGACTATGTGGTTTCCCAGAGAATACCGAGGCGTCAACAAGGATACACTTAGAAGAAGGGCACCCCTCATCGTCTAACTCGGCACGCGATGACCTATTTGGATTGATTAGAATCATAATTAATTATAAGGCATCTGTATAAGATCATAACACTTTCATAAAGTTTTCTCCTCCCCGACACTTTGTTTATAAACCCGCACGCTCGGTCTCCACAAAATTGTAAAAACATCCTCGATCCATCTGAGACCCATCTCCGTGATTCTTGAGTTGACTCGGTCCTTCACCCTATTTCCTACACAATAGGATACCCTTAGGTCCCAACCTACCTGGTTCAAAACCTTAGGTCCCAAGCCTACCCGGTCAGTCTTGCCTAAGTGACACCATAAACTCTCTAGGTCCCGAGCCTACCCGATCAGTCTTACCTAGGTCCCAAACCTACCCGGTGAGTCTTACCTACGTTACATCATAACCTCTTAGCTCGACCTTCCGCAAGTTCGTAGCATGACCCCTTCGGCCTCAAACCGGTTCTACCCAAAACTTCAGACCTTAAACTAGTTAACCAAAGCCAAATCCTTAGGGTGACCTATTAGGTCCCGAACCTACCGGTCCCGAGCCTACCCGATCTCCTAGATCTCAAACCTACCAACACATACTCATCCTTACCTTGTCTAAGCAATGCTCTCTTTTCCTCCTCGTTCCAACCTTTTAGGTCTACTCAGTCTAACCTGTTGAGCGATCCCTGAGATCCCAAGACCATTCGAGTCTACCAAACACCTACCTTTTAGGTCTCTAGAATATCTGATTCATACCTTAGGCCTCAACCCCTAAACCTTTAGGTCACAAGACTTTCTACCCTTTAGGTCTCTCACCTTACATCTCCACCCTTTGGACTCTTTAATTCCCAAGCCTACTTGGTCCGACTAAAAGCGACACATCTACGTCTCCCGACTCCCGTCATGTCCAAGCCATGACCCTACCACTCTTAAACCTACCAAGTACCAACCTAATGTCACCCATTAGCCTCAAAAGACTTCCTAGTCTGACCTTCGACCCCTTAAGGACTCTAACCTACTTAATCCAAGCCGAGTCCAAACCTCGCCACCTACAAGGTCCACCCTTGAACTCCATGGATCTCAAACATCGCTCCCCAACGAGTCCAAATCTCAAACCTTGTTCAAGTATATAGGATCTCCTGCGCACCGCGCCATGCCATAGGGATCTCAAAACCCATCCGGTCAAGACTCGTGTCCTTAGTCCCATCCCTAACCTACCTTCGAAATTGCCAAACGAGCTTAGTCACACGCATGACCTCTAAGGCAAAATTAAGTCCTAAGCATACCCAATCCTGTTAGGCACACTATTGTACTCAAAGCAAAGTCTTGGACACTCGATCCATTTACCTAAAGCGCCAACATGGTCATATATCCAAAAACCATTTCCCGCACTTATGGTTCGCACCTAGCCTAAACTTTCAAACGCTCTAGGATCCAAGCCCGACATGCGTATTAGGTACTAGGATCATCCAATCCCAATCCGTTGCCCTTGGCCGACCTCAAGCCTGCTTGGTCCTAACCCATAATGCAGTTTCTCTAGGACAAAGGACTTACCCGCTTGAAAGCCTTATGTCCCAATGCTACCCTGCCTAGCCTTCGATATCTTAGATCTCACGCTACCATTCCATTAGGCCCCGGTATCCTTAACACATGTAACACATGTCTGAGTCTTACCCTAGCTAAACCCCAGAACTTTAGCCTAGGTCTAATCTATCGAGCCTATCCAGCCACGAGGTATCAAGCTCATTTGCCCCAAACCGCAACACTCTTAGACCTCAAACTTGCTCAGTCTAAACCAAGACAAACCTTCAAATGCTTTCGGTCTCCAAACCCTAGCCTTAAACCTAGGTAAACACATTCTCTAAGCCCTAGCCTCAAGCCTAGGTAGTCATATCATTCTCTCTGAACCCTAGCCTCAAGCCTAGGTAATTACATCCTTTCAAACCCTAGCCTAAAGCCTAGGAAGTTAAATCCTTCTTAAAACCTAGCCTAAAGCCTAGGTAGCTACACCCTTCCTAAACCCTAGCCTTGATCCTAGGTAGTCACATATCCTATCTAAACCCTAGCCTTAAGCCTAGGAAACCACAACATCCCCTTTAACCTAGGTAAACACATTCTCTAAGCCCTAGCCTCAAGCCTAGGTAGTCATATCATTCTCTCTGAACCCTAGCCTCAAGCCTAGGTAATTACATCCTTTCAAACCCTAGCCTAAAGCCTAGGAAGTTACATCCTTCTTAAACCCTAGCCTTGATCCTAGGTAGCTACACCCTTCCTAAACCCTAGCCTTGATCCTAGGTAGTCACATATCCTCTCTAAACCCTAGCCTTAAGCCTAGGAAACCACAACATCCCCTTTAACCCTAGCCCAAATTCTAGGGAATTTCCAAAGCCCCGTATGCAACATCATTCCAAATTCCCGAAACCTAGTCTCGAAACCTAGGAAATTTACAATCTCAATTCTCCGTTTTATTGAACCCTAGTCCAAAACCTAGGATATAATGCCCTGTCCAAAACTCAATCAACCCTAGCCTCAAGCCTAGGAAGCCGCATTCGCTCTAAACCCTAGCCGCGAGCCTAGGTAGTCGCATTCGCTCTAAACCCTAGCCTCGAGCCTAGGTAGTCGCATTCTCTCCAACCCCTAGCCTCAAGCTAGGTAGTCGCACTCTTTCTAAACCCTAGCCTCGAGCCTAGGTAGTCGCATTCGCTCTAAACCCTAGCCTCGAACCTAGGTAGTCGCATTCGCTCTAAACCCTAGCCTCGAGTCTAGGTAGTCGCATTCGCTCTAAACCCTAGCCTCGAGTCTAGGTAATCGCACTCTTTCTAAAACCCTAGCCTCAAGCCTAGGTAGAAATTATCCTCTTTAAACTCTATCATCAAGCCTAGGATTCAACATTCCCTTCAAACCCCAGTCCTAGACCTAGGAAACTCCGTCACCTTAGTCTCAAAATATAGGAAGTTTACAGTCCTTAGCCTTAAAACCTAGCCCAAAGCCTAGGTTACCACGAACATTTCCAAGCCATAGTCACCAATCCCGGAAAATGGTGAACCCTAACATCAAGCTTAAGTGGACCTTCCACAAAAGCAATCCCTCTTCCCAACGGTCCATGGTCTCAAGCCTAAGAAGTCACAACCTTTCCAACTCCCAGCCTTATGTCTAAAAGCCAACGCCTTTGCAACCTCTGAGCCTACCACAACTCCAAGCCCTAGCCTCCTAGACCTAGGAAATTCCTAAACCATAGTCCCAAACCTAGGAGAGTCATGGTCCTTAAACACCAGTTTCCAAACCCTTGTTCGAAACCCTAACATCTAGGAAGTTCCCAAACCTCAACCTTTCCAAGCCCTAGCACTAAGCCTAGGATAGAATACTCTCCTCATGCTTAAATAAACTCCTATCCCTAGCCTGTAAGACTAGGAAACCCACAGTATCTCCAAGACATAATCTAAAGCCCAAGAAGCCGTGACATCTTTGGCATCACTATCTCAAGATTAGGAGACCACCATCTTCCTTATTCCCTTTCCTTAAAAGAGCCTTAGGTCCTACCTCTAGGCAACCAAGAAAAATATCCCTTACCTAACACCTTGGTCTCAATGGCTCGTAGCCTCATCCCCTCCTAAATTAGGATAAGCGGAACCCAGATCATGTTTCCCATATTAGCAACTCCCCGAGAGTCCATCTCCTTCGCGTCTCCCTAAAGGTCATTTGCCCTTGTGACTCACCAAAGAGTCCCTTGTGACTCCCCGAGAGTCTATCACCTTTGTGACTCCCGAGAGTCCGTCACCCTTGGGACTCCCCGAGAGTCTATCACCTTTGTGACTCCCCGAGAGTTCATCCCGTTTGCGACTTCATAACAATCCATCATCTTTGCCTCCACATGCAAAATTTCAGTTTTACCCCTAGTACAATCCCCTTTGATTCATTTTAGGTGTCCTTAATGCTATTTTGACTGATATTCGTTACCTTTGGGTACGGAAAGCCCCTTAAAATTTCCATTCTCCACCAAATATTTGCTTAGGATTCATACGGTTGCAGAGACCTCGGCACCTCTGTGACATACGCATCCTAGATCGATCGCGATTGGCAGAAGCCTCGGCGTTTCTGTTTGCGAGAGATCCAGCATCTATTATTTTAGCACTTCCTAATATTTGCTTAGGATTCGTATGGTTGTAGAGACTTCGGCGCCTCTATGACATACGCATCCTAGATCGATCGTGATTGGCAGAAGCCTCGGCGTTTCTGTTTCCGAGAGATCCAGCATCTATTATTTTAGCACTTCCTAATATTTGCTTAGGATTCGTATGGTTGTAGAGACTTCGGCGCCTCTATGACATACGCATCCTAGATCGATCGCGATTGGCAGAAGCCTCGGCGTTCTGTTTACGAGAGATCCAGCATCTATTATTTTAGCATTTCCTAATATTTGTTTAGGATTCGTATGGTTGTAGAGACTTTGGCGCCTCTATGACATACGCATCCTAGATCGATCGTGATTGGCAGAAGCCTCGGCGTTTCTGTTTGCGAGAGATCCAGCATCTATTATTTTAGCATTTCCTAATATTTGCTTAGGATTCGTATGGTTGTAGAGACTTTGGCGCCTCTATGACATACGCATCCTAGATCGATCGCGATTGGCAGAAGCCTCGGCGTTTCTGTTTGCGAGAGATCCAGCATCTATTATTTTAGCATTTCCTAATATTTGCTTAGGATTCGTATGCTTGTAGAGACTTCGGCGCCTGTATGACATACGCATCCTAGATCGATCGTGATTGGCAGAAGCCTCGGCGTTTCTGTTTGCGAGAGATCCAGCATCAATTATTTTAGCATTTCCTAATATTTGCTTAGGATTCGTATGATTGTAGAGACTTTGGCGCCTCTATGACATACGTATCCTAGATCGATCGTGATTGGCAGAAGCCTCGGCGTTTCTGTTTGCGAGAAATCCAGCATCTATTATTTTAGCATTTCCTAATATTTGCTTAGGATTCGTATGGTTGTAGAGACTTTGGCGCCTCTATGACATACGTATCCTAGATCGATCGTGATTGGCAGAAGCCTCGGCGTTTCTGTTTGCGAGAGATCCAGCATCTATTATTTTAGCATTTCCTAATATCTGCTTAGGATTCATATGATTGTAGAGACTTTGGCGCCTCTATGACATACGCATCCTAGATCGATCGCGATTGGCAAAAGCCTCGGCGTTTCTGTTTGCGAGAGATCCAGCATCTATTATTTTAGCATTTCCTAATATTTGCTTAGGCTTCGTATGGTTGTAGAGACTTTGGCGCCTCTATGACATACGCATCCTTGATCGATCGCGATTGGCAGAAGCCTCGGCGTTTCTGTTTGCGAGAGATCCAGCATCTATTATTAGGATTCGTGCGGTTGTAGAGACTTCGGCGCCTCTATGACATACGTATCCTTGATCAATCGTGATTGGCAGGAGCCTCGGGTTTCTGTTTGCGAGAGATCCAGCATCTATTATTTTAGCATTTCCTAATATTTGCTTAGGATTCGTATGGTTGTAGAGACTTTGGCGCCTCTATGACATACGCATCCTAGATCGATCGTGATTGGCAGAAGCCTCGGCGTTTCTATTTGCGAGAAATCCAGCATCTATTATTTTAGCATTTCCTAATATTTGCTTAGGATTCGTATGGTTGTAGAGACTTTGGCGCCTCTATGACATACGCATCCTAGATCGATCGTGATTGGCAGAAGCCTCGGCGTTTCTGTTTGCGAGAAATCTAGCATCTATTATTTTAGCATTTCCTAATATTTGCTTAGGATTCGTATGGTTGTAGAGACTTTGGTGCCTCTATGACATACGCATCCTAGATCGATCGTGATTGGCAGAAGCCTCGGCGTTTCTGTTTGCGAGAGATCCAGCATCTATTATTTTAGCATTTCCTAATATTTGCTTAGGATTCGTATGATTGTAGAGACTTTGGCGCCTCTATGACATACGCATCCTAGATCGATCGCGATTGGCAAAAGCCTCGGCGTTTCTGTTTGCGAGAGATCCAGCATCTATTATTTTAGCATTTCCTAATATTTGCTTAGGCTTCGTATGGTTGTAGAGACTTTGGCGCCTCTATGACATACGCATCCTAGATCGATCGCGATTGGCAGAAGCTTTGGCGTTTCTGTTTGCGAGAGATCCAGCATCTATTATTAGGATTCGTACGGTTGTAGAGACTTCGGCGCCTCTATGACATACGTATCCTTGATCAATCGTGATTGGCAGGAGCCTCGGCATTTCTGTTTGCGAGAGATCCAGCATCTATTATTAGGATTCGTATGATTGTAGAGACTTCGGCGCCTCTATGACATAAGTATCCTTGATCAATCGCGATTGGCAGAAGCCTCGGCGTTTCTGTTTGCGAGAGATCCAGCACCTATTATTAGGATTCGTATGATTGTAGAGACTTCGGCGCCTCTATGACATACGTATCCTTGATCGATCGTGGTTGGCAGAAGCCTCGGCGTTTCGTTAGCACAATCGGCAGGAGCCCTGGCGATCCTGATTGCGTTTACCATTCCATCTCGGGATTATTTAGACAACGTAATCTTTATTTTTCCTAAATGAATTCATTTCCTAACGAATGTTCGTTCTTCATACAGGATAGTGCCCGTAGGTTTATTATCCCTAGCAGAAGTCCGATGGCTCGCTTTTCCTTAATCACTCTGAACTACGACCGGCTTGATTCCTCGGAGGATACGTAGGAAACCTGAAAAGGTCCAGCCACCCGACCAACATGGTCATCTCTCATCCCCAGCAAGTGCATTTTCCCCAGCAGAAAACGTTGTTCCCCATCAGAGGACAGTCCTTCCCAATTTCCCCATCAGATTTGAACTACGTTCGGCTTGATTCCCCCGCGGATACGTAGGTCGCCTGTCAAGGTCCAGCCGTTCCCTTACCTTTCCTCTGTTTTGAAACTCATGTTTCAGAACGGTTCCTATTTTTATCATCGACCCTCAATTGCCTTGCAAGAAGCGTCGCCGAGGGGCTACTGTTAGTACCCGATCTGAAAATGAGTTTATTAGGGCTTTCCCAAATATACAAGAACTTTATGGGAATTAGAAACCTTGCAAAGACTTGTCCCGGATTCCCAAAAATAGCTCAATGTTCTAGAAAACATTAAATATGGACATTTAGGGTTGCCTTGTATGAACAGTAAAACCCTAGCTTGAATTTCAAGTCAGCGCGCAACGATGGCCACGCGGCCACTTTCGCCGCCGCCCTCAATATTGGCCACGCGGCCACTTTCGCCGCCGCCCTCAATATTGGCCACGCGGCCACATCCGCCCCGGATGATCTGGACCATCAGATCTTCCCCTCAGTTTACTATATAAACCAATCTCATGCTATTGGTTTAGGGGGATCCGAATTTGAGAGTTCTTAAACACAAATTTGCTCTCTAATTAGCATTCAAACCTCCAAGAAGATCAAGGTTTATTTCTTGCCAACATAGGTAAGTTTTCTAACTTATTTCTTCACGTTCTTGCATTATTTCTAATGTAGATCTTTAATATTCATGTTCTTGCATGTTTATTCATAGTTTCTTCATATGCTTCGCATGTTTATTCATATGTTCATATATGTTCTTCATATGTTCATCGTGTTCATAGATTAAAACCTTATTTATGCTATATTTAGGGTTGCGATCTTCATGTTTGCATGTTATTTCATAGCCGATGATGATCGAGGGTTCATCAACCCGAGGATGATCTAGGAACTACTTCTAAACCCTAATATTTAGGTAATTCCCCCCTCATTATGCATGATCCCGATTCTTCTGCCTATTCTAATTCTCTGCGAACTACGCTGACCTGAGCTTCTCACATTGAGAGGAACGTAGGCAATCTTCGGATCCGGTCTCAAACACTAACACACTACTAACACATTCATCATGATAGAAAGACCGATCATTCGGGCAATAGGAGTGATAACGTTCAATATTCTTCTCTTGTTGTAATTTGACCCCCGAACCCATTAAACATGCTTTTTCTCAATGTTTTGGCTATAATTAAAACGGCGTGGCGACTCTCAAAATTTTAATGTTACTATGAATATTCTCAAATTCAAACACACGTATTCACAGCCCTTCATTCATTTTACTAGTAGTGAATGCAACAATGGTCTTGTACCTCTCTTGCCTAGCTTGCTCTTGAAACATAGTTCTCAACTCCACGCCTATCTCATAGGCTTCCAAATGTTCCAAACTTTGTTGGAGTTTTGAACACATAGCAGAAAGCATGAGACAACTTACATCTCTAGAATCATTACGATGTTTCTTGTAATTGTCTCTTTCTACCCTAGGGGCAGTAGGCGGTGGTTCAGCGGGGAGAGGCCCATCGAGAATGTACAACTTATCTTCTTGCCTAAGAACAATTCTTATGCTACGGATCCAATCCATAAAGTTTGTGCCATTCTCTTCGAGCTTATCCTTCTCAAGGATCGATCGCAACGACATTGATTGAGTGTTATTAGTCATTATCTACAAATATGCAAAAATTTCCAAAATTTAATAAGTACCGATTTTCATTAAAGAGATAAATAATGTATTTTTCAAACAAAATACTCCCACTAAATTATATAACCTTCATATACATCCAATGTATAATATAATTTAAATGGGTTAAGATCCAACTTTAATTTAATTTCAAGTCCGCTAAGGCGGATTACACAAAATCAAATTAATTAGGTAGACAACTCTTGTCAATCATATCTCATATGACTCTTAGTTCCTTTTATGAGATTCTTTAAGAAATCAAATTTCAAAAAGCATGTTAAACCTCATCTTTGCCTAGGCCCAAAACTGTTTTGACGCCCAATTAAGTCTAACCATTTTAAACGAACAGTTAATGTGTCCCGCTAGGGCGTGCCCACACTATCTATCTTGCTCATACATAAAAAAATTTAATGCATCTCGCTAGGGCGAATCTACATTAAAATCACTCATGTACTAACAAGTGTTTTAATCATGGCATGGCAATAAAAGACTTAAAACTTTCTTTGAAGGTTCATCACATATAGCATATAACACATTTATGAGCACATAATATAAACATGTTACACATCAAGTTTAGCCACTAAATTAATCTTCATTAATTTAAGCATGATATTTATGTGTCATTAGTTTCTCTATAATTATGAGGATGAGACTATTTCAACTTTGGTTATTATCTCCAAATCAAGACAACAAGAAGTGCGGTCGAACTAAGCCATTAGGCAACCACAATCCCGCACTAATTCAAGAAACCAAGAAAGTAGTCCATGTGGCCGAAACTAAGCAATAGATGGTCTCGATGAACGTAGGCCAATTGCATTCACAATTCCACATGGATCTCCAATCATTGAATCAAGAACTTTGTTTCTCAATTTTAGCAATTATGAACTCTTCATAATTCTAACTTCGTTTTATCTTTGAAACTTTGATTGCGATCAAGTTTGGGAAACACAATCTCGATGAACGCAGATTAGCCATCCAAACCTTGAACCAATCTTAGAATCACAAGACTAAAACAAATAGGAAAATCAAACCCCAAAATCCACACACAAACCAACTACCCAAAACCCATTCCAGATCAGCAAGTCTAGACTGGTTCTGTTACTGGTTTTGTTGAATTTTTCAAAAAATTCCAGATTCTGTTTTTCAACCAAAATCAGACCTTCTGATCCCCTTGTGCGGCCGCCCAAAAACCCTTGTGCGGTCGCCCAAAACTGTGCGGCCGCCCAAGGCGTTTTGTGCGGTCGCCCAGTGCCATCAGAATGTGCAGAATTTTCAAAGTTCGAAAATTTTGTCTCAAAATCGTTTTTCCCCGATTATTAAAACTTTCATCCAATCAAAAATTAATAATCAACAATTCTGAATCCACCATAATTTATTTATTGCGATTGAATCGTGCGATTAAAGTTGTAAAACAATAAACCACATAAAATCACATAACACATAAACATCACATATTCCAATATTCATATCATGCAAGGCACATAAACAATTTATATACACATAACATGATCCAAGTATTGAATTAATCAACATGAACGGGGCTCTGATACCACTGTTGGGTTTCGTTGTAACATGCGTAGCGGAATTTAGCATTTAAAATTTTGAAACCCAAAGCCATGGATCCGTTCATATGATTAAATCAAATACGACATAAGAATAAAGGAATAAACTAACCCTTGATGGCTATCGAATTCTCTTGGTCTTTGGTGGAGGTTTGAAGACTTGATCACGATCACAAAGCTTGAACACGAACTTTGAAGATGATGATTTTCACCCTCTAGCGGTATCCACACTTCGAACGAATATCAAAGGAGCTTCTTTGATCTTGGTTGCTAGACCAAATTGTGAAACACTTTTCCACAATCAAAAGAACTATATGGAATTTTGCTTTGTGTATTATTTTGTTCCTCAACCAAGAATGTCTTGGAACAAAATAAACCCTCTCTCAAACTCTTTGAGACTCACAAAATCATTAGCATAGAGTGCTGGCCGAATTCGGTCTTTTATACACAAGTATGACCTATTCCAAATAGGAAACTTGTGTCAAAATCCGTCCAAAATTCGTTTCCTAATCAAATTAGGAATCTGCCACCCGACAGTACTGTGCGGCCGCCCAGAATGCACTGTGCGGTCGCACAACTATCTGAAACAAAACTGGTACAAAAATGGGCTAAGTGTGCGGCCGCCCAGTCAATACTGTGCGGTCGCCCACTTCCCCAGAATGTCCAGAATTTCCAAAATTCCAATATAGTCCTTTTAAAGATTCGTTCTATTGTGTGTGACCCTCTAGGATTATACTAAGTTGGCAATGGGTTCAAACATGAAACCATAAGATATGATTAGGTTCTAGCAAACCGTCATACCTACCCAATTAGTATAACTAGATACAAGTTCGCATTCCTCTTAGAATATGTCATAATCCCGTTGTCCTCGACGTCATTGAACACAAATCATGGTCAAACAGTCAACTTGTTTTGTTCAATACTTTCTCGATTCCGAATATGTTGATAATCCAAATGCTATTGATCCAATCAATCCATTTGAGTCCGGCCGAACATTTCATCAACATCATTCCTTCGAGGGGCCCAAGTTTGACGTCTCTCCGTAGAGGGACAAATCCATTTAGCTTATTATTCTTCCCAACGGGAATCCGATTATGCCAATCATACCCTTTATAACTTCCCGGTTAAAGGTAGCGTTTGAATATGTCAAACGTAATGTTCATCAAGTGGAAGACTATAATAACTTCATGTCTAAGGATTCATATGACATAACTAATATGAGATATATGTATGACATAGACCATGACATAAATCTCATAGAGCGGGTCATGTCCAGTACCTTATTCCAAACAAGTACCCATAAATCTAACATGATCATCCCATGATCATTTAGCCTTTATACTAGTGCTTAACAAGTACTAGGGACGGAGATTATTATAAGTAAACATGAACAACAATAATAATCAAAACATCTCTTTATTTATATGAAATAAATGATAACAATTACAACGTTTATTAAACGTGCCTAGGGCACCACTACCAACAATTACCACCACACTACCACTACCACTACCACTACCACCACTTCCACCATTGGCACCACCATTGCGCTACCACTAACACCACCTCCACCACCATCGCACTACCAGTGCCACCACCGCCATCACAACAACCACCACCACTACCACTGTCACTACCGCCATATTGGGTTTTGATGCATCGTGCGCAGCGGAATAAACAGATAAAATTAAACACCCAAGAGCCCGGATCCGTGCATGTTGATTAAACTAAATACAAGATGAAAGAAACATACCCTTGAAGATCGAATCCATGAACACGGACTTTGAGGTGCTAAAGGAAACACCCTCCATCGGTATCCACACGTCGAATGGATATCAAGAACACCTTCTTGATCTGGATTGCTAGACCCAAGACTTGATGAAGAAACGATTTCTTCGTAGGAATTATCTTGCTTCATGGATTATTGTATTTTGATGATCATGGATCACTAAATAAATAATCCTACCTATCTATAATTTATCGTTTCTAAAACAATGAGTTATGATTTCACAAATCAACATTAGTGGCTGTCAAACCCAGCTGTATATCATATATAAGGGTCTGACCTAATTCCGTTTGGGATCGGGATTCCTTGTCCAACAAGAAAACTGTACAAACTGGACTGGTACGGGTAAAGCATCCGTACGGCTCATACAGAGCCATACGCCAACCTTCTTGTCGTACGGATCTAGTTCATAAAATCCCAGATTTTAGCCTTTTAATAATCCGTTCTATTGTGTGTGACCCAATAGGATTATACTATGTTGGCAACGAGTCCGAATGAGTCAGAACCCGTAAGTCATAAGCGGACTCTAGCAAGCCATTATGACTACCCAATTAGTATAACTTTGAAAGTCCAAAGTAACCTTATAGAACATATCACAATTCCTTTATCACGCGATATCATATTGGACATAAGTCATGGTCCACGTCAACTTATATTGTCCAATGCTTTCTCGATCCCGAGTAGATTGATATGAGCAAATAACATTGAACACTTCAATTCATTTGGGTACGGCCGTACACTATTATCAATCTCACTCATCGAGTGGCCAAGCAGATATCTCTCTTGAGAGAGGGATAAATCTCATCTTGACTCATCATTCTTCCCTACAAGAATCCGATTATGCCAATCGTAGCCTTTATAACCACCCGGTTAGGGGTAGCGTTTGAGTACGTCAAACATAATGTTCATCATGTGAAAGACTATGGTAATCTCAGGTCTAAGGATAAATGATATAACTATTATGAGATTTAATTATGACATTTGACCATGACATAAATCTCATAACGGGTCTATCCAGTACTTGTTCTCCAACATGTACCCACAAGTTTAATCCGCATCCTATGCGCTATAATCATCATATGATTATCCAGTAAACTCATGCTAGCCCTTCATAAGTGCTAGGGACAATGATTATTATAGTAAACATGCAAAAGATATAATAATCGGGTTTGTTATCTCTTATAACAATGAAGCTATGATATAACGCATAGGCCTTTCTCAAGGGCCTAAGGCATAATATCCAACACGCCATCGCAACCACCACCGCATTACCACCACCATTACCACTGCCAATACCCCCATCATAATCACCACTGATTTAATCCGCATCCTATGCGCTATGGATTCTCCCGAACGAATTTGCAAAATTAAGCTCTTCATGAAATTCTAATATTGCTGCCACTTGTTTCCTTCTTGACATTTTTCTTTTATTTTGTCCAATTCAGTTTTCCATTAGTTAATTGTGATGATTGTGGCGAGGTGGTAAATGGTGTGATGGTGGCGGGTGTAATGGGGGTGGTTGTGGGAGGTGGTTGTGGTCATGGCTATAGTGGTGGTTATGGGTGGTGGTGGTGGTGGGTGGTGGTGATGGTGGAGGTTATAGAAGTTTAGGAGTGGAGGTGGTGGAGTGGTCTCCATTAAAAATTTCATGGGGGTGGAAGTGTCAAAAATTAAAGTTTTTCATCCAATAAAAACTAACTGGGTTAAGTTTTGGGGTTGTAGAGGAGAGTTAAAATTAGTATACTCCCTCCGTCCCAAAATGATCTTCTCATTTGCCATGTTTCATTGTCCCCAAAAGTTCTTCTCATTTCTACAATCTAGTCTTTAAAAGTGCACATACAAAACATGTCTAGTGAAGCAAGTGTTCATATCCTTAAAAAGTTTGAATAGTCAAACATGAAGATTATTTTGGGACGGAGGGAGTAGTTTATTTTATGTTAATAAAAGAGTACAATGGTAAAAAGTGAAAGTAACCCCAAAATACAATGAACAAAAATGAATTTTGGTCATTTCTTTATTATTCCATCTAGGTGACTTTCTTTATTACTTAGAATTTTATTTTATTTTTTGAAAGGAGGACGGCACCTCCTTAGATTTTTATTACTTAATTATAATAAAACTATAGATGCCATGGAAAAACCTCCGACTTGTTTAGGTGAGATGGGATTCCCTAAGAACGTCTAATTGATTTTTTGTTTCATAAGTCACCACCTTCTTTTAAAATGATCATAAGAAAAACCCAATGCCTACTTAATTTTATAACGGGAGATTCGGGAGAAAAAGAGAAAAAAGGTTCAGGGATTAGATTGCGGAACGGAAAGATGCTAGGCACCCGGCACCCGTCCCACATGGCTTTATGGCTGGTTTTGCTACTCCAGGTGTTCTAATCTAAGTCCTTCTTTCTTATGTTAAAATTATGTCTAAGGGAGATTTTTGGACATGTCTCATTCATTTAAATATGTCAAAACTTTAAACAAAAGAAAGAGATAAAGAATTAATAAACAAGGAGAAAGGGAGGTTGATGAAGAACTTTAGTACCTAGCTGAGAAGAGAGAAAAGTATTCAGTTTTTGATACTCCCCCCGTTTCATAATACATGACGTTTTAGGAGCAATTTTGTGTTCCAAAATATTTGACGTTTTACTATTACCAAGAAAGAATTACTCTTGTTTACCTATTATACCCTTATTCATTAATTGTGAACTATTTCTTGTATAAGCATTTAAATGCCTAGGCAATTGGATACTTTTAGGGGCACATATATCTTTTTAATATGTAATAATTGCATTTCTTAATGTGTGAAGAAGTCTAAAACGGCATGTATTATGAAACGGAGGGAGTACTTTTTGCTTAGAGTTTTTGTGTGAAATTCGTGGTCCTTTCAAAGGAGTTCAAGAGGTTCCTTTATATGCAGAATGGGTATGAACTTGGCCACACGCGTCACGCACCTAGGCTCAAAGGCGTGCGCGTTTCAAAGGCACGCATGGTAGACCAAAGGTAAAATTACAAAAAGGAAACTAAAAGTTAATTTAGTTGTTCAGTTTAGTTTGAAACTAACAGAACCACCAGTTAAGAACTTAACAGAAGTAACTTGATCAATAAAAAACAATTAATATGTATGCAATCGGGGGTAAAAAGTATAGGACGGATTTTACAAAGACACATACAATTATATTAGCTTTCATCTTCATTAAACACCAAAAGAGTAGAAATTGAGATTAAATTGTGAAATTTTAGGACCCTATCCATCAAGCGGCCGCATAGGTGCAAATTTCAGAATTTGTTCAGTACGTGAGTCCTTTTCGTTTAGAGTTTAGGGTCTAATCCTGCAAAATATATAAATAAAGTTTTGACCCAAAACTCATGGTATCACATGCTCCCTTTGTCCCGATAGATAGTCTTATTTTGACTTTTTATAGTCAACAAAAATGAACTTTGACCAACTAGTGGTGACGATCTAATCATTCTAGTGAAATTTTAAAATTTGTAATTGATAAATCACTAAGTGGTTTATCAATAACAATTTTTAGGATTTTATTGTGATCATTAAATTGACACCAATGTTTGGTCAAAGTTTATTTTTATTAACAATAAAAAGTTAAAATGAGACTATCTTTGCAGGACAGGAGGAGTATTTTAATATCATAGTACAAGATCCTAGTTTGGCAATTCCCCCAATTGTAATCAATTATATTGGCGAACTATGTTACAATATTTTTGTCTACTTTTATTGCTTTGATTGTCCCTTCTAATCGTGTTTTCGTTTTGCATATATTATCTTGCAATCTTTTTGTTTAGGTGTCAGATCTCCGACATGTCCATAACTGAAGTTAGCAGCTGTTGTTTTAGTAATAGTATATACTCTCTTTGTCACATAACATGTGCACTGTTGGAAATATGCCTTTGAATCAAATGACATTTTGGTTAAGGATATGTTCGTGACAAGTATTATAATTTTTGGGATGAAGAATATTAAACAAGACATGGCCAATAGCCAAGGCAATAGGAGCTGGATGCATCCTGATATTGTGGCAAGAGAAAATTACCACCTAATCCCTCATCCTCAATGAAATTACCACCTAGTCCAAGCTAATTTTTATATTTACCACCTAGTCCAAGCTAATTTTCATATTTACCTGCTAGTCCATTAAAATTATTAAATCCCGAAACTACCCTACTATAAAACCCTACCCCCTCCACGCACACACGCACTCTCTCTCTCTCTAAGCCCGGTGACCTTTCTCTCACTACTTCCTCTCTCTACCCTAACCCCCTCCGGCGACCCCATCCTCCGGCGACCTCCTTTCCACCGGCCTCCCTTCCCTTCCGACCACCCCTCACCTCCCTCGCCTCCGGCCGACCCAATCAACCCCACCCTTAGCCTAACCCCGGTGACTTCTTCCTCCGTCACCGGCTTCCCCCTACACCCCCGACCACTGCGATTCCCCTCCTCCGGCGACCTCCCTCTCCATCAGGCGACCTCCGGTGACTTCTTCCTCCGTCACCGGCTTCCCCCTACACCCCCGACCACTGTGATTCCCCTCCTCCGGCGACCTCCCTCTCCATCAGCCGTCCCTTCCCTCACCATTACCGTCCCAATCTTCGTCACCGGCTATCCCCTACTCCGCCTCCGACCAGATCTGACCAGATCCGACGCCTTCTCCCTCTTTTCTGTAGATCCGGTTGTTCTTTCTTTACACTGCCGGATGCTACGCAATTTCTATGTTGAAGCAATGGGTTCCTTCGCCGGCGTTCGGATCACGATTGGGAACATTTCTAGATTTTCGGTGTCTTTAGGGCATTCAAGGTGAGAAGCGACTAACAACAATGCATACATATGTGTACTGATTTATAACTGTTAAACAATTAGAGTGTGGTAGATTTTACTAGGCTTCTCATTTTTCACCTTTAAGTATTATTGCTGTTGAAATATAATACCTTGTTTTTCTTTTGTGTTCCGTTGTTCTTCTGTTTTGTTGGCTGTGAAGACTTCTGTATGCCTTAGTTATTTCATAATTCGACTGGCTTGGGAGAAGTCACTAGTTAAATTTAGTTTCACTTTTATTTTATTTTTGTGAGCATTTCATGATTGTGGTTAGTTTAATGGAGAAATGGTGATGATTTAATGGAGAAATAAATGTGAACTTTTTTTTGTGGTTAGTTTAATGGATTAATTGTTGCTGGGCTGTAGAGTACGGTGCGAGAAATGGTGATGATTTAATGGATTGATTTGGTTTGGTTAGTTCACAGTTGTTGTTCGAACAAGTGCAAACTTGTTCTCAAAACAAGTGTGAACTTGTTTTTGAAAAATACAAATGTAAACTTACAAATGTGAACTTACAATTGCGAAGTTACAATTGCGAACTTTGAACTTATAATTGCGAACTTGTTCTTGGAACAAGTGCGAACTTACAATTGCAAACTTATTTTTGGAACAAGTGCGAACTTGTTATTGGAACAATTGCGAACTTGTTCTTGGAACAATTGTGAACTTACATTTGCGAACTTGTTCTTGGAACAAGTGCGAACTTACAATTGTGATCTTACAATTGCGAACTTGTTCTTTTAAAACTAATAGTATTTTTTTTGAAAAATGTGAATTTGTTCTTGGAACAAGTGCGAACTTACAATTGCAAACTTGTTTTTGAAATAATTGCGAACCTACAATTACAAACTTACAATTGCGAACTTACAACTATGAGCTTGTTCTTGAAAAAAAATAGTTTTTTTTTTTTTTGAAAAAGCTGTGAATTAGTTCTTGAAAAAAATGTTTTTTTTTAAATGTGAATTTGTTCTTGGAATAACTTAAAATTGACACTTTTTTATATAAAAAATAATTATTTTATTAAAAATAAAATAAAATGGACACCGGAAAATGGTCGCGGAAAGGTGGTCATCGGAAAATGGTGGCCGGAGGTGGCCGCCGGAAAAATGTCGCTGGAAAAAGTGACCGGAAAAATGTCGCCGGAAAAAGGTGGCCGGAAAAATGTCACCGGAAATGGTGGCCGGAAAAAGTGCCCGGAAAAAGTTCGCCGGAAAATGGTGGCGGAGGTGGTCGCCGGGAAATAGTCGCCGGAAAATGGTGGCCGGGAGGTGTTCGCCGGAAAAAGGTGGCCGGAGGTGGTCGCCGGAAAAGATGGCCGGAGGTGGTCGCCGGAAAAAGGTGGCCGGAGGTGGTCGCCGGAAAGGGTGGCCGGAGGTGGTCGCCGGAAAACGGTGGTCGGAAAATTGTGGCCGGAGGTGGCCGCCGGAAATTGGTGGCCGGAGACGGCGCCGGAAAATGGTCGCCGGAGACGGTGGCCAGAAAACATTGCCGGAAAAAGGTTGCCGGAGGTGGTGGTCGGCCGGAGGTGGTGGCCGGTCGGTCAAAGTTGTTGACCGGTGAGAAGGTGAAAGGTTGAGGAGGGAGGGGTAATCATGTAATTTCCAGTCATTTAGTAAGGGCATTCATGCCCTTTTAATATCCCTTGGACTAGGTGGTAATATTGAAAATACCTTAGACTAGGTGGTAGTTTAGATTCTAATGAGGGACTAAATGGGAGTTGCCCCTTGTGGCAAACTCCAGTAGCTGGTGCCATACAAAAGTGGGCCGAAGCCCAAACACAATGGTTAACGTGCTTGGTGGTTTATGTCCTTGTGCTTGTTGTGTAATAGTCTCTCTGTCCCAGAATGATAGCCCCTATTTTCATAGGTTTTACGAAAGAACTTTAAGTAATAATTAAGGCTACTTTTAATTATTCTAATAAAATTTTTGAAATTGTTCTTAATACACCATTATAAATACTATTAATATCATTTTTTAGATTCACATTAACATAATTATAAGTAGTATTTATAACTGCTTAAAGTTCCCACGAAGTAACAACGAAAAAAAGGTGGACTATCTTTCTGGGACGGAGGGAGTAATTAAAAGACTCCTTCTGTCTCAGAAAGTAGACAAATTCTCAAGTACAACGGTTGCATGGCTGTGCGGCGGGTCAACCCACCTGACCCGGACCGACCCACCCGCCTTTCCTCCACTCCCAGAGCGACATGTGGCGTGCTGTGAGCCACACGCTGGTTCACCAACCGCGCACTGCCACGTGTCCTTAAAAAAAGCCCCCACTAACTTTAAAATGATATATCTTGATATTTATAACTCAAAAAAAAATTCAAAAATACCGTTGTGTTCGTCTCGACGAGACGAATAAAACTACATAGGTTATGACTTGGTTTTATTTTTTTTAAAAAAATATATTTTTTTACCCACAAAAAGTTTGAGCCGCTCTTCCGCTAAGATGTAACACTATGTTCTGATAAAAGTAACAATTTTATCTTTAAAAAGTAACACTTTCTACTGTTAAATGTAACAGTAGTTCTACAAAAAAAAAATTGGGTTTGCATTTCAATTGTTACTTTCTCAATTTTAATTATTACATTTAAGATATAATGTTACATTTAAGATATAAACTATTACAATTGAGATAAAAAAAAAAAGTTACATTCATTTTTATAAAATGTAACATTAGTTTAGTTTGTTAATCTTATGTTAATTTTGAAAAAAAAATGTTACATTTGAAAAACAGAGTGTTACATTTCTTTATAAAAATTGTGACATTGGTTTAGTTGTCAATCTTTATGTTATCTTTAATCTTTTGCAGAAAAATTGTGGTACATTTAAAAAAAAATATTACATTTGAAAAAAAAGTGTTACATTCCTTTATAAAAAGTGTGACATTAGTTTTAGTTGTTAATCTTTATGTTATCTTTAATCTATTGCAGCAAAATTGTGGTACATTTTGAAAAAAAAAAAATGTTACATTTGAAAAAAAAAAGTGTTATATTTCGTTATAATAAGTGTTACTTTTGTTGGGAGGAAAAAAAATTGGTGGTGGTAAAAAAAAAGGTCGGCGCGGTCGCATTGCACAGGAGACACACCCTTAAAATAAAGTGAGTAAAACTTTGGAGATTGGAAATCTCATGGTACATTCTTTCACGGTACTCTATTGTTGGGTTATGGAGACAAAACTTAAAACAAAAAAAGAAATTAAATATGAGTAATATAAGAATTCATGGAATTCCTTGTTTGACTAAGTTGGAATTTAATTTTCTTTGAAATTCCTTGTTTAAGTGGATTTAGGAATTTAATTATTCCGGATTAGTGTCATTGTTTTGACGAACTGGGTTGACAAATATTGCTCTTCTCTTCTTGATTACTTTCATATTATTTGTATGCATAGTTGTTGTGTCTCACCATTATCAGATTTGTATGGGCAAAAACTGCACTGATATACCACGATTTCCACAACATCTCTTGTTCTCATGTTTCATTTTTCTTTTATTTTCATCAAACGTATTTTTAGCAATAATATTTGTTTAATTAAATTATGTTAATAAAAATTAAAAACTTTAATGTAGTTATAGCTATGAAGAATATTATTAATAAGAAATTTTAAATTTGTGATAAATCTCGAGAAAAACTTGTTTTACACTCGCTTTAGTGTAAAACTTGTTTTCATCTCTTATGTAAAACATAATCTTTGAATGTAAAACATGTTTTACATATCTCTCAGTGTAAAACATGTTTTTTATAAAATTGACTCTTTATTTTTTAATTAAAATAACTAAATTAATCTGAAAAAAAAAACATTCAAATAGCATTTTTGGACGGTAGGAATATGATTTTGCGATAGTACATGGAATTCACGAAAATGAGGTTTCTTTCATATTGACTTGATTTTTGGGCGCATTCCACATTTCTTTGTGGAACTTGCACAGCTATTTCTGAGCGTTGACTTGGATATGGTCCTCGAAGTTCTACTCTTAAGTCTTTGTTATGTAGTCCTTCCGTTCCATTTTTGTTTTCTTTTCGTCTACTCCCTTTATCACATAACAATGTATATAAAATATAAAATGCATGAAAATTAAGAAATAAATAATAGTGTATAGTTATTGTTTTAGGAAAGTATGATTTATCAATGGGACATAAAAAAAAAAGTTTGTGCATGTTAGAGCAAAATATATAAGAACAATGATCAAGCGAAATAATCAAACACGAACACAAGAATTTACGTGGTTCACCAACTTGGCTACGTCCACGGGCGGAGGGAGAATATATTATTATTAAATGACAATTACAAAAGACGATATTCACTAGTCTAGTTGCACGAATTATTTAGGCAACTAACTCCGTCTACCTAAATCTAGATCTTAGATCTCTACTTGTATCTTTTTTCAAAGATGACCGGCCAAAAAATATGCTAGGAGAAGTGTTGTATTTATAGTCATAAATACTAGAAACTCAAAAGGAAGAGGAAACCTATTTCTTGTACCCAAAGTATCTCTATTCTCATTAGGAAACAATTTCCTAATTCTTAAACAAATCCTTGTACTAGAAGTATACTTTCTGGACAAAGTCTTGTATACACCCGTTGCACCACCGTGCAACGGGCTTAGCCCATGGAGCAACCCACCCAACCCAACCCTTTTACCCGTCCGCCAGCCTCTCCTCCATTCCCAGTGCGCCACGTGTCATTCATTTAAAAAAAAAACCCAATAACTTTAAAATGCTATATCTTGATACTTATAACTCAGAAAAATTAAATAAAAATACCGTTGTATTCGTCTCGACGAGACGAACAAAACTACATAGGTCATGATATGGTTTGATTTTTTTATTTTTTTAAAAAAAACATATTTTTTTACACACAAAAAGTTTGAGCTGCTCATCAGCTAAGATGTAACACTCTGTTCAAATAAAAGTAACAGTTTCATGTTCAAAAAGTAACACTTTTTACAGTCAAATGTAACAGCAATTTTACAAGAAAATTTAAATTGTTTGATAGTTTTTGTGGTTAAAAAAAGTAATATTTGAAGTGTAACAAAGTGAATATATGACTAGAATTTTTTATATAGATAAATGTAACATTTTTTTAGCAAATGTTACTTTTCTTCTTTAAAAAAAAGAGTAAAAATTCATATATATAATCGAGTTGCATTCAGTTGTTACTTTCTCAATAAAAAATTGTTACATTTCAGATATAATGTTACATTTAAGAATATAAATTGTTACAGTTGAGAAAAAAAAAATGTTACATTCATTTTTAATAAAATGTAACATTAGTTTAGTTTGTCAATCTTATGTTAATTTTGAAAAAAAAAGTGTTACATTTGAAAAAAAGTGTGTTACATTCCTTTATAAAAAGTGTGACATTAGTTTAGTTGTCAATTTTTATGTTATCTTTAATCTATTGTAGCAAAATTGTGGTACATTTTGAAAAAAAAAAAATGTTACATTTCGTTATAATAAGAGTTACTTTTGTTGGAAGGAAAAAAAGATTAGGGGTGGCAAAAAAAAAAAAAAAAAAAAAAGGAAGAAGGGAAGGTCTTGTCGCACGGTGCAACCGTTGCACAAGAGACCTCTTTTATTTTAAAATACTTTATTAATCACCTCATTAATTTAAATGCCCCCACCCCACACACAGCGCAAGTAATAAAGAAGCAACCAAAATTTTGAACCCCTAACATACACAAGGCAAATTTCCACAACGACTTGTACTTGGACTCTAATTCGTTAGTACTTTATCAAAAAAATTAATAATTATTGATGTCTTTGGTTTTCAGCAAAGTATTACTTTATTTATGTGTATATTTAGCCTCTGTTTATTTATGAGAAAATGGCTTCAAGAACATGTTTTCTAGAAAATTGGAAAATGTAATGAATTTGTTTTCAGGTGTTTGGTAAATTTTAGGAAAATGTTTTGATAAAGTGAAAATCTCGGAAAAACTTGTTTTACGTTCACTTTAGTGTAAAGAGTGTTTTCATCTTTTAATGTAAAACAAGTGTTTTTAATTTTTAGTATAAAACATGTATTTCAATAAGACATATTCTTCAATAAACATTTTCTTTGGTTGGTAAGCTTTGTGAAAAACACATTAAATTGTTTTTTTAACTTACAAATCATGGACTACAATTTGAATACAAATAATAGTAGAGTGTGTTTTGGAGGAAACTAGTTCTTCCATAAGTTATAAAAAGTCCTGTTTTTAACCCTTAAACCCCAAACCTAAAACCCTAAACACTAAACCTTAAACTCTAAACCCTAAACATTAAACCCTATAAAAATAGGACTTTTTATAACTTATGGGGAAACTAGTTTCCCCCAAAATTTTCTCATAATAGTAACCATTTTTTAGATGGAGGGGTGTTAGGTGGGTAGTTTGGAGTGAGTGTGGGTGGGGTAGGGATTTCGCGCTCCAACATAGTGTTTGTTCAGGAGCTCTAGTGAAGTGAAAATGGGACAACAACGTGTAAAACGTGCGCTATACAATGTAAAACGTGTGCTTCACAATGTAAAAACGAGAGATCTTTTCACTTTCTTTATGAACGTTTTATATGGAGTATTAAAGAATTTACATCAGGTTTTAGTACAAAAATGTGTTTTTATATTCATTCAAAATATTTCACATTTAGTAGTAGACATTTCACATGTCATCTCATTTTTACGCTAGAGCGCTCTAACAACCTCTTTGTTGAAGCGGTTCAAGGTCCAGTGGGGTAAAGGAAGTGGGTATTAGGTAAAAATATAAGTATGGATAACAATAATTTTTATAGTCTAGATGGTGGTGGAGTAAGATATGGGTTGGGGTGGGGGTTGAGGTAGGGTAGTGGAGGGGGAGGGGGAGGGTTTGGGGTGAAGGGTAGCGGGTCGCGGTGGGTTGGAGTTAACAATAGATGAGTATTTTTGGTCATTAAAAAAAGGGCAAATGACAATTTAGGGCCCAAGGTTGACATGCTTTTCACAATTAGAGAACCGATGTTTCAATTTCATCGATTTAGGGCCCAATGTGGTCAAATGTTGTCAATTTGGGGCTTTTTAACGAATTTCGTTAGAAAACTCAGTTAAGTTACATGTGCCGCGCATGTGATGGAGAAATTGGATCATTTTGAAATTAAATTCAATTTTAAGATGTTAAATGCAATTATTTAGATTAAAAGGGTTATAACAATACGAAATTTATTTTCTAATATTGAATACTCAATTAATAAAAACGTTAATTTAAAAAGTATAACTGATAAATAATATATTTGATTTAAAATTAATAAAATAACGGTTGCTAAAAAATAATCAATTATTGTACATTTTCTAAAATAAATAATAATTCTAAAAAAAATATTAATTCTATTGTAGCATCAATTAAATCTTCAACACTTTGATGCACAATTATCATTTATATGAAAAATCACCTCCAAAACACCATTTGGGACAGAACATTAAAAATTGTGCATCAAAGTGGTGTATATTTAATTGATGTACAACAAAATTAATAAAAAAAATATTTTTTTTTAGAAAATGTACAATAGTTGATTTTTTTTGAGAAATCGATGAAAATATAAAATTAATTTATTAATTTTAAATAAGTTTTTTATTTTTTTATTTTTTAAATTAACTTTTTATTAACTGATTATTCAATATTAGAATATAAAATTAATATTATTATAACCCTTTTATTTTAAATACTTACATTTAACCCCTTAAAACTGATTTTAATTTCACAATGATCTAATTTCTCCACCACATGCGCGTCATATGTAACTTAACTGAATTTTTGTAACGGAATTCGTTAAAAAGCCCCAAATTGATAACATTTGACCACATTGTGCCCTAAATCGATGAAATTGAAACATCAGGCCCTTAATCATGAAAAGCATGTCAACATTGGGCCCCAAATTGTCATTTGCCCTTAAAAAAATTGGTTTACAAGTTTAAATCCTCGTAATTTTTTAGGGAAAATCTGTATTTCCGGTTTAGGAAATACATGTTTTTTAAATGAGCCAGAATCTGTCATGAACTTTACGGTGTCATTTTTGTAAATAACTGGAACATTTTTTAAAACGCGTTGCGGCATTTTTGTAAATAGTTGGAACTTCTCAAACCTCCTGACACTCTTCAAAACTTCTACTGCCATTCTGAACACACGGAGTGGCAATCTGTAACACACGAACTGACACTCTTCAACACATGAACTGACACTCAAAAACACATGGACTGACGCTAAAAAACACATGGATTGACACCAACAAACAAATGCACTGGTCATCTTAAACACTACAACTGATCATTTTAAATACCACATGAACTCAATTACATATGCACTGGCATTCCAAAATACATAAACTTGCGTTTTTAAACACATGTACTGACATTCTTAAAATGCACTGACTATATTTATTACTCAAACTAGTTGTGCCAGTGCAAGTGTTTTGTTGTGTCAATTCATGTGTTTTTATCGCTAGTGAGTAGTGAGCGTTTTTGTTGAGACCTGATTTAGATCCAGTTAAAAAATATATTGTTCCTAATGAACTGAAAGACTGATTTTTTATTTTTGATAAGACCAAGTCAAAATCCTCAGTTAATTATGAAAATTTGCTTTATCCTCCACATCGCCGTAGGGTTCACTCCATGGTTAGAGGTCTTATTAGTCCAACTATATAGTCAAGGAATGATAAATGGGTCTTTATTATATGTCATGTGTCTTGTATTTAAAGTGCACAATTCTTGTGTTTGATCTTTCAACATTTCTTTAAAACAAACCCAATGTTTCAGCAACTTCTCCACTTCCTCCTCCTTCTCTCTCCCTTTCTCTTCTTAATCAGAAAATCCAGTGCCAGTTTATATGGCACAAATACCACTTATTGCCCTTCATATAACTGCAACGGTGTCACCGTTGCCTACCCATTTTTTTTGAGGAATGACATCAACTCAAAACACAATTGCGGTTACTTTGGTGTCGAGTGTCCATCACCATCATCAAAGGGAGCCGGCGATCCAATATTTCGCCTCTCAAACGACTCTTCTTACCACATCAAGTATATAAATTACGATAATCAATCCCTAACCATGGTTGATGATCATGTCGCTAACCAAATCTGTCCGAGACCAAGTCACAACTTTACGTTGAACTACTATTCATTATTCTCTTACTCCCATTTGGATGTAAATCTCACTTTTCATTTCAATTGTACCAAAATATTTCCATCCGTAAACGAGACTTCATGTATTCCGTGCTTGGGATCGGGTACAAATCATTCATATGTTACGATTGGGGACGAGCAAGAAGGGCTTGATGATTGGTACGATTCTTGTGACGAAAAAGTGGTTGCGACGGTGATTAAGAGTGAGATTCATGATAGTTATACTTGGTTACGAGACGCCATGGAGAAGGGGTTTGTTCTTGATTGGAAGCCTCCGAGTTTAAACTGTGAGGCGTGCGAAGCCTCTAATGGGAGGTGTGGCTTTGGCATGAAGCTACGCGAATTCGTGTGCATTTGCTCAGATGATACCTTCGGCAAAAATAATCAATGCAAAGGTGAGTAACAAAGCGTCAAAACTTTTAGCTTTGATCAAAAGAATTTATTTTCATTTGTTAATTTATCAACTTTTGTCTCTAAATGAGTAGCTCATTGGTGGAAAAAATTAACGATCTGTGAAGTCTTGGATTTGATCTGTCTTCTAGCTTGTCTCACGCCTAAAGACATGCTTTGAACATGACCGTATCTTCATATTTATATACTCCAAAAATATATACTCCCTCCGTCCCACTTGAATTAGGATAAATTTCTATTTTGGGTGTCCCATTCGAATTAAGACAACCCAAAAATGGAAGTGTTTTATTTAATGGGACCCACATTCACACTCACAACAACTTTCCACTCATTATTCTCTACCCCACTTTCTCTCTCCTATTTTACTTTCCATACTCAAAACACCTACTCCACTAACACTTTTTCCTTAATCCCCGTGCTCAACCCAAAAATTCTAATTCAGGTGGGACGGAGGGAGTAGATATATAGATACATAACTTTTGACTTAAATAGTGAACTTGAGTTTGAGCAAGAGTTTTTGAATCCTTATACTCCCTCCTATGTCTAAATTTCTAGTTTGATTTGGCACATGGATTAATAAAAAATAAATATTGTGAATATTTAAAACGGATAAAAAAAGTAAAAATCTTAAGGATGGGACGGAAGAAGTAGGTTTCTTAAAAATGTGCTGGAGGAAGAATAATTAGAGGTTAAAGTTGAACCATTCTATGTAGAAGAATGAAGTAGCACTAGCTTAGAAGACTTGTTATAGGGAACATTGAATGCTATTATTGTGATTGTGATTTAATGGAAATCAAAAACTTAAGGACATCCATTAATTAAATATGACTATGACAACAATAAATGAAAGACTTTGTTGGAAAGATATGCGTTGACTAGCAGGTCGCCACTGGAATCTTACTATTTGGCACTATTTTAGTGCTCCACATTTTCTAAGTCTGTCTGCCTTGTGACCATGTATCCGATACTCCCTCCGTCCCATTTGAAGCTTCACCATTTAGATGGTGGCACACAAATTAAGGAAAGTAATGAGTGTAAGAAGGGTTGTGAGTAGAAAAAAGTTAGTAGGTATGACAAGTGGGACCTACAATTTAAATATGTGAAAGGGAAAAATTAGTGGAGACAAGTGAGCCCCATAATTTAAGTATGTGAGAGGAAAAAGTGAGTGAGTATGAGAAGTGGGGCCTACATTTTTTACCATTTTAAAAAATGATAAAGCTTTTAACGGGACACTCATTTGAGTAAAAGGTGAAGCTTCAAATGGGACGGGGGGAGTATTTCGTAAAAAGAAAAACTTGTATGAGAACACTATGACCCGTTTCATAGTAGAGACTGATCATTTTGACCCACGACCCGGACCCATGATATGCGAGCATTTTTTTTTTTTTTTTATAGTTTTATATATATATATATATATATTTTTGTTTTTTCAGTTTGCAAAAAGTAATAGTTACTATAACTATATGTAACAAACGTGTTACTTATATGTAACAGTTTGCATACATAAAAGTAATACATATATACAGAAAAATAACACTGTTTTTTTTTTTTTACGTTTTCTTCATTTGCCAAAAGTAACACTTATTATAGCTAAAATGTAACGAACGTGTTACTTATATGTAACAATGTTTATACATAATTGTAACACATATGTATAGAAAAGTAATAATTCAACCCTTTACAATTGAGAACTAAAAACACTTGTGTTGGTAACATTGTAAAAATAAAAAAGTAACAATTTTTATAAATGAATGTTACATTTTACTTGTATAATAACATTGTAAAACAATTACGTTTACTTGTATAATAGTATATCCATATGTTTTCAAATAATAAGTTATAATGGGTTCAATTTATCATGATACATGTAAAAGTATTACATTATCTATAGAAATATGTTACAATTTATCTACTAAAGTGTTACATTTACTTGTAGAAAGAAGTACATTCATGTATATAAGTTGTTATTTTTCAAATGTTACTTTCTTTCAAAAAAAAAAAATCAAAATACTCAAAAAACAAAAAAATCTGGAAAAACACTATTACATTTCAGTATAACGATAATTACATTTATTTATTGTTAGTGTTACACGTATTTATAGCTAGTATTACAGTTGAAAGATGAGTAAAATGAGCTATTGTTTTTTGTAAAACTGGTGTTACGTTTACTTATAAACAATGTTACTTTATAAGTAACACAGTTGTTACATTTAGTTATACTAAGTATTACTTTTGGCAAACGAAAAAAAAAGTCAAAAAAAAACAAAAAAAACGATAATTTTTTTTCTGGAAAAAATAAAATAAAATTTGGGTCATGGGTCGCTGCCACGTGGCAAATTTTGAGTGGAGCATGGGTTGGCATCCTATGCTTCGCGGAGAATGTTCCACACTGGTCATGTGTCGACCCGTCTCTTCTATGAGACGGATCTAGGTATTCTCACAAGAGATCACCTCTTTCATAAATGCTATTCCGCTCCAAAATACTCCCCCCGTCCTTGCAAAATTTGCCATTTTGGATGTCCCACTAAAAATTGCAAAATCCTTAAATGAAAAGTTTTTAATAGTTTTTAATTAGTGGGACCCACTTCTCATACTGACATCAATTAATCCACTTACTATCCCATACCCCACTTTCTCTCTCCTACCCAACTATCTACACTCACAACACATTACCTTTTTCACTTTTTTCTTAATTCCTGCGCACAATCTAGTTTTTGCAATTTGAAATGGGACGGAGGGAGTATATAAGTTATTTTCGATTTTTTTCGCACTTATTTATTAAAGCATTTGTATATATAGTAATAATAATTTTACTTATTTCTAATTTTAGCATTCAAATTAATATTATTCCATTTTTTAAGTTGAGTTTGATTTTTAATTTGTCATTTTTACCTCATTTTTTGCCAAGCATTAAGTAGATCAACATGAGTGAATGAAATAAGTATATAATGTATATTGATAAAAGTGAAAAATACTAAAATGACTTAATTAGAACAAATTCAAAAACTTAAAAGACTTATATTTTGAAGTGGAGGGAGTAATCCAGATTTAAAAGTGATTAAATCTTTTGAGACAGTTATACTAACGGCCATTTCTTCTGAGGCCTCTGAGCTTAGATTCAAACCTAATGCAGGAACCACCAGGTCTAAAATACTTCAGACACCCATCACTAGCCAAACGACTAACCGCCTTTTATTCCGTGAGAGTTAGTATCTCACATTTTTTGTCAAATCTCAGTCAGCTCTTATAACTGACATATAAGACTAGTTATCCTCTTATAATTAAAGTATAATAGTCATTTTTTTCACTTTTTCCATCTTTTAATAAAAAAATTAAAATTATTTGGTCAAATCCGGTCAAACTCTTAAAACTGATATATAAGATCAGTTTACCTCTTATAGTTAAATTATAAGAGTCATTTTTTCATATATTTTTACAAAAATAAAATAATTTTTTTAATGTTGACTATCATATTTGGTCAAACTCTTATAACTGATGTATAAGATCAGTTTACCTCTTATAGTAAAAGTATAAGAGTCTTTATTTCACATTTTCACAAAAATAAAATAAGAAAGTGTTTATTTTTTTATTAGTGTTGACTCTCATATTCAGTCAACCTCTTATAACTGACGTATAAGACCAGTTACCACTTATAGTTAATGTATACTAGTCATTTTTTCACATATTTTCACAAAATTATAATAAATAAATATTTTTATATTAATGTTGACTCTCATATCTGGTCAAACTCTTATAACTGATATACTCCCTCTGTCCCGTCCGAAATAGGATTTTGGTAGCTTTTTTTATACTTTGACCATGTAATTTAAATAAGAAATAATTATTCTTAAATAAATTTAAAAATCGTTATTGAGAATATTATTAATTGTGATACACTAATAATTTTTAAATTTTTATTTGGATCATTATATTTTCTTCAAAAGACTCGGTCAAAGTAAAGTCAAGTTTACCAAAATCCTATTTCGGGTGGGACGGAGGGAGTATAAGACTGGTTTACCTCTTATAGTTAAAGTATAAGAGTAATTTATTTCACATGTTTTTACGTTTTTTTAAAAGATTAATATTATATTAATGTTGACTCTCATATTTGGCCAAACAAAAGTCAACTCTTATAACTGACACATAAGACCATTTGCCTCTGGTACATCAAGTATAAGTCATTTTATTCACATTTGTTTTATATTTAAGAAAAAAAATTCTAATATTATTTTGTCAAATTTTGGTCAAACTCTTATAGTTGGCGTATACGACCATTCTCCTCTTACATTTGAAGTACTCCCTCCGTCCCAGTTTAAGGTTCTTACTTTCCTTTTTGATCTGTCTCAGTTTAAGGTTCTTAGTTGCTTTATTCCATAATTGGAAAAGAATGAAAGTGATTTGGAAAATCTTGCCCTCAAAAAATTCATTTAATTACAAAAAAACCATTACTTACCTAACTTACTTTTACCCACTTGCTTCATTAATAGTGTTTTGGACATTTATATCCTTCACTCTCTACTTTTGGTTGACTTATTTCATTTGTTTTCGCCTTGGTTTCTTAATAAGCGTGCATAGTCAAACTAAGAACCTTAAACTGGGACGGAGGGAGTATAAGAGTCACTTACACATTTTTTAAAAAAAGTTTAATATTTTATAAATATTGACTCTCATATTTGGTCAAATCGCAGTCAGCTCTTATGACTGACATATAAGACTTGTTCGCCTCGTATAATTAAAGTATAAGACTCATTTATTTTCACTTTCTTACATTATTAATAAAAAATCTACTATTATTTGGTCAAATCCCAGTCAAACTCCTATGGTCCAATCAAGTCAAAGAAATGATGTATAAGACATGTTCGCTTTTTATAATTAAAGTATAAGAGTCAATAGTTTTTTTTTTTTTTTTTATATATCATTTTTAAGAAAAAAACTCTTATATTATTTTGTCAAACTCTTATAATTGATACTATAAGACCAGTTCGCCTCTTCTAAATGAAGTATATGAGTTATTTTTCACATTTTTTCACAAAGATAAAAAATAAAAATTATTATTTTATTAATATTGACTCTCATGTTCGGTCAAACAATAGTTCGCTCTTATAGCTGACTTATAACACTACTTCGCCTCTTATATATCGAAGTGTAAGAGTCATTTATTTACATTTTTTAAGGTGAGAGATTAGGGGTAATAACATCTTAAAAAACATAAAATATTACTAGTAATTTATTTTGAGACGAATGGGTTACTAACTATGGAGTAGTTTATTTCTCTATAGCACAAATGTAATCAGATATAGAATTAAAACTTGAACTAGTTACTCATTCTGAGCAAGCATCACTCATTTGTACAGACCCCTCACTAGCCCAACACTCTCACAACCCCCTCAAGCCCCCAACCCCACCACCAGCCCAACAACCCAACCAAACTAAATAAGCATTCAAAGGCACTTCAGAATTAAATCTTTTATACAATGAATGACCATTTTATTTTTAAATCATTACTTGTAAATTACAAAATGCCTTAGTATTAAGTATAAGATCAAGAAAAGCCCACAATGGTGCATTGCTTCAACAAGGTAAGAACAATCAGTATTTTGACAAATATTAAAATATGTCACAGCCATCATTGATTTCTACTTATAAAAAAAAAAAGATAAAAGATAAAAGGTGGCAATAACAAACAACCCACAATATTTGTCCCTAAAAGCGTCGGGGAGAGAGAGAGAGAGAGAGAGAGAGAAATAGCACGTGACCGAAATATGAGCATAAGTTTATTTTCAAGTTGGCTGGTGAAGCCGGTGATTATTGATGCAGATCTATGTAGATCTACTATATGCCGATGGCTGAACATGAACATAAGGGCAGAAAATGGAGATCGCCGGAGATGAGGGCTTTTGCCAGCGATAATGAGGTGGTCAGATTTGGTTAGGGAAGGGAAAAATATGGGAGAGAGAGAGAGAGAGAGAGCAGGCGAGGAATACCAGATCTCGATAGATCTAGTAAGGTAGGGCCGCTAGAGAGGTGTCGTTGCTGAAGCCGGAGAAGAAGGAATCCGGCAGACAGGAGAGAGATAGTGTGTGTGTGTGTGCGCGCGCGCGAGAGAGAGAGAGAGAGAGAGAGAGAGAGAGAGAGAGAAAGAGAGAGAGTATGTGTGTGAGATCTGGTACGAGTGTGAGAGGAGGGAAGGGAGGGGAGAGGGGAGGGTTTTATTTGGGGGTGGGGGTAATTTGGGTATTTAGGACTTATATTTGACTGGTCAAAGGAGGCTAGGGATGTGGGGGAAATACAATTTCAGGCCAACTCTTTATTTGAGATTTACAAAAAAACCTTTTCTTTATTTGGAATAAAATCTGAATATGAGGGCCATTGAAGAATTTTTCCGTTATATTAGTGCTAGTACCATGTATGTTTTGGACGAGTTAAATACCATATTCGTCCCCAACATATTCATTTTTTTTCGTTTTCGTCCCAAGCCTATTTTTTTTTGTTTTCATCCCAAACATACCTATTCATTGTTGATGTCATCCCGTCATTTAATTACCGTCTAATATTCTATGAAATCAAGTCTACGTGGTAAAAATTACTTGAGAAAAATGAAAGAATTGGCAAAAGATAATTTTTCATTGACATTGTAACTCTTTATATACAAGTAGGACTAGGGTTTCTTCTAGGTAAAGATATACACAATCTCCTATTTTAGATATACACAATCTCCTATTCTATACAATGGATATTAACAATATTTGAATTCAAATTAAAGATATAAGAAATATGTAACAAATATAACAATATGCTAAGGGGCCGGATTATGTGATGATAATTCGTCGTTATTCTTTACACGCCCTCGCAAGACGGACGATCCAAGAGTGAGACCGATCTTGGAGACTAATGATGTGAACCGGGTACGGGAGAGAGGTTTGGTGAGAGCAACGGCGAGTTTCTCCTTGCCCGAAATGTGTTGGACTCTAAGTTTACCAAGTTGGACTTGTTCACGGACAAAATGAAAGGCAAGAGCTAGATGCTTCATGCGAGAGTGGTAGACTGGATTCGCCGAGTAAGTAGTTGCCCCGAGATTGTCGGAGTAAATGACTGAAGGAGAAGAGAAGGTGAGACGAAGTTCGGAAAGGATGTTGGTAAACCGAAGAACTTCAGTTGTAGTTGCTGCAATAGCACGGAACTCGGCTTCAGTGGATGACCGAGCAATGGCTCGTTGTTTCTTGGAGGACCACGAGATGGGATTGCGACCTAGGTAGACAATGAAGCCAGTGGTTGAGATAAGATCGTCTTTATCACCTTCCCAGTCAGCATCGCAGAAGGCATGAAGAGAAGGGGGTGAGTTTTTGAAGAGTTGGAGACCCAAATGGATTGTACCGTGAAGGTATCGAAGGAGACGTTTGAGGGTGGTCCAGTGGGATTCTTGGGGGTGGTGAAGAAATTGAACAAGTTTGTTGATAGTAAAGGTGATATCTGGGCGGGTGAGGGAGAGATACTGGAGACTACCAATGACGGCATGGTACTCAAAGGGGTTGTAAATGGGGGTACGGGGGGTGGCCGAGAGGGGTGGGTAGGTGGCCATCGGGGTAGGGGAGGGTTTGGAGTAGAGCATGTCATGACGAGTAAGGATGTTAGTGATATATTTGGACTGAGTAAGTAGAAGGCCATCGGAGTTAGGGGTGAACTCAATGCCCAGAAAGAAGGAAAGGGGGCCGAGATCTTTGAGAGAGAAGCGAGAGGCAAGACTTTTATTGAAGGAAGCAAGAAAAGGGGCAGAGGGACCGGTGACGATAATGTCGTCAACATAGACAAGAAAGAGTAGACAGTGATAACCATGGTTGTAAAGAAAGAGTGACGGGTCAGCAATGGAAGAGATGAAGCCAAAGGAGAGAAGGAAGGATTTGATGGCAGTGTACCGGGCACGGGGAGCTTGTTTGAGACCGTAGATGCATCACCTCCTTCTCACAATGAACGACCTTATTTATCCCAAATGTGTCCTTAAATAATTTATTATCATTTTTTTAAAAATGTTGTTTTATATGTGCAAAACTAATAGGTTGAAAGCATGATGACAACTACAATATTTATAAAAATTTTACTATTAAAAATTAACTTTTTAGAGTAACCCTTAAATTAAAGATTATTCATTTTGATATGGAGGGAATAGTACAATATAATCACTATTTACAACTTACTAGTGGGTAACCCGTGCTCTGCACGGGAAACTAATATTTTGTCTTAAAAAATATTTTAACTATAGTTAACTAATATAGTAATCATCATTTTAATTTATACCATTAATAATAAAAATTAATCTATATGATTACTATTATTATAATAACTATTATAATTAATTAATACTATTGATAGTAATAGTCAATATACATTAATAGCAATGATTAATCTATATAATAATAATTATTAATATAATTATTATAATAAAATAATATTATTAATAGTAATAGTTAATTGATATAGTAACTATTATGATTAATTAATAATCTAACTTATATAATAACTAATATAATAAACTAATACTAATAATAGTAACAGTTAATATATGTAGCCTATTATAGTTAACCAATACTATTAATAGTAAAAAATAACTTATAAAGTAACTATTATGGTTAACTAATACTATTAATAGTAATAATTAACTTATACTCCCTCCGTTTCATGTGAATTGAGACTTATTTCTCTTTTCGTCCGTTTCACCTCAATTGAGACTGCCAAAAATGGCAAACTTTTTAATATTTTATATTCACCCAACCCCACTAATTCTCTCTGTTCATTTTCCACCACTCATTTTATCCAACCAACACTACTATTTACCCCACTCATTCTCTCTTTTCATTTTCCACCACACATTCACTACTTTCTCTTAAATACTGTGCCCTTTTTTTTGTCTCAATTCACATGAAACGGAGGGAGTATATTGTAACTATTATAGTTAACTAATACTATTAATAGTAATAGTTAACTAATACTATTAATAGTAAAATTTAACTTGTATTGTAACTAATACTATAAATAGTAATGGTTAACTTATACTATTAATAGTAATAGTTAACTTATACTATTAATAGTAATAGTTAACTCATATAATTACTAATATGATTAACTAATAGTATTAGCTAAGAATGAGAATATCAAAAGTCATTACATTTTAGGATGATGTTGATGTGACTTCTCCAAATTCAAGCTTTTACTAAAACATATACACATGTCAAACCCACAACTCTCCTCACCAACTTTAATATATATATATATATATAGATTTTGCATAGTCACATGTTTAAACAATAGTTATAACAATTAACTACATTTCATTATCATTGTGCTGCTTTGACATTCAAGTCAGTTAAAATATTTAACTTTTAATGCAAACTTAATTTTCGTTAATGGAAGTTAACAATTGTTAACATAACGTAATTTTTGTTAATGGAGATTAGCGTTTATTAAAAATTTAGACCACATTGCTATTAAATTAACTAATAGTAAGATAGACACATTTGTAAATTTTGATGATAAAATTGATGATGCCTATATTGTATAATAGTTAAAAAAAAAAATAGTTTATATCACTCTCAATGCTATAGTGACATAATACATTTTTTGATATACAAATTTCCTTCATCTTATTTATAATAAAAAAAATTGTGAAATAAAAAAATTACATGAAAAAGCACCAATTCTTTAGACATGGAAGAAGGTTATTAAAATTAATATTGAGTAATAAAATATAAAAAACCATGGATCGCACATGTATTAATCTAGTTGATACTTATAACACATTAATATTATACTGATTCCGTCTCAAAATGAACTGATTCCGTCTCAAAATGAACTTCATACTCTTTATGTTGTTAAACTTAGAGCAATAACTACAGGTTTATTTACTTATGTTAATAAAAATCTTAAAGTTGTAATTGATACAACATAAGCAATATTATCCTTAACATGTTTTAGATTTTCATTAGAATAATTAAATTAATTTAAGATTATCGCTTTAAGTACATTCGTAGTCACTGTAAAAGAGCGGGAAAATCATTTAGAGAGGATGGAGTATAATTTTCCAGGAAAATTAGCAATAAGGGTCTAAAGTCGGAGGGTCGTTCACAGAAAGGGGTCAGATGTTTTATGTTTGACGATGAAGAGTCCCAAGTTACAAAATGTTAACAAATAAGTACTTTGACAGAATTGTTAGAAATTTCGGTTGAGTGATCATGTGCCGAGCACATGCAACTCCTATTTTCAATTGCAACTTAGAAATCATTTCCCCAATATTATCTATTCAGATCAACCCCCAACACTACCATCCATCAACCTAACCACACACAAGCACCTGCATCACCACGACTCCACAAGAACCACCACCACTAACGCCACTGTAACCACCACCACCACCACCACTGACACCACTGTAACCACCACTGACATCACCACAAAAATTGGTAATTTCATACTAATCAATGTGAAGTTTATGCTATAGTTGTGACCCTTATTGCTCTCAATTTAACCAGCGAAGACCGCTTCCACAACTAGCATTGACTTATGAAATTCGAACGATTTTGTTTAGAAAAAAATAACTTTATTTGTTAAAGTTTTGTAACTTGAGACTCTTAATCCCCAAAATTGAAACATTTGACTATTTTCTATGAACGACCTGCAAACTTTAGACTCTTATTTGTAATTTGATTTAATTTTGCACCGTCTCTACGCAAGTTATGTTTTTTCTAAAAGGGGGAATGACAGTTTAGGGTCTAAAGTTTTGGGGGTGTGTGCCAATAGGGGTCTGATTATCAATTTTGTCAATTTAGGGTCCGAAGTTGCAAAAGTTGTGCAGGTTAGGGTTTTTTTAATGATTCTGTTAACAGAATCCAGCTAAGTCACACGTGTTTTGCACATGGACCTAACTGGAGTTTGTTTTGGTTATTTGCAAGGGCATATCGTTATATCAGACGAAAATAATAATAATAATAATTTTTGAAATATATTATCTTATATTAAATTAACTAATAATTAAAACATCATTTACCGAAAATAATTTTCAAAAATAAAATAAAAATATTTTTTTTATTTACAACCAATATAAAATAAAAAGTGAAATTTTTAAAAAGAATAAAGTACAAAAAAAATATATTCCCAAAAAAAAACGACTTTATTTTTTTAAAAAGAAGAAAGTATGGATTTGGACATTTCATTTTAAATTTTTTTTTGGGTGGTGGTGGTTAGTATTGTTTCATTATTATATTAGTATTCTAATTATTATTTTTTTTTTCATAAAATCATTTTTAAATTTTTATTAATAATTTCCCTTGTTTATAACTTCATTTTTTGAGGTTCCAAAAAATAAAAAAGCACTTTAACTTTTATTTACTTATTTTTTTTATTTATTAATATTTTTTGAAATAATTAAAATTATTCAAAAATATAATAATAAGAGTAAATGAAAATTTAGGTTCCATTGTATAAGGGATGTGTGAAATGACTCAAAGCCTAGGCGAACATCCAAAACAAACTCCACATAAGCGCTTTTGTTACTTAACTGCATTTTCTTTGCAACTTAGTCCAAAAACCCTTAATTGACCAACGTTATCAACTCTGGACCCTAAATTGACAAAATTAATACACCAGACCCCTATTGGCACACACCACCCAAACTTTTGACCCTAAATTGCCATTACCCCTTTCTAAAAACAAAAAACAAACAAATAAATAAATAAAATTGAGGGCACCAGCCTAATTGGCAAGGATAATGATATGTATAGTGAAAACTCAAAGGGAAAACTCATAGTGAAACACTGTAATCCGTTAGATTGTAATAAATGTTTGAGAGCCCCACTAATAAAAACTCATCCAACGGTTTAAAGTGTTTCACTATAAATTTCGCTATGAGTTTTCCCTATGTGTATAATTGTCCAATTGGCAAACGTGATTCATCCGGACTATCTTCTTCTTAGCTTCTAAAAAAGTGAACAAGTCAAATACTTCTCCTCGCTGCCTCACATAGAAAATTCCCAACAACATCATACTCATCTTCTTTGTTAAAACATCTCATCACCAAATTTTCAACATATTAAACTCTTAAAATTCAATATCCCATCCTTTTCCTTTGAATATTCAATTTCCTTAAAACTCAAATTTGAATCCCCCATTCCAAATACTACCAATCAATTTCTCTTACCAAAAACCTCCATACTTCTTCTAGCTCCTCCTCCATCAATGTACACACCCCAAATTCTTCCCTCCTTCATCCTCACCACAATTTTAATTTCCTTCTACATCCCATCTTCTCTTTCCCAACAATATGAACCCAATTGCACCACTCTCTACGCTTGTGGCCAAAACTTACCACCAATTGGCTATCCCTTCTACGGTCAAAACCGTGATCCTTCTTGCGGCCTTCCCGGATTAGAACTCAGTTGCCGGGAAGAAGACAGCACCACCACCATAGTAATCAATTCTCAAATTTACAGAGTACTTGAAATCAACCCAATTGACCGTTCAATTCTGCTTGCCGGCGAACTGGAAAATGTTTGCCCACAACAATCTGTACCCGCCGCCCTGAATGACACCCTGTTTGGCTACGATTCCGATCAAGTCCAGTTTCTCAATATCTACTATTCATGTCCTAGTTTCAGTATCCCAACTAGGGAAACAATCAGGTGCTCTGAAAATGGGAATATTGATACAAGGGGGTTTTATTTGAACGATTCGTTTTCGGCGGACTTGCAGTTCTGTCGTGTTAACGTGGGAGTTCCGGTTAATCGGACACTTTTTCAAGAATTCGAGGATAACGAGAGGATATCGTTGCAAAATTTGATAGGGATTGGGGTTAGAGTTGAATATAAATATGATGTAGAGGCTTGTTTGAAATGTCAGGATTCCGGTGCTATTTGTTGGTCTGGTACTAATACTTCTCGTCATTCTTGCCTTTGCGGCCGCGACGGAATATGTTCAGGTGCGTTTTCGTCATTTTCATACGCCATAGACTTAGTCATCCGGAACCACCATCTCTGCTACAGTGCAGAACATTACTGGTTGCGTGACAATTTATCCCTTTCTAATCAATTTCTAATCCATGGTTAATATGATTTTGATTATGTATGGGTCTTATATATACCAAATTAATACTTTGTGGTCCCAAAATGTACGTGTGACATTTGACTTGTCAACGTTTTAAGAAACATATTTTACTTGTTTGTACATTGCTTGTATATAAATTGCACCAAGTCTCTTTCCTAATTTAGAAACACAACCTTTAGGTGGGGACGGAAAGAAAAATTGGAATGTCTTTTATAGAACGAATGGAGTACTATGCGATGTCGCGTTTCAGAGAGGGATATGTGATTCATTATCCATCATTCCCAGGAGTATTTCCTTCTGCGCAATGAGGGACTCCCATTCCAAAAAACATACTACTCTTACCATTTATAGAATTGTGTTTTCAATTAAGGTTAAAAAGATATCGGGTGAGGATCAGCCGATCAAGTAAGGTGATTTTCCAGGATGAGATTGGTAGTCTTTCTTTAACTTTAAGTGCTACTTATACATAGTTGAACTCGATCCGACAACTTAAGATTTTAGATCAACTGATAACTTAACATGGTATTAGAGTCTGGTTCTTGTTGTCATGGGATCGATTCGTTCCCTTTGCAATGTTACCCGAAATTACGAGTACAATTTTCGCACTCTGTTGGGCATGCCCTGAATTTGGCATGTTTATTGATCTCTCCACGTAAGCGACCGGGTTATACGTGAGTTGGGTGTGAAAGCTTGATATACATTGTTGAGTCCCGATCTAACAACTTAAGCTTTTAAGTGACTCAGTTACTTGACAACTATATATGGTGTTCATAGGGCTTCATACTAAAACACTATGAATTGAGTTTGGTTGCGCTGCTTACTAGGCTCAACCTGCATAAACCTGACATAGCCCATAACATGCTAAACAAAATAACTCAGCATTAAATGTTTCAATCTTACAATATACAATATGTAAGTTACTCTTTCCGTCCTAAAACGATCTTCACACTTTGTTCGCGATTACTACGAAGGAACTTTGACCAATAATTTTAGGTTGATTTGATTATACAAATGAAATCTAATTTACTGGTAGCATTATTGATGGTGTATCAATTATAAGTTTTAGATTTTCATTAGTATAATCAAACCAACCTAAAAATATTGCTCAAAGTTCCTTCGTAATAACAGCAAAAAAAAAGTGTGAATATCAATTTGAGACTGATGGAGTATAAAAACAGTCTTCCTAAACAACAATCCAAAGTGGATTGACTTAAAGAGCAATAGTAATACTTTTATCTCTTGAAGTGTTTATTTAGAGTTTAATATGCAATAAAATAAACTTAGAATACAATTTTAGGTGTTGAAGAAGTCAAAAGTTGAAAAATAAAAGGAGAATACCAGAAACGCTTGGTGGAGGGCTTAACTGGTTGGACTGAGACATGTTTCACATTATTTCATTCAACATATTTCTCTAGTGTGAAGGTGAAATTTAGCCATCACCAATTTTCTCGTCAAGTTCAGTGTGCAGGGGCTTTCCTTTTAGTTTCTATCATATAAACGTCAACGGTGTTAGTTATTTTCTACGGAGTATTACTTTTTTCGTCTCACAATAGATGTCAATTTTTTGCTGAACAAACTAGATATGCAATGTATATTTCAATTTTGAACAATTAATGCAACATACTAGTTAGATCTGGAATTGAGTTGCGTACTTTGAACAAAAATATCAACTAATACAACATACTGATTTCTTACTTACGATGTAAAAAAAAAAACTAAGGGATTTGCTAGCGTGCCAATGACACCTCAGCACCACACCTGTGACACGTCAGTGGCATGTCATCACACACTTTAACTTTGACGACATGGCGCTGACAAGTCACTGATGTGGTGCTGATGTGGCAGTTCCAAGCTGCCAACTCTGTTAGTTTTTAACGCCATAAGTAAATGAACAAGTACATTGCATTATTTGATATATTTGTCAAAAGTATGTACCATAATTCTAAAAAGAGGAAGTAGGTTCCTTCAAAAAAAAAAAAAAAGTAGGTAGCTTTGATTGATAATTAGAGTGTGGTAGGTTGAATAGTTCTGTAATTTTTCCCCTTTTTTTATCCATCTCAAAATAAGCGTCGAAGTGTTGAATAAGAAATTAATTTAATTTGATCTTAGCATACTATAAGCAATGTGAAAACAAGTTAAGAATATTCTTTAAAAGTTTCACAAATGAAATTCAACATTTATTATCAGATGCGACATTTATTATCGCAGCATTTTTTCACTAACCACAATCACCTAATTTGTTTGTTATATAGTTAAGTCAATGCTATATGGAAAAATAGCATACTTTTGCTCTCTTAAAGAGTTCAAAGTGTTAGAGACAATTATCCCACATCGGGAATTAACTAGCCATGCATTGACTATATAAGGATCCTGGGCTACTCCCCCATTGCCATTTGGTTTTGGGATGGAACCTCAGACTTTATCATAGTGTCAGAGCTGGCCCGTTACACGTGGAGTATAAGACTTGCAGAACCTAAATAGAAGAAAATGTCATTGATTTTTATTTGTGTCACTTTTAATCTTCTTTGTGATGTTTTAAGTATCATTCTCTAACATTCAAATCTACCCAATGCAGGGAAAGGAGATGCAAATATTCCTTTGAAGGTTGCCATAGGTAATTTTCCGTTAACAATATCTATTTATTTAATTTCATAAATTTTAATATATTTATCTACTTTCATTTCTGTGTGATGGATTCATAACTTATATTTCGAAGAATTTATAAACCAATTACCTCTTCTTCTTCAGGGGTTAGTGCTGCAGTATTTGGCATCATTGCAACGAGCGTTGCATTCTTTTGCTATTTTAGACGAAAGAAAAATGGCTTGGGTTCATCTTACTTCTCTCGTGGCATTTCTTCCTTACCTTCTTCAAGGAGAGATCTTGAAAAATCTGGAATATATCCCGGAGTACACATCTTCAAGTGTAGTGAACTCGAGAAAGCCACAAACTACTTTGACTCCAAGAAAGAACTTGGAGATGGAGGTTTCGGGACAGTTTACAAAGGTATGCATTGAATATCCTCTTAAGTCTTAACTAATTTAAACAAGAGTAATGTTAGAAATCCAACTCTAGGGTCATGAAATGTGATCATAATGACAAAGAAGGTGTCACTTCTGACATGACATCGTAGACTATTATGACAACTGTCATGTCAGGTAAGATCCATTTTCATGACACCATAGTTGGATCTAACACTATTAATGACCTTTTTCCAAAGATATTTTTCTTGTTCATGATCAAACTAGGCAAACTTAAAGATGGGCGGACTGTGGCTGTGAAACGTTTATACGAAAACAATTACAAGAGGGTCGAGCAATTCATGAATGAGGTCGAGATTCTTGCACGTTTACGCCACCAAAACCTAGTCTCCCTCTACGGTTGCACCTCTCATCATGGACGAGGACTTCTTCTAGTCTACGAGTACATTCCAAATGGCACTGTCGCCGATCATCTTCATGGTGATCATGCAAAGGCTGGCTCTCTTACATGGACTACCCGAATGAGCATAGCAGTAGAAACCGCAACCGCGTTAGCATATCTCCATGCGTCAGATGTTATACATCGGGATGTTAAGACCAATAACATTCTTCTGGACAACAACTTTTGTGTTAAGGTAGCTGATTTCGGGTTGTCTCGTCTATTCCCAAACAACGTGACCCATGTCTCGACGGCCCCAGCAGGTACACCTGGATACGTGGACCCCGAATATCACGAGTGTTATCAGCTTACTAGCAAGAGCGATGTGTTTAGCTTCGGGGTTGTTCTGATTGAGCTTATATCATCAAAGCCCGCTGTGGATATTACTAGGCATCGTCAGGAGATCAATTTATCTAACATGGCTCTTAATAAGATCCAAAATGATGCTTTGGATGAGCTTGTGGACCCCTCTCTTGGGTATGACTCAGATTCTACTGTGAAGATGATGATTAATTGTGTGGCGGAATTGGCTTTCCGGTGTTTGCAGAATGACAAGGAAATGAGGCCGACGATGGAGGAGGTGTTGGAGGTTTTGAAGGGTATACAGAGCGAGGATAAGAGGAGTAAGAAGCAAGGGGAGATGGATATTCAAGGAGAGAATGCTGTGCTTTTGAAGAATAACCCCCAAATGCTTTCGCCGGATTCTGTGATTGCTACTTGGAGTAGCTCGTCAATAGCAACGATAAATTCTAGTGGTTAAGTTATAGCTCGATTTTTTCCTTCAAACTCTGGTAAATTTTCTGATTGCCCTTTTATTTTGTTAGATTTCTATGTAGGCTGTTTGGTCATGTTGATTCATTTATTTGTTTTTCTACTAATTAATCACATAATGTAAATTTTGCTGTGCTGTCTATGTAATATATTGCTTCCACTTGTTCTAATAAGATCTATGTACATGAAGAAGGAATATATCACTACTAAAAAGATTGTCTTTTTTTAAGACTCTTTGTTTGAGACGGCAATTTATAATAGTCCTTATTTTAATATTTACAAGATTGCATTTCTCTCATGGTCTCTTATTTTTGTGACAACATTTTTCTAATGGGCTCTATTTTGGGACAACATACCCTAATAATCCATATTTTAACATGTTAAATTTATATCAGGGACACCCATTGCTATCTCTACAAGATTTGAGACTCCCACTTAATGAGACCCCTTTATGTCCGTGTTTTGTTCTAAACTCAAACAAGGATGGTACTAGAGGCTATCTAAGGTCGCTTAATGAGACCATATCCCGTCTCAATAAGCATGTTTTTTAGTAGTGTAGAAATATATTGTGGACATATTGTCCCAGATCACATAATAAATGAGCATTCATTTTGGAGCAGAGTTGGTTCATTTTTTTGTGATCTAGCTTATTCATTAAATTATTATTTATCTTGTACATTCTTGTATATGATGTTGTTCATATGAACCTTCCAATCAGTCTTTGCCGGTATGAACCATACAAACCGCAGGTAGTTTTCCCACATGCTGAATGCTGGATGCTGAATGCTGAATGCTGAATGCTGAGCAAACACTTCTTGAAAAACCAAATAAAACTGGTACCGAAGAGGAAAATTAAGTACTACTCCCTCTCCCTCTGCCCCTAAATGAGTGTCCATTTTCAAAAAATTCTTGTCCCAAAATGAGTGTCTTTTTTTTAACATAACTTTGTCCCTAAATGTTTTTTTTTCGAAATTTTTTTCACCGGTCTCTTTATACGTGCAAAACTAAATGTTGGAAAAGAGATTACAAGATTATATGAATCTTTGCCACCAAATTATACAAAGAGTTGAGATTTTCAGATGTCCTTTAAAATAAAATTTGAACACTCATTTAGGGGCAGAGGTAGTACTATAGTTAAGTTTTTCTGGATTGTTAAACATGAGCAGAAGCTGAGTCAAAGTCAACCTATAAGTCCATTGTACGCATTGATCCATCTTGAAGATATTTGAATAGCAGAAAGCCATGGAGGTGAAGTCAGATGAATAGACAAGAAAGAATGAGATAATATTTATGGATAAGAACTCATAAGAGAAGTGAAGGAGTTGATATCTCCGTATCCTTCATATATTCGGATACTCATGTAGAATATTATGAGGGATTTAGTAAGGATCTTTATTGATAGCATATTATCTAGGGTTGTGCAAAAAAAATATTGGAACCGGACCGGACCAACAAAACCGGACCGGACCAATAAAAACCGGACCGAACCAATGGTATTGGTTTGGTTCTGGTTCTAAATTCCTTTAGAACCGGTAAATTGGTCCGGTTCCGGTTTTGAAAAATATATACACGGTTCTGGACCGGACCAGACCAATCATATTTACATGTATATATATTACTAATATGCTATTATATATTATATATATTTCTGATTTTACACCAAAATATAAAAACAAAATTCTGACTATCCTAATTGTAGACATCTTCGAATCAATACAGAATCAATACAAGAGGTTATATTTTATGTTTCTGTTATAAAAACAAAATCTTTATTCCCTATCAGCAATGTTAAATGCACCAATCTCCACAGGCCTATGGGTTGGTACATTAATGCTTCATGAAATGTTAATATTACAACCCTGATTACATAAACTTGTATTAAATGCCAAAAAAATTGTATGATATGTAATATGTAGAACCGGACCAGAACCGGACCATTAGAACCGGACCAATGAATCCGGTTCTGAAATATATTGGTTTGGTCCTGGTTCTAATTTTATACAGAACCGAACAATTGGTCCGGTCCTGGTTTTGTGAAATTTTGACAAAAACCGGACCGGACCGTGAACACCCCTAATATTATCTCCTTCCTATTTTATCTCATTCTCATGTTTAGTTGATTTAGAAAATCTCTCTCTAATTAAAATACCTAGCAAGTGCACTAGTTACTAATGTAGTAATATGCACAAGCAAGGGTCGAATCCACAAAGACTTGAAGGATTAACAAATTGTCAACTATACTAAAACAGAAAAGTAAAATTGCAAGGTTTTTGTGTTTGATTGTTTGACTAATATCGCAAGAAAATAAACTAATATTAATGAAACAAATAAAGATAAGAATTTATCAAATATGACAAGGGATTCACGGATTGGGTTCACAAATACTTTCACTCTATGCTTGATTACTTATAACAACAAGATCAATCTTATTCTTAGGTTCGTTCAAAATAGTAAGGATTGGGACGGTTTGGTGTGCAATTCGCAATCCTAATATTCTTTTTATATTATACTTTCAGTTACGTCCGCATAATATGCCAAGAAATCATGAAGAACTTAAGAACATAAGAACCTATATAGATCGTTTTAATCAAGTTACATCCTCAACTGAATCTAATTATCAAAATAGTGGTTAATGTATTAACGCTCAAGTTACTGCAACAGTTGATACCCAATAGTTAAAAGGTCAATTTATGTCTTAACATATAATTGAAAACCTAAAACTAACATGAAGAAAATTTTGATGAACAATAATAAGAGATAATTGAAGAATTAAACCTATAGCATAGAGATCAAGTATTGTTATTACCAATCCATGAATCTAATTATTTAGCTACACATATTCATATGAACAAGGAAAAGAAAAATAATTAAAAACATCAAAACCTGGATTGAATTAATGAATTCTTGTTTACAACCTTGAAGTCTTGAATAAAGCATAAGAAAACTAATGGTTATGGAGTTTTGTATTTATACTAGGGTAAATGTCACGACCCGAAATATAGGCTCTATTTTATTAGTAATAAATAATGATTTATTTATTTATTTGCTTATTTAATTATTTAAAGTATTATTTATTTAAATATTTATGTGCGCATTTTATGTGTTATAATAATTATGCCTAGCATTTTATTTGGGTCATTTGGGTTAGTGTGGAAGTGTTGAGTCTTAATTGTTAGTCGGGAGTGTAAGTAATTGTGATAGTTTGGGGAGGGGGTCTAGTTGTAACATTTCAAAATAATTTCCCCCTACTCCCTTCATCTCCCTCACCTTCTCCCTCACTCTTTCACTCATCTCCCAGAAATTTCTCTCTCTCTCCAAGCTTTGTGGGTAAGTTCTTCCTCCTTACTTCTCTCTTCTTTTTCTCCTTCTTCCTTTCATTATTGTTCATTTCTTAAAACGGAAACCTTGTTTAGATCGTCGATAGGATCGCGTAGAGCAAAAAAGAATCGAATTCCGTCAACTTTGAGAATTTGCAAGTAAGTTACTTTTCCCCCATTTTGATGCTAAAATGTTCATATCATGTTCATGTGATGTTGGATGTGTTATTTTTGAAGTTTGATTGAGTTTTGAATTTATTTTGAATTTATTTGAGTTCTTGGGAAGAAATGGTGATTTTGGAATGTTGGGTTTGATTCTTGGTTTTGGGTTGTTAGATGGTGTTGCTTAGGTTCCCTAGATGTTTAGATGTAGTTTTGGTACCTTGGAAACTAGTTTGAAAGCTTTGATTTTGAGCATTTGTGGAAGGTTTGTGTTTTGGTCGAAAATGGTGAACCCAGCTGAGATTTCTTCCCAGTCCGTAGACCAGGCGCCCGCCTACATGTCATTTCTGATGACCAAACTTACTGGACATTCAAGCGCCCGCCTGACCCCTTTCCAGGCGCCCGCCCGCCCCTGTTCCAGGATTTTGACCTTTTGCTTGGTTTAAGACTTAAGGCCTAACTAGTTTAGGTTTAATCCTTCTAATTAACTTAAGATAACACCGTGGAACACTTTATTGTGTGGATTTGATTCTTTTGTGAATAAATATGATGTGAAAGTTATTTAAGTACCGTTTTGGTAATGTTGGGCATCTTTGATGTGCTGTTTATATTGGTTTACCTTTTGGTGATTTAATTGGATTGATTCCCTACTTTGGAATCCTTTGTTGTTTATCGTGCTAGTATTTTATTACTTAGCCTTTACGTGAAAGCCCAGCTGGTATTTTGTGTGTGTTTGGGCGATGCGAAACATTATAATGGCACGGCCAAGTCCATTGTGATGTTGACCATTGTTTTGCCCCATTATTACCCTCCTCCAGATTGGCCTTGGATGTGAGAAGAGCTAGCTCCTTTGTGTGCATTTTAGCTATTACTTGGAGCATGACTTTGTGGCATGTCTCCCGTCCCTTGTGACACTTCTTTGGGTATTGGTTCCGGTACCGGGGTTTTCTCTTCGGCTTTTATGCTATTATGAAGATGATGATTGGTTGATTATTGAAGCTGCGCAGCGATCCTTTATTTGGATGTTCCGGTTTGGAAAACCTTGGCTATATCCTTTGTTATGTGTTTATTTCCGCTGCTATCTGTTATATGATAATTGCTATGTGCTATGTGATAATAATTATCGTTTATTGCTTATTGCATCTTAGCATGTCATGTAGTTGCATTAGTAACTTATTGAGATTTATCTCACCCCTTTTCTCTTTTATCTTTGTTTTTCCTTAACCCCCCCCAGGTGCTAAGGATTAGTCTCGCTGATCACGAGAACGAGGACGTCGAGGGTGGATACATTCTTTTGGGGAAAGTTGTATAGGTGGGTTTACATTATATAAATGTGTAACCTTTTGGGATATTTGTACCAAATATTGACGTCATTAGGATTTGTATATTTTGTAAACTTTGGATCATCACCTTTTGGTATTAAATGGAATTTTTAACCTTGGTATTTCATAGTTTTGGTTCTAGAGTCGACGTCCAGCTCGCGGTCCCGGGGCCCGCGGGGTCCGGGGTCGCGACAGTTGGTATCAGAGCTATGGCATTAGCTCTAAGTATAAGTCTAGGAGGATTAGTATGACCTAGGTGGGTAGTAGAGTGTGGAGTGATTAATGGTTGATGTTTTATGCAGGTAATTACTCGCAATGTCTGGAAGAAGTAACAGAGGAGGTACTAGTGGGGCACAGAATCAAAATGATACAAGGGATGAAGCACGTGCTATGTTTCAAGGCATGTTCGAGGCGGCCATGAAGGCCATACATGATCAAGGCCCGAGGGTAGAGCAAGCACCACCCCGTTATGGATTGGAGCAATTTCTGAAGTTGAAACCGGTTGAATTCAATGGGGAACCCGATGTTCGGAAAGCTGAGTTATGGATTGAGTCTATGGAGAAGATTTATGATGTGTTTGGGTGTTCGGATGAGGACAAGGTCCGGTTCGCGGCTTACAAGCTTGTGGGAGCCGCCGAGCATTGGTGGAAAGGTGTTAAAGCTACTTGGGATGATACTCACACGGTGTATGCGTGGGAGTTGTTTGTGCGCAAATTCAAGGAGCATTTCATTCCGGTTGTTGATCAAAACCGAAAGGAGATCGAGCTACTCAACTTGGAGCAAGGTGTGTTGTCTATAGCACAATACTCGGCTAAGTTCATAGAATTAGCCCGATATTGCGACTATTTGGTGAGGACCGAGGAACAAAAGGCTATGAGATTTATTCGGGGATTGAAGACCTCCATCCGTACTCAACTTATTGCTCAACGGATTGTGACATTCCAAGATGCGGTGGACCGAGCCTACTTAATAGAGCAAGATATTGGGGAGCATAAGAGGAAGACCGAGGTGGCCAACCCGAGTAAGCAAGGAGCGCAGAGCAAGTCACAACCAAGAATTGATAACCGAAGTAACTTTGGGGGACAATCTCAGTTCCGAGGGCAACCGATTCCAAGGAACCCGGGTACCACTTCCGGGAACCAAGGGAGCCAAATTAGGAGGCTTTGTTCGTATTTTCAAAAGGAAGGTCATTCTGAAGACCGTTGTTGGAAGAAACAAGGAAGGTGCACCAATTGTGGTCAAATGGGGCATTTCGCAAGAGATTGTACTAGAGGCAAGGGACAAGCATCCGGTTCAGGAGTTGGTACTAATCACGGTCAGAAAAGGGATGCTAATGGGAAACCCAAAGTCCAAGGAAGAGTATTTGCCATGAATCAACAACAAGCGACCGATGATCCATCCGTTATTGGAGGTATTGTTTCTGTGTCTAATGTGAGCGCACGAGCGTTAGTAGATCCAGGATCATCTCATTCATACATTTCTGTGCAATTTGCTTCCATGTTAAATGCTGCATTCGAGTCTTTACCGTACGTGCTAGAGGTGTCGACCCCTATAGGAGATTGCTTGATTTCCGATCGAGTCTTTCGTGCTTGTGATGTGGTTATTTGTGGTCGAGTCCTTTGTGCGGATTTGGTAGTTCTTCCTATCCAAGACTTTGATGTCATTTTGGGTATGGATTGGTTGAGCAAGTTTCATGCGTCCGTTGATTGCCGTAAGAAAACTGTTACTTTTTCTATTCCCGATGTGCCTAAATTTGTGTTTGAGGCTAGTCCTCTGAGTAGAAAGGTTCGCTTAATTTCTTTTATGAAAGCGAGAAAATTTTTGCATAGTGGTTGTGAGGGGTATTTGGCTAGTGTTCTTGATACTAGGAAAGAATCCCCTAGTTTTGATAGTGTTCGGGTAGTCCGGGAATTTCCCGATGTTTTCTCTACCGAGTATGATATGCCTCCCGATCGTGAGATTGAGTTTTGTATAGACCTTTTGCCGGGTACGGCTCCAATTTCGAAAGCGCCTTATAGGTTAGCTCCCGCAGAATTGAAGGAACTGAAGGTTCAGTTGCAAGAGTTGCTTGATCGAGGGTTTATCCGCCCTAGTGTTTCCCCGTGGGGAGCACCGGTTTTGTTTGTGCGGAAGAAAGACGGTTCCTTGAGGTTGTGTATAGATTACCGGAAGTTGAATCAGGTTACGGTGAAGAACAAGTATCCTCTACCGCACATCGATGATTTGTTTGATCAGCTTCAAGGGTCCGTTGTGTTTTCCAAGCTTGATTTGAGGAGTGGGTACCATCAGTTGAAGGTTAGATCGGAGGATATTCCGAAGACTGCTTTTCGCACTCGGTATGGTCATTTTGAGTTCTTGGTTATGCCGTTTGGGTTGACGAACGCGCCGGCCGTATTTATGGATTTGATGAACCGAGTTTTCCATCCCTATCTTGATTCGTTTGTGGTGGTCTTCATCGATGACATTCTTGTTTATTCGAAATCTCGAGAGGAGCACGAGCAACATTTGAGGACAGTTTTATCCGTTCTTGCGAGGGAGAAATTATTTACGAAGTTTAGTAAATGCGAATTTTGGCTCGAGAAGGTGTCATTTCTGGGTCATGTTATTTCGAAAGACGGTATTTCGGTGGATCCTTCAAAGATTGAAGCTATAGTGGATTGGAAGAGACCCGAGTCAGTGACTGAGATTAGAAGCTTTCTTGGTTTAGCCGGTTATTACCGAAGGTTTATTGAAGGGTTTTCAAGGATTGCTACTCCGATGACTCAGTTGACCCGGAAGAATGTTCCGTTTGTGTGGACCGAGAAATGTGACAAGAGTTTCGAGGAATTGAAGAAGAGGTTGACTACCGCACCGATCTTGAGTTTGCCTAATGGGAGCGATGGCCTAGTGATTTACAGTGATGCTTCGAAAGAGGGTTTGGGTTGTGTGTTGATGCAGAATGGGAAAGTAATTGCGTATGCTTCGAGGAAGTTGACCCCTAGTAAGCAGAATTACCCGACTCATGATATGGAGTTAGCGGCGATAGTCTTTGCGTTACACAAGTGGAAGCATTACCTTTATGGAGCGAGGTTTGAGATTTTTACCGATCACAAGAGTTTGAAGTACCTTTTCTCCCAGAAAGAGTTGAATAATAGACAGCGTCGATGGATGGAATTGTTGAAGGATTATGATTGTACGATTTCTTATCATCCGGGGAAGGCGAATGTGGTAGCCGATGCGATTAGTAGAAAATCTTATGTGGCTTCGATGATGGTCCGTGAATGGAAAATGCTTGAGGATGTTCGAGATTGGTCTCCTTGTGAATCGAGACATGGGGCTATTTTTGCGAATATTAGGGTGTCTCCGACCCTAATTCAGAGAATAAAGGAAGCTCAGAATGAGGATCCCGAGTTGGTGAAAATAATAGGTAAATTGAAGGAGAAGAACTTCGAGGATTTTTCTTTGAGCTCGAGTGGAGTTTTGACTTTCCGTGGTCGTTGGTGTGTTCCGGATGTCGATGGAATTAAACAGAGAGTTCTTGATGAGGGTCACAAATCGAGGTATACTATTCATCCGGGTAGTACGAAAATGTATCAGGATTTGAAGCAACAATTTTGGTGGATTAATATGAAGAGAGAAATAGCCGAGTATGTTTCGAAGTGTTTAACGTGTCAGCAGGTCAAAGCCGAGCATCAGAGACCCGCGGGATTGCTTCAGCCGTTAGAGATTCCCGAATGGAAATGGGAGCATGTGACTATGGATTTCTTTACGGGACTGCCTCGTACCCGTAGGAAGTATGACAGTGTTTGGGTAATAGTGGATAGATTGACCAAGAGTGCCCATTTCTTGCCTATTGATATCAGATATTCGATGGAGAAGCTTGCGACCCTTTATATCGGCGAGATTGTGAGATTGCATGGGGTTCCGGTTAGCATTGTGTCAGATCGAGACCCGAGGTTTACTTCTAGATTCTGGAAGGCGTTCCAGGAAGCTTTGGGTACAGATTTGCGATTCAGTACAGCTTTTCATCCTCAGACCGATGGTCAATCCGAGAGGACTATTCAGATTTTGGAGGATATGTTGCGAGCTTGTGCGATAGACTTTTCTGATTCTTGGGATTCGCACCTACCGTTAGTGGAGTTCTCGTACAACAACAGTTATCAGGCTAGTATCGAGATGGCACCGTTTGAGGCCTTGTATGGAAGGAAATGTAGATCGCCTATTTGTTGGGATGAGGTTGGTGAAGCGAAAGTCTTGGGTATTGATTTGCTTCGGGATTCAGTTGAGAAAGTTAAAGTTATCCGGGATTGATTGAAGACAGCCCAGAGTCGACATAAGAGCTATGCAGATAACCGAAGGCGAGATCTTAGTTTTCAGGTTGGTGACTTGGTATTCTTGAAAGTATCTCCAAAGGTGGGTATTCGTAGATTTGGGAAGAAAGGCAAATTGGCTCCGAGGTTTATTGGTCCGTTTGAGATTTTGGGAAAGGTTGGACTTCTAGCATATCGTCTTGCGTTACCGTCATCCTTAGACCGGTTGCACAACGTCTTTCACGTTTCTATGCTTCGGAAGTATGTTCATGATCCGTCTCACATGTTACCGAGGATACCGGAGGATATTGAGCCCGATATGTCTTATGAGGAACGACCGGTTCGGATCTTAGATTCTAAAGTCCAAGAGTTGAGGAGCAAAAGCATTTCATTGGTTCGAGTTCTTTGGAGGAATCATGACATCGAGGAGTCGACTTGGGAGCTTCGTGATGAGATCGAGAGGAAATTTCCGTGGCTTTTTGTTTAAGGTTAGTTTCGTTAAAATTCGGGTCGAATTTTCTTTAAGGGGGAGTGAATGTCACGACCCGAAATATAGGCTCTATTTTATTAATAATAAATAATGATTTATTTATTTATTTGCTTATTTAATTATTTAAAGTATTATTTATTTAAATATTTATGTGCGCATTTTATGTGTTATAATAATTATGCCTAGCATTTTATTTGGGTCATTTGGGTTAGTGTGGAAGTGTTGAGTCTTAATTGTTAGTCGGGAGTGTAAGTAATTGTGATAGTTTGGGGAGGGGGTCTAGTTGTAACATTTCAAAATAATTTCCCCCTACTCCCTTCATCTCCCTCACCTTCTCCCTCACTCTTTCACTCATCTCCCAGAAATTTCTCTCTCTCTCCAAGCTTTGTGGGTAAGTTCTTCCTCCTTACTTCTCTCTTCTTTTTCTCCTTCTTCCTTTCATTATTGTTCATTTCTTAAAACGGAAACCTTGTTTAGATCGTCGATAGGATCGCGTAGAGCCAAAAAGAATCGAATTCCGTCAACTTTGAGAATTTGCAAGTAAGTTACTTTTCCCCCATTTTGATGCTAAAATGTTCATATCATGTTCATGTGATGTTGGATGTGTTATTTTTGAATTTTGATTGAGTTTTGAATTTATTTTGAATTTATTTGAGTTCTTGGGAAGAAATGGTGATTTTGGAATGTTGGGTTTGATTCTTGGTTTTGGGTTGTTAGATGGTGTTGCTTAGGTTCCCTAGATGTTTAGATGTAGTTTTGGTACCTTGGAAACTAGTTTGAAAGCATTGATTTCGAGCATTTGTGGAAGGTTTGTGTTTTGGTCGAAAATGGTGAACCCAGCTGAGATTTCTTCCCAGTCCGTAGACCAGGCGCCCGCCTGACCCTTCCCAGGCGCCCGCCTACATGTCATTTCTGATGACCAAACTTACTGGACATTCAAGCGCCCGCCTGACCCCTTTCCAGGCGCCCGCCCGCCCCTGTTCCAGGATTTTGACCTTTTGCTTGGTTTAAGACTTAAGGCCTAACTAGTTTAGGTTTAATCCTTCTAATTAACTTAAGATAACACCGTGGAACACTTTATTGTGTGGATTTGATTCTTTTGTGAATAAATATGATGTGAAAGTTATTTAAGTACCGTTTTGGTAATGTTGGGCATCTTTGATGTGCTGTTTATATTGGTTTACCTTTGTGGTGATTTAATTGGATTGATTCCCTACTTTGGAATCCTTTGTTGTTTATCGTGCTAGTATTTTATTACTTAGCCTTTACGTGAAAGCCCAGCTGGTATTTTGTGTGTGTTTGGGCGATGCGAAACATTATAATGGCACGGCCAAGTCCATTGTGATGTTGACCATTGTTTTGCCCCATTATTACCCTCCTCCAGATTGGCCTTGGATGTGAGAAGAGCTAGCTCCTTTGTGTGCATTTTAGCTATTACTTGGAGCATGACTTTGTGGCATGTCTCCCGTCCCTTGTGACACTTCTTTGGGTATTGGTTCCGGTACCGGGGTTTTCTCTTCGGCTTTCATGCTATTATGAAGATGATGATTGGTTGATTATTGAAGCTGCGCAGCGATCCTTTATTTGGATGTTCCGGTTTGGAAAACCTTGGCTATATCCTTTGTTATGTGTTTATTTCCGCTGCTATCTGTTATATGATAATTGCTATGTGCTATGTGATAATAATTATCGTTTATTGCTTATTGCATCTTAGCATGTCATGTAGTTGCATTAGTAACTTATTGAGATTTATCTCACCCCTTTTCTCTTTTATCTTTGTTTTTCCTTAACCCCCCCCCAGGTGCTAAGGATTAGTCTCGCTGATCACGAGAACGAGGACGTCGAGGGTGGATACATTCTTTTGGGGAAAGTTGTATAGGTGGGTTTACATTATATAAATGTGTAACCTTTTGGGATATTTGTACCAAATATTGACGTCATTAGGATTTGTATATTTTGTAAACTTTGGATCATCACCTTTTGGTATTAAATGGAATTTTTAACCTTGGTATTTCATAGTTTTGGTTCTAGAGTCGACGTCCAGCTCGCGGTCCCGGGGCCCGCGGGGTCCGGGGTCGCGACAGTAAATAGGGTTACAAAAAGGAAAACCAATCAAAATCCTCGTGAAATTAGGAAACTGGATTTTCTCTGCCCGTTAACATGTGCGGTCGTCCACTTTTAGGTGTGCATATAATCCCTTGTACACGGTTGTAAATATTAGGGTTAGTTGTGTATATAATCCCTTGTACACGGTTGTAAATATTGTGTGAAATACAACTACAATGTTTTCATCTTCCTCTTTTGTTTTTATTATGGCATCAAGAGCCCGGTTGATCTAAACCGAGTCGCTTCCGCACACACAATTTTTCTTTCTTTTCCCCTTCTTCTTTTACCTTTACCATGGTCGAAGACACTGACGGCAAAGCCGAGAACAGTGGATGGCGGCTGGAACAAAGGTAGATGTGATGTCACCTTTTTTATTTTAGCCTCGGACAGTCGAAACACGGTTTTCGGACAATCCAAACACGGATTTCGTAAACGATATTCTTCGCGATGGGAACTATGCAGATTGGGTTGACGAGATGAGTAATGCCCTTTTTGCAATGAATAAAATTGGATTTGTAGATGGAACGATTCCAATCTCAAGCGAAGGTTTGGCGGAATTGCCATTATGGAAGCGGTGCAACGCAATGGTAAAGGGCTGGTTGAACAATGCTATGGAGAAAGATATTTGCAACAGTGTAAAGCATACTGGGACGGAACAAGAAATATGGGAGGACTTGCAGGAGCATTTTGGGAGTGAGAGCGCGCCTAGGGATTATAAACTAAAGCTCGCCATAACCCTATCGAGACAAAAAAAAATCTCTCGGTGTCTGCATATTACACGAAGTTAAAGGGTCTTTGGGATGAAATCTAGTCCATTGCTCCATTACCAAAGTTTAAGTGTATTGGATGTACGTGTGACACACCCAAGAAACTTGTTGAGATGAGGGAGAAAGAGCGCCTATATGAGTTTCTTATGGGCCGGAATGCGAGTTTTGGGACAATTAAAACCCAAGCCCTGAGCATGAAACCGACAATCAGTTTAGGTGCAGCTTATCATCTCATTTCTGAGGATGAGAAATAGAAACAAATCAATACATCCAGAAAGGTGGATGTTGAGGCAGCTGCGTTTCAAGCGCGTAGCAGTCAGCAAGTTGTGGAGCCAGTTGTTTAAACAGTTGCTCAGTCAAGTGTACAATCAGCTTCGTTGACAGAAAATCCCATATGCACACACTGTGGGAAGTTGGGCCATACTGTTGAAAGCTGCTATAGAATCATATAGCCTATCCAGAACGGAAGAAGAGTAAGCAAAAATGGGTCGCAGGTACGACGGCACATCTTGCAACAGGAGAAGGCAGTCCAATTCCTAGGTTTACCAGTGAGCAGTACAAGCAGTTGATTCAATTCTTTATAGACAAGACACAGGGCGAACAAAGTATCTTCATACATCAAATATAGTGGGTAAGCAGAATAATATAAATCTTGGATCATTGACTTAGGAGCTAGAGAACACATAACTTGCAACGAGTCGATGCTGGAGAATCAAGTCCGAACCGGAATGAAGGCACCAGTTAAAATTCCCAATGGTGATGTTATACCAGTCAATGGGATTGGAAATGAAAAGATCCTGAATGGATCACATATTCATCATGTTTTAAATATTCCAGCTTTTCAATGCAATCTATTGTCTGTTAGCAGATTGACAAAAGATTTGAACTGTGCTCTCACATTCTTTCCGGATTTTTGTGTGATAAAGGACTTAGCTTCGAGGACTCTGATTGGAATGAGTAGATGCAGCGATGTTCCATATCACATGGAGCCGGTCATGAGATACAAATGGCAATGACGGCAACAATTGATGCACGGGTATGGCACAAAAGATTGGGACATACTTCGGTCTTTAATTCTCAGTTTTCTAATGATTGTAGCAAAGGCAAAGAACATTGTGACTCATGTATTTGAGCCAAAATGACGAGACTTCCCTTTTCTTCTAGTAGTATTCAAACTTAGCATTTTTTATTTAATACATTGCGATATTTGGAGTGGTTATAAAACTCGTTCTTTCTCGGGTCCACATTATTTTTTACCATTGTTGACGATTTTAGTCGGGGAGTATGTGTTTTTCTTATGAAGTATAAATATGAAATCCACCATTATTTCACTATGTTTTGTAATATGGTCAACACCCAGTTTGATAAGAAAGTCAAGCGTATTAGAAGTTATAATGGCAGTGAGTTTCAATCACTTTTGATTCTAGAATATTATGTTAATCATGGGATAATTCTTGAGACATCTTATACCAACACTCCACAACAAAATGGAGTTGTCGAGCGCAAGCATCTTCACATCTTGACATGGAAAGGGCCCTTCGTTTTGAGGTTGGACTACCAAAGAGGTTTTGGGGGAGAGTGTTTTGACTGCAGCCTATATAATTAATCGCTTGCCTTCCAAACTTTTGCAAAATAAACTCCCTATGAAATCTTACTTCAAAAGAAACCTTCTTTTAATCATCTTCGTATCTTTGGATGTTTGGCTTATGCCAAGAATAATAACAAAAGGGGAGACGTTTGATGTAAGGGGAAGACCTTGTATTTTTCTTGGATATCCTTACTCACAAAAGGGTTATAGGGTTTTTGATTTGGAGTCTAAGGTGATTTATACGTCCCGTGATGTTAAATTCAAAGAAAACATATTTCCTTTCAAAAGAATCAGTCTAGAAGTAGGTACACCTTCTTTAAGTAATAACAGGGACATAGACTGGGAAGAAGAAATTGCGGAATTGGAGCAGCAACAACCACCTGAGCAGTCACTTGAGAATATTGTTGACACGGCACAAGTGCACACACAACTGGACTCTACAACACTTGAACATGAACATTCAGATGTTTAGATAGTTGATTAACCAGTTGTGCAAACACCTGCTGAACAAGTCAGTGAATAACTTGTACCAGAAACAAATAGACAAAGTCTACGCTAGAGACACCAGCCTAAACATCTCTAGGAGTTTGATGTTAGCTTACCAGGTTACATAGACCATCCGCCTCCCAATTCCAACTCAGTAACCTCGAAGGTATATCCTCTATCTAACTACATTTCTTATGAACATTTTTCTCCTACTCATAAGGAATTTCTTGCGGCCATCACTTCGCGTGATGAGTCTAAGTATTATCATCATGCTGTAAAGGACCATGAGTGGCGTGCATAAATGAAAAAGGAGATAGATGCTCTGAAAGCTAATAGTACGTGGACAGTTGAGATATTGCCTTCTGGAAAAAGGGTTATCGATTCCAAATGGGTATATAAGATAAAATATAAACTAGATGGAGAAATAGAGAGATATAAGGCACACTTGGTGGCAAAGTGTTAGTACCCGACCTAAAAAATACCTTATACAAAGACCTCCTAGGTATTTAGGAACCTTTAGGGACCTTTTAGGTATTTGAAACTTAACAGGGACTTATCTAGAAGTTCTCCAGAGTCCCAAATTAGCAAAATCAGGCTCCAGAACGATTTTGATCAGGAGATAGATGAAATACTGAGAACAATGTGATAAGATCTCATCAAAATCTTGAAGATCACGCCACATGGAATAAGTGTCCACGCGGCCACATCTTCCCCTGGCTGTGCGGCGACTCTTTCCATCCCCGAAATCCTATAAATAGGGCCTCCAGCTCTCACTTTTGATCAGCAATTCATTCTACGAGTTCTGCAATCAAAACTGACACGAAAACTCTTAGTTTAAGCCTTTTCGGCACCCTCGAAGCTCTTTTGAATCCTCAAGAAGCTTCAATCCTAGTTCTTGCCAATCAAGGTAAGTCTCCTATCATTTTTATTCATGTTCTTGCCATGTTCTTAGGTTAGATCTTAGTTATTCATGTTCATATGACGTTTATTCATACATTCTTCATATGCTCATCATGTTCTTCATATTCTTAGACTAGTTCTTCATATTGTTCTACATAATTGTTAGATATAAGGTTTCAATCTTAATATTATGCATGTTTATTCATATGTTCTTCATGATAAATCTAGGGTTATTTGCTAGATTTAGGGTTTTGATCTTTAGATATTCATGTTATTTTTTATCATAGCCTATGATGATCTAGGGTTTCATCAAACCCACATTAGATGTAGGAACTACCTCTAAGCCCTAATATTTTGGTAAATACTCACATGATTAATCATTTGTCCAATGAGGAATGGTGGTGATCACACATACTCCCTCCGTCCCAGCAGAAGTGTCACTTATTTCCCTTTTGGTCCGTCCCAGCACAAGTGTCACTACCCAAAATGGAAATATTTTAATATATTTATATTCAACCAACCTCACCATTTAACCCCACTCATTCTCTCTCTTCATTTTCCACCACTCATTTTATTCAACCAACACTACTATTTACCCCACTCATTCTCTCTCTTCATTTTCTACCACACACCTACTATATTTTCTTAATCCCCGTATTCCAAAAATTGGTGACACTTCTGCTGGGACGGAGGGAGTAGATCATATCAATGGTGTAATCATCATTCTAGGATGTGATCATCAATTACTTCTTTCTCTCACATCCACCTTATGCATGCTCCCGCTTCTTCGTACTATTCCCGTAAACACCACACACAACTAACACCCCTTAATCATGATAGAAAGATCGATCCGTCGAGCAATAGGAGTGATCACATGAATATTCTTCTCTTATTGTAATTTGACCCCCGAACCCTTACATTTTTTTCAATAGGTTTTTTCAATGTTTTAGCTTAAACGGTGTGGCGACTCTCATATTTTTCATGGGTATTCACACAAAGGGATTTACACAGGTTGAAGGGATATATTATCATGTTACTTTCGCTCATGTTACAAAGCTAGTCACAGTGCGTACCCTTCTTACCATAGCAGCCAAATGTAATTGGGCAATACATTAATTGGATGTGAATAATGCCTTCCTCCATTGGATTTAGAAAAAGACGTATATAGAAAATACCACAAGGCTTTGCAAAAGAAAGGGAGACTAGATTTTGCAAGCTTCGGAAGTCAATATATGGTCTTAAACAGGCATCACGAAATTGGTACCAGAAGTTTGTTGGTGTATATGCCCTAGGCACGTTATTGGAACGAATATTTGTTATCGTTTTATTCATTTAATAAAGAGATGTTTGATTATTATTATTGTTACATGTTTTGTTTATAATAATCTCCGTCCGTAGTACTTATGAAGCACTAGTATAAGTCTAAATAATCATGGGATGCTTATGTTAGACTTATGGGTACTTGTTTGGAACAAGGTACTGGACATGACCCGCTAGATGAGATTTTTGTCATGGTCATTGTCATAAATAAACGCATGTTAGTTATTTCATTTGAATCCTTCGACATGAAGTTATTATTGTCTTCCACTTGGTGAACATTATGTTTGACATATTCAAACGCTACCTTTAACCGGGTAGTATAAAGGATATGATCGGCATAATCGGATTCAAGTAGGGAAGAATAATAAGCCAAATGGATTTGTCCCTCTTCGGAGAGATGCCAAGCTTAGGCCTCTCGTAGAATGATATTGATGAAAGTGTTTGGCCGAACCCAAATGGATTGATGAGATCAAGACATTTCAATTAATCAATATATTCGGAAACGAGAAAGCATTGAACAAAGACAAGTTGACCTTAGACCATGAATTGTGTTCAATAGACTTCGTGGACAAAGGGATTGTGACTTGTACTATAGAGGATAAACTTTGGGCTACAAAGTTATACTATTTGTGTAAGTCATAAAAGGTTTCTAGAATCTAATTATGACTTACGGGATTTGACTGGTCAAACCCGTTGGCAAGTTAGTATAATCCTATTGGGTCACACGCGCAGAATGGATAATTAAAAGGCTGAAAATAAAAGGAATACGGGAACAGCGACCGTACGGCGGCCAAGGCGGCGTACGCCTAGGATGGAGCCGTACGGCTCGTGTCCCGAACTGGTTCAGTTTTAGGAAATTTCTTGTGCACCAAGAAGTCCTAAACCCTAAAGGAATCAGACTTACCCCAGTATAAATATGTGTATCCGGGTTTTTGAGACCTAGTTGATGATTCAAGAAATCACAAAGCTTTCTTAGAGAGAGATTAATACACATATTGAGAGGGATTCATTATTCCAAAAGGAAAAAGGTGTTCTTCAAGTTTTCAAGCCTAAAGGATCTAGCAATCAAGTCCAAGAAGGTGTTCTTGGATCCGTTCAAGTGTGGATCACCAATAGAGGATACTTTGCTTAGTATCTTAGTCCGTGATTGAAGATTTGAACTACAAGGGTTAGTTCCAATTTATCTTATGCTTTATAAATTATTGTTCTTAATGGATCTAGGCTAGGGTTTCTTCATGTTTAATTCCACTATACATGGAGGCTATGAAACCCAACAGTGGTATCAGAGCCCCGTTAATGATCAATAATTTTAAAATTGTCATGCTTAAAAATTATTTAATTGGATTATTTGATTTGCATGATAATAATAAGATGAATATGTGATTGAGATTTATATGAGATATAAAAATTGTATGCATGTTTATGATGGGATATGTGATTATAATATTTATTGAATTCATATGTATAATCGCATGCTTAGATTTTCAATTTATAATTTGATTATGCTTATTGACGATCTGATCAGAGGCACCGTACGGCGGCACAGAAGGCGTACGCCTGTCTGCAAGCCGTACGGTGCCTGGTCTGATTCCAGAACCTGTTCTGTTTTCTGGTGTTTTCTGGATTTTGTAAAGAGTTTACAGAATTCAGATCTGAGTTAAATCTCTGTTTCGGATGGCTGGTTTATGAAACTGTGTTTCCTGAAAATTGATGTTGACTCAAAACCTAGAATTGAATCTCTGTTTCAGATGGCTGGTTTTTAAAACCGTATTTCCTAAAAATTGATATCAATTCAAGAAAGTCCAGAAAAATTGTGGGACTTAGAATCTAAAGGAGTTTAGATTTCTAAGGGTCTACAATAGATTGATGATACATGAAAAATGAGACGAAGAGAAAAGATCCATATGGAATTGTGGTTGCATTTGACTTACGTTACTACGAGGTCATGGAATGCTTAGTTCGGCCATATGGACTATTCTCATGAACTCTTGTATTCATGTAGATTCATGTAATTTTAGAACTAAGAAAGACTTGCTCGGAATTGTGGTTGCATTTGACTTACGTTATTACGAGGTCATGGTATGCTTAGTTCGGCCGAGCCAAGTTCTTTGTTGGTTTCTAAATTAAATAGGTATTCAGAATTTATCCCATAAACTAACACAATTAAATCACATTAAAAGGATTTAGTTAATTGATGAGATTAGTTAACTTATATGTGTGTTGAACCTTCATGATTAAAACTTAAGTTTTTGTGCTTATCCATGATTAAAACACTTGTTAATATTTGGGTAGTTTTATGTGGGCTCTGCCAAAGCGAGGTGAATTAATTCTATTCCATCTATGAGCAAGATGAGGAAAGAGTGATTCCTATACGTTTAAAATGGTTAGACTTAATTAGGCTATCAAAATAGTTTTGGGCCTAAAGCACAAGATGAGATTAAAACATGTTTTTGGAAATTAGATTTCTAAAAAGGATCTCATAAAATATCTAAGAGTCATATATGATATGATTGACAAGAGTTGTCTACCTAATTAATTTGATTTTGAGCAGTATCGCCAAAGCGGACTTAAAATTAAACTAAAGTTGGATCTTAGCCCATTGAATTATATTATACATTGTTTGTATAAGAAGGTTATGTAATTTAGTGGGAGCATTTATACAATGCAATAATTATCTCTTTAATTTGTTGGTATTTATTAATTGTTAAAATTTTGCATAATTGTAGAAAATGACAACAAACACACAATCAATTTTATTGCAAACAATCTTTGAGAAGGAAAAGCTTCAAGGGAGTGGTACTAACTATATGTATTGGATCCGTAGCCTAAGAATTTTTCTTAGGCAAGAAGACAAGTTGTACATTCTTGATGCGCCCCTCCCTGAAGAACCCCCTGCTACTGCCTCAAGGGCAGATAAGGGCGCTCACAAGAAACATAAGAATGATTCTAGAGATGTGAGTTGTCTGATGCTCTCAACCATGTGTGCTAAACTCCAACAAATTTTGGAACTTTTGGAAGCCTATCAAATGGGCTTGGAGTTAAAAGACATGTTCCAAGAGCAAGCAAGACAAGAAAGGTATGACACGATTTTTGCATTCGCATCTTGCAAGATGACTGAAGGGCAACAAGTCAGTCCTCACCTTCTTAAAATGAAGGGTTATGTTGAGCATCTTGAGAAACTTGGCTATCCAATTCCGTTGGAGCTAGCCACGGATCTCATTCTTAATTCATTGCCTAAAAGTTATAATCATTTTGTGATGAATTTTAACATGCATTCAATGAATAAGAGTCTCTCCGAGTTGCATAACATGCTAAAAACTGCGGAGAAGAAGGTAGGGGAGAAAGGTTCTCCCGTGCTCATGATAAATCATGGAAAGGTCAAAGGTGCCAAGGCAAGGGGTAAGGCAAAGGTTGTCAAACCCAAGATTAGCAAGACAAAGGTTGTCAAGGCTAATGAGGCAAAACCTGACGCACAAAAGGATGCGATTTGCTTCCACTGCCATGAGATAGGTCATTGGAAGCGTAATTGCAAGGCTTATATGGAAGAGCACAAGAAGAAGAAGGGCAGTGGGACTGCATCGACTTCAGGTATCTATATGATAGATATACTCTTTTCTACTACTAGTTCTTGGGTATTGGATACCGGATGTGGATCTCACATTTATTTAAATATGCAGGCACTAAAGAATAGGAGACTACTTAAAGATGGTGAAGTGGACCTACGTGTGGGGAATGGAGCAAGAGTTCCTGCATTAGCCGTAGGAACTTACGAAGTTATTTTACCTACCGAATTAATACTTATTTTGAACAATTGCTATTATGTACCGGATTTAAGTAGGAATATTATTTCAATTTCTTGTTTGGATAAAGAAGGATTTAAATTTCTTATTGAGAATGAGAAGTTTTCTATTTATTTAAATGATGTGCTTTATGGTATTGCAAGTTCATTTAATGGTCTTTATATCCTTGATGTCAAGAATGAAAATAATGTCTATCATATAAATAAGAAATCTAAACCTAATTATGTAAATCATACTTATCTATGGCATTGCCGTCTTGGTCATATTAATGAGAAGCGTATCTCAAAACTTCATGGGGATGGACTTTTAGGATCACATGATCTTGAATCATATGATACTTGTGAGTCGTGTCTTCTTGGAAAAATGACTAAGACACCTTTTACTAAGAGTAGTGAAAGGGCAAGCGATTTATTGGGCCTAATACATACCGATGTATGCGGACCATTAAGTAGCAATGCTAGGGGAGGATTTCAATACTTCGTAACATTCACCGATGATTTGAGTAGAGATGGATATATCTATTTAATGAAACACAAAAGTGAAGTATTTGAGATATTTAGAATATTTCAAAATGAAGTACAAAATCAACTTGGCAAAACTATTAAGGCACTTCGATCAGATCGAGGAGGTGAATATTTAAGCCAAGAATTTGATGATCATCTAAAGAATTGTGGAATAGTTTCACAATTAACTCCACCCGGAACACCACAATGGAATGGTGTGTCCGAGAGGAGAAATCGAACTTTATTAGATATGGTTCGATCTATGATGAGTCAAGTTGATCTTCCATTGTCCTTTTGGGGTCACGCATTAGAAACCGCTGCATTCACACTAAATGGAGTTCCAAGTAAATCGGTTCAAAAGACACCATATGAGATATGGAGTGGAAAGAAACCTTGTGTTTCTTTCATGAAAATTTGGGGTTGTGAAGCTTATGTAAAGAGACTTGTCTCAGATAAACTCACACCTAAATCAGATAAATCTATTTTCATGGGATATTCTAAGGAAACTAAAGGATATTACTTTTACAACCGCACGGAGAACAAAGTGTTTGTTGCTCGTGATGGCACTTTTCTAGAGAAAGAGTTTCTTTCCAAAAGAATAAGTGGGAGTAAAATAAATCTTGAAGAAATTCGAGAACCCAAAAATAACATTGAACCGATGGTGGAACAAGAACAAGTCCCGCAAGGAGTTGTGGAACCTGTTCAAAATACACAAGTAACTCGCAAATCTAATAGGATACGGTCCGAACCTGAGAGATATGGATTTCTTGTAATGGAAAGTAATCATGTGGAAATCATTGAGAATGATTAACATGAAGAGGCGATGTCATCTCCTGATTCGGATAAGTGGCTTGGAGCCATGGAATCCGAATTACAATCCATGAAAGATAATCAAGTTTGGAACTTGATTGATGCACCCGAAGGTGTAAAAACCATAGGATGCAAATGGGTTTTCAAGAAGAAGACTAACATGGATGGGAAGGTGCATACTTACAAAGCTAGACTTGTAGCAAAAGGTTATAGGCAGATTCATGGTGTAGACTATGATGAAACTTTTTCACCTGTAGCAATGATCAAGTCTATCAGAATTTTGAATGCCATAGCAGCATATTACGACTATGAGATATGGAAAATGGATGTCAAAACCACTTTCCTAAATGGAAATCTACAAGAGGATGTGTACATGACACAACCCGAAGGTTTTGCGCAAAATTCTAAAGTATGCAAGTTGCAGAAATCCATTTATGGATTGAAGCAAGCTTCAAGGAGTTGGAATCTCCGTTTTGATGAATCAGTCAAAGAGTTTGGCTTCATCAAGAACAAAGATGAACCTTGTGTGTACAAGAAAATTAGTGGGAGCATAGTGGTTTTTCTAATATTATATGTGGATGACATATTACTCATTGGAAATGATATTCCTACACTTTAGTCTGTAAAGACTTGGTTAGGGAAATGTTTCGCAATGAAAGATATGGGAGAAGCCGCATATATCCTTGGTATTAAGATCTATAGAGATAGATCAAAGAAGCTTATTGGCTTAAGTCAAAGTACATACATTGCTAAAGTCCTAAAGAGATTCCGCATATGCATCCGCATTTGGATCCATCATGTATGCCATGATTTGCACTAGACCGGATGTATCTTATGCTTTTAGCATGACGAGTAGATACCAATCCGACCCCGGTGAAAGTCACTGGATAGCCGTCAAGTCGATTCTTAAATACTTGAGAAGGACTAAAGAATCGTTCTTGATGTTTGGAGGTATGGAAGATGATCTCGTTGTAAGGGGTTACACAGATGCAAGCTCCCAAACCGACAAAGATGATAGTAGATCGCAATCTGGATTTGTGTTTATGTTAAATGGTGGTGCTGTAAGCTGGAAGAGTTTTAAGCAGAGTACAGTAGCTGATTCTACAACTGAAGCCGAGTACATAGATGCATCGGATGCTGCGAAGGAGGCTGTTTGGATAAAGAAGTTTATTGGAGAACTTGAGGTAGTTCCTAGCATTGCTAATCTAATAGACCTTTATTGCGATAATAATGGTGCTATTGCCCAAGCAAAGGAACCAAGATCACATCAAAGATCCAAACACATACTTAGACGTTTTCATCTCATTCGAGAAATCGTGGAGAGGGAGGACATTAAAATATGCAGAGTACCAACTGATGATAACATAGCAGATCCACTAACAAAGGGTCTTTCACAAGCTAAACATGATGGTCATGTTAGGTCCATGGGTATTAGATACGTTGGAGAGTGGGCCTAGTGCAAGTGGGAGATTGTTGGTGTATATGCCCTAGGCACGTTATTGGAACGTATATTTGTTATCGTTTTATTCATTTAATAAAGAGATGTTTGATTATTATTATTGTTACATGTTTTGTTTATAATAATATCCGTCCCTAGTACTTATGAAGCACTAGTATAAGTCTAAATAATTGTGGGATGCTTATGTTAGACTTATGGGTACTTGTTTGGAACAAGGTGCTGGACATGACCCGCTAGATGAGATTTATGTCATCGTCATTGTCATAAATAAATCTCATGTTAGTTATTTCATTTGAATCCTTCGACATGAAGTTATTATTATCTTCCACTTGGTGAACATTATGTTTGACATATTCAAATGCTACCTTTCACCGGGTAGTTATAAAGGATATGATCAGTATAATCGGATTCAAGTAGGGAAGAATAATAAACCAAATGGATTTGTCCCTTTTCGGAGAGATGTCAAGCTTAGGCCTCTCGTAGAATGATATTGATGAAAGTGTTTGGCCGGACCCAAATGGATTGATGAGATCAAGACATTTGAATTAATCAATATATTTGGAAACTTGAAAGCATTGAACAAAGACAAGTTGACCTTAGACCATGACTTGTGTTCAATAGACATCGTGGACAAAGGGATTTTGACTTGTACTATAGAGGATAAACTTTGGGCTACAAAGTTATACTATTTGTGTAAGTCATAAAAGGTTTGCTAGAATCTAATTATGACTTACGGGCTTTGACTGGTCAAACCCGTTGGCAACTTAGTATAATCCTATTGGGTCACACGCGCAGAACGGATAATTAAAAGGCTGAAAATAAAAGGAATACGGGAGCAGCGACCGTACGGCGGCCAAGGCGGCGTACGCCTAGGATGGATCCGTACGGCTCGTGTCCGAACTGGTTCAGTTTTAGGAAATTTCTTGTGCACCAAGAAGTCCTAAACCCTAAAGGAATCAGACTTACCCTAGTATAAATATGTGTATCCGGGTTTTTGAAACCTAGTTGATGATTCAAGAAATCACAAAGCTTTCTTAGAGAGAGATTAATACACATATTGAGAGGGATTCATTATTCCAAAAGGAAGAAGGTGTTCTTCAAGTTTTCAAGCCTAAAGGATCTAGCAATCAAGTCCAAGAAGGTGTTCTTGGATCCGTTCAAGTGTGGATCACCAATAGAGGATACTTTGCTTAGTATCTTAGTCCGTGATTGAAGATTTGAACTACAAGGGTTAGTTCCAATTTATCTTATGCTTTATAAATTATTGTTCTTAATGGATCTAGGCTAGGGTTTCTTCATGTTTAATTCCGCTATACATGGAGGCTATGAAGCCCAACAAAGTTAACTACTGCTCTTCTTGATATTGGTTTCAGGCAGTCGCCAGCTGATCATTCTCTTTTTCTTTGTAAAAGGGATGACATCTATATTGCTGCTCTCATCTACGTTGATGATGTGCTTCTAGTTGGGAATAATGTTCCCAAGATTGAGGATGTAAAGAAGTACGTTGAAATATTTCTTGGGGATAAAAGTAGAAAGATCACCAGAGTGTATTGTACTTAGTCAACGGAAGTAGACTCTAGAAATTCTTTAAGAAAGTGGGTACCAAGGAGGACGGATGAGTGATTTCCCAATGGAGCAGAACCTGCACCTCAGCACTGACGACGAAAGCCCTCATGCCGATGCATCACAATACCGAAGGTTGGTTGGTCGATTTCCTTATTTGACAGTCACCAGACGGGTCATTCAATTTGCAGTCAATCAGCTGAATCAGTTTGTTTCGGCACTGAGACGCACGCATATGGATGCCGCTATTTGTGTGGTACGTTTTTCAAGGGTACAACTGGACAAGGATTATTCCTTCCTGAACACGGCAACATACAGCTTGAGGCATTCTGTGATGCCGACTGTGTTGGCGTGTATGCCCTAAGCATGTTATTTGAACGATTAATGTTATCATTTGCTTTACACTTTAATAAAGATATTGAATGTTTTATTATTATATCTTTTGCATGTTTATTATAATAATCGCCGTCCCTAGTAATTATGATTAATTGCTAGTATAAGTTTAATGGATAGTCATATGATGATTATGTGTATTAGATACAACTAGACTTATGGGTATTTGTTGGAGAATAAATACTGGACTGACCCCTTATGAGATTTATGTCATGGTCAAACGTCATAATTAAATCCCATATAATTATATCACTTAAATCTTTAGACCTGAGGTAATTATAGTGTTCCACATGATGAGCATTATGTTTTACATATTCAAACGTTACTGTAGACACCCCGCCTTGGGCCGCTCACCCCGATTGCACGGTTGATCTTGTGTTTCCCCTTATTTTAAGTGTTTCTCATTAGTTTCTGTTACTTCCGTTAAGTTCTTGACTGACTTCGTTAAGTTCAGGGACTAAACTGAATAACAGGGCTGACTTTCTAGTCCATTCTGTCAAAAAGGCCATCTCTGAGTCACGCGCCTCCGACCATAGGAGCCAGACGCGCGCGCCTTCCGCCCCCGAGGTAGGAAGCGCGTGCCTCTGGGCGTCAGTTACATATTTCTGTCCAAGAATCCCTCCCTTGCTCATTTTACATGATTTTGCCCGGGAAAGATTTCTTGGTGACTGAGTTTTGGCACCAAAAACATGTGTTTTACAACTATAAAAGCCTCCCTTCTCCACCATTTCAAAGGACCAAAAATTCTCTCTACAAAAACTACACCGAAATCATTTCTAAAGTTTTTCTAACTAATTCACCAAGAAGTGTTTGAAGTCCTTCGAAGCATAGGTAAAAGTCCATCTTCCTCCTTCTTCTCTACTTCATCTCTTTCTTTTACTTTAATCAAACGTGCAATCACCCAAATCATTTTGGGACATGACACCAATGATCGCTTCATTTCATTGAAGTTGGTCAAGGAGTCATCTCCCTACATTCCAAAAACCCCCTTTTAAACCCCCTTTATCATTTTAAGAATATGAAGAATATTTATTTTATGTAGCTTTGAACAAGAAAGACCAACATTAGTTGGGCGAGATGGGTGTTTAAGTACTTCCCATCTCGTAACCTAACCTCCGAACCTCATAACAAGAATCTTTGTTTTCGTAATCAAACTTAGGCTAAAATATTAGGTTTTTCTTATGTTCCTCTAAAACATAGGTGGCGACTCTAAACAATCTAAAACACAAATAGACATCCTAGGAATAGCACACGCGCTCTAGCCAAGACGTGCCCTCCCGGGGTATCTACAGTGGAGACTCTGCTGGGGACGTTTGAGGTTAAACTTGCATATCTGTTCAAAGTCTACATTTTTCTGGGCATTCTGGTTCCTGATGGGGGAAGCGTGCGCCTCTAGCCTTCTTGGCCTAAGGCACGCTCGTCCCACATCAAAGACCAGAATCGCCCACCTCCCATATGTTCTTCCTATTCTTCTTCTTTTTTCAACACTAATCATTTCTGCAGGGGTTACAATGTATATTCAGGGCAATCCCCTGAGTTTGAAGTCTGACAATCTGATAGGTTTACCCAGAAGCGGTCGCCTCCCATAGACTCTGCGCCATGCGCGCGCATCCCACAACACAGGCCAGAGGCGCGCGCTTCTGGGTGGTTTTCCAGAACATGAACAGCTTCAGAACAGAGCAGAATGATTGGGGTATGGGCACAGTTGCCTGCATCAAGGACTGATTTGGACCTCTTAAACTGATTTGTTTTGTGTTTTTTATCGGTCACATGGGTGATTCGAGAATTTTAATTACGTGCTTATTTGCTTTTCTTCCAAAAAAAAAAAGGTAAAAAATGTTTTGTCACATGTTGGACCTCACACTACGTGCAAAAATTCCTATAAATTGCTCACTATCGAGTCGCACAAGTTCATAACCCCAAACCCGTCGAGGCCCGTCCTAGGAAGTTTCAAGCTCCACCCAACCTTGACTCTTTCGAAGCGGTAAACCTCAACCCGTGGCATAGTTCATGACTACATACCGGGGGTGACCTTAAGCCTCTCATTAGCCGAGCACAAGCCAACACAATTCTAGTTAGGGTCTAACACTCTGTGACTAAGTCGGTTTTCATGTGGCGAGATTTCCCTAAACTAATGTCTTCAAAACATACATGCCAAGTGGTTATCATGGACGAAATAAAAAGCCGTCCCCAAGTGGTTATTATAGACGAAAATAAAAATCCATCCCAGCATGTATGCTTTACTACATTAATTTAGTTTAATACCGACACATGTAGGATTCACAAACGTGATGGAATCCGATGAGTATATGGGTCCGCGAGAAGGTCTATATACTAGTGTGACGATTCCATTATTTTTCTTAGAAACTCAAAAGGGATCCTCTCCCTCCGACTTAATTTGTTTTTTCTTATATGGTTTGAGTCGTTTGCCCAATGTGTGTTCTAAACCTCTTCATGGACCGAAAGTGTTACTTAAGACTGACAAGGGCCTCTTCTGCAATATAGGTTCAATTGGTACTTACCGTGTCTACCGGGATTCAGCGAATCGGTTAGTTCGTGAAGTGATTACTCCAACAACTCCATCAACAACCATGACCGGCAGTAGTAACACCATGTCTATTGAACAACTCTCAGCTATGGTCCAAGTACTCCAAGAGCAAGTCTCCACTCTTAATAAAGAGTCCCAAAACAAGGATGATCTTTGGTAATCCCATATTGACAATCAAAGGGAGGCCCACGAGGACGAAATGGAGCAAATGAAAGAAAAGCTCACCAAGCTTGCCAAGGGAAAAGACAAAAAAGACAATGACGAGTCCGAATGGACCCAAGGCTTATTCGAGAGTCCTTATGTCAGTACCCACACCAAGAAAATGGGGGAACCGAGCACCGAAAACAATGAGCACAAAATGTTTGATTAAATCATGGCCTACATAGATCAACGTTTCAATGGCCTCAACTTGGGGAAAGGCTCTGACACAAGACTTTATCAATCATCCATTCTCATGAACACAATGGCTTCTCTTCTCGACAAGTTCAAGATGCCCGACATAAGCAAGTTCAAGGGAAACTCTTGCCCCATGGCACACATCGAGACCTACATATGGGCTATGGTTCCAAAGAAGGTCTCTCCTAAAGTTATGGCACAATGCTTCCCTCTTACTCTCGAGGGGGCGGCAAAAGATTGGTATGCAACTCTCCCACTCACAGTCCGTCTTTATTGGGACGCCGCCATGCTCGCCTTCAAAAGTCAATACCAAGGCAACACCACTCACTGCCCGACCAAGAAAGAGCTCGAGAATACTACTAAAAGGGAAAATGAGTCCTTTATAGACTTCACGAGAAGGTGGAATGACAAGCTTGCCGAAATTGTCGAGAGGCCTAATACCAAGGAGCAAATGGACATATTTCTCAAGTGTCTAAAGATTGATCTTCGCACCCACCTAAGTGGGGATTGCTATGCGGATTTCTCTCAAATGTATGAGGCGGGGATCCGAATGGACGAGTTGCTCAAGGAGATCAAGAAAAGTTCTCCTAGCTTCCGTTACAAGGCCGCCTCTAACTCCACCAAAGAGGCTTCGGTCAATGCCGTCACTACCGACAAGGGGAATTACAAAAGGGTTCCTCCACCTCAAGGCAAGAGATCTCAAAATGACCGTGTCTACACTCCTCTCCAAGGCATGACTCCAACCGAGGCCTTCAAAGTTCTCAAAGAAAAGGTCCAAATCACACCTATACAAGGGTATCAACCCAAGTCGATCAATGCCAATCATGCTCATCACAAATATTGTGGCTACCACCAACATAGTGGCCACACCACCGAGGAATGGTTTGTCCTCTGCAATCTCATCCAAGATATCATAGACAAGAAAGAGTTCATAGTGCCTAGTGGTGACGATGTCAATGTAATAGAGATAGGAGAGTTTGAGGAGACCACTCATTCAATCCTAATTGTGAATGAGGGGTCCAATGTGATGAATAAATTTGACAATTCTTGTTACGTTGTGACTTACAATGAGGTAATGAGGGAAGTATTAGAGAATAGGAAAAAGAGGCAAGATGGGAACGTTAACATGCTAACTCGATCTGGACGAGTCATAGCAAGCAACCCCACTGCTTCTGCACCAAGCACCTCTTCTCAAAGATCGCAAGCTCGCGACACTCCCGAAGATCCTTTGTTGATACAACTCAAGAAAACTCAAGCCAACATCTCCATTTGGGACCTCATTGCATCCTCAAAGAAGCACCAAGATCTTGTCATCAGTAATCTCGACGACACATCAGTCTCTCCCGATATGACTCCCGAAGACCTCACTGCAATGATAGGTCACATTCATTTTGGCAATGTCATCACTTTTGCCGATATGGACCTTCCACCATTTGGGTCCGATCACAATGAAGCCATCTACCTCAAAGTAAAAGCAAGGGGGAGACCTATCTCAAGAGTCTTGGTTGACGGTGGTTCTGCACTCAACCTAATGCCCGGCCTAATCATGGGCATACTGGGGCTTAAGAATTCAGACTTAAAGCCTTCTACTCAAGTGATCCAAGGTTACGACAGCACTGCCCGCACAGTCATAGGTATGGTGGAAATAGACATTGAGTTTGGGATCATGGTTATGTCTGTCCCGTTTCAAGTGCTCGATGTACCCTCATCATTCAATTTGCTCTTGGGCCGACCATGGATACACAGTTCTAATGCCGTTCCTTCAACTCTCCATCAGTGCGTCAAGTTCCGAAATGGGGATGAAATAGTGACCGTCATGGCAGAAAACGTCACTATCCACAGAAAGGGGGAACCCATCCACCAAGTTCAACACGGTTTAGAAGACTCCACCCTCTCTAGCGTCTCAATCAACGCCATCGATGAACAAGAGGGAAACGGATCATGAACCCTCGGCAACCACAAAGTCCTCCGCATGATGAGGAATATGAATTACTTCCCTGGTTTAGGCCTAGGGAAATATCAACAAGGAAGGATGCAATCTATTGAAATTCCTTTTGTTAAGAACACGTTCGGTTTGGGATATGAGCTTTCCAAAGATGACTTGAAATACGAGCAAGCCGTCAAGAATGAAAAGGCCCGAGATCGTAGGGAAGGCCGTCGTTATGAGATTCACAATTTGAGGCCTTACCGCAAGACACTGAATGGCTACTTTGTCCGCCAAGAGGAAGATGTTCCGTACGTAATCTTTCCCGATCCATGGGTCAACAGCAAGGGCATCAGAAAGCCCGATCTCGAAATCTTTTCCGACTGTGAGATCCAAAAATCCGAAGGGGAACCAACTCCCATGTCACCTCGAGAATGGTGGGGAAACAAAGTGACCATAGAGTCCGAGACAGAGATTACCGTAGGGGAAGAATTGACAGATTTAGCCTCCATGTTCGAGGAACTTTCCATCATGGATGAGTGCCAAGTAAATGCCATCTCCGATGACACCGACAAAGGAAGTGGACCTCTTAGCGAGATCATGCCAAGATCCGAACCAATCAACAACTGGTATTCTACAAAGGGGCCCGTGGTATCCGAGGAATTCTTGGTCGAGAAGATGGGTTGCATTCCGCGTAAGGTCACAAAGGAAGACTTGTTCACATTCACTTTTGAGTCCGAGAGTGTTTCCGATACCCTCACCCAAGAGGATATGGAATCCATAGCCGAGCGTGTGTTCCTTTTCTTTGTCAATGAAAAATTTGATCTTTTCGAGTACCCTGAGATTGCAAACATCATAAATGATGAATTAACTAATAATGAATCTAATGAACTAGTTAATAACGATTCAAATAATGATGAAATAGACCATGAAAACACAACATACTTAAATGAACTTGCTCAACAGGTCCGTAGTCATGGTGAAAATGGCCCAGGGGCTGACGAAGAATTGCATGTTGTTAATCTGGGTACCGACGAGGAGCCGAAAGAAACCAAGATCGGAAGCTTCTTCAAGGGGGAAGAGAAAGACAGATTGGCTGCACTGCTCAGAGAGTTCGTGGATGTATTCGCATGGTCATATAAAGACATGCCTGGTTTAGACAGAAAGGTCGCCGAGCACAGGATTCCGATCAGAGACGATGCTAAGCCGACAAAGCAGAAACTCAGAAAGATCAAGCCAGAATGGTCTTTACAAGTCAAAGAAGAGATAGAGAAGCTTCTCAGTGTGGGATTCATCAAGGTTATTGAATATCCAACATGGCTTGCGAATGTCGTGACAGTCAGAAAGTCTAACGGCAAGGTCCGTATTTGTGGGGATTTCTGGGATTTGAACAAAGCTTCTCCAAAGGATGACTTTCCACTACCCAACATCGACATACTAGTCGACTCCACTGCTGCCTACGAGGTTCGCTCATTTGTGGATGGTTTTGCTGGGTATAATCAGATTTTCATGGCCGAGGAGGATCAACACAAGACTGCTTTTACAATACCGTGGGGTACCTTTTGCTACACAGTTATACCGTTTGGGTTAAGGAACGCTGGGGCTACTTATCAAAGGGCCGTGACAGACTTGTTCCATGACATGATTCACAAGGAGATCGAGGTCTACGTGGACGACATGATCATCCACTCGAAGGGGACTGAAGGTCAACATTTGATCGACCTCCGCAAGTTCTTTGAAAGGCTTCGACAACACAAGATGAGGCTCAATCCCGCAAAGTGCACTTTTGGGGTTATCCGAGGCAAGGTTCTTGGCTACATAGTCACCGAAAGGGGAATTGAAGCAGATCCCTCAAAAATCAAGGCAATCATTGACATGCCTCCTCCCAAGACACAGAAAGAAATCAAAGGTTTCATGGGTAGAATTCAGTACATCAGTCGGTTTGTGCACCAGCAAACTTCTATGTGTAAGCCAATCTTCAAGCTACTCAAGAAGAATGTGGCTCTAGAATGGACCGACGCTTGCCAAGAAGCTTTCGACCAAGTGAAGCATTACTTGACATGCCCTCCAGTCTTGGTTCCACCTCACAAGGAGAAGCCTCTCTTGCTTTACCTCACAGTGAATGATGAATCCCTAGGGGCTATGCTAGCACAAGAACAACGAGACTCCACAAAGGAGAATGCCATTCCAATCAAGCCTCTCTTGCTTTACCTCAAACATTACATGGAAGCCTTTCCAATCAAGCTAGTAGCAAAAGTGGACCCGCTCCGCTACATCTTCGAGAAACCTTTCATGTCGACAAGGATAGCCAAGTGGTACTTCATTCTCGCCGGCTATGATATCACTTATGTCACACTCAAATCCATCAGGGGGAAAGTGTTCAGTGATCAGCTTGCTGAATTTCCATGTGACAAAGTGAAGGGGGAGGACTTACAGTTTCCCGACGAGCACTTGGTTTGCACTACAACAGAGGAAATAAGTGGCAACTTTTTTTCGATGGCGCCGCCAATAAGCATGGTTATGGGATAGGAATTTTGCATGTCGATCCAAAAGACATCTACACTCCAATTACCATATGTCTTGAATTCAAAGCTACCAACAACATTGCCGAGTATGAGGCATGCATAGCGGGGCTAGAAGCAGCGCTAGAAAGAAATGTCACAGAGCTAGAAGTATTTGGTGACTCCCTGCTCCTTATCAATCAGACATCGGGTAAGTGGAGAATCCAAGACCCGACCCTCTAACAGTATGGTCAACACCTCGAGGAGTTAGCCGAACAGTTCCAAGACATCACGTTCAATTATTTACCGAGGGACAAGAACCGCTTTGCCAATGCGTTAGCCACCATAGCCTCACTAGTGGAGATGCCCAAAGGAAAAATGGTGAAACCCTTCAAAATTTCAAAAAGGACCAGTCCGGCATACTGGATGAACATTGAGATCAATGAAGTCCAAGACAACCCCCCGTGGTACACAGACATCATAAACTTTCTCAACAATGGCACTTTCCCCGAGAACAGCAATGGGAAATCTTGAATAGCATTACAAAAGCTAGCCGCCAGATATGTGTTGATTGGAAGCCGAGTCTACAAAAGACATCATCAAGGGATCAATCTCTTATGTGCAAATGTGACCGAAGCTCAAAGAATCATGCACGAAGTCCACGAGGGCGAGTGTGGGCCCCACATGAATAGGATTATGTTAGCCAAGAAGATACTTCGTATTGGTTACTATTGGACTACAATGGAAAGAGACTGCATCGAGAAAGTCAAGAAATGTGCCAAGTGCCAGTTCCATGCTAATCTACAACATGCTCCACCTTCACAATTGTACAACATGACCACACCATGGCCGTTCTCTTGTTGGGGCATAGATATCATCGGCAAAGTCCATCCTATGGGAAGCAACGGACAGTCATTCATTCTAGTGGCCGTGGATTACTTCATGAAATAGGTCGAGGCACAAGCTTACCGAGTTCTCAACGCCAAGAAAGTGGCCGAATTCGTGAAGAACAACATCATGTGCCAATACGGTATTCCTCATGAGATCATCTCCGATAATGGTTCCCACTTTGAGAAACAACTGGATGCACTTTTGGTTAACTACAAAATTACCAAGCACAAGTCATCCCCGTACCGTCCCCAAGCCAATAGAGAGGTCGAAGCAGCAAACAAGACAATCGAGGTCATCATACGAAAAATGGCTTCAACAGGAAGGGATTGTCCCGAGAAATTAACACTAGCATTGTGGGGCTACCGTACGTCAATACGGTCAGCAACGGGAGAAACTCCGTAATCATTAGTTTATGGTTCTGAAGCCGTACTCCCAGTCGAACTCGAGGTTCCTTCTTTACGGGTCTTACTCGAGAATCAAGTCAACGAGGTCGATTGGATGCAAAGTCGATACGAGCAACTAGCCTTACTCAATGAAAAGAGGTTAAGAGCATTTGAACGCACAAGGGCTTATCAACAAAGAATGGCAAAGGCTTTCAACAAAAAGGTGAAGCCTCGAAATATCAAAATGAGAGATTTAGTCCTAAGACAACATCCTCCCAATGCCATGAATCCCCTTGGGAAATGGGGACCTCGATGGATCGGTCCTTACGTAGTCAAGAAGATATTAAGCGGCGGTGCAGTCAGACTCGTAGACTTGGATGGTCATCAATTGCCAAAGGAGGTCAACCTCGACAAGCTCAAGAAGTTTTACGCTTAACAAATGAAGACCATAAATAAAAAAAAAAAAAAAAAAAAAAAAAAAACGCTCGCTAGGTTGAAAACCCGTAAGGGCGGCCTAGGCAAAAATTAGAGCAAGTGCAAAAAAGAAGCCCGCTAGATTGAAAACCTGAAAGGGCGGTCTAGGCAAAAAAACAGGGTGCACACACAAAAAAAATGGTCTTCATTTGTTTCAACTACAGAGACCTGAGCCTCTCTACAAGAGGAACGTAGGCAACCTTCGGGTGCGGTCTAAAACATAAATTTTTACCCAATCATGTCATAACAAAATGCAATTTTTATTCATCTCTCAAATCATTTTGATCATTACAACGGATATGTTGAGCAATAAAAGACATAAAAACATTAAATCGTAACAAGTGGTCTATTAATTGCAATCTTGGGGTACTAGGAAAAATCTAATTTTCTCTTAGCTTTCGAAGGGCCACCCGAATGGCTCTCAATCCTACTCTTCTTGGGAGGCCTAGGAACGCTGAGATTGACCGAAACCTTCTGTGCAACAGAGCACCTCCGAGCATAAAAGTCATCCAAGAGAGTACCGAAAGGGTTGGCTAGAATGTTATTCAAATCAGCAGTAGCTTCCTTATACCTCAAAGCACTGCTAGGCTCAAAACCCTTTCCCAGCAGCTCAGCTCGAAGAGTGTCTACCCAAGTGATACCATGGCAGAGGGTGCCAAAAAAATAGTCCAAGTAACTCTCGGAAAGAAAAATACTACCTCGATGAGGAGGGACGGAAGCCCACCGATGACGGTCACCGCCCCAAGCCAACTGAAGCTCCCTAGAAAAGTCCGGGCCCATATACGAGACAGGACGAAGCACCCCACTCCTAGGAAAGGGAATTATCTGCTGATGGCCGAACTGCCTCAGAACCCGCTCCGGCTGATAAAACGAAGAATCCCTAAGGCCAGGAAGGACCACGTGTCCAAAACCCAAGGTCCACTCCATGAAAGGACAAAGACCCCAAGAGGGAGGACAACACTCAATGTCACCCGATACCCGGAATGCAAAGAACTTCTTCCAACCGTCTTCAGATAAATCCCGAATCAACAATCTTCTCCTGTGAACAGCAAAAGGAGACAAGTCACCCTCCGAAGAATAAATCCTGATGTGTTCCCGGAGCCATATGGTCAGAAACAAGGGGATCCCTCGACACATCTCACACGTTCGAGCAACTCATCAAGGCCGTGCAGGGTCTCCCCCACTATAAGAGGGATTATACTAAATTGTTGCTCCTTAGACTGCAAGATAATCTCAGCCAACTGCGCATCCGCTGTCCTGAATGGGGTAACGAAAAGAACCTCACTAAAAACGCAAGCCGCCATGGCATTCCTCTTGAAAGACTGGACCGACATCTCCTCCGAATGCAAGCTGAAAAACATTGTCAACTCGGTTATATCTACCACGGTACCATGCAACATCGTCCTCACATCTCCAATAGGAAGGTTCAACAAGTCGGACCAAGAATCAATCACTCCACGATGATATTTGGGGACGGCAATTTGACCCACCAACGGCATGCCAATAATGGCACCAAAGTCATCAACAGTCGGCACCATTTCATTTGCCGAAAAATTGAAGGTATGACTGTCACAATCCCAAAAGGCTGTAGCAGCCTTCAACAAATGCCAATCCGACTTTAAGGTCCGAAGTGTGAAGAAAATTCGGAACCCAAAATCCTTCACAAAAGCCTTCTTAGGATGAGTCTTGAAAGAGTAAACAAAGGTTGACAAGTCTTTCCCATATTCACCAAAAGCCTTGGCATCAAGAACAAAAGAATTGGAATCCATGGAAAATGTTGGTTACAAGCAAAATCAAGCAAGAAAGAATGTTCAAGAGTGGCAGAAAATAGCTGTTGGGAGAATGTGTTCGAACAGAAGCTGATATTATAGCTGTTGGGGATCTTTTGGCCAGCAAATGTCAAGCCCCGGAATTCTCTCCCCAGAGGCGCGCGCCTCTCGCCACCCACATGAGCAGCGCGCGTCCCACAGTCACTAGCCTAGGCGTACGTCTCCCATTCCAGAAACGCCTCAATTGGCCCTTGTCAAAGAAAGAAATCACAGGGAAGCAGAGCTCAGACATTCCCAAGGACAGCGGGATCGAGACCACAACTCCGCCTTTGAATACACAGTTGGGCACACATTAATTTGGTCCGCCCCTAAGGCACGTCTAAATCAAAATTAGATAGAAACTTTCACTAAAAGTAGGTTGTGTCCTTCTTTTTAAGTCGAGGTCAATCTCGACATTTTCCTCTCTAAAGGGAAAACCTCATCTTTTCGGTCCGCAGTCAACTGTGCCCGCACCCCCACAAAAGTCATAAAGTCAACAGCAAGTGCAGCTCCGAACAGCACACATCAGAGACAGCTACAAATAGTAATTCAGTCCATAAGGAACCGCTGAAATCACCACTTCTTAAGCAACATAACGGATTCACTAACGGATTCGTCATCAAGGTTCACTAACGGACTCATTCAAGGGAATCACTAACAGATTCATCAAACAGATTCACTAACGATTCGTCAACAAGATTCACTAACGGATTCATCAAACGGATTCACCAACGGATTCATCAACAGAGTTTACCAACGGACTCGTTCAAGGAATTCACTAACGGATTCATCAAACGAATTCACCAACGGATTCGTCAATAGGGTTCACCAACGGACTCATTCAATGGATTCACCAACGGATTCATCAAACAGATTCACTAATGGATTCGTCAACAAGGGTTCACCAACGGACTCATTCAAGGGATTCACTAACGGATTCACATAACGGATTCACTAGCAGATTCGTCAACAAGGGTTTACTAACGAACTCATTCAAGGGATTCACTAACGGATTCATCAAACGGATTCACGAACGGATTCGTCAACAGAGTTTACCAATGGACTCGTTCAAAGAATTCACTAATGGATTCATCAAACGGATTCACTAACGGATTCGTCAATAAGGGTTCACCAACGGACTCATTAAAAGGATTCACCAACGGATTCATCAAACGGATTCACCAACGGATTCATCAACAGAGTTTACCAACGGACTCGTTCAAGGAATTCACTAACGGATTCGTCAACAAGGGTTCACTAACGGACTCATTCAATGGATTCACCAATGGATTCATCAAGAGGATTCACTAACAGATTCATCGATAAGGTTCACTAACGGACTCATCCAATGGACTCACTAACGGGTTTATCAAGCTGATTCACTAACGGATTCAACCGGCAGATTTACAAACGGATCATGCCACCTCCTCTACCAACAAAATCCGCTTACACAGGTAGCGCACCTCTATCTCTCGCAATTTCAAATTCCTGCATTCATCGAGTCTTTGCTTTTTTCTTTCTTAGTGATGTCATCGGCGGGTGTACTTTCTTTCGTCGACGAGTTTTGCTTTGCAATCCATGTCGCTGAGGGGCTCTATAGACACCCCGCCTTGGACCGCTCACCCCGATTTCACGGTTGATCTTGTGTTTCCCCCTATTTTAAGTGTTTCTCGTTAGTTTCTGTTACTTTCGTTAAGTTCCTGACTGACTTCGTTAAGTCCAAGGACTAAACTGAATAACATGGCTGATTTTCTAATTCATTCTGTCAAAAAGACCATCTCTGAGTCGCGCGCCTCCGACCATAAGAGCCAGACGTGCGCGCCTTCCGCCCCCGAGGTAGGAAGCGCGCGCCTCTGGACGTCACTTACAGATTTTTGTCCAAGAATCCCTCCCTTGCTTATTTTACATGATTTTTCCCGGGAAAGATTTCTTGGTGACTGAGTTTTGGCACCAAAAACATGTTTTTTACAACTATAAAAGCCTCCCTTCTCCACCATTTCAAAGGACCGAAAATTCTCTCTACAAAAACTATACCGAAATCATTTCTAAAGTTTTTCCAAGTAATTCACTAAGAAGTGTTTGAAGTCCTTCGAAGCATAGGTAAAAGTCCATCTTCCTCCTTCTCTACTTTATCTATTTCTTTTACTTTAATCAAACGTGCAATCACCCAAATCATTTTGGGACATGACACCAATGATCGCTTCATTTCATTGAAGTTGGTCAAGAAGTCATCTCCCTACATTCCAAACACCCCCTTTTAAACCCCCCTTATCATTTTTAAGAATAGGAAGAATATTTATTTTATATAGACTTTGAACAAGCAAGACCAACATTAGTTAGGCGAGATGGGTGTTTAAGTACTTCCCATCTCATAACCTAACCTCCGAACCTCATAACAAGAATCTCTGTTTTCGTAATCAAACTTAGGCTAAAATATTAGGTTTTTCTTATGTTCCTCTAAAACATAGGTGGCGACTCTAAATAATCTAAAACACAAATAGACATCCTAGGAATAGCACACGCGCTCTAGCCAAGCCGTGCCCTCCCGGGGTATCTACAGTTACCTTTAACCGAGTAGCTATAAAAGATATGATTGATTGGCATAATCGGAATCATGTAGGGAAGAGTAATAAGACAAGAAGGAATTTGTTCCTCGTCAAGAGAGATGTCAAGCTTGGGCCACTCGATGAAGGGTATTGATGAAATGCATGTCCATGCTCAAAAGAATTGATTTGATCAATATCATTTGTATTATCAATACATTCGGGATCGAGAAAGCATTGAACAAGTAAGTTGACCAGTGACCATGTCATACGTTCAATAGACATCGTGTAACAAAGAGATTGTGATATGTTCTTTTGTAGAAAACTTTGGGATTTCAAAGTTATACTAATTGGGTAGTCATAATGGCTTTCTAGAGTCCGCTTATGACTTACGGGTTCTGAATGGTTCGAACTCGTTTCCAACTTAGTATAATCCTATTGGGTCATATACACAGAGCGGATAATTAAAAGGAACGAAAAATGAGGAAGTACGAAACAGGATCCGTACGGCTGGGAAGGAGCCATACGGCTTCAACTAAGCCGTACGGCTCTAACGGTGTAATGCAATTTATTTTAGGATTTTCTTGTTGGACAAGAACTCCTAAACCCTAAAGCATCTTTGATACCTCTAGTATATAATATGTACAGCCGGAATTCAGTCTCATAACATTGATTTGTGAAATCATAACTTCTTTCTTGGAGAGATAAAATACACATATTATAATAGGGTTATTAGGTTTGATTATTCTCAATCATCACACACTAATAATCATAGGGAGCAATAGAAGAATCGTTCTTCATCAAGTTTTTCAATCCGAAGGACCTAGCAGTCAAGTCAAGAAGAGTTCTTGAATCCGTTCGACGTGTCGATCACCGGTAGAGGGTGATCATCTTAGCATCAAAATCAAAGGTTTCATATTTCTATATATAAAAGTTAGTTTCTTTCATCTTATATATTATGAATAATTGATCATAACGGATCTAGGCTTTGGGTTTCTTCATGTATTGTCTTTCGCTGCGCATGATTGCATGAAACCCAACAGACTGGGGTTCATGCCCCATGACTAGGAGGTCTTGCACAGGATACTTCATCTCGGTAGGGGGAACTCCAATATCCTGGCGAACAAAGAAACAATCAGTTGTATCTAAATCATTGACAGAGGTGGAGTATCGAGCTATGGCAACCACCGTTAGCGAGATAATTTGGCTACGATGGCTTTTTCAAGAACTCGAAGCATCACAGTCCGAAGCCACTCGTCTCTACTGTGATAATTGGGCATCGTGCTATATTGCCAACAATTCAGTGTTTCATGAAAGAACAAAACATGTTGACATGGATTGTTATTTTGTTTGGGAAAGAGTTGCTTCAAGGGAGATTGTGACTCAACATATTTCATCTGCTAATCAAGTTGCTGATTTGTCGACCAAGTCTCTTGGAGCAGCATGATTCCGGTTTTTGGTAGGAAAGTTGGGCATTCGTGATCTTCATGCGTCAACTTAGTGGAAGTGAAGGAGTTGATATCTCCGTATCACTCATATATTCGGATACCCATGTAGAATATTATGAGGGATTTAGTTAGGATCTTTTTTGATAGCATATTATCTCCTTCCTATTTTATCTCATTCCCATGTTTAGCCAATTAGGGTTAGTTGTGTATATAGTCCCTTGTACATGGTTGTAAATATTGTGTGAAATACAACTACAATGTTTTCCTCTCTCGTTTTTATCACGAAGACCAAACTTTTGAGGTAACTTGGTTTTCCAAAGCTTAGACCAATCTTTTGAGGTACGATCCTGATGCCATACCAGAAGGGAGATCCTAGTCCTTGTGTCTTGGCCACAATCATATATTTTGGTGCAAGGAATACATATAATTGTAAGGATGGGTGAAATAAATGATGGGTATTCATTTGTGAAGTATGACACAGAGTGGCCATTGTTGAGCTTTTGGTAAAGGGAGTATTATTATTGCTTAGTTTTTGCAGATAATAGTTTTTGCAGATAATAAACAAGAAAGAGAGCTTTAGAGTGATAGTATTTACACCCACACAATTGCTTAATATACCCGCAATTAATATTCTTTCAAAAATCTATATATATTAAAAGTCGACGCGGAGGTATATGAATTTGCCATGTAGATTGTTTATAATAAAGGAATAATTCCTTGAGGCCCCCTCAATCCAAATCATTCTCCATAAAAACCCATGTGAGATCTAAAAATCCACTTACACCCAATTCCCAGATCATAATTCCATATAAACCCAAAACCTACCACTACTCAAGCCCACTACCAGGCGGCCCAGGCCCGATCCCCTAACTTGCTGCCCGCCCACCCGATCCAAGCCGCCCATCCGATCCAAATCCCTCAAGTCCGCCCGTTTTATAACAAGAAAAATATGTTGCCAATGGGTCTTGAACCCAAGACCAACCTAGGGAAAGCTATGCCTTAACCACTAAACCATGCCTTAACCACTAAACCAATGCACTATTTCTTCCTAGTTTAACAATATCTATTATAATACTGATAACTATAGACAAAATAAATGACAAAAATTGAGATTTCACAATCAATTAATGAGATTTTATAATATTGACCAAAATATCAGATTTTGTAAAAAAAATATCAAAAAATAAAAAAAAGATTTAAAAAATATTAGAGATCTAAATCTATTTTTAGAAAGAAAAAAATTAAAGACCTAAAAAGGAATTAAATTTCAATTGTGAAATATAATATTTGAGAAACTTTTATATTTTTCATTATTACCTTTCAGTTAAGGCACTTATTTACATAAATGACAGTAGATAAGTTATTTATTAATAATATTGTGACAATTATGAAAAAAGTAAATTAAATAACTTTTATACCTTAAGTATAAGAGTACTTACAATTCTTATACGTAAGTATAAGAGCGGAGTAGTTATAGAATATGTGATTTCTTTATGATTAAAAAAATTGAAAATTGTGAATTTTTTGTACAATTATACTTTTGATATAAGAGTAATTATAGTCATATATCTCAGCTAAATTATAAGACTAAAATGGGTCTTACGGTTAGAATGCAAAAGGCAATTTTAATTTTAAAAAAAAAAATACATTTTTATGGCTTTTGAAAAAAAATGAAAAAAATAATGACTCTTATAACTCAAGTATAAGGCAAAATCAAGTCTTATACTTTATGTAAAAGAGTTAATATTATCAGGTCTCATAACAGCCTCATGAGACCATAGTCTGACACCAAAGCCACAGTACATTTAAAACATAAAACTAGAGTCATAAAAACAAGCACATTACATTAGGTCTTTTACAAAAATAAAAATGGACTTATGAGGAAACTACGAGACTTGTGAATGGACTCATAACTCTATTATGAGACCTAAAAATGACTCATAACTCTGTTATGAGACCTTTAAATGGCCTCATAACTCTGATATTATAAGACAATTCACAGGTCTTATAATAACAGAGTCACAAAAAATCCATTTACAAGTCTCATATCTTAGGTATAGGGTATTTAAGAAAATGTGAAAGTAATTACTCTTATACCTCAAGTATAAGACAAGATCTAGTCTTATACTTCCAATATAAGAGTTAATATTAATAAAATATGAGACTTTTTTTTTAAATGATTTTATGAAATGTGAAAAATTGTTAAAAATAAATAAATAACTCTTATACCTTAAGTATAAGAATAATTTAAATCTTATACCTACGTATAGGAGCGAACATGTTAATATAATATGAGACTTTTTTATGATTTTCTTTTTAAATGTGAAATTGCGGATTACTCTTATACCTTAGATATAGAGTAACTTAGAATTATACCTAACATATGAGAGGAATAGTTAATAAAATATGAGACATTTTAAATTTTATGTGTTTCATAGTTTTATAACTTTTTAAATAAAACATATAAAAATTTTGTATTTTTTGAAGTTGATATTTTTGTAAATATTCTAGAATTTCATAAATTGGTTGTGAATCTCATTTTTTTCATTTCTTTTTGTTCTTATTGTTATAGTAATAACAAATATTGTAAAGTTTAGATCAAATGAGCTGTTAGTTTAGTGGTTAAGACCTTGTTTATAAGTGTTTGGTCTCAAGTTCAATTCCCACTCTTTACATGTATTTTGTTCTTATTTTTGAGAATTAAAAAACGGGCCTGGGGCTGCTGGGTGGGCTGTTGGGATTGGAGTCCTAAACCTAAGGGGGAGCAGAGGGGAGAAGGAGCCTAAATTGTAGGAGTTGGTAGAGATCAAAAGAAGTTCAAAGCGGAGGAGGAATTCTAGCCGGAGGGGGCAGACGGGCGCCTGGGTGTGCCCAAGCAGGCGCTTCTCCAGGCAGTAAGTTGGGCTGCGTGGGAATTGTAATTCAAGCGGGCGCTTGGTAAGGGGGCGAGCGGGCGCTTGGTCAATCGGCCAGAATGATTTGTTTCCTATTTTGATGCAATCTCTACCAAATCGACTTAGGGCTTCCTTGTACTGCTATATAAGCATGATTTCGTCCAGAATATTGTGTACCCAAAGGAGAGAGTTAGGATATCAAGAGAGAGCACAAAATAGTGTATAGGAGGGGGATGGGGGCCTAGGAGAGCCATGGGGGGTGGGCGATCCTATAACCTAGCCATAGTCATATTATTTGTGTGTTCTTGGGGAGAGATAATAATAGCTGCTGGGTGGGCTGTTGGGATTAGAGTCCTAAACCTAAGGGGAGCAGAGGGGAGAAGGAGCCTAAATTTTAGGAGTTGGTGGAGATCAAAAGAAGTTCAAAGCGGAGGAGGAATTCTGGGCGGGGGCAGGCGGGCGCCTGGGAGTGCCCAAGCAGGCGCTTCTCCAGGCAGTAAGTTGGGCTGCGTGGGAATTGTAATTCAAGCGGGCGCTTGGTAAGGGGCCGAGCGGGCGCTTGGTTAATCGGCCAGAATGATTTGTTTCCTATTTTGATGCAATCTCTACCAAATCGACTTAGGGCTTCCTTGTACTGCTATATAAGCATGATTTCGTTCAGAATATTATGTACCCAAAGGAGAGAGTTAGGATATCAAGAGAGAGCACAAAATAGTGTATAGGAGGGGGCCTAGGAGAGCCATGGGGGGGGGAAGATCCTATAACCCAGCCATAGTCATATTGTTTGTGTGTTCTTGGGGAGAGATAATAATATGTAGGAGAGGGTTGTTCATAGAGAGTTACTATGCTAGATCTCTGTGAGTGCATATGTAAATTGTAACAATCAAACATATTATTATAGTGATATCCTGGCTTGGGGCCTCCGGATGTAGCCACATGGGGGTGGTGAACCGGGTTAACAAATCATGGTGTTGTTGTTCTTTCATACTTTATTCATGTGTTGTATATTTTCTCCTACGGTGATGACTGCTAGTATGGGCTAGTGAATGCGGTGATCCCCCCAATTCCCCAACAACTGGTATCAAGAGCTTTGGTTCGAGATCTAGGGGAGATCCAAGGTGAAGAAAAGCGACAACAGATTTTCGTGCAGCGCACGTGCATAATTCGTGCAATGCACGTGGAGCGCACGTGCAGATTTCGTGCAGTGCAGATTCTTCGTGTGGAAGACGTGCAGGGATCTGAGAGCTTCTAGTGTTTTTTGGTTGAAGCAAGACACGTGCCAAATAGGTCAACGATCGTGCGGAATATCAGAAAGTCCAAAAAGTTCGTTTGTTTCTTATGAGATCTGCAGAAATTCGAGGTGGAATTTGGAGATGCAGAGATCGGATCTGGAGGTGTTTAAGGGATTTTGGGGCAGTCGAGGTGGTTGGAGAAAATATGAAAGAAAGGAGATTGCATCAGGCACTTGCGTAAGAAACCGACGATGCAAAGGTGAGTGGTATAAGCCGGTTAGACCACGCGGGAAGAGGAGGACTTCTCGCAAAATGACGGATAGGGGTAAGGAGGATGTTGTACTCTACCGACAACATCAACTTCATTCTGGGTGGGAGCAAGAGGCTTGGAGGCCAGCTTATTGGTGTAAAACGGAGAGACATCAATGAACGGTGTGTTAGGGGGGAGAGTGACTCAAAAGTTGCAACGCGGTGGGAGTCAAAAATCCCTAACAGAGAGCGTGAAAAGACCACAAGAAGACAATACAAGAAGCAAGGCGTGTCCAAGTTTCATGGGGAGAATTGCAAGGGGAGTGGATCTAGGAAGGAGAAGGCGAAGTTAGTCTTGCAAAGAAATTAAGGTAGAAGTTGATTTGGGGAGGCAAGAAGGATCTAACACGGAGAGGTTGAAGCGTCGCTTGGTTTCAACTCTCCTTATTACTTGGGCGTGGAGGCTCATGTGGAGGAGCGTGGAGGCTCAACATGGTGTAGTGGTGGAGCGTGGAGGCTTATCATCAACACAATGGAGAAGCTTAGTGCACGGTGTTACAATATTCAAAGGATGTCATCTTCGTGGTGGGAGCTTGACGGGGACGATTACTATGATTATGGGTTTAGTCTCCAGGTGGGAGATTGTTGGGATTGGAGTCCTAAACCTAAGGGGGAGCAGAAGGGAGAAGGAGCCTAAATCGTAGGAAAAGAAGTTCAAACCGGAGGAGGAATTCTGGGCTGAGGGGGCAGGCGGGCGCCTGGGTGTGCCCAAGCGGGCGCTCCTCCAGGCAGTAAGTTGGGCTACGTGGGAATTGTAATTCAAGCGGGCGCTTGGTAAGGGGGCGAGCGGGTGCTTGGTCAATCGGTCAGAATGATTTGTTTCCTATTTTGATGCAATCTCTACCAAATCGACTTAGGGCTTCCTTGTACTGCTATATAAGCATGATTTCATCCAGAATATTGTGTACCCAAAAGGAAAGAGTTAGGATATCAAGAGAGAGCACAAAATAGTGTGTAGGAAGGGGCCGGGGGCCTAGGAGAGCCATGGGGGGGGGGGGCGATCCTACAACCCGGCCATAGTCATATTGTTTGTGTGTTCTTGGGGAGAGATAATAATATGTAGGAGAGGGTTGTTCATGGAGAGTTACTATGCTAGATCTGTGTGAATGCATATGTAAATTGTAACAATCAAACATATTATTATAGTGATATCCTGGCTTGAGGCCTCCGGATGTAGCCACATGGGGGTGGTGAACCGGGTTAACAAATCATGGTGTTCTTGTTCTTTCATACTTTATTCATGTGTTGAATATTTTCTCCTACGGTGATGACTGCTAGTATGGGCTAGTGGATGCGGTGATCCCCCCAATTCCCCAACATGGGCGGGGTTGGAGTAAAAAGAGGCCTGGTTCTGGGGCTGCTGGGTAGTCGTGGGTCAGGGAGGGCTATAGAATCCGTTGGGCCTAGGCTGAAGTTGTGGGTTTTTAAGGAATTTTGAATCTCGCCTGGGTAGTTATGGGATTTTATTTAGCCCAAGGGCCCTAAGGTCCATAGCCCTATAATAAAACTTACTTTTGGTGAAGCCATGTCATCACCATCACAATTTATAAGTATCTCTTGGTATTCCTATCATTAGCTAATAATATTAGTTAATGATAATAGTTATTATAAAGGTTAACTATTACTATTAATAGTATTATTTAATTATAATAGTTACAATATAAGTTAACTATTACCATTAATGGTAGTAGTTAACAACAATAGTTACTATATAGGTTAACTATTAATATTAATAGTATTAGTTAACCTAATAGTTACTATATAAGTTAACTAATACTATTAATAGTATTAGTTTAACTAATACTAGTATTAGTTAACTATAATAGTTACTATATACGTTAAGTATTAATATTAATAGATCTTTTATGCATCCACTTCAAAGTCAGGATTCTCTTCCTCCGTCCCATTTGAAATTGCAAAACTTGTCATTTTAAGTGTCCCACAAACAAAATCCAAAAGTAGAAAGCTTTTAATAATTTTCAATTAGTGGGACTCATTTGTCATACTCACATCAACTAACCCACTTACTATTTCCTACCCCACTTTCTCTCTCCAACTCAACTATCAACACTCACAACACATCTGTTTTTTTTCACTTTTTCCCTTAATTCTTGAGCCATGAGTTTTTTTTTTGTTTTTTTTTTTCAATTTCAAATGGGATGGATGTTGTGGATTAGACCCTCACAAACCAAGCAATAACCCCAAGAAAATAATGGCACCACAAACAAGCACAAAAAATAAAGCACAAGAAAAGACACAGAAATTGTTTACTCAGTTCGTCAATATGTTTGACTACGTCTGGGGGCACTACCAAGCCAGGATCTTGCACTATAATATGTTATTCTGAAGTTACAATGAGTTTGGGGGCGAAACATTGCTTAAATACATGCCCTGGAATAAGATCTAAACCTAAACAAAAAAGGAATTCCGAAATCCCGTCAGCGGACCAGGCGCCCGCCTGGACTACCCCAAGCGCCCGCCTGCCTTTGATTTCCGAAGAACCAAACCTACTGTCCAAATGAGCGCCCGCCTGCTGGTCACCGAGCGCCCGCTCGCTCCCTCCGCCTGGAATTCTCCTTTTTGTTCCTTTAAGGATCTCTACTCCAACAATGGAGGGAGTATTAGTTAACCATAATAGTTACTATACCTATTAACTTTTACTATTAATAGTATTAGTTAATTATTATAGTTACTATATATATTAAATATTACTATTAATAGCATTAGTTAATTATAATGGTTACTTATATATGGTGACTATTATTAGTTAATTATAATAATTAGTTATATATAGTAACAATTAATATATAACTCTAATAGTTAATTGTATAAAAAATTTACTTGGTCTTATCATTAGCTAATAATATTAGTTAATGATAATACTCTATCCGTCTCAGAGTATATGTCCACCCTCTCATTTGCACGGAGATTATGAAATGGTAGAAGTGATGTAAGTGTTATGAGTATGAAAGAAAAGTAGGAGAGAGAATGAGTGGAAATAAATAGTAAGTTGATTGTTGTTGTGAGTATAAAAGTAAGTAGGAGAGAGAATGAGTGTGAGGAATAGTAAAGATTCTTTACCATTTTAGGAAGTCGACATATACTTTGGGACAAACTAAAAAAGAAAAGTGGATATATACTCTGGGACGGAGGGAGTAGTTATAATATAAGTTCACTATTATTATTAATACTATTAGTTAATTATAATAGTTACTATATATATATAAGTTAACTACTATTGTTTACTAATAATAGTTATTATATATGTTAATTATTACTATCAGTAGTATTAGTTAACCATAATAGTTACTACTCACTCTGTCCCAAAAAGATAGTCTCATTTTGAATTTTTATAGTCAACAAAAATGAATTTTTACCAATTAATGGTGATAATCTAGTCATTTTAGTGACATTTTAAAATTTGTAATTGATAAATCATTAACTGATTTATCAATAACAATTTTTAGAATTTCATTGTCATCATTAAATTGATACTAATGATTGGTCAAAGTCTATTTTTGTTGACCATAAAAAATCAAAATTTGACTATCTTTCTGGGACAGAGGGAGTATATAACTTTAATATTACTACTAATAGTAGTAGTTAACGATAATAGTTACTAAATGCGTTAACTATTACTATTAATAGTATTAGGTAACCATAATTGTTACTATACATGTTAACTTTTACTATTAATATTATTAGTTAATTATTATAGTTACTATATATATTTACTATTACTATTAATAGTGTTAATTACTCGTAATAGTTATTATGATTAGTTAGTTATAATAATTAACTATATATAGTAACTATTACTATTTGACTATGATGGTTAACTATATAAAAACTTACCTTGTTATATAAAGTGATTATTAATCTTTATTATATATCCATTAAAATTTTTTTATCACCTTTTATAAAAATATGTATCAATAAAATACTATCGTGCAGAGCACGAGCTATCTACTAGTTATGTAAAAATAAGAGCATAAGACAACCCGACACAAAAGAAAATCTAAAAGCATGAAAACAATGAAAAAACAACATGTAGTTTTGAAAAAACTGGATTAGTAGAGCAAAATATAGATTTCATATAGAATGCAAAAGGTACACAATAGCACGTTAATTATCCGCACGAAATTTCCAAGCAGATAGAGAAAATAAATAGAGAAAATAAGAGTGTGCCAAAAGAAAATCTCAGTAATTAGAATTGTCAATCTAATATACCAATGGAAATATTGACTTTTAATCTTAATAAAAACTAAAGTGTGACAAGTTAACATCAGATTGATTCAGTTAGGGGCGATCGTCCCAATACAATACAAAGGCGAAAAGCCTTATACACCGGTATCCTTTCTTTTTGGTGGTCTGAATTATCCGAGTCTGAATTTATTGGAAATTCAAACACTTGAACTACATTTAACGTATTATATCCGGAGTGCCTTTATATCCACATTTGACAATCATTTCATAACTGTTGGTCTTGTTTTTAATGTCTAAAATTATCTGTTCACATGGATTTAAACCCAATAGAAGACAATGTTGGGATTCAATATGGCCCCACTACCGTATTTGAAGGCTTTGGATCGCGCGAAAACCACATAATCTCTACCATTATGAATCAATTAAATTATAGTGTTATTAGCTCATACAGTAAAAGCAAACATAAGTTATAACAAAAAGAAATGTAGTTTTAAACAAACAATCTTTCTTAAACAAAAACAAAAAGAAATTTGTTTGCTAAATCAATTTGTATAATTGAGATACCTGTAGTTTGAATAAGAGAGGGAACATAGCCCACCCATTTTACCAACACATTTTGATTAGGGATGGCAACGGGTCCGGTTTGGGGCTAGTTTTTACTAAACCGAACCCGACATGCACCCTATAACACCTGATCCGCACCCGCCTCGCCCCAAATACCCTGCTACCCACCCCGATCCTACCTGAGGGCATGCCAAAAACCTGTCTAATTGTGAATGAACATTTTTTTCTATTGTCACCAAACATGAAATTGATTGAAGAAGTCCATCAATCAAATACGAGCAAAACAATTAATAAAACCACCGGTTAATTCTCCTAATTTCCCACTATGAATTTTACCCAAAAATACAACCATTCCTTATACAATGACATTTGTTTTCAAAAATGAAAATAATTTCTTCGGTTTGAAATTTTATCTAGACATTTGTTTTCAAAATGAAAATAATTTCTTCGGTTTGAAATTTTACTAGCAAAAGATTTTTGAAAATATTTGGAGAAATTGAATATGAAACTTTTATTTAGTAGTTGAAATTGGATTAGCGCTTTATATATTGTATTGTAGTACAGTTGTAACAAGAATTACTATTTTATTCTTCAAAACTAAGTAATAATTTATCTAATGATCAATAAATATTATATGGTAGTACCTATAATATTTATATGATTATAATATATTTGAAACCGTGCTATACACGTTCACTGCACAAATAACATTAATTATAGTACTCCCTCCGTCCCAATTTAAAGTTCTTAGTATGATTTTGCACGGAGATTAAGAAAAAGTAAATGTTGTGAGTATGAAAAGTAAAGTGGTGAGGTTGGGGAATTTGGGGGGATCGCCGCATCCACTAGCCCATACTAACAGTCATTAATATGGAGAAAATAATCAACACATGATAATATGAAAGAACAAGAACACCATGATTTGTTAACCCGGTTCACCACCCCCATGTGGCTACATCCGGAGGCCCCAAGCCAGGATATCACTATAATAATATGTTTGATTGTTACAATTTACATATGCACTCACACAGATCTAGCATAGTAACTCTCCATGAACAACCCTCTCCTACATATTATTATCTCTCCCCAAGAACACACAAACAATATGAATATGGCCGGGTTGTAGGATCGCCCCCCATGACTCTCCTAAGCCCCCGTCCCCCTCCTACACACTATTTTGTGTTCTCTCTTGATATCCTAACTCTCTCCTTTTGGGTACACAATATTCTGGACGAAATCATGCTTATATAGCAGTACAAGGAAGCCCTAGGCCAATTAGGAAGAGATCGTGTCAAAACGGGAAACAAATCAGTCCAACCGGCACACCAAGCGCCCGCTTGCACCCCCCCCCCCCAGGCGCCCGCTTGAATTGTTTTCTCCAAGCGGACCAACGTACTGGCCTCTGGAGCGCGCGCTCGCCTCCTACCAAGTGCCCGCCTGCTCTTCCGCCCAGAATTCCTCCTCCGGTTTGAACTCCTTTTGATCTCCACCAACTCCCCGACTTAGACTCCTTTTCCCCCTCTGCTTCCCCTTATGTTTAGGACTCCAATCCCAACAATCTCCCACCTGGAGACTAAACCCATAAGCATAGTAATCGTCCCCGTCAAACTCCCACCACGAAGATGACCTCATTTGAATATTGTAACACCTTGCACTAAGCTTCTCCATTGTGTTGATGATAGGCCTCCACGCTCCAGCATTACACCATGTTGAGCCTCCATGCTCCTCCACCATGAGCCTCCATGCCCAAGTAATAAGGCGAGTTGAAACCAAGCGACGCTTCAACCTCTCCGTGTTAGATCCTTTTTGCCTCCCCAAATCAACTTCTACCTTGATTTATTTGCAAGACTAACTTCGCCTTCTCCTTCCTAGATCCACTCCCCTTGCAATACTCCCCATGAAACTCGGACACACCTTGTTTCTTTCATTGTCTTCTTGTGGTATTTTTCTCGCTCTCTGTTAGGGCCTTTTGACTCCCACCGCGTTGCAACTTTTGAGTCACTCTCCCCCCCTAACAAACCATTCATTGACGTCTCTCCGTTTTACACCAATAGGCCGGTCTCCAAGCCTCTTGCTCCCACCCGGAACGAAGTTGATGTTGTCGGTAGAGTACAACATTCTCCTTACCCCTATCCATCGTTTGCGAGAAGTCCTCCTCTTCTCACATGGTCAAACCGGCTTATACCACTCACCTCTGCATCGTCGGTTGCTTACGCAAGTGGCTGATGCAATCTCCTTTCTTTCATATTTTTCTCCAACCTCCTTGACTGCCCCAAGATCCCTTAAACATCTCCAGATCCGATCTCTGCATCTCCAAATTCCACCTCGAATTTCTGCAGATCTCATAAGAAACAAACAAACTTTTCGGACTTTCTGATCTTCCACACGATCGTTGACCTATTTGGCACGTGTCTTGCTTCAACCAAAAAACCCTAGAAGCTCTCAGATCCCTGAACATCTTCCACACGAAGAATCTGCACTGTACAAAATCTGCACGCGCGCTCCACCAAGCCTGCACGTGCATTGCACGAATTCTGCACGTGCGCTGCACGAAAATCTGTTGTCGCTTTTCCTCACCTTGGATCTCCCCTAGATCTCGAATCAAAGATCTGATACCAGTTGTTGGGGAATTTGGAGGGGGGGTCACCGCATCCACTAGCCCATACTAGCAGTCATTAATATGGAGAAAATAATCAACACATGATAATATGAAAGAACAAGAACACCATAATTTGTTAACCCGGTTCACCACCCCCATGTGGCTACATCCGGAGGCCCCAAGCCAGGATATCACTATAATAATATGTTTGATTGTTACAATTTACATATGCACTCACACAGATCTAGCATAGTAACTCTCCATGAACAACCCTCTCCTACATATTATTATCTCTCCCCAAGAACACACAAACAATATGAATATGGACGGGTTGTAGGATCGCCCCCCATGGCTCTCCTAAGCCCCCGGCCCCCTCCTACACACTATTTTGTGTTCTCTCTTGATATCCTAACTCTCTCCTTTTGGGTACACAATATTCTGGATGAAATCATGCTTATATAGCAGTACAAGGAAACCCTAGGCCAATTAGGAAGAGATCGTGTCAAAACAGGAAACAAATCAGTCCAGCCGGCACACCAAGCGCCCGGTTGCACCCACCCACCCCCCAGGCACCCGCTTGAATTGTTTTCTCCAGGCGGACCAACGTACTGGCCTCTGGAGCGCGCGCTCGCCTCCTACCGAGCGCCCGCCTGCTCCTCCGCCCAGAATTCCTCCTCCGGTTTGAACTCCTTTTGATCTCCACCAACTCCCCGACTTAGACTCCTTTTCCACCTCTGCTTCCCCTTAGGTTTAGGACTCCAATCCCAACAGGTGAGAGAAAGTGGGTAGGGAGTTTTTGTTGTGAGAATGATAAGTGGGTCCCACTTTCCATTTTAGGTAATAAAGCAAAGTAAGAACTTTAAATTGGGACAAACTAAAAAGGAAAGTAAAAACCTTAATGCGGGACAGAGGGAGTAATATCTTTAAAATTGTATGATACATGTTCAATGCAGAAGTAACATTAATTATAGTAAAGTGTTAAATATTAATCTTATTATCATCTTTGTAGATGAGTTGCATTTTATAATAATATAAGTTACATCTTTTTTTTTAAAGCAACATGAATTACATCTTATAATATGTGATTTATATTTTATTAAGGAAGACTAAAAATACATTACATATTTTATAATAAATATGCAAAAGACATAATAATCATATGAACATGCAAAAGACAAAATAATCATATGAAAATTTAATATCTTTATTAAAGCATAAAGCAAATTATAACATTAATCGTTCAAATAACGTGCTTAGAGCATACACACCAACACCTAGGTCAATCACAGATCCATAATAGGATTAAGCACTGAATTTTCATTAAAAGGAAATATTCCTGCTTATAATAAACCTATTTTCAGATGGAGAGCAAAATCGGTATCCCTTGATACCTTCCCCATAACCAATGAAAAATCTCTCCCTAGCCCTCGTCTCCAACTTCTCATCATCCACATGATAATAAGAAGTATAACCAAGAGCTCTTAAATTAGAATAATCAACAGATTTAACTATACCTCATTAAGAACTTTGAGGTAAATACGTGTGCGTGAAGTTCACAATTTATCAAGTAACATGTTGTACTAACCGCTTTTACACAGAACCGCAGAGACAACCCTTATTTAGAAAGTATTCACCTTGCTTTTGTCAATAATTTCTAATTAATGCGCTCCGCTACACCATTTTGTTGTGATGTACCCCTCATAGTGAAATGTTTAGAAATCTCCACTTCATTAGAGAATACATCGAACTCATTACAGAATAAATCAAACCCAATACTGCAAAACTCCAATACCTGAAACTTGTGAGAGCCTTAATCTTTTGCTTCATAATTACCACCCAAGTCTTCCTTAAATAATCATCAATCATGGGAAAGAAATCCATGTGACCCCTCAATGATTCATGGCGTGAAGGTCCCAACAATCTGTGTAGATGTAATCCAGAGTGCCCGTTGTTCTATGAATCCCCTTAGAAAATTTGCTTCGCTTAATTCATCTTCCATGTAGAAATCCTCACAAAACTAAAGGTACTTGACCTTATTTCCACAAATATGCATTGGCATTTCAAAACTCATGAACTGACGTTCCTAAACACATACACTGGTGATATTTATAACTCAAACTGATTGTGCACGTGCAAGTATTTTGTGTGCCAGTTCATGTGTTTTATGACATTGTATTTTCTTATAAAGTGAGATAGTGAGAAGAGAGATAAAGGAAACGTCGATCTGTCTTGAGAAAGACGAGAGAATGAGCGACGATGAGGTTAAATATTAGGGTTAGGGTTATGGTTTAGCTGAGTATTGATGCTCGACTTTAACCAATTTTTTTAATGTTTTTTATATATAGTATTAATGTTTTTTGATATTATTCCAAAATATCTAATTCATAGATTAAAATGCAAAAAACATATCTTCGAAAAACAATAAAATAGGTGGTTGAGGTGAAAATTTTATTAGTGATGAAGACTAAAAGACTGGGTGAAACCAAAATGTTGTGTATAACATTTGTGAACTAGATGTATTATTCTCTGTCATGCTTGACTTTATGGAGTGTATTAGTCAATTACCAACAACTTAAAGAGTTAGGAATCAAATAGGTAAATCACAAATTTAGATAATTGAAGACGATCATCTACGGTATTTTGCCGAGCCTTAAAGACACGGGTGTTATACTAGTTATTGGGCAAACTCCGTTTTCATCCATTGTACTTTCAAGTGTGTTTTACTTTTACCATTATACTTTTTTTCTTTAAAAAATACCATTGCACTTTGGGAAATGTATCATTTTAACCCTAAAATCACGGATTGGGGCACAGATTAGTTGCGGATTTAGCCACGGATTTGGGGTTAAAATGATACATTTTCGTAACTACTGTTTGGGGATAAAAAACTGAACTGTTTTTCAACATGTTGGAGAGTTCAACTTGTCTTAATCATCCTGCATCCTGAACCTACAAGTTGCAGCTATACGACTTACAGGTATCTTTACACATTAAACGTGTTTTATTTGGATAAAATTTCATCTCCTATTTTTCAGGAACACAAAGTAAATAGTGAGACACGATTCATAAACGACATGTGACCAAATCAAGACTCAAAGACCAAGTCAAAGGATGACTCTTATCAAACGGGAACGACCTAACTAACCATCCGAAGATCAAGGCCTCGCCATCCTCATCAGTTTGTGATTTACTTAGTATAAATAGCACACATCATCTGTAATGCACACACATACTTTTTGAGATCTACTTAGCTCATATTTTTTCTCATTATACCCTTTATCACCATTACTAATAAAATATCATCTTTGAGGTTTTATGCCGGCGAACAAGTTGTTCAAGGGCTTTCCTCGTTAATTATCGTGTCTTTACTTTCTTGGATTCTTTACAATTTCATTCCATTGTACCCGATTCCATTTCACAAAGTTAGATTATAAAGTTTGACCAAAACAATTTGGCGCCGTCTGTGGGAAACTTTGGTCTTATAATTGTCAAAGGAATTCGAGATGTCGACTGCATTGTCTTCAACCATGACATCAATTGGTTTGATGGCAACTGTGGAGATAATCCCAGCCTCATCAGCCGTGATATCTTCAACTCAGAGTATTGGAGGTGTCTCAAGACCAATCCAGATTCAGGATGGATCATCCACTGCCGCAAATCAAGAGATCCCTATTAACATCGCTTCCAACCTGACCACCATGATGCGTGAAATGAGGAACCAGATTCAAGTCCAGAATGATAGTTCTACCATGCTGATGAACCAAGTTGCTAGGTTGCAGAATGAAGTAACTGCTCTTCATGGAGGAACGCCAGCGATACAACAGACAAGCTTCCCTAGCATCTTTCAGTCTGTAACTCCAAATGCACCTTCTAGCATGTACTCTCCTTATCAACCAAGAAGGCTTGCTTTTGGGAGTGACATTGCTGGATCGTCTGGATTTGGTGGGATTACGCCGGCAACCAGCATGATCAATAGCACAATCGTCAATCATGAAACTGTCGTTCCAACTTCAACAACATTCCTGACTCCTACGAAAATGGCAGCAGGGAGTTTTAACCCTCAAACTGATTTCAATCATTATAATAATTATCATTTTGCTACAGCTAACAATGATGTAGGTAGTCTACTTGGCCGACAGATACAGGAACTGTAGGATTTGGTCATGAGCGTACCAGGATTGACTATACCACACAACCAGGCTACTCCAACCTGTTTCAATGAGTCTCGTTTTGCTCCAGCTATAGCCGATGTCATTATCCCTAAAATGTTCAATCCACCCCATATGAAACAATATGTTGGTACCACTGACCCGGCCGAGCATGTTGCACTCTATCAGGAGAAGATGGATGTGGTCCACATCCCACCTCAGTATAGGGAAGCATGTTTTTGCAGGGGCTTTGGCTCAACTCTTACAGGGGCAGCCTTGCGTTGGCTGATCAACTAGCCTCTAGGCTCTATTGGATCCTATGCTCAACTTATCAATATGTTCACTAATCAGTTTTCTTGTAACAAGGTATTTGAGAAACTGACAAGTAATCTTTACAGGGTGGTCCAGCAACCTGATGAGCTTCTCAAAGATTATCTCAGTAGGTTCAACAGGGAAGCAGTGACCATCACCAACCTGGATACTACTACTGCAATAGAAGCATTCAGGATGGGACTCAAAAAGGACTCACCCTACTACGATGATCTAGTCATGACACCTTGCAAAAGGTTGGATGAAGTCAGAACCAGAGCATCCAGATTCATCAGATTGGAAGAAGACAAGTTGCTTCAGGAGAAAACGACAAAGAAGAATACAACTTCAGACCATTCCAGTGGCAAATCAGACTCATTCCATTCTGGCGGCAAGATGGAAACATCTCATGCCAAAACTAATAGGGGGAAACCCTACTCTAAATCCGACTCCTCTAAAATTCATGTTGTAGATGATAATGATAAGGATGATGATTCTTCATACCCCAGAACAGATGACTATTGTTTCTCTGTTGATATTGCAAGATTGATCTATGCCATGGACAACCTGGGTGAGAAAGCAAGATGGCCCAAGAAGGCTGACAAACCTTCAATATGGAAAGACAAGTCCAAGTGGTGTGCATATCACGAAGACTTTGGGCATACTACATAGAATTGTATTGCACTTACAAAGGAGATTAGCCATCTGTTGTCCAAAGGTCTCCTCAAAGAATTGCTTGGTAGAAGGCGTGGGCGTATTGAGGACCGTGCAGACAGCCAGGAAAAGCAAACTGAGAATCCACCATCTCATCCACCTCCAACCAGAGTGGTCAACATGATAAGTGGTGGCCCAGATATCTATGGAACAACTTATTCGGCTGCAAAACATCGTACTGCAGATGCCAAATAAGATAGGTCTTACTTGCCATCTTGATATGTGAGCAAAGACAAGGGGCAAGAGATCACCTTTGATGAAGATGATAGGGGCAACATCCAGGATCCTCACCATGATTCATTGGTCGTAAGCCTTCAGGTTGCAAACTGTTTGGTTAGACGTATTTTGATTGATAATGGCAGTTCAGTCAACATCGTGACAACCGATGGTTTAAAAGGAATGGGTATCCCACTTGAGAATGTGACTAAGTGCTCGTCTGTCTTAGTTGGATTCAGTGGTGAAACGAAGCATACGTTTGGAAAAATCACTTTCCCAGTATATGTTGAAGGGATTAATTCCATGGAGAAGTTCTGTGTTATAGAATGTCAATCATCTTACAATATCATCTTGGGAAGACTATGGATTCATAGTGTAAAAGTAGTACCCTCAACTTACCATCAGTGCCTCAAGTTGCCAACACCTTGGGGAGTCGTAAAGGTCTCAGGAGATCAGCAGTCAGCAAAGGAATGTTACAAGATGTCGTTGAAAGCAGCAAGTAGTCCCAGGCAGGCATAGCAATTACAGCTAAAGGCACAGGATGTACTGGAAGCCTCTGAATTCGATATCAAGGAAGTACAACTTGATCCTTCTAATCCCGATGTCAAAGTTCTCATAGGTGCAGACTTACCTCCTGATATAGAAGTAGAAATCATTGAGTTTTTGAAGAGCAGGTTAAAATGCTTTGCTTGGAAGCATGAAGACATGACTGGAATTAGCAAAGATGTTATTACCCATAAATTGAACATTGATCCAAATGCCAAACCTATCCACCAGAAAAGAAGGAAATTCTCTCATGATCATAATCAGATTATTAGAGAAGAAGTAGAAAGGTTGTTGAAGTCAAAGATGATTAGGGAGGTTGACTACCCTAGATGGTTGGCCAATGTGGTAGTTGTGGAGAAGAAGAACGGTAAATGGCGAGTCTGTGTGGACTTTACAGACTTGAACAAAGCATGCCCTAAAGATCCATTCCCCTTACCTCACATTGACTCCCTAGTTGATGCAACTGCAGGCCATGAGGTCTTAACATTCATGGATGCTTCTTCAGGATTTCAACAAATTCAAATGGAACCTTCTGATCAGGAAGACACATCGTTCATCACTCCAGATGGTATTTATTGTTTTCTTGCAATGCCTTTTGGATTGAGAAATTCAGGAGTAACCTACCAGAGATTAGTCAACATGATGTTTAAAGATCAGATTGGTAAAACTATGGAGGTATACATCGATGATATGGTGGTAAAGTCTAAGTGCATTGAAGACCATGCCAGAGATCTTAAGGAGGCTTTTGACATCTTAGAAGCATTTAACATGAAGCTGAACCCTTCAAAATGCAACTTTGGTGTTAAGGCTGGAAAGTTCCTCGGTTATATGGTGACTAAGAGGGGTATCGAAGCAAGTCCAGAACAGATCAAAGCTATCATCAATTTGAAGTCTCCAAAGAATATCAAAGAAGTACAAAGGCTTACAGGCAAAGTTGCTGCTCTAACCAGGTTCATCTCCAAGTCGTCTGACAGATGCAGGCTGTTTTATGAAGTACTCAGAAAGAACAAGTTGTTCCAGTGGACAGAAGAGCATGAAGCCGCCTTCAACCAGCTTAAGGAGTATCTTGCTACTTCACCTTTGCTTTCTAAACCACAAACAGGTGAAACTCTATATCTATACCTTTCGGTTTCAGAAAATGCAGTCAGCGGCGTATTGGCAAGAGAATAAGATGGTTCACAACTTCCTGTTTATTATGTAATTAAATCTCTTCTAGATGCAGAAACCAGGTACTCCCATCTTGAAAAACTTGTACTCTCTTTGATAACCGCTTCTATTAAATTACACCATTACTTTGAAGTTCATCCTATTATTGTGAGGACTAACTATCCTATCAGGAACGTGATGAGGAAACCTGAGATGTCCAGCAGGATGGCAAAGTGGTCTGTACAACTTAGTACATACGACATCCAGTATGAGGCAAGGACTGCAATCAAGTCACAAGCCTTAGCAGACTTTATGGCAGATTTCAGTCCCGACCTCCAACCTGAGGTTGAACTTGAAGTCCAACAACTTGAAGGGTCAAACTCTCCTAGATTTTGGACGCTTTATACAGATGGAGCATTAAATGCAAGGGGCACACGTTTGGGTATAGTCTTAAGATCCCCTCAAGGAGAACTAATTCCTCAAGCTGTGGCTTGCGAGTTCAAGGCTATAAATAATGAGGCTGAATATGAGGCCCTCATCATGGGTTTAGTTACTGCTTTAAGTCTAAATGTTAAATTCCTCAATGTTTATAGTGATTCCTTGTTGTTGGTTAACTACTTCAATGGATCTTATAGAGCTAAGCACAGTAGGATGTCAAGTTATTTGCAGCATGTTAAATCATTGGCTGGACAATTTGAAGAATTGACGTTCCAACAAATCCCAAGGGAGGAAAATGCTGAAGCTGATGCATTAGCCAACTCAGGTTCAAGTTGCAGGAGCATGTTAAACAATACCATTCCTATCATTCACATTCTACATCCTGCAATAGATCAACCTGAGGCAAATTTGTTGATCAACCTGATACGGCGATTAGCCTCTTGAACGAAGTGACATCTTGGACACTGCCCATAATAAATTTTTTACAGGATGGAACAGTACCACAAGGTGTCAAGAATGCTAAAGCTTTCAGGATAAAGGTATCAAGATTTATATTAATTGATAATGTACTGTTTCATAAGTCATTTACAGGTTTGTACATGAGATGCCTGGAGCCCCTACAAGCTGAACTAGTTTTGAAAGAGCTACATGATGGTGAATGTGGCAATCATTCAGGGGGAAAATCATTATCTTCTAAGGCATTGAGAATAGGATATTATTGGCCAACTATGCGCCAGGATGCAGTGGGGAATGGACATCGTTGGAAAGTTTCCTAAGGCACCTGGGGGCAAAGTATTTATGTTAGTCTTGACTGATTACTTCTCAAAATGGATCGAAGCTGAAGCCTTCATCCAAGTTAGAGATAAAGAAGTGATTTCATTCTTGAAGAGAAATATCATCAGCAGGTTTGGAGTCCCCTCAGAAATTGTTTGTGATAATGGTTCTCATTTCATCAGCAAGAAGACCCAAGACTTCTGTACAAGGTGGGGAATCAAGATGATTACTTCTACACCGGTACACCCTCAAGCTAATGGTCAAGCAGAATCAAGCAACAAGTTGATTATGAACAACATGAAGAAACGTTTAGATCAAAAGAAAGGAAGATGGGCTGAAGAGTTGCCACTAGTACTATGGGCAGATAGGACAACTCCTAAGAATGCAACCGGCCAAACTCCCTTCTCCTTGGTTTATGGGACTGAAGCTGTAATTCCAGTAGAATTTTCTATCCCAACAGCTAGATATGGTTTAATAACTCCAGAGGACAACCAGATAATACTTGCAGAAGATCTTGATACTATTGATGAACTAAGAGATTTGGCCAAGATTAGGATGGCGGCCTATCAACAGAGAATTTCCAAGTCTTATAACAAGAATGTGCGCATTAGGAGATTTCAAGTTGGAGACATGGTGCTCAGAAAAGTTTTTCAGAAAGGGAACTGAATGCAGGCAAACTTGCAGCCAAGTGGGAAGGTCCCTACCTTGTTGATGCAGAAGCTGGTAAAGGTGCATATTGGCTCTCCACCTTGGATGGCATTAGAATACCAAGGAGTTGGAATGCAGTCAATCTTAAAGCTTATTACATGTAAGTTGTAGCTTGTCCATTCAATTCCAAAGATCAGGTATGATTTATTTGAGCTTTATTTCAATTTTGTTATTTCAAATTATTAATCTTTCTTGAACACTTACTGACTTAAGCATCAGAAGGGTGTTAGCCAAGCTAACACCCACCCCTAACATGTGTTTGTTTTGCAAGGCAACTCAAAATTCCAACACAGGTCAACTAGGTCAATATGTTCAGACGAATTTCTAGAGACAACAACTTGGACTGTTCAAGATGAAATCAGTCAAACTTGCTGACATCATGCTGGATGAAAGCCTAACTTATAAGAATGTTCAAGTAAGCATATTAATGTTAAATCTTATGCTTCATTTTCTGAAGTTTGTACTAAGGTTCTAAAGGTTTTCACTTTTCAAAGGTTTAAAGATTATACGTCTTTCTTAAAGTTTAAGGTTCATACACCTTCGCCCGTGCACACGTTTTTCACATTTGTCTAAGTTGTAAGTTGGCCAGTGTATTTATTACATATTGATTACCATCTTGCACTTAGACAAATTGTGAACTCAACCCATTTACAATTGGTTGTAACATTAACGTGTTACCAAAGACAAAAGTTTAAAAGATTCAAACATCTTTTCATTCCTACTGTTAGCATTAACATGTTACATCTTGCATTTTAGAAGTCAACTTCAACAAGTTGCATCTCTATTTCTACCTTACCTACGTTACCAAAATATAGTGTCCTGGGAGGTCAATCATTTTTACAACCATGATAACCAAAGAAAGTTCAACAAACTGAACTATTTTAAACTAAACCATTCAAAAAGTCTAACCTATGCTATCACAAGACATGAGCTGAGCACAATGCAACATGAAGGTTGTCCAAAAAAAAACCATTACATCCTAAATTATCTAATTGTTTACGAGGACATCCCCCTCGTTGATAAAACCAAAAACATAAAAACAAATTGTTTTAACATCTTACCCTGCAGGACAAACGGAAATAGAGAATTACCTTTCAGGTGGCTCCATCAACCTTTTTCTCCTGGTTCTCGCCAACCTGTTCTCCCTGATCAACAACAGGCACCTTGGAAGTAACCTCTTCTCCATCAACTGCTTCTCCAGTAATCTTCCTCAAGGATTCATACTCATCATCCAAGTTCCATTCAGAATGCTTGCCAGCCTGGTGTTCTTTGATCATCTGTATCCTCATCTTGAACAAGGACTTGGCAGCATCATTCATACATTGGCTATGCAAGATCTCCATCTCCTTGGAATGATCTTGATTCACCTTCACAAGCCTCAGTGTCATATCTCTAACCTCCTTGTCCTTTTCATCTAATTCATTCTCAGCAGCCTTAGCCCTCTCCTCAACCTCATACATCTTCTTAAAAGAAGCCTCTGCTTTCTCCTTCCATACTTGAACCTCAGTGACCAGGATCCCAACCGCCTTCACAACCTGAAAACAAACCTAAGTTAGAATTGAAGCTAAATAGGAATCAAGTCCAAGTTAGATAGAGTCAAAAATTACCTTCTTCTCATACTTTCTTTCAACCGGCACCGCAGTTTCCACATCTACAATCTCTTTAGCCTTCCTCTTCTTGTTCAACTTGTCTTCACCTGCATCCAACTTAGGCACTGGAGGCCTACTACCCTCAACCTTCACCCTACCACGGACCATTTCCATCAAATCCTTAGCACCAAACCCAGATTGAGAACGGGTAACTGCAAAAATTGAGAAAAATTAACATCTCAGGGCTACAAAGCTGAAATGCAAGTTGAACTGATAAATACCTGAAGACATCTTGTGAGCACAACCTGAAGCCTCCTGTATATCCTCTGGGTTCTCCTCTTCACCACTTGAGCTTTCTACAGGCTTAACAAACCTACGCCTAGCAGATGGCAGTGCACAAATCTTCTCCACAATTACCAATGTGTCCGCCTTTTTTGGGAACAACTCCTCCTACTTAGTGACTGCAAGATGAAAGAAATGTTATAAACTCTTGAAATCCAGCAAAACTCAGAAAAAGAAGCAAAGGCACAACTACCTTTACTATTCCATTCTGAAACCAGCCCTTCACCTCCCTCCAGGCTACTTTTCTTAACATAGAAAAACCTATTTTTCCAACCCCTATCTTTATCAACAGATTCTATTACCAAACTATACGCCTTGTTCTTAACCCTAAACCCATACCTAGAGTTTCCATGAGCCCTCAAAACATAGCAGAAAGCCAACTCCTCTAAGCCAACCTCTAAACCAGTCTCCTCGCTTAATCTGCCTAAAGCAATTAGCAGCCTCCAACCAACAAGCATCAATTGGGTATAAGCCAGGCTAGACAGTTCGAAAAATGAGTAATGACAGGAGGAAAATGGAATTTCAGACCTAGGGAAAAAGGGTATTCGAAAAAGCCTACCCATTCATCGGAGATGAAATCAGAAGAAAACAGAGAATTTGGGTCCAAGAATTCAGCATTAGCAGGGAAGTCTTTCTTTAGGGTTTCGATATCAGAGGAAGTAAGCTGACATCTCTCCTCATCAGGATGAGTGATTAACTCTAGACATCTAAAACCATCAGGAATTTCAGCGGTTTTTCTAGCCCTAACCATTTGAACCTTAGAAATCAAGAAGAAGAAGACGAGAGAAACTCACCAGGAAGAAATTGGGGGAAATCCTTTTTGCTGCGTAAATGAAGAGGACGGGTGAATGAGACGTCTTAAAGGAATTGATGTCGACGGTTCCAGACTCCTAGCCCCACTCAAGTTCGTAGACCCTAGACTCCTATTAAATCGCTCCTAACCGTCCACGTATAAGTTGCCAAAAAAAAAAAATATATTTGACTTTAAAGCTTCTTCTTAAAATTCAAAAATGGGGGGCAATTGTTTGGGGATAAAAAACTGAACTGTTTTTCAACATGTTGGAGAGTTCAACTTGTCTTAATCATCCTGCATCCTGAACCTACAAGTTGCAGCTATACGACTTACAGGTATCTTTACATATTAAACGTGTTTTATTTGGATAAAATTTCATCTCCTATTTTTCAGGAACACAAAGTAAATAGTGAGACACGATTCATAAACGACATGTGACCAAATCAAGACTCAAAGACCAAGTCAAAGGATGACTCTTATCAAATGGGAACGACCTAACTAACCATCCGAAGATCAAGGCCTCGCCATCCTCATCAGTTTGTGATTTACTTAGTATAAATAGCACACATCATCTGTAATGCACACACACACTTTTTGAGATCTACTTAGCTCATATTTTTGCTCATTGTACGCTTTATCACCATTACTAATAAAATATCATCTTTGAGGTTTTATTCCGGCGAACAAGTTGTTCAAGGGCTTTCCTCGTTAATTATCGTGTCTTTACTTTCTAGGATTCTTTACAATTTCATTCCATTGTACCCGATTACATTTCACAAAGTTAGATTATAAAATTTGACCAAAACAACTACAATGGTATTTTTGAAAGAAAAAAAGTATAATGGTAAAAATGAAACAACATGTAAAGTACAATGGATAAAAACGGAGTTTACCCCTAGTTATTTACAAAAATGTCACAACGCACGAAGTTCATTAATTTATTTACAAAATTGTCACCATTTATTTTGAAAACATGTTTTTACTAAGTGTTAAAAAAAAACTAATTTTTCATAAGAGCAACTCTTTAAAAAAAAAAAGTGAAAAATCAAAATATCAATTAAAAATAATTAGACCAACCACGCCCTTTCAGTTGAATTCACCCTTGTTTATGCTTTACCCTAGTGTATTATAGAGTAGATTGAATACAATAAAAATAAAAGAGGTGAACTCAATGAGTGGGGTAGAAATATTATGAAGATAGAGATCTGAATGCACATACCATGATTTTATTTTATTTTATTTTTTGGTCAATTTGCCTTCTACAACTTATGGTATATTTTTTTTGTTTATCACTAGGGGTGGCAATTTTTGATCCATATCCAATAACCCATCCATTAACCATTAATAAATGATTTATTGGGTTATTCATTTGGTATCCATTAGAATTATTGGTTCATATGGATAAAGACCTATAACAACCATCAATAAATTTGGACAATATGGATTTTTAACCGAGTTGCCATGGATTTACCCAAAATCTCTAACTCACACTGCTCATGATACTGTTATACTTTCTTCCTCCTTGTTTCCGCCGTCCACCCCCACAACCGCCATCTCAGCCACCAATCCCCACACGATTCCATTTTGGGATTCAGAAAATAATAATAATAATAATAATAATAATAATAATAATAATAATAATAATAATAATAATAATAATAATAATAAAAAAAAAAAAAAAAAAAAAAAAAAAAACGGTGACAAAAAACTGAGCTCATTAAATATTTAACGAAAATCAGTCAAATATGATTTAAAAAGATAAATATTTAACAATTTTGTCAATGGAGTGAGGATATTTAATAAAAAGTTGAAACAGGAATGAGGACAGCTTGTACATTTGAAATTAAAAAAAATGATCTCGTTAAATATTTAACAAAAATTAGTCAAATATGATTTTAAAAGATAAATATTTAACAATTTTGCCAATGGAGTGAGGATATTTAATAAAAAGTTGAAACAGGAATGAGGACAGCTTGTACATTTGAAATAAATAAAAAAAAAAAAAAAAAAAAAAACTGATCTCGTTAAATATTTAACAAAAACCAGTCAAATATGATTTAAAAAGATAATGAGATAGTATCAAATCTCTAGAAACAAAACGTGAAACAGCTTAAATAGGACCAGGACTGAGCAACTACTTTCAAGTCTTTTAGCATTCTTTGTGCTTAATCTCAAATTTACAATGGATTATCCGGGTATTATCCATTAACTAACGGATAAAATTGGGTATTATCCATTAATACCCATTACTTAATGGGTATTAATGGATAATACCCAATTTTATCTGTTAGTTAATTGATAAATATGGGTTTTATCCAATAGTAACCGGGACACCCATTTTGCCACCCCTACTTATCACCCTCATGCATATCAGCAAGCTTAGCATCTCACACACACTTTTCATCATGACTTATTAATCCTTATGCAATATTCTAGATTTAAATCCCACTTTCATTGCAAGATTTTTTTATCATATAAAATTCCATGCAGTTGAACCCTTACCTTCATTCATTGCATAAAATATACAGCTTATAAAAAGAGTTTTAATTTGATTACCATATTATTAGAAATATTCTTTTTTTTCTTTGATAATAAGTTATCACATTTTTTACTTAAGGTTAAAGGTTAAATAATTAACTACTGTTAAAGATATTGGAGGTAATTAATGTATATACTATGTACTTAATTCCAGTATTGAATAAAAATTGTTGCGAATTGTTATGAAACGGATGGTGTATTTATAAATGTAACCTTCAGAAAAATACACACAAGTAAACGTTGGTTTAATTCCCTATTCTTTCTTATTCTTGGATTGAGATAATGGTACGGCGCAAAAATCGAAATGACAATGACAATAATGACGATGACAAACCCATTCACTTTTGTCACTGTAAAAGTGGTTTGTAACCATGATTTACATAAAAAAAAAAAAACGTCCTAGAAGAAGGAGGATAGTGTCTTTATTCATCGGCGTTTAGGTGTTCTACTTCACTTCATTTCGTTCCATTCCCAGTAACTTTCTACTCTTTTTTTTCTTTTAAACTTGCATGCATCCTTTCCTTCTCATTTCAACAAATTCTTGTTCACTTCATTTCATTTCTTGAATTTTCTTGACCTTTTTCGCTTCTTACCATTTTTTTCTCTTCATTAGAAAACCTTAATCAACACCATTTCAACAAGTTCTTCTTCACTTCTTGAACTTTCTTGATCTTGTTTGTTTCTTACGTTTTTTTTTCATCAAAAAACCCTAATCATTGATTCTTACCCTTTTTTTCAGAAAAAAACCCTAATCAACATCACATCAACAAGTTCTTGTATCGCTTCATTTCATTTCTCCCAAGTTCAACATCATTGCCCTTTACCATATCTCTACTCTTCTTTTCTTTTACTTCCATAATATCCTTTTCTTCTCGTCCACCAATAAACTCTATTTTTCCTCTCTAAATCAATAATTGTGATAGATCAACAAATACTACTAATTCTGTCTCTAGGTCAATGTCAATTTTACTGCTTTAGTTTTCATCTCGATCTCTATGTACTCAAGTTTAAATATTATTTTCTTTGTTAGTTTGTGTTAATTCAATCCTGATTCGATTTTTGTCTAAATAAATGATTACTCACATCTACTTTTTCTTGTTTGTCATATACCCCCCATCCTAACTTATTTGAGACTCCCCAAAATGGCCATCTTTTTATAATTGTATATTCAATCTACCCCACTACTCATTATCTCTTCATTATCAGCACTCAATTTATTCAACCAACACTACTATTTACCTCACTCATTCTTTCTCTTCACTTTCTACCACATATAAATTACTATTCCTTAATGCTTGTGCTCACCTCTTGGGTCTCAAGTGAGGTGCGACGGAGGGAGTATATGTAGTTATATTTATCATTTTTTTTCTTTTTTCATTTATATATCTTGTTATTCCATTATGTTATTGTTAGAGACATTACCCACATCGAGAATTAATAAGCCATGCTTTGACTATTTAAAGATCCTGGGTCACTTACCTTGGAACCAATTAGTTTTAAGGTGGAAACTCATACGTATTGGGAATTAACTAGTTAATGCTTGACTATATAGAGATTCAGAGCCACTCCTCTCAAAGCCACCGGAGTCCACGTTGTAAGCTTTGGCAAAGCCCAACTACACGTAAGGGGGCGTGTTAGAGACATTATCCCATATCAGGAACTAACAAGCTATGCCTTCACTATTTAAAAATCCTGGGCCACTTCCCTTGGCACAATTTGTTTGATGAAACCTCAGACTTTAGACAAAAAATGGTGTTCTCACACCATGACCCGTCATTGGTATGTTTTTGACCCATGAACCGGACCCATGACCAGCGGGCATTTTTTTTTTTTTTTTTTAAGTTAGATATATATATATATATATATATATATTTTTTTTGCTGTTTTTCGGTTTGCCAAAAGTAACAGTTACTATGACTAAATGTAACAAACGTGTTACTTATATATAACAGTTTGTATACATAAATGTAATCTTGATATCTTCCAGTGAAGCTGGAATAGTCTTTTAGAATCACCCGAAAGGTATATACCAAGTGATCGAACCTCTCCATTAGAGCTTGCTTGGGATATTGTGGGTTAGGGTGGTTTCGGAGGTTGAACTGAATTGGGTTTATCACTATAATATCATGAGAAAAATCTTCTTGATCAAGAAGGGTAATAGTAGGTTCATCTAACTATGTAGGGGTTGGACTAACAATACTGGAAACGCTCATCGCACCTAAAGCATAAGCCGTTGGAGCGTCAGATCTTGCATTTCAGCGGGTGTGATTCGGCGTGTCATAGGGGTAATCTTTGGTTTAAGTTGGGAGGGTAGGGCAGTTAGCAAGGTGTGTTATGTTGAGCAGGTAAGGTAGTGGGCTGATGATTATTAGTGAATTGGCTATATGGGGTTTAAGTTACAGAACATGGAGTTTATTGCACTTTGACCTGCGTACTATTAAAAGATTGACGATTTGCTCTCATACTAAAGAAACTCACACTATGACCTGCGTATTATGGTTTTAATAAAAAAGTGCCCAAGGATAACGATGACCCGTTAGAAATCTAACGGGCTGTCAACATATGTTAAAATTGTAACGAATTTACAGTTAAAAAAAATTCAAATGTGACCTTGATAATGCTATATAGATGTCATAAAGGTCCAAAAATATTATATTTTTATATTTCTCTATGTTATTTGTTATCAAGAGAGTAAAATAGAATTATGGAAAAGTCTGAATCTGACGGAGCGAAGCAAAAAAAGGGATAGAGACGCAATACTTCATCAAGATGTTCATTAAGTCCAGCGTTTCGAATGGTGAAATTTTTCGAAGTCAAATTTCGTTAAGATTATCTGTTGCAAGGATGGGCTTAGTAGGCATATTCATTTTTCTTTGCAATTGACAAGTCAAAATGTCAATATGTTGGCAAATGTAATATCTAGGGCAGCGTTTGTAATTGCGAGCCCCACCGTTTGGGTCGAACTTCCGACTTCTGTGGACAGTCGACTTCTAAACGTTTGTTATTATCGTTAATAATATGTTTGTTTTGGTTTCAAAAAAAAAAAAAGAGTAAAATAGAAAAAGTAAATAAATTTTTTTGTAAATAATATAAAAAAAAAAGTAAAAATAGAAAAGGAAAAGATAATGGCGCAGTTGAAATTATCAATCCCCACGACGCCGTCGCCACGGCACTTCAAAGCAAGGGAAGCATGACTCCCGACGAACCCTGCCGCGCCAGTGACCAAGATTGTGAATCCGCTGCTTGATCGGGTTCTAGCAGAAGCCCTAACTTTTTGTTCCCAACCCGCCCCGCCCCAAGAAGTTGCACTGAGAGTCCGGCGGGGGTTATCGGCGGAGGAAGGCGGAGAAAGAATAAAGATGCAGAGATCAAAACCAAGAAGATAAACGACCAAAAAGTAAGTTTCGAAAGAGAAGTATAAAACCGGAGACGGTGGAATTTCTCCGGCTTGAACTTGCCGGAGTCGACGGAATATCAATATGGGAGAGAATCGGCTTCAACTGCGCCATTTTTTCAGGCGAGATTAAGTCAAACCCCCAAATTTTTCCTTCTCTGTTTTTTTTTTTTTTTTGGATCTTAGTTATGACAATTTATTTATTTTTCTATTTTATTCTCTCTCTCAATAACAAATATATATAAAAAATGGGAATATAAAATATTTTTTGGACCTTTATGACATTAATATCTTTATGAGGGTCACATTTGATTTTTTTATTGTAAATCCGTTAAATTTTTAACACATGTTGACATACATGTTAGATTTCTAACAGGTCATCGTTATCCTTGGGCAATTTTTTATTAAAACCATAGTACGCAAGTCATAGTATGAGTTTCTTTAGTACGAGGGCAAATCGTCAATCTTTTAATAGTACGCAAGTTTAAGTGGCAATAAACTCACGTAATATGTGTGATAAGGTTGGTGTGGCTGAGAGTCCTACACTTAGCTTCAACTAGCTTAGCAAGCTCAATGGCATCGGTGATAGTTGGCGGACGTATGATGACAGGCAGTGGCGGACCCAATAGAATTTTTAAGGGGGTGTACAATTACATTTTTTTAACTAATTAATTATATACTCCCTCCGTCCCACCTCACTTGACACTCATGAGGTGTGCACAATAATTAAGGATAATAAATAAAATAAGGAAAATGTGTGGTATAAAATGAAGAGAGAGAATGAGTTGGGTAAATAGTAGTGTTAGTTGAATAAATTGAGTGGTGGAAAATTAAGATAGAGAATGAGTGGTGGGGTAGAATGAATATAAAATTATAAAAAATATGCTATTTTGGAAAATGTCGAGTGAGCTGTGGAACAGCCCAAAATGGAAATAAGTGTCAAGTGAGAACTATGAGTTGGAGGGAGTAACTAGAAAGAGCAAAGCTAAAAAAAAAAAAAAAAAAAAAAGCACTCAAAAGCTGCCGGGGTTCGATCCTGGGTCATTTATTTATCGTTTAAAGGCAGTGATCAATGCAAATCACTTGGCAACCTGAATCAGCTAGAAATCAGAGAATATAGAAGATAATATATCGCATTAAATTTAATAGAGTAAGTCTAAATAAAATAATTTTTATTTCTACTAAATAGTGAGAAATGAGGGGGTGCACGTGCACCCCATTTGATACACATGGGTCCGCCCCTGATGACCGGACACGAAACAATTAAGAATAGCTTCTGTCCACATACCTGCAACATAATTGTACTACTGCTCAATTGGGTTTGGTAATCTGCTACTGTCAACTGTGTCGTTCTATCGTAGCTTGAATAAGGCATCTTGATGTTTTTGTGTGCGGTTGGTCCCATTGGGTTTGAAGGGCGCAGGTGAACAACTCCCAACATGTGACTCGTGTGTTTGTGTACATCCACGTAAACCAACTTAGGGCAATCCACTTCATGAAGAAAGAGACTAATGAAAGACGTTGGTGGGTTGGGAAGTTGTAGTAAGTGAATTACTAATCAACTTTAAAAAGTCATTCTAAATGGTTCGAGCCATCGAATAGGGGAATGCTGATTTTGGGAATTTTGAGGTCAATTTCTGGACGGACTAGTGGTGGGTTTGGTATTTGAAAAGTTAATATGGTTGAGGTTGAGCTTGTGTGGTAAGAAGTGTGTTTGGCGGGTGAATGTTGTTCTGGGATGATGTACCATTGTAACGCCCCGAAACCCGGACTCAAACCTTACGGGCCCACAGTCCGGCCACGTCACCATTTACAATACCAAACCATAATTTTTTTTCATAAATCTAATCAAATCCATTTGTTAAAACATCGTCAAAGATGACGTCTAAAATCCAACAAAACATTAAAGTCTTAATATTCCCAAATAACTGAAATAATCAACTAAAGCGTCTAAACTAATAATGATCAAAACCAATCTAAAAAGTCTTTGAAACATCTTCTAATTGCTCCAGAGACTGAAACTTGCATCCTATTTAATTACCTGGAAGAAAAAGAGAATGAAAGGGTGAGCGAACAAAAGCTCAGTAAGTTCATATAGGAACCCCTTCGGTTACTAAGAAGAGGTGACCGCCAAAATAGTAAAACGTTTCAGAATAAGATTTTGATGACTACGAATACAAATACGTATGCAGTGCGAATACGAATGCGATCAAACTGAGCAAATTATCATAAACGAATTTCCAAATGAAAACGAAACATTTAACTAATAAACTGATTTCAAATTCTTTCAAAACGAAATACAAAGACTTTCTAACGGAGTCATGATCACATAAGCGGTCCAATGACCTTCACAAACACAAAAGCTCGCAAGGAGCACGAATGCTAAACAGTGATTCCGGAACAACCCACTACTAATCCTCAGTAGTGTATTTGCCTCAAAAGGCCAAATATCAAATGTACCCCATCAGTACGGGTTGTTTAACTTAGTGATCATGAATGAAACACAAAATGATACTCGTATTAAATAATCAAATAATACATAAATAGGAACAATTATGATTTCAAATATTTACACGTATCGATGAACAAAAATACGTGAGTATACGAAACAATAACCAAGATTTGTCCAAGAACGGTACACGAGGGAGTCAAAGCAAATACTGACACAAGGTCAGTCTTAACGTATCAAAGAACGGATATTCAAGAAATATCAAGAAACCTAACAATTGAACGGTACAACGACGAAGTAATTAACCTAAAAGAGGTATAATCCCTTACCTCACTTGAGTGCCTTTGCTAGACTTGGAATACGAGCGAAGCCTTCAACGGTCCTTCCCAAAATCTAAAATAAAATGAAATTTCTATTATTTATATATAACAAGGACGGACTAAAAATGATATTCAAACTCCGTGACTGCTCACCGATCCTATTAGTCCTTAGGACTTTTCTGAAATAACTAATTTTGGTGTTAATTGACATAGTAATACTTATTGGATTATTTTGCAATTACAGGCATAATAGGTAGGCATAATATGTAGTTGGTAGTAACTTGCTTCCCCATGCTTCATTACCCAGCAGCATAATCCCAAGCTAATTCAACTTGTAGGCATCAAACTGATTACATTACTAGGTACTGTATCTCCCCTCTAAAACATTCAAATACCAACTTAATTATCACTTTCCAACAGAATTAGAGTGATTATTTCAAAGTTACACAATGCCTTCTAAAAAAATAAGTAACCAACGATGAGTTGCTTAAATCGAAACCGACAATGCAAAAGTCTTAACCTCTTGTTTAAAAGCTGTGTCCATGGAAATAACACCCATTATACTCTACACCCAAAATATCATTATGAAAGAAAGATTATTAATCTCTTAGCCAATTAGATTTCCCTAATCCTCCAGTTGAACTCACCACGACACCATTAACCTTTTCAATACCATCTTTACCTTAATAGTGATCAAAATTAAGTGTGCAGTGATCCTTGTAGTCCGAATTTAGAGAAAGATAAGACCAAGATCAAAGGGTTTACTCACCTCAGTATGTAGACACACCCTACTGCAACCAAGCAATCCAAAGACAATTTCCCCCTTCTACCTTTGTTGTTGAAACTGAAGCAGAGGAAGGCACATATGCCGACATATATATACTCTGCCATACCGCCGTTTCCCTTTCCCGACTTTTCCCATTCCAGCAAAGACGTCGTCGTTTAACTATTTTGCCGATTCCGATTCCACTGTGATTGTACCCTTTGCACCAGACTAGTATTTCTTTCTCATTGTTTTCTCTTAGGTTTATTTAATAGCTCCCAGAATTGGATTAAACTAATAAGGCTAAAAGCCCCAAATAAAATCTATCAAGTGTGGCCAAGTGTTTAGGAATAAAATGAAAGCCCAAAAAGAAAATTATTTACACCTTCCAAGCCCACGAGACGAAGCCCAAACCTAACTAGTTTAATATTATTATTTTATTATTATTATAAGTGTTTATTTATTTATATATATATTTTATTATTTATTTATTTATTTATTATTATTTTTTTTTTTTTTTTTTTTTTTTTTTGGTCGTTACAACCATGCTCTCTGGAGATTAACGCCACTAGAGACTCGTGTTATTTGTCTACTTCAGCTTCTCGTAGCTTTGACTCGGCACCCTCCATCTTAATTGCAGCTTCGAATTCATTGAGCTTGTTTTGCATAGCTTGAGAAGTCTCCATAAGTCTGCCAACTTGATCTTGCGACATTGTGGTTTTCCCTTGAACCAGCAATCCTTTTCATCGTGATTTGTTTTCTTGCACACGTTGCAAAAAAGTGAAGTTTCTCCATTTCCACGTCGTCCGCATTGTTACCTCTTCCACGTCCTCTACCGCCTCGTCCACCACGAGATGAATCATTCCATGATGAAACAAAGACTATCGATTGAAATGCGCTTCAAGAGCATCTTAAAAAACGAGATAATCTTTGCTCAAAAGATTTCAAGGACCGACCCCATCAATTCTTCAATTGTTAGCTTAGTGAGATCTCGGCTTTCTTCCACCAAGGCCACAATCGGATCGAACTTTGGAGGTAGAGTGATTAGAATTTTCTCTATCACCCGTTGATCTTCAAGATCATCGTCATAACTCCTCATTTGGTTCACCAAATCAACTGCTCTAGTTGAAAAATCTTCCAACTTCTCATTTTCTTTCATTTTGACATTCTCCAAGTCTCTTTGTAGATATTGCAATTTCTTTGTTCTCACCTTCACATCTCCTTGATACTCGCTTTTGAGAATATCCCATGCATCCTTTGATGTTGTTGCTCTCATAATTTTTGAGAAAATTTACTCCGCTGCGCTTCTGTGAATAAGACTAAGCGTACTTCCATCGATTGTCTTCTTGTCTTCAACTTCTATGCCTTTGTCCGATGGTTCTCCAATACCATCTTGGATTAATTCTTCAACCTTCAATGCTCGAAAAAGAGTCTCCATTTTTTACCGACCAAAACTCGTAGTTTTTGCCGTCAAAAACTGGTGGTTGAGCATTTGTAAAGGCAACATAGTTGTTGGCCATGCTCTGATGCCAATTTGCTGGGTATTTCGAGATAGACAATTGATAAATAATATGGAGGAAGGAGAAATATTTGAGAGAACTTGTTTGTTTATTTCACAACTTGATGACTTCCATCAACATTACAAGCCTATTTATTCTTGAGCTAGAATGATTCTAGAATAATCATCTTGTCTTAAACATTAAAGTAATTCATGTTTATCATAATTCATGAATCACATTATGCCTATTTATACTTGAGCTAGAATGATTCTAGAATAATCTTCTTATCTTAAACATTATAGTCATTCATGTTTATCATAATTCATGAATCACATTATGCATGTATGGACTTATTCATGAATGTCATTTGATATTTCCAAAGTCATGCACGTTATCCTAACAATGCCTCACAAAATCGGAATAGGTACAATTTCCTATACTTTCCACCAGTTTTAGTTACTGGATGCCAATGTTTTTCCTACAACTCCTTACCGGTACCTTTCGTTGCAGGGATTGGTGCAGCGTTATTTGGAATGCTAACAATTTGTGTCATATTATACATTTACGCAAGAAAAGTGTCTTCTTCTTCCACCTTAGGTCCCTTCTGGAAATGGAAAAGAGGGGGTGACGACAACGTTGAGGCATTCATCTTAAAATATGGAGCATCTACTCCAAAAAGATACAGATATATGCAGATATCAAGAGAATGACCAACTCCTTCAAAGATGAACTAGGTAAAGGAGAGGTTACGGAAAGGTGTTTAAAGGGAAGTTAGATGAAGACCGTCTTGTCGCCGTGAAGCTTTTGAATGCATCCAAAGGAAATGGAGAGGATTTTATGAATGAGGTTGCAAGCATAGGGAAGACTTCTCATGTTAGCATTGTCACTCTCCTGGGATTTTGTTATGAGAGTCATAAAAGAGCTCTTATATACGGAGTATGAATTTATGCCCAATGGGTCGCTAGACAAGTATATATACGGGAATAACCATGGGGAACCTTGCCATCATCCTGGAGTTGAAGAACTTTATAAAATTGCACTTGGTATAGCTCGAGGACTTGATTACTTGCATCACGGATGCAACACGCATATTCTGCATTTGGACATAAAGCCACACAATGTCCTTCTTGATGAAGACTTACTTGCTGATTTTGGTCTTGCTAAACTCCACCCCAAGAAAAAGAGTAAATTATCCATGATGGAAGCAAGAGGTACTATTGGGTATATTGCTCCAGAATTCGTCCTTAGAAACTTGGGTGGAGTGTCTGACAAATCTGACGTATACAGCTATGGAAGAATGGTTATCGAAATATTTACAGGAAGAAATAATGGTAATAATGTTGAAGCAGTTAGCAGTAGCGAGATATATTGTCCAGACTGGATCTATAAGCTGCTTGAGCTATATGAAGATCTCCGGTTGCAGCAACAGGAGGAAATTATGAGGGTGGAAAGTGAAATTGCAAGGAAGATGATGATTGTTGGGTTATGGTGTACACAAACTGACCCATCTCAAAGACCATCCATGAATATGGTGATTGAAATGTTGGAAGGGAAGACTGAAGCTTTAGAAGTTCCACCAAGACCCTTCTTCTCTGCGCGTTCACAGTCAATAACAAATACAACTACGACATCATTTTAGTCTACTTGATATTATACGAGTGATAAACATGTACTTGTTCTTATGTGAGTCTAAAAAAAATTAGTGATAATATTGTTAGAATTGTTTTAATGATTGACATATAATATACTCCCTCCATCCCAGCACAAGTAGGACTAGAGGAGTGTGGACAATAATTAAGAGAAAATAGTGAATGTGTGGTAGAAAATGAAGAGAGAGAATGAGTGTGGTAAAAAGTAGTGTTGGTTGAATAAAATGAGTGGTGGAAAATGAAGAGAGAGAATGAGTGGGGTTAAATGGTGGGGTTGGTTGAATATAAATATATTAAAACATTTCCATTTTGGGTAGTCTCAATTGTTATGAGACAGCCTAAAAGGGAAATAAGTCCTAGTTGTGCTGGGTCGGAGGGAGTATGTATATTACACATATTTAATACTCCCTCTGTCCTAGCTCACTTGACATTTTTTTCCATTTTGGGCTGTCCCAGCTCACTTACACTTCCCAAAATAGCATATTTTTTATAATTTTATAATCACTCTACCCCACCACTCATTCTCTCTCTTCATTTTTCACCACTCAATTTATTCAATCAACACTACTATTTACCCCACTCATTCTCTCTCTTCATTTTCTACCACACATTTTCCTTATTTTATTCATTCTCCTTAATTATTGTGCCCACTTCATAGGTGTCAAGTGAGGTGGGACGGAGGGAGTATTTGAGACTAAGGCTTTGTTGTTGTTGTACACATATTTAGTATTCTCTTATTTTAAGATTCATCTTGAGACGGAGGGAGTAAAATTCATCTTGGAATGGAATGGAGGGAGTACAATTCTACAAATTTTTAAATATACTACGTACTATTCAAACAATATACTACTTTCAAGTATGATAGATGAAGTTACCGGTAAATGCGTAGGAGAAGTGAAAATGGGATTCGGTGGAACTTGCAATGCTTCAATGGCTCCTTCCAACATTTCTACCACCTTACGTGTTGACGGCCTTTCTGTTGGATTTGGTTGTATGCACCATAACCCTACTATTATCATCTTTCTTGCAATCTCGTTTTCCATAATTGGCATTCGCATATCTTCCTCTACCTCAAGCTGCTTGTAAATCCATTGTGGAAAGTATATCTCACTACTGTGATTAGGCCGAGTATTGATATTTTTCCTTCCACCGACCATTTCCAAAACCATCATTCCATAGCTATAGACATCTGATTTATGCGAGACTCCACCAAAATTTCTATTGAACACCTCTGGGGCAATATAGCCAATTGTCCCTCTAGCTTCAACCATCGACATAATACTCTCTTCCCTTGAATGTATTTTCGCAAGCCCAAAATCAGATATCTTTGGACAAAAGTCTTTATCAAGAAGGATGTTATGAGGCTTTATGTCAAAATGTAAAATACGGGTGGTGCACCCGCGATGCAAGTATTCAAGCCCTCTAGCTATTCCAACTGCAATTTCAAATATTTTTTCCACTCCAAGATGTTGTCTACTCTCCGTGGGGATATTATGATTTAGAAATTTCTCGAGTGATCCATTGTGCATGAACTCGTATACAAGAGCTCTTTTTTTACCCTCGTAACAAAATCCCAAAAGAGCGACAATATTAACATGACTTGTCCTACCAATGCTTGCAACCTCATTGATGAATTCCTCTCCATTCCCTTTGGATTCCTTCAAAACCTTAACGGCCACAAGAGAACCATCTTGTAACATTCCCTTAAACACACTTCCGAAGCCTCCTTTACCCAGCTCATCTTTGAATGAGTTGGTCATTCTCTTTATTTCGAAGAACTTGTATCGTTTTGGAGTAGAGAAGCCACATTGAGTTATAAAGGCCTCAATCTGCTTGTCATTATTTGATCTTGACTTCCAGAAGGATAATGATTCTAAAAACGAAGACTTCTGACAGCATGCGTATACTAAAAATATTATGGAACCAATGGCCAACAACACAATAGATGCTTCTACACCTGCCAGAAATTTAATAAAAAGTCATGTTGTAAGTTTATTCATTTGAAAATTGTACTTGTGAAACAGTGAATGACAGTATAGGGTCCCAAGTTTGCTACCGGTGATTCTAGGGTATAGTATTTTGATTTCAGCGACTTAGTTACAAAAAGATTACAGCAATTTCTATGTAAAAAAAAGGGTGAACGACAAGGTAGGGTAACGTACTATAGCGTTTGTTACAATTAATGCAACATACTATGATTTGACATCTTAATGAAATATACTTTACCATTATGTTACATACGCATAATGGAACGTGCCCTAACGACATTAAAAAGATAACTGAAATGTCAATAATTTAAGAAAAAGAGTAACACCAGTTAAATATACTTAACATTTGTTAACCTATTTTTAATCAGTTTGAAGGCTTCTTCCTTACCTGTCATTATCCTCTGTATCTGCCATCCCCAACTGATACCCCTCTCCTCTCAGTCGCCTATTTTGCTCCATCTTCAACTAATTTTTTGGGTTTGATTTGATACGCATTGGGTTCGATTTTGGTTTTGGTTTGAATTCGCCCAGGGTTCAATTCGATTCTCGTGTTAGATATTGCCCAGGTTTCAATTCGATTTTGGGATAGAAAAGGCTAGATTTTGTCACCTTTGAATTCTATTTCTGTTTGTTTGATTCTGTTTGTTCAATTTGGGTTTGATTTGAGGTTGATTCTGTGTTTGATTTTGGGGTTGATTTTGGGTTTGATTTGGGTTTTCTAGTGTTGGAATCTGGGTTCAGTTTTTGTGTTCATCCACCATTGTTGTTGGATTGAATTTGGGAAAATGCAAGGAGAGATGAAATGAGGAAGAAGATGAAATTGGTGTTATATTTTTAATGTCCGTTAGTTTATGTAACGAGTTGGTTTGAAATGGTATCACTCCGTTTATGAAATTTAACGACATCCAATGGAGTTGTATTATTTGTAACTCAACTCAAAAGTAAATTTCATTATGTTGTTAAAGAAGAATATGTTACCTTTGATGTAATGTAATTATCTCATAAAAAAAAATATAGTAAATGATGAAGTTATGAGTCAATCACATATCATAAAACTAAATGAAGATATTATCTTTTACGAAAAGAAAATAGATGTTAACAGAAAATTACCTTTGCGAACCTTCATCCCAATATTTGGATCCCTTTTCCCTGCATTGTAAAGATTCAAACATTATTAATGATGCTAAAACATAACAAATCAGATCAAAAGTGAACGGTTTAAAATCAATGACTTTTAGTTTTTTTTCTTTGACTCGTAAATCGTAATTAAGAGAGTGGTTGTAAAAGAAGAATAGATTAGCGTTGGAATAACTATAGCTAAATGGGCACGGCACTCATTGGTACTGAAACCATTCATAGGAGTAGGACATGACTTATTTTCATTAAAATAATTGAGAATTAGTACGAAGAATGGAACTGTTGGAGATGAAAGAGTACGGTTATTTTTTAATTTTATTTTTTGGGATAAATTGTGTTTGATTTTTGGCTTTCTGGTATAATCAATATTAGCAGATGTGGATGCTGGTTTATATTTCCTACATTTCAGGACCATGTATATGAGTATGGGGAAATCTTGTCTGAGATGGTCTCACACATGAGACGGGTCTCGATGTGAGAGAAAATGAGCTTGTCCCGCCCTGCCCATAGGGGGCAAACCATTTACTCTCTCAACGAGATCCGTCTCATGTGTAAGACCGCATCACACAAGTTTTTGTCTCTGAGTAAATCGCGTGATGCCTATAGATTAGGATCCTATTTGCGGATAAGTATTGTGCTTTCCTAACCCAATAACAATTCCTTGTGTAGAATGCTTTCTTACCTTGTGGAGGACTTTATTGTCGTATATATCAAGGAGGGTTCCTGGAAGAAGAACTTGCTTTTGACAGGCATTCTGATGGGAAGAAGAATTTTTAAGGGCAGGGATGTTCGGACCTTCAAGTGAGATATCATCCTATAGAGATTTCTGCTTTAGTGATTTTACATGTGAGAGATTATGTTCTTCCCGTTTACTCACTCAGTCCCAAAATGATCTTTCCATTTGACAATTCAAACTTTTTAAGGATATGAACACTTGCTTCACTAACCATGTTTTGTTTATGCACTTTTAAGCCCAAATTGTAGAAATGGGAATAAGTTTTTGGGAAAATGAGAAAGGGTAAATGAGAAGATTATATTGGGAGGAGGGAGTATTCAGTAATTTGGTTCTAAACTTAATTAGAGTGTCTAAGTTTAGTCTTTTCTTCAAAATGTTTTGGTTTTTCGTTTTATCACTAGGTTAATAACTTTCCCATGTAATCCTTCAAGTTATCTAGAGAAAGTTCGTTTTCCAGCAAGCCTTGCCTGCCGGAAGTTTGTTTAACAGCTTGTTTTGTATTGTTTTTCAATCCTATACGCAGAAAATCTAATATTCGAGCGTTCTGAGTGAGTTTGTCTCTGTTCACTCATTTGAATACTCTTTAAGTATCTGGCTGATCCTAGTATCCTAGCTACAGTTCTTTGAATTTCGATTGGTATCAGAGCCGTCACTAGACAGTACTGAGGGTTGATCCTAAGGAAGGTATTCTCTATGGATTGTCAATATAACTTGAAGGAAAATACACCAATAACCAGTATCCATGACCCGTCTCTACTATGAGATGGATTATAGTTCCATTTATCACAGAAAGTTAGTCTTGTCTTTTAAAATCTTTGAAAATAACTGAATTCCAAAATATATAATTTAACTTTGAAATATTTTTTTAAAAAAATCAAACGAAATTATTAATTTTGGAACGGGGGAATAACAAAGAAGATGAATAATTGAATATGATATTGTTGTTGAGAATGTTCTCTGCTGCTGGATGGAGGCAGAGCAAGGAGAAAGTTTTGACTTGCTCAGTCTTTAGAAGCTAATAAGAGATTCAAGAGCCGTTTTGTTAATCCTCACCTTTCCGCATCACATACAATAATCCTAATTTCCAATATTTTTTTTTAGCTCTAATCACAACCGCAATTAAAATCAAAATTGTTATTTATCTTATCAGAGACTCTTACTACTACTACATCCTTTGTTAAAGCGAAACAACTACAGTATGAAACATTTTTAAAACTAATCAAAAAATCTTTAATATAGTTTTTTAAATACATTAAAAAGTAATATCTCAAAAACTAAATATCAAAACAATAATTTAAAACTACCGTATTAACCGTATCGTTAAAATAAACTAAACAAGTACACACATCACATACATGTTTCTCTTAAAAAAAAACAATCACATGTTTCAAATTTAAAAACTACTACTCACTCTGTCCCAGAGTAAATGTCTACATTTTCTTTTTAGTCTGTCTCAGAGTATATGTCAACTTTTTAAAATGGTAAAGAATCTTAATTAGACCTCCCACTCATTTGATCTCCTACTTATATTTATACTGACAACACAAATCAACTTACTATTCTCTCCCACTCATTTTCTCTTCTACTTTACTTTTCATACTTACATCACTTCCCCCATTTTTTAATCACAGTGGAAATGGGAAGGTGAACATAATACTCTGAGATGGAGAGAGTAATAAGTAAATTTTGATTGCAATTTAATTTGGAATGAGAAGGACGAAAACGCACCTGAACATTCGGTAAAACGAATTCCGTGGCGGCCGCAAAGGCAAGAATGACGAGAAGTATTAGTACCAGACCAACAAAAACCACCCGAATCCTCACATTTCAAACAAGCCTCTACATCATATTTATATTCAATTCTAATCCCACTCCCAATCAAATCTTGCAACGATATCCTCTCGTTATTATACTCGAATTCTTGAAAAAGTGTCCGATTAACCAGAACTCCCACGTTAACACGACAGAACTGCAAGTCCGTCAGCGGAAACGATTCGTTTAAATAAATAGAGATTGAGAAATTGGACAGGGATAATAGAGATAGAGAAATTGGACTTGATTGGAATAGGCTAGTGGCGGATCTTGAATTTCCGTCCAGCGGGTGCACAAATTACACTAAAAATTCATATTATAATCGTCGTTTACTCTATTACATGTTATAATATACAAAACTTTAAATAATACTCCCTCCGTCTTAAAATGAATGTCCGAAAAACTTTCAAATTTTCTCTTTATTTTGTATTAAAATATAATTATCTGGTGTTTTAATAAACAAAAATATGGTCAACAATAAAGGAAGAGAAATCAAAATATCATTTAAATATAATTCATATCAACCAATAATTATCATAATCAAAATCAAAAGAAAATTGAACTAGCAGCTCAAATTGGAAGGGCATAAAAGCCAAATTGAAGGGGAAGCATGTAATAATTGAAATTCTAAAAATGCCTTTGCTAGGATTCGAACACTAGTTTCTAGTAAACAAAGGCTAGACTCTATCCATCTATACTACAAAACAATTTGTTCTGAGGGTGCACGGTTATATATATATATCATACATATAATATATTTTTTCTTCTTAAATACGAAAATTCATCGGGTGCACTTGCACCCCCTTTTTATACTGAAGATCCGCCCCTGAGGGCGGCGAGTGTTGGGAAAGTGGCGCAGCGGAACGAAAGAATAACACTGGAACTTCACGAAGTTAAGTGATGGCAGCACGGGAAAATAAATGAAGCCAAAAATAACAAGGAAAGAAACAAAGAGATTTACGTGGTTCGGCAAAACCCGTCTACGTCCACTGAGAGAACCAATTTCACTAATTGAGAGAAATTACACCGTACAAATATAACACTCGTGTTTATCCCCAACCCGAATTATTTGTACACCCCACTCTCAATATATCCTAGTGAAATAATACCTCTCACTCCTCTATCACTCTCTCCCCCTTGAACGGACTACCTTGCATTCACCCACAATCTAGACTTCTCTCTTATTTGTGGTTTTCTTCATGCTTTCAACAATGACCCATTCTCCCTTTTTATACTTGAGAATTGACCATTCACATTTTCCAAGAGACTAGATTAAATAATAAATGTACATGCTTATCCACACATACATTTATTCTCTCCATACATGTACCACCAAAAATAAATGTACTCATTATCCTTAGTGCATGTATTGATAAAACCAATGCAAGTCCATCCCACTTTGTTCTCAATGTGAAGAGCATTTCCAACAATCTCCCCCTTGCGAGCACATGAGAAGCAAAGAACCATTATGGAGAGCCATAGAGATCCACTCCGTTAGTACTTAACCACTAACGAACCATTGGCATTTTCCTTGTACCAGCTACACATAATTCCGAATCAAGATATGCGGTCCCACTCCACTTGATTCATTATATCACCGCCAATGCTATGTGCAACTGAAAAACCAAGTCGACATTAACAGTCGGCTCCAAAGGGAAACTTTGATTCAACCCTTTTACTAGCAGGATTTACCTTCTCACCACCGTCTTCTTGGAAACATGTGAATTTGCTATACTCACAACCGATTCACGCTTGAAGGCCTTCATTCTTGTGCACGCCGTTTCCAACATTTCATCAAAGTTTAAGTACTAGTCATCGTACTCCCTACAAGACGATATAAACCTCCACATTCTTCTCCCTTTAGTAGGACCTTTTTGTTGCCTGTAACTTTTAGAACTCCCCCTGCAATAGAACATGCATAGCCCTTGGAGTCTAACTGGCTCAAGGATATTAAATTCTTCCGCAACCTTGGGACATAAATCACACCATTTAAATTGCGCACCACTCCATCAAACATTTTGATTTTCACCGCTCCAACACCTTTGACCGCACATCGGTACCCATTAGGCAGCACCACCGAACCTGTCTTCCTTTCTTGGAACGTATCAAAATATTTCCTCTTAGAGCACACATGGTAACATGACCCCGAATCTAATATCCATTCACTTTGAGAAGAAATGTCAATGTTGGAGACTGTTAGAACATCTCCATCATCAAACACAACTGCCGAAGAACCATCATCATCACCATTGCCCTTGTTTTTCCGATTAGGACAATTCTTCTTAATGTGACCTTGTTCTTTACAATTGTAGCACCATTTTCCACCGTCCTTGGATGTGGACCTGCTACCGCCACCAAATCCCTTGACGTCCGTCCTTCCCCTTTGATTCGCTTGACGAGAAACCAAAACTGAACCTTGGTTATCTCTACCATTTGGCCGCTTTCTCTTATCATTGGATATAAGCGTTGACTCCACATCCTCCATTTTCAATGTATCTTTACCATACAGTATTGTCGTGACCAAACTATCGTACGAATCCGGAAGTGAGTTAAGAAGCAACATAGCCTTTTCTTCTTCCTTAAATGTCTCATCAACTTTCCCAAGTTGATCAATGAGTCCATTGAACACATTCATGTGATCCATGAGATTTCCGCCTTCTTCCATCTTCAGCCGATACAATTCCCGCTTCAGATTTTAACTTTGTGGTCAAACTTTTACCGAGATATAACTTCTCAAGTTTTTCCCACAATACTGGTGCAGAATCTTCATCCATAATATTATTAATAATATTATCAGCAATGCAATGACGAATTGTACTTACACATCTTTCCCCGATGTCCTCCCAATCGTCGTCTGACATTTTCTCCGGCTTCCCATCCGCTCCCCTCAACGCTCTTGCGAGACCACATTGAACTAGGATGTCCTTTCCCTTCTTTGCCAAAGAGTAAAACTTCCCGTCCCATCAAACCTTCGAACTTTAAAGCCGTTAACTTCGTCTTCCATTTAAACCTCCCAAAAAGAACATTGGGCTCTGATGCCACTTGTTGGGAAAGTAGCGCAGCGGAACGAAAGAATAACACTGGAACTTCACGAAGTTAAGTGATGGCGGCACGGGAAAATAAATGAAGCCAAAAATAACAAGGAAAGAAACAAAGAGATTTACGTGGTTCGGCAAAACCCGCCTACGTCCACGGAGAGAACCAATTTCACTAATTGAGAGAAATTACACCGTACAAATATAACACTCGTGTTTATCCCCAACCCGAATTATTTGTACACCCCACTCTCAATATATCCTAGTGAAATAATACCTCTCACTCCTCTATCACTCTCTCCCCCTTGAATGGACTACCTTGCATTCACCCACAATCTAGACTTCTCTCTTATTTGTGGTTTTCTTCATGCTTTCAACAATGACCCATTCTCCCTTTTTTTACTTGAGAATTGACCATTCACATATCCCAAGAGACTAGATTAAATAATTAATGTGCATGCTTATCCACACATACATTTATCCTTTCCATACATGTACCACCAAGAATAAATGTACTCATTATCCTTAGTGCATGTATTGATAAAACCAATGCAAGTCCATCCCACTTTGTTCTCAATGTGAAGAGAATTTCCAACATCGAGGACAGATTGTTCCCGACAACTGAGTTCTAATCCGGCAAGGCCGCAAGAAGAATCACGATTATGACCGGAGAAGGGATAGCCAATTGGTTGTATGTTTTGGCCACAAGTGTAAAGAGGGGTGCAATTGGGTTCATATTGTTGGGAAATAGAAGATGGGATGTAGAAGGAAATTAAAATTGTGGTGAGGATGATGAAGGGAAGAATTTGGGGTCATATTGATGAGAAGGATTTTACACATTTAATTCCTAGTTTATATGAGATTAAATGATAATTTTTATGTATTTTAGATAGTTTTTATGTATTTTGGGGGCAATTATGTAATTTTTGAAAAATATATATATTCTAGGGATTTATTAAAATTCGGGGGTATTTTTAGTAATTTTATATTTTACCCGTTGTAATTTATTTTTGAATTAAAAGAATTCCCAAAATATACGAAAGAAAGGCAATTGGGACGGAGATGTAATGGATCAAGCATAGATTAAAGGAAGGGGCATAGATCAAGTCCACACTAATATTGTAGCCAACATCAATCCTATAAAAGCAAGCCAGGCGGCCTAGAGGGCCCAAGAAGGAACTCCAGCCCAGAACAGAAGACATGGCCCAAATAGTGAAGCCCAGTGCGGATTAGCAATCAACCAGGAGAAGCGGCCCAGCTAGAAGCATCAGCCAAGCATCGGCCCAACAACAAGGCGGCCGAAAAGCGTGGAAGGCCCAAAGTACATCACGTAGGCGTGAGCACGCGTGAAAGAAGCGTGCACGACTCGTGCGCTTTTGCACGAGGTGTGAAGGAGCGGACGAAAGCACACGTACCAGGTGCGTTTTCGACGGAGGCGGGCGCGTGACAAGCAACTCCTGGCGCGTGGCGGCTGGTAGCGAGTGTGTGTGGCGCGTGGGAGCGCGTGCAACGCGTATTCTGACCCTATTTTCCTCTATTTTGCTATTTTCTTTTATTCTTTTAACTAGAGGGTAACCCGTGCTTTGCACGGGAAACTAGTTTACTATTTTTTTTGTATTTTTTTTTTATGATTTTATTTAGTAATGTAACATAATAACCTTTTTAATATAACTATATTGTATATGAATTAAAATGTTTGCTTATAAATTTAGGAAAATTGTGTTAATTTTTTAGTAATAATTAAAATAATTATTATAATTAACTAATATTATTAATTGTACTTATTAACATATATAATAACTATTATTATTCACTAATAATACTAATAGTTATAATTAACCTATATTTTAACTATTATAATTAATTAATACTCCCTACGCCCTAGAGTAAAAGTTCTACCTTGTTTATGCACACTTATTAAAGACACAATAGAAAATTGATAAACATTGCAAGTGTGTTGAGGGTATAATTATCCAAAACACTATTCATTTTTTCTCATCATTTGTCCTTTTAGGAAATAGACTTTTAGTGGGACGTACAAAAATAGAAAGTAGGACTCTTACTCTCGAACAGAGCGAGTACTATTAATATTAAATATTAACATTTATTGTATAATGATTAACTAATACTATTAATAATAATAGTTAATTTATATAGTAACTATTATGATTAACTAATAATACTATTAATAGTAATAATTAATATACTCCCTCCGTTTCATGTGAATTGAGACTTATTTCCCTTTTCGTCAGTTTCACCTCAATTAAGACTGCCCAAAATGGCAAACTTTTTAATATTTTATATTCACCCAACACCACCATTTAACCCCACTAATTCTCTTTTTTTATTTTTCACCACTCATTTTATCCAACCAACACTACTATTTACCCCACTCATTCTCTCCCTTCATTTCCACCACACATTCACTACTTTCCCTTAATTATTGTACCTATTTTTTTGGTCTCAATTCACATGAAACGGAGGGAGTATATAGTAACTATTATGATTAACTAATACTATTAATAGTATTTTTTTTTTAGTTTAAATAGTTAATTATAATAGTTAAATATAAATGTTAATTACAAAGATAGTTAACTATTAATAGTCATTTAATATATTAACTAATTATATTAATTACTATATAAAGTATTATTATAATAACTATTACTAATAATAGTAATAATTACTATATAGGGTAACTACTATAGTTAACTATAATAGTAACTATTACTAATAATATTAATAGTTAACTATTACTAATAATAGTAATAGTTAACTATATTACTAATAATAGTAATAGTTAACTATAGTAGTTAACTACTATAGTTAACTATTAATAGTTAACTATATTACTATTATTAGTAATAGTTAACTATAATAGTTAACTATAATAGTTACCCTATATAGTAACTAATATTATTAGCTAATATTATTAGCTAATAGAAAAAAAATTGAAAAGTCACTTATTTAAGAGGGTAGTGTTGATGTGGCATCATCAAATTCAAGCTTTTCCATGACTTGTCCACATGGAAACACCTTAGCTCTCCTCATCAACATTAATATATATATATATATATATATATATATATAGATTTCCTTATTGATTTAGGACTTCTCTAGGAAATTAAAATATGTTTCTTTTATTGTTTTTCATTCTACACTTCAACATAATTTTAGATATAGGTTTTTTATTCTTTTTCCATTGAGATTTCAAATCTTTGGAGGAGGAACTAAAATCCAAGCTTTGGGTTTGATTTCTTGAACCCTTTTTTTTTATCAATTTGAAGTATTTTTCTTTTCAATCTTTTTGTCCTGTTCATAATTTTAATTGTGCGTATTCTAGATTTATTGCTAGGGTTTTTAGATTTGATCAATCTAATTTCTCTGGTTAATTTATCTCTCCTAGAATTTTCTATGACTTTGCCAGTGTAGAGAATTCACAAGTAGCATCTTCATAGTTTATGCATGTGCCATGGTAAATTGTGAAGTGGGTAAAATTAGATGATTATATGTGTGTAATAATCATAAAAAGAATTTTTTATCTTAGTTTCTTAAATCTTGGATCAATTAATATTGAGATCTAGACTATGCCAGTTAGATTAATTTATTAATTAGGGTTTCTAGTGAGTGTGTCACAGCTAGTAACTATTCTGAAAGAAGAAACAGAGATTGAAATAGATCTCGTGATCAAGTGAATATAGTGAAAAGAAAATGAGATATCGATGATAATTAAATAATTAGGTGGGGACGGAATCAAATCTAAAGTGCTTCTTAATTATTGTTTTAGCTCATAATTAGTTTAATTTCTGTTTTAGGATTTAATAATTAAACTTTTCCCTCAATCTTGTCAAGTGACAATTGCGTAAATAAATAACCGTTCTTCGTGGATCGATTCTGGACTTATTCCTAGATACATATTTTTAGAACCTAGTCCAGGTTTAATTTGTAGGTGTGCGATTTAGCCTATCAAATTTTGGCGCTGTTGCCGGGGAACGGTGTTTATGTGTTTACGTTCTTATTTTATTTATTGTTCTTAGTTAGTTTAGTTTAGTATAGTTAGTTTATTTTTCTTTTTAGTTAATTTTAATTTTGTCATTTGTTTTTAGTGTAGTACCTTGTATGGTCCACACCCGTTCTACTAAGTCTTGACCCAGAAATCGAAAGATCTCTCAGGAAGGGATTAAAACAAAACAGGAAATACAGAGCAACCTTTTTAGCAAAAAAGATGGGGGACAACGAGGCACCAAAGACATTGAGGGAGAAAACTGCCCCGAATTGGAGCGAGCAACCTCATGCAGTTAAATTCCCTAATCTGCCTACTGGGGTTACATTTGAGTCCGGGTTTGTTGAGTCAATTACCGCACTTCATGGGTATGCCCGGTGAAAACCCAAATCAACATATATCTCAGTTTGTGCAAATTTGTCAGAGTATGAAGCCAGTAGAACTTCCGATTGAGCATCTCCTCCTTAGAGCGTTTTCTTTCACTCTGAAAGATGATCCTAGTACATGGTATTACCATCTGCTGCTTAACAGCATTACCACATGGCAGCAGATGAAAGAGGTGTTTCTTGATAAGTTCTTTCCTCCAGATCAGATCAATGTGATGAAGCGGGATATCAGTAACATGGGGAAGAGAGCTAATGAGAATCTATATGATTATTATAACAGGTTCCATAAGTTGTCCAGGAGTTGTCCGTATCATGGATTTGATGATGATCAGTTGATAGTATATTTCTATGGAGGGTTGACAGTCATGGATAAGCGGTTGGTGGATTCTTGCTGTGTGGGTAGTATTCTGAACAAGACGACTAAGGAGGCTAATGAGATAATTGATGAGTTGGCTAAGAGCACTCGGACACATGGCAGGAGATAGAGTTTCAGACAGGTCATTGCTACGAATTCTAGTAGTGGTGTGACAAGTAAGCTTGAGACAGATGTAGAGGACCTAAAAGGGATGATGAGACAGATGTTGATGGGTCCACCACAGAGTCAGCAGTATCCGAATAACCAGTACAGACCACCACCATATGGGCAGTATCAGAGTACCCTCTGAGACAGTCCACGGATGATATGATTCACTCCTTAGCATAATCGGTGAGTATGATGAATAACAACTTTCAGCAGTATCAACAGAAGACCAATGCGAGTATTGGTAATCTAGAGAGACTGATTGGTCAGATAGCGGATGCAGCTGGGAGATTAGAGGATAGAGAGGCGGAGAAGGTACATTCTAGAACAGAACTGAACCCTAAGCAGAGTGCATGCGCCATGACTTTGCGTAGCGGTAAGGAGATTGGGAAGAAAGTTGTACCGGAGGAGCCAGTGATTGAGGTTGAGCAGGTTGTGCCTGAGAAGAAGACCCCAGAGGAGGAGAAGAAAATTACACCAGAGGCCATAATTTAGGAGCCGGATGTACCATTCCCTGAGGCTTTGAGAGAGCATCGCAAACCGGAGCCTGACAATGCTATATTTGATACTTTCAAAAGGCTTGAGGTAAACATCTCATTTTTAGACTTGTTGCAGACTGTTCCGAGATACGCTAAATTCTTGAAGGAGTTGTCTACATTGAAGAGGGATCAGAAAGCGAGAAGTCAGAAAAAGGTGAAGATGAAAGAGCATGTGTCTGCAGTCTATCAATAGAAGATGCCCAAAAAGTGTAATGATCCGGGTATGTTTGTTATTCTTGTGTCTTTGGGTGATGATTCTGAGCATATGGCAGCAAAACTTCCGATTGAGAATCTCCTCCTTAGAGCGTTTTCTTTCACTCTGAAAGATGATCCTATTACATGGTATTATCATCTGCCGCCTAACAGCATTACCACATGGCAGCAGATGAAAGAGGTGTTTCTTGATGAGTTCTTTCCTCCAAATCAGATCAATGTGATGAAGCGGGATATCAATAACATGGGGCAGAGAGCTAATGAGACTCTATATGATTATTATAACAGGTTCTATAAGTTGTGCAGGAGTTGTCAGTATCATGGATTTGATGATGATCAGTTGATAGTATATTTCTATGGAGGGTTGACAGTCATGGATAAGCGGTTGGTGGATTCTTGCTGTGTGGGTAGTATTCTGAACAAGACGACTAAGGAGGCTAATGAGATAATTGATGAGTTGGCTAAGAGCACTCAGACACATGGCAGGAGATCGAGTTTTAGACAGGTCATTAATACGAATTCTAGTAGTGGTGTGACAAGTAAGCTTGAGACAGATGTAGAGGACCTTAAGGGGATGATGAGACAGATGTTGATGGGTCCATCACAGAGTCAGCAGTATCCGACTAACCAGTACAGACCACCACCATATGGGCAGCATCAGCAGTATCAGAGTACCCCTCTGAGACAGTCCACAGATGATATGATTCACTCCTTAGCACAATCGGTGAGTATGATGAATAGCAACTTTCAGCAGTATCAACAGAAGACCGATGCGAGTATTGGTAATCTAGAGAGACAGATTGGTCAGATAGCGGATGCAGTTGGGAGATTAGAGGCTAGAGAGGCGGAGAAGGTACATTCTAGAACAGAACTGAACCCTACGAAGAGTGCATGTGCCATGACTTTGCGTAGCGGTAAGGAGATTGGGAAGAAAGTTATACCAGAGGAGCCAGTGATTGAGGTTGAGCAGGTTGTGCCTGAGGAGAAGACCCCAGAGGAGGAGAATAAAGCTACACCAGAGCCCATAATTTAGGAGCCGGATGTACCATTCCCTGAGGCTTTGAGAGAGCATCGCAAACCGGAGCCTGACAATGCTATATTTGATACTTTCAAAAGGCTTGAGGTAAACATCTCATTTTTAGACTTGTTGCAGACTGTTCCGAGATACGCTAAATTCTTGAAGGAGTTGTCTACATTGAAGAGGGATCAGAAAGCGAGAAGTCAGAAAAAGGTGAAGATGAAAGAGCATGTGTCTGCAATCTATCATAAGAAGATACCCAAAAAGTGCAGTGATCCGGGTATGTTTGTTATTCTTGTGTCTTTGGGTGATGATTCTGAGCATATGGCGATGCTTGACTTGGGTGCTTCAATCAATGTCATGCCTTATGCATTGTTTGAAAAGCTCAAGTTGGGATCTCTACAAGATACTAGGGTGGTTATTCAGTTAGCAGATAGATCCAATGCACAAATTTTCATTTTAAACGTCTCATTGTTAAGTCACACTTTTTCAAAATAATTTTTTTATGTATTTGTATTCAATGAAACTCATTTGTCATACATATGAATTTTGCCACTAAAATTGTACAAAAAGTTATGTCCCTTAAAATGAAATCCGGACACTCATTTAAGGACTGAGGTAGTATATATTTGAAGCGGAGAAGCATTTACGAAATACTCCCTCCGTTTCATGTGAATTGAGACAAAAAAAGGGCACAATAATTAAGAGAAAGTAGTGAATGTGTGGTGGAAAATGAAGAGAGAGAATGAGTGGGGTAAATAGTAGTGTTGGTTGGATAAAATGAGTGGTGGAAAATGAAGAGAGAGAATTAGTGGGGTTAAAGGGGTGGGGTTGGGTGAATATAAAATATTAAAAAGTTTGCCATTTAAGGCAGTCTCAATTGAGGTGAAAAGGACGAAAAGGAAAATAAGTCTCAATTCACATAAAACGGAGGGAGTATTGGGTTACATAGTCACAAGGCAGACTTAGAAAATGTGGAGCACTAAAATAGTGCCAAATATTCAGTGGTGACCTGCTAGTCAACGCATATCTTTCCAACAAGGACAATGATACACAGGGAAACTCAAAAGGAAAATTAATAGTGAAACACTTTAAACCGTTGGATGAGTTTTTATTAGTGGGGCTCACAAACATTTATTACAAACCAACGGATTACAGTGTTTCACTATGAGTTTTCCCTTTGAGTTTTCACTATACATATCATTATCCTTCCAACCAAGTCTTTCATTTATTATTGTCATAGTTATATTTAATTAATGGATGTCCTTAAGTTTTTTATTTCCACGAAATCACAATCACAATAGCATTCAATGTTCCCTATAACAAGTCTTTTAAGCTAGTCTACTTCATTCTTCTACATAGAATGGTTCAACTTTAACCTCTAATTATTCTTCCTCCAGCACATTTTTAAGAAACCTACTTCTTGGGTTCCATCCTTAAGATTTTTACTTTTTTTTTTTTATCTGTTTCAATCTAAAGTTCTTAGTTACTTTATTATTTAAAATAGACAATGAGATTCATTTGTTATTCTCACATTAAAAGATCCCTACCTATTTTCTCTCTCCGGCTTTATTTTAAATATTCACAATATTTAATTTTTATTAGTCCACGTGCCAAATCAAACTAGAAACTTTAGACTGATGGAGTGAGTATAAGAATTCAAAAACTCTTGCTCAAACTCAAGTTCACTATTTAAGTCAAAAGTTATGTATCTATATATCTATATATTTTTGGAGTATATAAATATGAAGATACGGTTATGTTCAAAGCATGTTTTTAGGCGTGAGACGAGCTAGGAGACAGATCAAACCCAAGACTTCACAGATCGTTAATTTTTTCCACCAATGAGCTACTCATAGTTGATAAATTAACAAATGAAAATAAATTCTTTTGATCAAAGCTAAAAGTTTTGACGCTTTGTTACTCACCTTTGCATTGATTATTTTTGCCGAAGGTATCATCTGAGCAAATGCACACGAATTCGCGTAGCTTCATGTCAAAGCCACACCTCCCATTAGAGGCTTCGCACGCCTCACAGTTTAAACTCGGAGGCTTCCAATCAAGAACAAACCCCTTCTCCATGGCGTCTCGTAACCAAGTATAACTATCATGAATCTCACTCTTAATCACCGTCGCAACCACTTTTTCGTCACAAGAATCGTACCAATCATCAAGCCCTTCTTGCTCGTCCCCAATCGTAACATATGAATGATTTGTACCCGATCCCAAGCACGGAATACATGAAGTCTCGTTTACGGATGGAAATATTTTGGTACAATTGAAATGAAAAGTGAGATTTACATCCAAATGGGAGTAAGAGAAGGATGAAAAGTAGTTCAACGTAAAGTTGTGACTTGGTCTCGGACAGATTTGGTTAGCGACATGATCATCAACCATGGTTAGGGATTGATTATCGTAATTTATATACTTGATGTGGTAAGAAAGGTCGTTTGGGAGGCGAAATATTGGATCGCCTCCCTTTGATGATGGACACTCTACACCAACGTAACCGCAAGTGTGTTTTGTGTTTATGTCGCTTCTCCAAAAAAGGGTAGGCAACCGTGACTCCGTTGCAATTGGATGAAGGGCAATATGTGGTATTTGTGCCATATAAACTGGCACTAGATATTCTGATTAAGAAGAGAAAGGGAGAGAGGAGAAGTAAGTGGAGAAGTTGAAACATTGTGCTTGTGTCAAAGAAATGTTGAAAGAACAAACAAAACAATTAAGCACTATAAATACAATACATACTCCCTCCGTCCGACCCGAATTAGGATTTTTGGATTGGGCACGGGGATTAAGGAAAAAAGTGTTAGTGGAGTAGGTGTTGTGAGTATGAAAAGTGAAGTAGGAGAGAGAAAGTGGGGTAGAGAATAATGAGTGGAAAGTTGTTGTGAGTGTGAATGTGGGTCCTATTAAATAAAATACTTCCATTTTTGAGTTGTCCTAATTCGAATGAGATACCCAAAATGGAAATTTGCCCTAATTCGAGTGGGACGGAGTGAGTATACGCCTTCAATGAAAAATAAATACATGACATACAGAGTGTTTTAGAGAACCATACTCATTACTTGACTATAAAGGTTGACTAATAAATACCAACTTTGGAGTGAATCATACGGCAATGGAGAGGATAAAATAAATTTTTCATAACAGACTTGCTATTAATGTAGCTCGAGAGAGAATATATGTTCCCCTCGTAACAATACGCACAAATTTTCATTTTAAACGTCTCATTGTTAAGTCACATTTTTTCAAAATGAAAATTTTATGTATTTTTATTCAATGAAACTCACTTATCATACATATCACATCAACTTTATAAAAAAAAATATATATAAAGTATTTACTAAATAGAGTCCAAGTCAAGTACAAGTCGTTGTGGAAATTTGCATTGTGTGTGTTAGGGGTTCAAAATTTTGGTGGCTTCTTTACTTCCTGTTCTGTGTGTGTGTGTGTGTGTGGGGTGTGTGTGTTTGGGCGGCTTTGTTAAAGCTTGTTTAAGGATTGTTGCCAAACTCAAATAAGAGTACGGGAACAGGCAGAATCCGCGGTAGAACCGGATTTGGGAACCATCTAGAATTGAGAACCGCCGGAACTGGGAACCGAACCAAATCAGGAATCAGCATAGACGGTTCGAATACGAGTTCAAGCCAAACAGAACCGTGGAACCACCAGTTACAAGAATATAATTTGGTGAAAAAAAAAAATTCTATTAGTTTTGATATAATGCTAGTGCTAATACCGCTAGTATAGAACAATCCAAAGAATTTTGTCAACCAATTTTGGGTAGTAGTTTTTTTCATGTTCAATGCTTTTGTCATATTTTAAACTTATGTGTCCAAGATGAGTTAGATACTTTCAAAGGTTCCATTGCACCCATTAAAGCAGGGGTCCGTTTTATATATATAAATATATATATATATATATATATATATACTCCCTCCGTCCCAGCTCACTTGAGACTTTTTGACCAAAACTGGTCAACTTAAGGTCGGTTTGACCAACACTTTATAGAAATATTTATGTTCCAAAAAACTTTTTAAAAATTGTTATTGAGAGGATTTTTAATGGTGGTCATTTTACATTTTTTTAATTTTTGTTCGGATCATAAATATTTCTATAAAGTGTTGGTCAAACCGACCTTAAGTTGACCAGTTTTGGTCAAAAAATCTCAAGTGAGCTGGGACGGAGGGAGTATATATATAAATATCTATTGAAAAACAATGGAAATAATATTGTCGCGCAAATAATATTCGTCCAAACAAAATTACAAATGATATTCCAACTAGGTGGAATTCCACTTATAAACTACTAAATGATTCGTATCCATTTAAAAAACATATTTCAATGTTTATAGCATCCGTTAACTATTGCGAACAATTATTTGCTTCACATTGGGTTTCTTGTAATGACCTAATTGGTATATTGAATGTTTTCAAGGAAGCCACCGAGACGTTATCCTGTGCGTATTATCCTACTTGTATTTAGTTGTGGATCGTTGTTGTGCTTTAATTTCTCAAAGTTTAAATCAATTTCAAATGACAAAAATATTGATGCTTTGGTTTTTCGTATGTTAGAAAAATTGTTAAAATATTTTTATGAAATTCCTATGATTTTTTTAGTTGCAAAAATATTTGATCCTAGAGTTAGAGAGGATGGTTCAAAATCATTGCTTCATTTTTACTACTCTAATTTTTTTTCTTGAAAATGATCACCATCTTCCAAATGTTTCTCATATTGTTCAAAATGCAAGAAAATTATTTTTAGATATTTATAAAAACTACCAAACACTTTATGGCGATCAAACTACGATTAAACCGGTCATTCAAGTTGACCCGATGTGGATTACATAACTAGTTTCTAGATAAGTAAAAACCGTCCTCGAGTTCACAAACCTCTTTTGTAGAATTTGATACATATAACGACGACATTTGAGTATGAAGAAAATCCGAGGGACTTTGATATTTTACGTTGGTGGTCGAGAAGAGCAACTCAATTTCCTATTATTTCTATGATTGCAAAAGATGTATTAACGGAACATGTATCAACGGTTTTCGTCGATAGTGCCTTTAGCATTGGTGGAAGTATTTTGGATGATTACGCACAAATTTGACTTGTGAAAATTTGGAAAATCAAACTTTGATGAATGATTGGGTCAAAGCGGATAAAAGAGAAAAAGAACTCAAGGTTACTTCCGAAGAAGAATTTTTCGACGGTTCAATGGAAAGCGATTGATCAAGGTAAGTTAAATTAAATTTTTAGCATTTATTTTGTATTTGTAGCATAGTTTCGTTATATTTAAATTAAGTCTAGAATCCAGATAAATGTTGTAATTGAGAGGTAAAGGTTCCTTTTGTCTACCCTTGAATTATAAAAGGGAAAGACTTGGTTGTCCCAGACTTGGTTGTTCCCATCATTGTAAAAATTCTAATTACATTAATAAAATTAGGGCAAATTGCAAATAAGGGCCTGAAGTTCACCAGGCGTTCGTAGAAGAGGGCCCATTGTTTTAAAACTCGCACATAAGGGCCCAAAGATAGAAAAAACTAGCAGATAAGGGCTTTTTGACGGAAAAGTTAGATTTTTCAGTTAAATTAGCATGTGCCGTGCACATGTGGACTGAACTGAAATTAGTTCCACTTTTAAGGGGTAAACTGAAAATATTAAAGTTTAAGGGACTAAAAGTAAAAATTTCTCCAATATATGTATGATTCACGAAAATATTTTTTTTTTGAAAAAATATTTCCCTAAATTTATTTAATTTAAAAAAGATTAATTTTAATTTATTTTTTTATTTGTGATCGTTTAAATTTTTTGATATTCCTAAGCTTGGAGGGATGTTCCAAGTACATGTTTTTAATTTTTATTTTTGGAAAAAAATCTCTAAATTAGTTTTTCCTAGAATTTGTTTCACTAAATAATGTACTTAATTAATCAATCCTAAAATCAATACTGCTAACATACTGCACTAAATTTTTGAAACTCACTTTTTGAAAAATAATTTCACTTATTATTTGTTTTTAAAAAAATCACTAAATTAATTTTATTTCGAATTTTTTCCTTTTTTTTTTTTTGTTTAAAAATTATATCTCCTCCCTCTCTCTTCTATAAACCCGTGTCACCCACCCCCTCACGCATTATAAGCTAATAATAATATACATAATTAAATTTAAATATAGAGAACATTGGTTAAAGAGAGAAAGGAGGAATATATAGTTTTTGAGTTTTTATCTCAAAAACACTAATTTAGTGAGGAGATATTATTTTTGATAAAACGAATTTCAAAAAATTAGTGCAATATGTTAGCAATTTTGATTTTAGGATATATTTATTTGGTATTATTTAGTGAAAAGTATTTTTCAGAAAAACTAATTTAGAGAGTTTTTTTTTTCACAAATAAAAAAAATTGAAATATTTTTTTTAAAAAAAATAATTTTGTGAATCATACATATATTGGAGAAATTTTTACTTTTAGACCCTTTAACTTTACTATTTTCAGTTTACCCCTTAAAAAGTTAAACTAATTTCAGTTCGGTCCACATGTGCACGGCACATGTTAATTAAACTGAAAAATCTAACTTTTCCGTCAAAAAAGCCCTTATTTGCTAGTTTTTTCTATCTTTGGGCCCTTATGTGCGAGTTTTGAAACAATGGGCCCTCTTCTACGAATGTCTGGTGAACTTCAGGCCCTTATTTGCAATTTGCCCATAAAATTATAACGGTGTCGTCCCTTTTTTTAAAAAAAATATTGTTAAATTTTTTATTGTATGCTTAATAACAAATTAACCAAATTTTTTAGAAACTAACTTAATTTGTTAATTTTTCTAACTAATTTGGCTAAAAAAATCGAATCAGTTAGTTTTCTAACGAATTTGGACTAAACTGAAAAATAAATGGTTAACTGGTGAAGGAACCGGTCGGAACCGACAGATAGAACGGGGAACCGGTATCCGGATTAGGATGGTTAGTATACGGTTTCGGTTTCCCGGGAACCGTATCCGGCTGGTCATGTCTAGGAGGTACTCCCTCCGTCTCGATCAAAAAGATAGCCCCCATTGAACTATTCAAACTCTGTAGTAATAATTTTTCATCTCCCTAATCACCCTTAATGAATGCAGTTATTTCTTCATAGTGCCACGTGCTGAAAACTCATCTTCCTCCTTCCATCTCCATAAAAACCTTGCAGTCTCCATTTTGCATTCACAGTAAAGACACCACTTCTCACTCCAAATCTAGTTCCTTTATCACATTGAATAACTTTTGGAAGTTCATACACTCTGAAACAACAATTATAGAAATCCGGATAACTTTTTTTGGGAGAAACTGACGCAGCACGAAAGCGATAGATTTCGTGTTTAGCGCACTAAACACAAGAATTCACAAGCAATGAATCCTCAAATACAATAAACTGGAATCCACCAGAAAAGAGAACAAATTCTCTAACAACAAAGTTTAATTGAATAAAATAAGTTGTAACCCTAGAATAATGAAAGAAAAGAGTATTTATACTCCTAACAAAATAACCTAAACCTAATTAACAAATAATCACCAAATAACCCCAAAGTCTGCAACAAAAACGATAAAAAACGAAATCCGGAATTCATGTACATAATTCCAGGCGGGCACTCGCTTGGATCAGAAACAACAACCCGGAAACACCACCAAGCAAGCGGGCACCTGGTTGGTCATGGGCGGGCGCCTAGCGTGCGTGACTGGCATGCTGCTTTGGCTGATCTGGCTGGTCGGTCGTGGTTGTCTCCTCCTACATCAGTCTCCTCCACCTCTAAAGAACTTGACCCCGAGTTCTCACCAGGATAAAGAACCCCATCCACCCGGTAGTCATACATATTCCCCGAGCTAGCACCGTTGTAAGCAAACTTCATTCGTGGCCAAGCTAATTTCCACTGTTTAGGCTCGTCTCCACAAACACTGCTGATCACATTCCCCATATTCCGATTAGTATCCTCAGTCTGTCCGTCCGTCTGCAGATGTTCGGCAAGAATTTTCTCGTTCTGTATGAGCATCATGACCGGTCCGTCGTTCGCAACCCCTTTCTCAAAACTCAGAACAGAAGCTATCGCAATGTTATGCTTTGCCCATTTAAACATCAGAACATTATCCTTGCCCCGATAAGTAACATCATGGTCATATTGCCAAGGGCGACCAAGCAATATGTGACATACATCCATATTCAGAACGTCACAAACAACCTCCTCCTTATAGTGTTTACCCATAGATATAGGGACCCTGCAAGTCCGTGACACCCTGAGTTTTGAACCCTTATTCACCCATCCCAAACTAAATGGTTTCTCAAGATGTTCAGTTTTCAACACTAAAAAATCCACCAATTTCTGCGACACCAGATTTTCAGTGCAACCATTATCAATAATTAAATTACATACCTTGTTCTTAACAGAACAGTGTGCTCGAAACAGATTCTTCCCTTGTCCCTCATCCTTGGAAGACAGCAGCATCTGTTGAAGTACAAATCCGACTCGCTCCCCATAATCCTCTTTAGCAAATTCGACCCCTTCGTACTCATTAGGGACGCCTTCTTCCTCCTCGTCTTCTGCTTCTAGAATCGCAGCCGTTCGCCGGGTGGGGCAAATGTTGGATCTGTAACCCTGTCCGCCACAACGAAAACACTTATCCCATATTGGCTTGGCCTATGGGTTTGTTGTTTTCTGTACTGGAGCTTTGTTTCCTGTGGAGCTACTAGTGTTGTCTGTACTCTTAGCCTGTGGAGTTAGGTCCTTAACTGTTGTCCCATTCTCCTTATCAGTCCCTGCTTCAGAACTACCCTGTTGATTCCATTTGCGAAACGGTGTAAAATTTGTCGAACCCGAATTTTCTATAAGTTCGGCCTTCAAAGCCAGCGTGGAAGCATCCGTCAAGGTCCACACCTGATGCAAACCCATCTTCTCCTGTATCGAACCTTTCAGACAGTTGATGTAGCGTGTAACTTTCTAATCCTCGGTTTCTTCGATCTCAACCCGCGCAGTATACCTTTGAAACTCATTAGTATACTCATTAACTGTTCTCTTACCCTGCACACAATTGAGATACAGTTTATACAAGATCTGCTCATAATCCGCCGGTAAAAACCTCTCAGAAATTAACTGCTTCATACGCCTCCAAGTTTTAACTGGCCCCTTTCCTTGCCGTCGTCTCTGTCCTGCTAGTTTATCCCACCAAACTGCAGCGGTACTCTTCAATCGGATCGCCACCATCTTTACCTGTTTATTTGCAGGTACCTCCATAACCTCGAAAAAGCGATCAACCTCGTTCTGCCAATCTAGGAAATCTTCAATCCCCATGGTTCCATAGAAATAAGGAATATCAGCCTTAATTCTATAATCATAGCGGTGTCGATTATTACTTGATCTGGTTCGTCATCATGAACAACCTCTTCTTCAGAACTGGACTCTTCATCATCCCGATTCTCTGCCCGTTGAGGACTTCGAACTGGATCTCGAACTTGATCAACCCTGTCTCTCTCACCCCTACGGTTCTGATTAACGTTTTGACCTTGTTGTGCGGTTGCCAACACAGCGATCTGCATTGTTAAAGCAGCGATAGCGTTGGTGATAGCGGTGATCATACCCTCGGATATCACCTTTTGTTGCTCCTTGATCCCCTCTAACGAATCAATGATGCAAAAGACAGGATATGGCCTGCTCTGATGCCAACTGACGCAGCACGGAAGCGATAGATTTCGTGTTTAGCGCACTAAACACAAGAATTCACAAGCAATGAATCCTCAAACACAATAAACTGGAATCCACCAGAAAAGAGAAGAAATTCTCTAAGAACAAAGTTCAATTGAATAAAATAAGTTGTAACCCTAGAATAATGAAAGAAAAGAGTATTTATACTCCTAACAAAATAACCTAAACCTAATTAACAAATAATCCCGAAATAACCCCAAAGTCTGCAACAAAAACGATAAAAAACGAAATCCGGAATTCCTGTACATAATTCCAGGCGGGCGCTCGCTTGGATCAGAAACAACAACCTGGAAACACCACCACGTAAGCGGGAGCCTGGTTGGTCATGGGCGGGCGCCTGGCGTGCGTGACTGGCATGTTGCTTTGGCTGATCTGGCTGGTCGGTCGTGGTCGTCTCCTCGAACATCAGAAACAAAAATAGCAAATGGGAATATCTTTCCGAGATAAAGAGTACTTGTTGGGTTAATGCCTTTGAAGTTGGGACGCCAAGTTAAAGGGTTAAGCAACAGGTAAAATCTCGCAATTCCTAGGCAGCAGCACAGTAGGTCCGACCGGACCAAGACAAGCACCTGGCCGGACCAAGGCCATATTCGGACGAATATGGTATGCCATTCGGACGAGAAGAGGCGAATCGGAGTCTGTTGCAGTCCCAGTTCCGTAGAAGGAAGGTTTTCGAGTCATTTTTTGACTAGATTTCCAAGTTCCTAGCATACTTTGAGATAAACTTTACTGGTATAAATAGAGGCCATTAGTTTAGATTAAAGTAGTTGTTTTGTCTCAGATAAATTATTAGAGTGCTCAGAGAAGGTCTGTAATTCTACAGTTACACAGTCAGGAATTATTGTGATCAATAATTCGTGTAGCAATAATAGTAAGATCTTGTAATCGTTTCTCCAGATTGATAATAATATTCTCTCCCCTCCCCGTGGACGTAGCCAAGTTGGTGAACCACGTAAATCTATGTTCTTGTGATTGCTCGCTTTTCTTATCAAGTCTTGTTATTTCTCTAACAAGTGGTATCAGAGCTCTGGTTGTTCCAGAGCTTTGGTTCGTGGTTGGAGGTTCAGGGATTCCGCTGCAGAGAACAAGAAGATGGGTCAAGGAGCATATTCGATCGACTAGTTCAATAGGAAGAATAGTTTTTCTCTCTGGCAGATCAAGATGAAGGCTTTGTTGATAGACAAAGATTTATGGGAACCGTTGGAGATTGCAATCAGGGAACGCAAGGATCTCAAGGGTAAGGCAGTCACCACAGAAGCTATCGCAGAACAGTCAGAGAAGGACAAGCAAGCAACAGCGAAGGAGGCGGCGGCATTGAAGAATTTAGATCAGAAGGCTCACGCCAAGATCGTCAAACAGTTGGATGATGAGATCCTAACCAATGTTGTAGGAACGGACTCCGGAAGCGATCTTTGGTTAATGTTGGAAGACATGTACATGACACGTTCATTGACCAACAAGCTATACCTAAAGAAGAAGCTGTATGATTGTCGGATGGCTGAAGGTACGCCCATAAATGATCATCTTGATAGATTTACTTCTGCATTACTTGAATTGCGTAATATAGGAGTAGTTGTGGAAGACGAGGATGCAGCCTTGCAACTTTTAGTATCTTTACCTATGTCTTATGTACATTATGTCGATTCGTGCATAAACCGTAAAGATGGTATCTCTCTAGAGGAAGTGAAAACTTCTCTCAAGACTAGGGAATTACGCCGAAAGGCGAGTGGGAATGAGGAAGGTACCCAGTCATCAGGTTTAGTTGCTAGTTGTAGTAACAACAGGGGTTCTAGTGGGAAAAAGAACAATAAAGGTAATTCTTCACACAAGAAGGGTCCGAAGCCTAGGGATATCTGTAATTTCTGCAAAGCGAATGGGCATTGGAAGTTCGACTATCCCAGAAAGAAGCACGGAAAGGCACCTGTCAGAGCAGAGGCCATGATGGCCAAGGATAGCAGTTCAAAAGAGGATTATGCTCTAGCTACATCAGAATCAGCACGTGCATCTGACGCATGGATTCTTGATTCAGGAGCATCGTACCATATCAGTCCTAGGAGAGAATGGTTTACTGATTACAGGCAGGTGGATGGTGGTGAAATAAGCATAGCCAACAGTGCAGTCTGCAAGGTTGTCGGTATCGGTTCAATCAAGGTCAGGACTCATGATGGTAAGTTTGTCACTTTAAACGAGGTTCGACACGTTCCGCTTATGACAAAGAATCTGATTTCTCTTAGTCAGTTAGACAGCAAAGGGTTCAGTTTCAAAGGTAAAGGTGGAGCAGTTAGTGTCTGCAACGGTTCAGAAGTGGTGTGCTGAAAGGCCTTAAGCGGGGCTCCTTGTATTTCCTCCAAGGAAGAACGCTTGCAGGGTAGGCTATGGTTGCATCATCAGAGGTGAACGAGGGAGATATGTCCAAGCTGTGGCACATCAGGCTCGGGCACATGAGCACTCGAGGGATGCATGAGCTGGCTAAACGGGATCTTCTATGTGACCATAAGGTCAAGGACCTTAAATTTTGTGAGCATTGTATGCTAGGGAAGATGAAGCGTAATAGTTTTCCCAATGGCATACATAACACAAAAGGTGTTCTGGATTACATCCACTCAGATTGTTGGGGACCTTCACGTCAGGAATCTCTAAGGGGGCATATATATATATATATTTCTTGTCTATTGTTGATGACTATTTAAGGAGGACTTGGGTGATTATCATGAAGCACAAGAATGAGGCTCTAAGAAATTTCAAGGACTGGAAGACAGTAGTGGAGAACCAGACAGAGAAGAAGATCAAGAAGCTCCAGACAGATAATGGTTTGGAGTTCTGCAGTACTGAGTTCGATACGTTTTGCAGAGAGGTGGGGATTTCTAGACATCTCACCATTAGAGGCACGCCACAGCAGAATGGTGTAGCAGAGCGGATGAACCAGACATTGCTTGAGAGAGCTAGGTGCATGATCTCTAATGCAGGGTTGTCTAAACGTTTCTGGGCAGAGGCGGTTAGTACAGCATGTTACTTGTTAATCGTGGACCTCATGCCAGTATTGGTCTCAAAGTTCCCCATGAGGTATGGACCGGTAAACCTGTTGATTATTCTATTTTAAGGGCTTTTGGGTGTACTGCTTATTATATGGATGATGGGAAGTTAGAAACTAGAGCTAGAAAGGGAGTATTCATGGGGTATGGAGATGGTGTCAAGGGATACCGTATCTGGTCTCCATCAGAAAATAGGGTGATTATCAGTAGGAACGTCGTGTTTGATGATAATTCTGTTATTAACCCTATTATGAGATCTACGATTGTTTCAAGTGTTGGCGGTGTTGATAAACAGGTGGAGCAACAAGATACTGAAGAGTTAGTTGTCCCATAATCAGATGTTGATCAGGATCCACCGATAGAGACAGATACTGAAGCACCAGAAAGTTCAAGTTCAGTTCCCGAGGAACATGGGTTAGCATAAGGAAGGTCTAGAAGATCTAATTTCGGGAAGCCTCCGGAGAGGTATGGATTTGAAGACATGGTGTCTTATGCACTGCAGGTTGCTGAGGAAGTGGAGCCGATCTTACGGAACCTTCTACTTTCAAGGAAGCAGTTACATGTTCAGAGTCATCTCAGTGGTATGCGGATATGGGTGATGAGATGGAGTCTCTTCACAAGAATCAGACTTGGGAGTTGACCACAAGGCCAGAAGGCAGGAAGATTGTGACTTACAAGTAGATCTTCAAGAAGAAGGAAGGGATGTCACCGGCAGAAGGGATCAAGTATAAAGCTCGCGTTGTTGTAAGGGGTTTCACACAGAGAGAGGGGTGGACTATAATGAGATCTTCTCACCAGTGGTCAGACACACTTCGATCAGAGTGTTACTAGCAATAGTAGCACAGAGGGATTTGGAGCTCGAGCAACTAGACGTCAAGACAGCTTTCTTGCATGGAGAGTTGGAGGAAGAGATATACATGACACAGCCGGAAGGATTCCAAGTTCCTAGTAAGGAAGATCAAGTTTGTAGGCTGAAGAAGTCCTTGTATGGACTTAAGCAATCGCCTAGGCAGTGGTACAAGAAATTTGACAGCTATATGATAGAGATCGGATACACGAGGAGCCTGTATGATTGTTGTGTGTATCACAACAAGTTGGTAGATGGGTCGTACATCTATTTGGTGCTTTATGTAGATGATATGTTGATAGCAACAGTTAAGAAGTCAGAGATTCAGAAGCTGAAAGGCTTATTATCCGCAGAGTTTGAGATGAAGGATTTGGGCAACGTAAAGAAAATTCTGGGTATAGAGATCTATAGAAACAGAACCAAACGAAAACTGTTCTTATCCCAGAAAAGTTACATCAAGAAAGTTTTAGAAAGGTTTGGTATGGTCGACAGCGAAAGCTATAGATACTCCGAGTGCAGCGAATGCACAGTTGTCAGTTGTGTTTGGGCCCAAATCAGTTGAGGAGAAAGAGTATATGGCTCGAGTACCCTATGCTAGTGCAGTTGGTAGTTTGATGTATGCTATGGTGTGCACTAGGACGGATCTTGCACAGGCAGTTAGTGTTGTTAGTCGGTTCATGGATAATCCGGGTAAGGAGCACTGGCAGGCTGTGAAGCGGATCTTTAGGTACCTTCGGGGTACCAGTGACGTCGGTCTCATCTATGGAGGTAGAGAAGAATGTGCAGTCGAGGGGTTCTCATATTCGGACTATTCAGGTGATGTTGACACAAGAAGATCGATGACCGGATATGTGTTCACGCTTGGTGGGTCAGTTGTCAGTTGGAAGGCTACATTGCAGGCGACAGTGACGTTGTCTACAACAGAAGCAGAATACATGGCATTGACAGAGTCCGCTAAGGAAGGAATATGGTTGAAGGGATTGATCAGCGATCTTGGGATACATCAGGATCAGGCTATTATTTATTACGATAGTTTGAGCGTGATTTGTTTGGCCAAGGATCAAGTTCATCATGAGAGGACCAAGCACATTGATGTCAGATATCACTTTCTAAGGGATGAGAAATGGGTAAAGGTGAAGAAGGTAGGGACGGCGGACAACCCTGCAGATAAGTTCACAAAACCCGTGACGGGAAGCAAGTTCCAACATTGTTTGGACTTGCTGAATGTTCGCAGCTATTAGGTAGCAGAAGAGGCGAGGGGGGAGAAAAGGTTTGTTGTAAAATGGAGATTCAAAGTCAAGGTGGAGATTGTTGGGTTAATTCCTTTGAAGTTGGGACGCCAAGTTAAAGGGTTAAGCAACAGGTATAATCTCGCAATTCCTAGGCAGCAGCACAGTAGGTCCGACCGGACCACGACAAGCACCCCGCCGGACCAAGGCCATATTCGGACGAATATGGTATGCCATTCGGACGAGAAGAGGCGAATCGGAAATTGGGTTTTTTGGAGCAGCAGTTATTCGGCCGCATAGAGGGTGGTTTCGGGCCAGAAGTCTGCTGCAGTCCCAGTTCCGCAGAAGGAAGGTTTTCGAGTCATTTTTGGACTAGATTTCCAAGTTCCTAGCATACTTTGAGATAAACTTTACTGGTATAAATAGATGCCATTAGTTTAGATCAAAGTAGTTGTTTTGTCTCAGATAAATTATTAGAGTGCTCAGAGAAGGTCTATAATTCTACAGTTACACAGTCAGGAATTATTGTGATCAATAATTCGTGTAGCAGTAATAGTGAGATCTTGTAATCGTTTCTCCAGATTGATAATAATATTCTCTCCCCTCCCCGTGGACGTAGCCAAGTTGGTGAACCACGTAAATCTGTGTACTTGTGATTGCTCGCTTTTCTTATCAAGTCTTGTTATTGCTCTAACAGTACTTTTTTATTGTAGATAAGTAAATTGAAGCAATGAAAATTGTACGTACAAAGAAAACCTAAAGGGACCAGCAACGCGATGGATTATAAATATGCCCACTAAAACGCCCATGGATTTTACCCGGCTAGGGAAGAAATGAGAAAACAAGAAAGCCTATAGGTTGACGCCACAAATTCCATCCCCAAAATCCTAATCTGAGAATCAAAGTATAACAGTTCACAGACCTGGTAATAAGTAGAAATGGAAGCATAGCTATCTAGCTTAGTACTCCATTCTTCCCAACATCAGAGTCTCCTTCGAAAAGTATGAGACACTTTTATTTCAGATCACTAAAAATAAATAAAGGACACTTATTTTGGGGATGGATGAGGGAGATTAAATTACTTACTCACAAAGTGACATTGATCATATTTTCTGTCAATCTAACATTACAAAGTATAAAAGAATTGCTAATGCTCTTTCTAGCATTTTCTTAATTGCACATTTGTTTTTAGGCAAAAACACAGATCCAATGCAGAAAAGGAACATAAAATTATGCAATTTACTTGAGGAAAACAAAAGATGGTGGCCTCAGATTCCACTCGTATCGAAGTATGTTTCATTTATAATACTCCCTCCGTCCCATTTCAAATTGCAAAAATAATACAATATTTGAATAAAACACATATTAAAGTTACAGGGAAAGAGAAATTACATACAACGATGAAATATGTTCAGGGAGATTTTAGGCAGGGTAACAACATACCAGATAAATGTATGGGGGTTTTAATAGGACATGAAGTAGACAAAAATGTTGTTTTTCACCTCAAAATAATTACAATTCTACACATCACATGTTCTTTATCAACATATATAGAACGTAATTCTATTCAAAGGATATACTACTTTCAAGAATGATAGATGAAGTTACCGGTAAATGTGGAGGCGGAGAGAAAATGGGGTTGGGTGGAATTTGCAACGCATCAATGGTTCCTTCCAACATTTCTACCACCTTACGTATTGACGGCCTTTCTGTTGGATTAGGTTGTATGCACCATAACCCCACTATTATCATCTTTCTTGCAATCTCGTTTTCCATAATCGGCATTCTCAAATCTTCCTCTAGCTCGAGCTGCTTGTAAATCCATTGTGGAAAGTATATTTCACTACTGTGATTAGGCCTAGTAATGATATTTTTCCTTCCACCGACCATTTCCAAAACCATCATTCCATAGCTATAGACATCTGATTTATGCGAGACTCCACCAAAGTTTCTATTGAACACCTCAGGGGCAATATAGCCAATTGTCCCTCTAGCTTCGACCATGGACATAATACTCTCTTCCCTTGAATGTATTTTCGCAAGCCCAAAATCAGATATCTTTGGACAAAAGTGTTTATTAAGAAGAATGTTATGTGGCTTTATGTCAAAATGCAAAATACGGGTGGTGCACCCACGATGCAAGTATTCAAGCCCTCGAGCTATTCCAACTGCAATTTCAAATAGTTTTTCTACTCCAAGATGTTGTTGTGTACCCTCCTTGGGTACATTATGATTTATGAATTTTTCCAAAGATCCATTAGGCATGAACTCGTATACAAGAGCTCTTTTTTTACCCTCGTAACAAAATCCCAAAAGAGCGACAATATTAACATGACTTGTCCTACCAATGCTTGCAACCTCATTGATGAATTCCTCTCCATTCCCTTTGGATTCCTTCAAAACCTTAACGGCCACAAGAGAACCATCTTGTAACATTCCCTTAAACACACTTCCGAAGCCTCCTTTCCCCAGTTCATCTTTGAATGAGTTAGTCATTTTCTTGATCTCGAAGAACTTGTATCTTTTTGGAGTAGAGAATCCATATTGAGTTATAAAGGCCTCAATCTGATTGTCATTCTTTGTTGATTTCCAAAACATTAATGAGTCAATAAATGAGGACTTCCGGCAGTAGAAGTATAGTATGATACACGCTATAGATCCACCTCCACATACAAGACCTATCCAAAAAAAAAAATGAGGGAGTATTTAGTAACTTCTCCAAAATTTGGACATTCATTTTGGGACAAAATATTTGCAATTTGGCATTCCTTTAAGGACGGAAGGAGTACTTCACACCGATAAAAAAGCATATTTTAGGTATTAAAATACTACTTCACACTGATCAAAATGAAGGTTGTAGTACTTATCATCCAACCTTCCCAAACATATGGAATTGGCTAAAAAAAATATACGGAAAAGGATGAATCAGATACCTACGGTAATCTTCACACCGATCAATGGTCTCGACCTTGCTGCATAAAAACACAACATGGAATTTTAGCTCGAAAAATCATACTGGACCGCACCAAACTGGTCTACTTCAGAAGCGTTATGAACGTTAGACTACGTAGCATAATTCAAAATCACAAGACTATGTTGACCACATCTCCTTATACCAATGATTTGAAAATAGAAAAAAATATGTTACTGATATAAAAAGATAGATTATTATAGACTACCTCCATACTTTCCATTTTAGTTTGTCCCAAAATAAATGTCGCATTACAAAATATAGGATATAAATTGTGGTGATCTTCCTATACTACCCATGTTAATAGACAACCATTTCAATGCCATGAGATGTGCTACTCTACCTATATGAATAGATTGTGGTAATCAAGGAAACATAACAAAAAACTTAAAAACATTGACTTGTCAAATGTGACATTTATTTCGAGACAGCGGGAGTAATAATTTTTTAATTAGATTTGATGATTAAATTATCATAAACTTTTTATCAACGGGAAACCTCCTGACTTCAGTAGTTAGAAGGGAGATCAGGGGTAGTGTACTGTCCTTAGGCATAACAGTCAGCAGCATGGCTCAATCTTCCTAAATTTCATCGATCTTTCTGGCTCAGGCCACACAACCAAAACACATCACTAAGCAAAACACAGATCAAGAAAAAATAGTACCCTTAGAGTTTGGACCTCTCGCAAAGTCCTACCTACCTTTTTTGAATGATCAAAACAATATACTTTTGACAAATTAGACTTCAATTTGGGCTTTGGAATATGAAAAACACATTTCAACTGACTATGAAAAATATATTTAGACTTTGACATTGGCTTTGTAATTGTTTTGAATATTCCGCCTCTCTCTCACAACCATAATTACTGAAATGGATAGGCAGAAGAAGACAATGCGCAATGCAGTCCAACTACCAGGGACCTCCAATCTGTCAGAAAGGATATACGAATACCGACTCACTAACTTGGTCCCCATTTAAGATGTGAATTTTGGTTGCAACTTAATCTAGAATGAGACAGACGAAAACGCACCTGAACAGTCACCAAAACGAATTCCGTCCCGGCAAAGGCAAGAATGTACAGAAGTATTGGTACCAGACCAACAAAACCCGTCCGATTCCTCACATTTTAAACAAGCCCCTACATCATATTTATATTCAACCCGAACCCCACTCGCCATCAATTCTTGCAACGATATCCTCTCACTTTCCTCAAATTCTCGAAAAAGTGTCCGATTAACCGGAACCCCTACGCTAATCTCACATGCCTGCACATCCGCAGAGGAAAATGTTTCGTTCAAATAAAAACCCGTTGTATCAGTATTTCCATTTCCAGAGCACCTGATGGTATCACGAGTTGGGATATTGAGACTAGGACAGGAGTAGTAGAGATCAAGAAATTGGACTTGGTCGGAATCGTAGCCAAACAGGGTGTCATTTAGGGTTCTATCAGTGGATACAACTGGGCAAACATTGTGACGGGCTATGGTTATTGTATGGTCATTTTGGTTGATTTCAAGTACCCTATAGATTTGAGAATTGATGACTATGGTGGTTGTGTTGTCTTGTACTAGTTCCAGACAATTGAGTTGGAATCCAGGGAGGCCGCAATTTGGATTCCGATTCTGTCCCCAGAAGGGATACCCAATTCGTTGTATATTTTGGCCACAACTGTAGAGATTGGCGCAATTGGGTTCAAACTGTTGTTGAGAAAGAGATGTTGGGACATAGAAGGATATTAATATTGTGGTGAGGATGAAGGAGGTAAGTTGAGGAGGAGGAGGAGGAGGAGGAGCTAGCATGGTGTGGAGGTTTTGAATTTTAGACGTTGGAGATCAATTGTTTTGTAGCAAAGAATATGATTATGATGTTCTTCGGAATTTTCCTTGTGGGAGCCACCAAGGAGTAAAGTTTTGACTTTTCATTCTATAAAAGTTAAGGAAGTGATAGTCTTGACTCTTGATGAATGAGGTTGACTAATTAGGGAGGGTTTGGAGCAGCTGGTTTTCTCGACCCCGTTCCTACTTGACACCCCTAAATCTCAAACTCATCCACCGTAATTAAGCTAAAATCCAGCCCTCAACCCGACCTGTTAATTCTAAAAGAGTTGGTTTTTGGGGAAACTAGTTCCTCCATAAGTTATAAAAAGTCCTATTTTTATAAGGGTTAAAGTTTCTTAAACCCTAAGAGGCCTAAACCCTAAACCTTAAACCCAACTAAACCCTAAACTTTAACCCTTATAAAAATAGGACTTTTTATAACTTATGGAGAAACTAGTTTCCCCCAAAATTTTCTCATTCTAAAATTTGTAAGAAAATTAACATACAGTTATCAAATGCTATTTTTTCTTTTTATTTTTCCGTTAAAAATATGGAGACCAATAATATTATATATATATTCTCTCCGTCCCACTAGAATTAGGACAAATTTCTATTTTGGGTGTCCCATTAGAATTAGGACAACCCAAAAATGGAAATATTTTATTTAATGGGACCCACATTCACACTCACAACAACTTTCCACTGATTATTCTCTACCCCACTTTCTCTCTCCCATTTCACTTTTCACAACACCTACTCCACTAACACTTTTTCCTTAATCCCCGTGCCCAACCCAAAAATCCTAACTCTGGTGGGACGGAGGGAATATATATATATATATAAACACATTACACTACCAAACATAAATATTAGTAACATAAAAAATTGTCATTATATAAGAAAATTTTTGGATCGTGATAATAAAAAATATCAACCAACTAACGAAGAATATATAGCCTCCTAGTGTTATTGATGCGAATTTTATTTTAAAAAAAAAAAAAAAAAAAAAACCCTTTGTGCAGATACATAATTGCTAAGAAAATGAGAGTCCAGGCCAAAAGTGGGAAAAGTAAAATTCTAGGCCCTCAAGTGATATAACACATAAAACCTAGGGTCATAAAATGAGAAAACCTAAACTATAGGTCCCCAAGTTATATACCAATAGTTCAACATGTGGGAGAAAAAAATTGGTTCCCCCCCCCCCCCCCCCCACAGAGATCATTCAGCAGGCTATTAAGATTACAGAATACCAATTTTATGCAAAATAATAAAATAAAATCTAATGATGCTACTTTCATAGCCCCATGACTTGAACATGAAATTTCCGAATGTATTAATCCATAGAAAATAAAAGTGATTATGAAAGAGAGAAAGAAACAAACATAACAAAATGATACTTCTTAATAATGTCAGGAGATAAAGAAACAAACTGATTATGGATCACAGTTTCTTACCTCTTTCTTTGCTGTTGCTACTCTACTCATTTGGTCCAGTTCAAACTTCTAAAAAAATCTGCAATTCAATGGCAACAATAAGTCGTGATATTTGTCACTCACTGGTGCTATACCTTATACATCGAACGAATAATGATACAGCTCACGTATGTTACACTTACACAGATTAAAGGAGCATATATTTAAATGATATTTGGTCAAGTTTGTACATTTTTACCTACTCGTGCTGTGGGTTTCCAGAACATTATATTCTGGGGCCTGATAACTAGTGATCCTTTCATCATTAAATATACTCTGCTTCACAGTGCAATTTGTATCATACACAAAAGGGATAATCCCTCCGTCCCAAAATAAGAGTTGCCTTTGACAAGTCAAGCTTTTAAAGGATGTATCATAATATACTCCCTCCATCCCATCTTATACTTCAAAAATTTCCTTTTGGGTGTCCCATTCCCATCTTATACTTCAAAAACCCAAAAAGGAAAGTTGTACTACTGCTTTATTTAATGGGCCTCACATGTCATACTTACAATTCATACACGTTATGGAGTTGAATTTAAACAAGAGCTGAGAAAAATTGAGTTGACGATTGAGTAAGAAAACACTAGGAGTACAAGTTAACTCAGCTTTGTTCCTTCTCTCTTCCAATTACTAGGGGACGACTAAGAGTTTGTAATGCAAACTGAGGACTTTAGATGGGGACACCCATCTTAAAACACATGAAAAAGCACAATTAACTGCAGAGAGCTGAGGTAAACAGGTGCCAACAACGAGTAAGGGTAGGTGTGAGATGCAAGGGACATCAACTCCAGTTTGTGTATTCATAATTACACACAAAATTTTAAAATAAGCCAAAACTAGTGGTAACAAGACATTTAGCCAGTAATATGTTTTAGGTAACTTTCCTAAATAAGGGGGGAGGGGAGGAAATGAAAGCTCTCTGTGCACGTAAAGATGATTATTTATCAAAGATGAGAAAGCAAAACATACCGTGACTTGGGCAGGCTATGGTCAAGGATTTATCAGGGAAAAAGAAAACAAATTGCACAATAGAATCTGTTCCACAAACCCCTCCGAAGCCTCACAGGCGGTCAAGTCATGTGTATTGTAATCCACATCAAAACCCTGATTCAGAGCAGCCTGTAGAGTGGTCGTCCCCTTCCTTAACTCCTCATAAGCAACCTCCATAACTGGTACATAAGCTTAATAGTAACAACCCTTTCAACTTGAAATCTGCTCTTTAGCTACAATTACACCCCTCTCTCTTGTACAATTGACCTGACATGTAATATTACTGGCCAAGACATCTCCCAGTGACAGAGAACTGCATCCATAAAATATATTGAGCTTGTGTATGATTCTAATTTTATGAGTTGAACTGAATTGACTGATTACGTACCCGAAAATGTCGCTCGTAAGTGGAAAATACACGACACCCCAGTTATGTGAAGAGAATATTGCTGATCACCTGAAGGCAATTGAGTCCACAGATGTAAGAATAAATTAGTGAATTGTTCATTATCAGTACTGCAGTAAGGTGATGGAACGATGATTAGGAACAGAACAATGGTATAAATGAAGAGAAAGAACAGAGGACTCATCAAAATGTTGAGAGCCTGGCAGATGAGATTTCTTGATGGGATAATGATATGTATAGTGAAAACTCATAGTGAAACTCTGTAATTCGTTGGATTGTAATAAATCTTTGTGAACCCCAATGATAAAAACTCATCCAACGGATTATAGAGTTTCACTATGAGTTTTCACTATGTGTATCATTGTCCTTCATGATGTTGTCACTTTCATAGAAGATTTTACTCTGCTACTCTTTCATATTTCTGCCTTATTTTATTTTGTAATTTTTCTTCAACAACTGTTGCAGAGTAACTTCTGCTTCAAACCCCCTAATCACTTGGACCCTGAAACATGGCATGGCAAACATATACTTGTATATTATTACTGAAAAAGACAAGCTAACAGTCCAAATGCAAATGAAACCAGGCCATATTACATAAACTAAGAGAAAAAGGACCATACCTTATGATATATATATAGAGAGAGAGAGAGTGTGTGAGAGAGTGACCATTGAGGTGCCTTAAAACCCACCATTGACGGCTACCAAAGCAATCATACAGCAGAAAGTAACTCCAGCATATTCTATTATCTTTTAGTGTCGTTAGAACTAGTCTTTCTCGAAAAATAATCTACTTTCTATATTGAAAACTTAATGATAAGACAATAACAAATGTCAATTCAATATTCATCACTTATATTTCATCATTAGAACAAACTTAAGAATACAATCACTAGAAGATTTTTGAGTCTCACAAGCACATACTTGTTGGTCTTAGTTAAATAAATCAGAGTGAGCTTGTCATTTGAAGTGGGATCGGATAGTTATACGTACAATTGTATACTACATTGATGCTGTAGAAGTATTGGTATTTGTTGTTGGCCGCGAAGGAGAACGGAAGACGGGTCTTTCTGGAACTTCCAAAGCTTCAAAGCTTCCTTCCAACATCTCAATCACCGATTCATCGATGGTCTTTGAGATGGATCAGTCTGTATGCACCATAACCCCACTAACATCATCTTCCTTACAATTTCACTTTCAACCATTGTAATTGGCCCTTGCTGCTGCAATTGGAGGTCTTCATCTTGCTCAAGCCGCTTGTATATCCAATTAGGAAAATACATCTCGCTACTGCGAACTACTTCAGCATTATTATTGTTATTTCTTCCCCCAACTATTTCAATGACCATCATTCCATAACTATAGACATCAGATTTATCAGAGACTCCACCCAAGTTTCTATTAAAGACTTCTGGAGCAATATACCCAATAGTTCCTCTTGCTTCCATCATGCTTACTTTACTCTTTTTCTTGGGGTAGAGTTTAGCAAGCCCAAAATCAGCTAATTTTGGGCAGAAATCTTCATCTAGAAGGACGTTGTGTGTCTTTATGTCCAAATGCAGAATACGTGTGTTGCACCCACGATGCAAGTATTCAAGTCCTCGAGCTATTCCAAGAGCAATTTCATATAATTTTTCAACTCCAAGACGTTCACTAGGTTCCTCACGATCATTCCCGTATATAAACTTGTCTAAGGACCCATTGGGCATAAACTCATATATAAGAGCTCGTTTACGACCCTCATAACAAAATCCCAGAAGAGTGACAATGTTAACATGAGAAGTCCTCCCTATGCTTGCAACCTCATTCATAAATTCATCGCCATTACCTTTGGAAGCATTCAAACTTTCACTGCCACAAGATGGTCATCATCTAACTTTCCTTTATACACCTTCCGTAACCTCCTTTACCTAGTTCATCCTTGAAGGAGTTGGTCATTCGCTTGACATCTAAATATCTGTATCTTTTTGGAGTAGAAGCTCCATATTGTAAGATGAATGCCTCAACTTTGTCGTCAGTCCCTCTTTTCCATTTCCAGAAGGAACCTGAGGCAGAGGATGAACCCTTCTTTCTTGTATAAAAGTAAACTATGACGTAACAGGTCAACATCGCAAGAAAACCTGCTCCAATCCCTACAATGAAGGTACCAGTGAGGACAACTTGTAGGAAATATATGGTCACCCGTTAAATTAATTTCCATATAAAATTGTTGAAATTAAAAGAAAATGGTACCTATACCGATCTTCCAAGCCTGGTTAGGATGGTTAGGGGTCACAGACACTGCAAGCAAAATGTTAAGGTATACACATTAGAAATCAAGTTATACGGATTATTTGAATACGGTTATATGATAAGTTTCTAATGCATCATACAAAAAAAGGGTCGGTTACCTGAGTTTTACAAATTTACACCATGTTTCAATTGATTATCCACTTTGTCTTCATTACAACCTGATTCCTAGGTTTATAAAAAGGGTGCAATGTGATATAAATGGATGAAATGTTAATTTTTTAATGAAAATGGATGGAAATCTAATGAGCTTCTTCTAAAATTGCACCCTCCAACTCAACTTAATCACATGTTTACCCCATAATGGATGGAAAATCAAACTAGCTTTGTTACATACTCCCTCCGTCCCAGCAGAAGTGTCACTTATTTCCCTTTTGGTCCGTCCCAGCACAAGTGTCACTACCCAAAATGGAAATGTTTTAATATATTTATATTCAACCAACCCCACCATTTAACCCCACTCATTCTCTCTCTTCATTTTCCACCACTCATTTTATTCAACCAACACTACTATTTACCCCACTCATTCTCTCTCTTCATTTTCTACCACACACCTACTACCTTTTCTTAATCCCCGTGTCCCAAAAATTGGTGACACTTCTGCTGGGACGGAGGGAGTATACAATTTGGGGTAAAAATGTGACGTATGTTCCGCTGAAGGGTGCGCATGCAATTTTAAAAGAAGCTAGTTAGATTTTCCATTCGTTTTCATTTAAAAACTAGCATTCCATCCATTTTTATATCACATTGCACCCGTTTTACAAACCTACGAATCGAGTTGTAACGGAAAAAAAAAAGTGGATGACCAATTAAAACACGGTGTAAAACTCAGGTAACTAAATTGCAATTTGCCCTAAAAATTATATACCTTGAGAACTATTTAAGAAGAAACTGGAAATATAGAGAAGCAAAAGCACAAAATTATAAACTTTGACTTGTCAAGTATTCCATACATCCCATTTTAAAGCTTTTAGCTCGACTTTGCACGCTTATTAAGGAACCAATACAAAATGGGCAAACATTTATAGTGAGTTAAGGACATAATTGTCCAAAACAATATTCATAATTCAAGTGGGTGAAAAGTAGGTTAGGTAAGTAGCAGTTTTCTGTTTATTTTTTGTAATTAAAAAAATTTATGAGGACAAAGTTGTCCACAACACTGTTCATAATTTCCAACTATCACAAAGCAAAGCAAGAGCCTTAAATCGAGACATACCGAAAAGGAAAGTAAGAATCTTAAATTGGGACGGAGGAAGTAAGTGTTATCACTTTGGACACAGAGAGCATATGACATCTAGTTATCACATTTGCTAAAGCTAGACTAGAAGAAACTTAAGAGCACTCCATTACTATAGCACAAAAACTTGGATTTGCTTTCAAGCACTACTCAGTTTGCTTTAGCAACCATGGTTCACCGGAAGGAAAATGGTCAGAACAGAATGGTCATCGCGACCGTATTTTAAAAGCACTTGGAATTAAATGGAGCAGTTAACATAAGCATTTGGTTTGTCCTTGAGACAAGACCAACCCATTTTGTGGTGATTAGTGTTTAGAAAGATATCCAACAATGTCTATGAAATGAAATACTTGTTAATGACCAAATTACGAATTTTCATTAGATGAGTGAAAGATCTGGGATTCAGTAGAAGAATGGGTAATTGGAGATACAGACTACTGGATGAGGATACTTTTGTCCAAGAAAAAGTGAGAAGACAGGTCAAAGGAATGTCCACTCAACTATAGACCAATATTGCCGAGCCAAACACAAACTTAGATGGACTGAACACATACAAGATATGACATCGTGCGTGTAATGTGTTCATGACATGGTTCAGATTGATGGGACTAAATTAAGAATGTTACAAAACTAGAACTGCAGACAAAATGTCAGAATCATGAGGATTAAAAACTAAGCAAAAATTGGACAGGGTTCACGGCATCAACTACTAGTGTCCATAGTAGAAATAATGCTCTCCGTCCCCAAAAAGTTGTCCCATTTTCCTTTTTGGTATTTCCCAAAACGACCGCCTCATTTCTTAAAAGGCAGTAAATGTAGTGCAATTTCAAAAAGGTACAAGCAACTAAAATATGAGCACAAAAAGTTTGACAAGTCAAATAGGTAATGTTTCTGAAATGGAGGGAGTAACACAAATAGGGAAAACTCTATAGCACAATGATTGGGGTATCCAAAGTCATTATCTAAATCTTTGGTTGAACTTCAACTAGTAGACCGAAAAAGGTCAGTAAGTAGAGTCTTTGATTGAATCTGGCAGACTAGCAAAGACCTAGATATGCAATTCCAATTATTTGACAACATGCATTCATATGAGATTTATATAATGTAGACATCTTGTACAAAGAGGTTGCTTACCAGAGCATAGGTCAGTTGATGTGTTACCATCATTGCAAAAACACAAGAACTTGTTGGACCATCTATTAAATCCACAACTCCCATTAGATTTTTCACAAGCTCTGCACTCCAATGAAGGCTGCCAATTCAGCATGAACCCTTGATTAATGCCCGTCCGGTAAGTACTATTCAGATTGTTAACATCAACTGAACTACTCATCACCATCACAACCACATTATCCTCGCAGTAGTCAGGCCAACTAAAATTTTCGGGCTCAGAACCCATCAAAGAAACATAGGATTGATTTGGACTAGATGCCAAGCATTCTATGGAAGATCCAAAAGGAAGATGAGAACTACAATTGAAGTAGAAACTAAGGTTCAAACTCGAGCTATAGGGATAGAGTGGTAAGTTACTTAAAGTAAGGTTGCGACGTGCCCTAGGGCAACTTTGGTTGAGAACATCAATATCACCCATGGTGAGGATATTATAAGAATAATTTATTTTCTGAATGTGGAAGTTTGAGTTTTTAAGAAGCGGTAAGGTGGGAACTCCTGCTCTCGACCAGTTGAGGCCAAAGCCTGGATAGCCACAATATTGGCTCAAAGAAGTGTTATATTGTAGCCAGAATGGATAGCGAACATTAAGGTCACCACAACTAAATGAAGGGCAATGCGGGAGATATGTATTTCTTATTTTGCTGCAGTTGTTCGAGGTGAAATTTGGAGAAGGTGAAAATTCTGTTCCGTTGTCATTGAATCTGACAAAGCTGCAAAAAGCGAAAGATTATAAGCTGATGAAAAGAATAGCATTTACAAGAGACTCGGTTTAATAGATGAGCAGATATCCAAGAACTCAGCTGCAATGCAGTATATTTGGCATTATACTCATAGTTTCCACTCTCGTTATGTATTCTCCTCCCCTCTCGTAATAAAGCTAATTCCAATATTACATGAAAGATATTTGAGGTTTATTTGTCTATGTTTGCTGTCATGTTATTGGTAGATACTCATAAAGGGTGTTACATGTAAACACCTAAAGAGACAGGGTAGAAATTATAGTTACATGATTACTCTTATAAATTTGCAGAGACTTCCAGGCCAGGTTACTACGCCCTTTTGTTTTCCTCTCGTGTCTTCTGTCTTCTCTATGCAGATTTACACCTCTTTCATCACAAATGCAGAGGATAGGCCTTTATGCAGTTCAATTGGATTACTTTCCAGAGAGGGACAAACACTCTATGCTAATCGTTGCTTCATTCCTTATCCAAAAAACAGTTTACCTCCAACTGACTACCACCTTCTTTAAAATAACAATCAACTATAAGTGTCCCTCTTTATAACATTTCCTAACGGCCAAGTTTAGATTATACTTCCTCCGTCCACAATCAATTTCCTTGTCTTTAAGTTGCCAAAAAAAGATGTTCGCTTCTCATTTCATTGGGTAAAAGAATAAAAAATGTCCAAATTTTTTGTTTTGCATTAAACTAACTTTATCCAAAAAGAAACAAGAATCTTATTTGTGGGATTTAACTCCAAACACTCCCTATAAAGTATTAAAGTGTAGTACTCCCTCCGTTTCATTTTAAACTTCAAAAATTTCCCTATTGGGCATCACATTTTATACTTCAAAAATCTAAAAAAGAAAGTTTTTTATACTTCTTTATTTAACAGGCCCACATGTCATACAACAACAATCCACAAACTATTCTCAACCCCACTTTCTCTCTCATACCTACTTTCTATACTCACAACATTCTACCCCACTTTTCATATTTTATACTCCAATAAAACATTCCACTCTTAACTCTTGAGCCTAAATTTTTTTGAATCATAAAATGGTACAGATGGAGTATATGCCTCAAGCTAGAGCTCTATCATTAACCAATTAAACAAGAGAATGCTTAAAATGATATTGATTGGCTAGAACTCTTTGGCATGTATCATTAACCAATTAAACAAGATGTGTTAAAAAAGTTACTCCATCCATCACAAAAATAGTACTAATAATAATCTGACATAGGTTTTTGGAGAGATAAAAGATGCTTTGGGAAAAGAATAGATGAAAAAGTATGGTTGGACGGGAAGGACTTAACCCACCTACGAGTTGACTGCTGAGCCGTATGAGAAGATCTGAATATTTATTTGGTCAATTCATCTCATTAGAATAGGGCTACTTAATGGATCCACTTACTTAATTAGTTTCGATGTATTGGATGTATCTATATTTATAGAGCCCCGGCTAACTCCGTGCCAGCAGCCGCGGTAAGATGGAGGGCAACAAGTTACCAATAACATTAAATAAAGTGAAAGGCTCCCGTGTAGCCGGAGCGCATATTGGTCATGGGTAGGCCTGGCAAAACTAACCCATTACCCATGAACCCACCCAACCCAATCCGTTAATTACCCAACCCAACCAAATAATAAGTTTGGGTTAAAACAGGTCGCCCACTCCAACCCATTAACTTTAACAGGTTAAAAAAGGTTGACCCATCCAACCCATTCCAACCCATCAATTTCTGTATACAATCAAGAGCCGGCTCGGCGATCTTGAGATTAGCAGAGGCGCAAGCATTAATAAAGGGGCTCAGAATAAGCTCCGATTCGGCGATAGATAATTTGGTGGTGCCGGAGTCTTGTAAGACGCCGGGAAGCGAGGAAGCGTCCGGTTCCGATTGTTCTTCGGGGGAAGTTGGGGTTAAAGGTGATTTGTAAACGGAAGTGATTCGTTCAATGACAGATTTGGATTCATGGACTAGCTTCGAATGTTTCCGCCAAGAGCCGTTCTTGATGATCTTCTCTAGGGCTGGAATTAGAAGCTGGTTAAGACGGGAATCGGCTTCCGAAGAAGCCATTTCCCTGGAGAGTTGGGAGTGGGTGAGCTAAATTGAGTAGATCTGCGTAGATAATGAGAAGTTCCGGTGGATTTTTATGGTGTTTATAGTGTAGTTCACGGTGGTTGAAAAAGTGGTTTCCGGCGGTGATTCCGGCGTGGGAGAAGTGGGGGTGAGTGTGAGAGAGTAATTTGGTTTAGATCGCGTTTGGATCGTCTTTTTTTTTTTTTTTTTTTTTTTTTTTTGCTTTTTTTTCTTTTTGGATTCAAGTTGAAGTATAGTGATGTGAATTTACATAAAAGGGTCTGGATCTAGCCGATGTTACCGTTAACCGTTTGTTTGATGAGTGTAAATTTTGTGATGCTAAGTATATTGATTGTATATGCAATGAGAGTATGCTACATGCCTACAGATTGTGGTGCTGAAAAAGTGGGCGCCCACACACGGGGGAGGAAAAAAAAGTATTTAAAAAAAACGATGGGTCGACCCATTAGTGACCCAACCCGTTTGACCCGTTTCTTAAACAGGTTGTAATGGGTTGGACCCGTCTCAACCCGCCAACCCACTTTAACCCAACCTAACCCAACCTGCATAATTGCCAGGCCTAGTCATGGGTTGAAAACAGATAGAACATAGGCAACAGTCGGGACAGCTCAGCTGGTCAGTCCACTTCCAAGAAGCCAATGCCACATAAGCAGGCGTATTTTTCCTTGGCAATGGAAAATTTGCCCACCCGCTAACCCAGACCTTTCCACCACAGAGCGCATTTCGTGTTGTGACCGTAAAATTACTCTAAAAAAACACCTCCAATTTTAATTGTGTCCACAAGCTTTTTTTCTTTTTGTTTTTACAATAAACTATTTACAAAAAGACAATTATTGTGCAAGGGAGAGAGTAATTTTAATCGACCAATAAAACTGGAGCTGGAAGTTGCTTGTTCCTATTTGATTAATTGTTGATAGCAAGACTGATATAACTGTGAGGTTCAATATTCAATCCAAAATTATGTGCTTAAATACTACCTCCGAGTATATGTCCACCTTTCCTTTACAGTCTGTCCCAGAGTATATATCAAATTCCTAAAATAGCAAAGAATCTTTACTATTTCTCCACTTCATTCTCTCTCATACTTACTTTTATATTCATAACACCAATCAACTTACTATTCTCTCCCAGTCATTTTCTCTCCTACTTTACTTTTATACTTACAACACTTACCTCACTTCCACCCGTGCAAACGAGAGGGTGGGCATATACTCTGGCGGGACGGAGGGAATAGTTAAATTAGATTTATGACCGACAGCAGACGAAATATTTGGGGATTTGATTCAGATTTACCTAGTGTTGGGTGATGGGCAGAATATAACAACATAATCGCCGCCTTCACAGGTGAACGTACTGGTGGAATCGCCGAACGGAAAAGTCAGAGCACTGGGACACTCGCTTTTGAATAGCCTTGAGTAGTTCGTCGGTCCGCACGAAGGGCTGCTGCTGCCGGCGTCAATGCAACAATACTCCGACGTGTTGAATGCCTCGCACGCGCTACTGCACGCAATGACTTTCCCTCCATTGTCCTTCACCGCTAACGCCGGCGGACACGCGCCGTTAACGTCCGCCTCGCATCCCGTCGATGAGCAGTTATGAAGATCGTTGCCGTCGCCTTGCGGCAACACAAGTATAGGAAGATTGAACCCGTCGACCAGTCTAATGGAGTAGGTATCAGGCCCGAAGTAGCCGTCTAGATTGAATTGAGCCACCGTGTTGGCGCGTTGACTAGACGCGCCATTACATTCGATTTCTCCGGAGCCGCAATCGCCCGTTTGGCAGGTGAAGTTTCCGGTGGAGTTTTGAGTCCGTCCCCATATCCGGCCGCCCCAAAAAGATGGAGCCTCCGCGGTTGAGAACCGGCCCGGTGGGAGGGCAAAACCGGAAGTCGATAGTGCCGGTGAAATTGCTGGCCAACTGGTCTGGTTACAGTTGTTTAGTATTCTAAATTTTGTTGCAGATATTACGCCTACAAAAAAAAAAAAAAAATTGTTGGGTAAAAGATGATATGAAATTCATATTAGATAAATGATGCAAGATTAATTTAATAAATGATGAAGATTTACCTTACCTTGTAGAAAGAATTGTGATAAAATTGCGAATGTTAGAGTTGGGATGCGAAATGAGAACTTGAGTTGTGCCATTTGAGTGATTGTCTTTTGAAATTGGTGGAGCACTTAGTGACTAATTAATTTCAGAAAATTTTGGTAAAAAATCATGTTTTAAATATACGGATTTAGTGTTTTAAAGCTTAAACCGGTTGTTTTAAAGTATAAACTTGTTATTTTATTTTCTTGATATTATAAAGCCTAAACACGTTGTTTTAAGACCTAAACTTGCCATTTTATATTTTTTTATTTTAACTAGTTAATTTAAGGGTGAAATAATATAAATAATGTAGACATTTTATAACTTATAGAGAAACTAGAATCAGTCAAAACGTATTCAATCAATCTACTCTCTTTAAAGATAGATCTTAAATTGGTCCCAAAATATATATTCTTTCAGTTTCAAAATAATTGTAATTTTTTAAAAAAAATCACACATATTAAAAAATATAATTAATAAATATTTAATAGACCAAATCAGTAAATTACCTTTAAAAAATTTCAAGTATTTAAGTAACTAAATATTTTTTTTTACTATTGCAGCTTTATAATCATATTAGATATAATTGATAAATAAGAGTAAAGTAAAGATTTTTAAAAGATAGCATAACAACAAGAATTTTAAATAATATTAAACTTTTTAAACTACAAATATTTTAGGCCATTTTAAATATCAACTTTTATCTGCCTTAACCTATATACTTATCACAAAAAAAAACAATAAACTATATATTTATTTGGAGCTGGTCTCCTGTGCAACCGCCGCACATCGTGCGACGGCGTACGGCCGACACTATTTTTTATTTTTATTTTTTATTGCCAAGTTTTTTTTTTGCCACCCCCAACTTTTTTTCCTCCCAACAAAATTAACACTTATTATAATGAAATGTAATACTTTTTTTTTCTTCAAAATGTACCACAATTTTGCTACAATAGTTTAAAGATAACATAAAGATTGACAACTAAACTAATGTCATACTTTTTATATCGGAATGTAACACTCTTTTTTTCAAATGTAACACTTTTTTTTTTCTTCAAAATGTGCCACAATTTTGCTGCAATAGTTTAAAGATAACATAAAGATTGACAACTAAACTAATGTTACACTTTTTATATAGGAATGTAACACTCTTTTTTTCAAATGTAACACTTTTTTAAAAAAATTAACATAAGATTGACAAACTAAACTAATGTTACATTTTATAAAAAATGAATGTAACATTTTTTTTCTCAATTGTAACAGTTTATATTCTTAAATGTAACATAATATCTTAAATGTAACATTTTTTTATTGAGAAAGTAACAATTGAAATACAACTCGATTATATATATGAATTTTTACTCTTTTTTAAAGAAGAAAATTAACATTTACTAAATAAAAATGTTACATTCATCTATATAGAAAATTATAATTATAAATTCACTTTGTTACACTTAAAATATTACTTTTTCTAACCACAAAAACTATCAAACAATTTAAATTTTCTTATAAAAATGCTGTTACATTTTACTGTAAAAGGGTTACTTTTTGAATATGAAACTGTTACTTTTATCATAACAGAGTGTTACATCTCAGCTGACAAAGCAACTCAAACTTTTTGTGTGTAAAAAATATGTTTTTTAAAAAAAAAATCATATCATGACCTATGTAGTTTTATTCGTCTCGTCGAGACGAACACAATGGTATTTTTAAATTTTTTTTCTGAGTTATAAATATTAAGATATACTCCCTCCGTCCCAGAGTAAGAGTCCTACTTTCCATTTTGGTACGTCCCAGAGTAAGAGTCCTATTCCTAAAATGGCAAAGAATCTTTACTATTCACCCCACTCATTCTCTCTCATATTTTACTTTTATACTCACAACACCAATCAATTCACTATTCTCTCCCACTCATTCTCTCTCCTACTTTACTTTTACACTCACAACATTTACATCACTTCCAATATTTATTAATAAGCGTGCAAATGAGGGGTATGACTCTTACTCCAGGACGGAGGGAGTAACATTTTAAAGTTAATGGAGTTTTTTTTTTTAACTTGTCACGTTTCGCACTGGGAGTGGAGGAGCGCTGGCGGGCGGGTAGAAAAGGCGGGTCGGGTGGGTTTGACTCGCGGGGCATGCCCGTCGCACGGCGTACAACCGCCGCGTACAAGAATTTGTCATTTATTTGCGAGGGAAAAGATTAAAAACAAAAATCACTCCTTTTGGTATGATACAAAATATATTCATGATATCAAATCTCCACGTCATAATACGTATCATTTTTTATTTATTTTGGTTATTTTATTGAACAATTATCAGAATTAAAAGTTAATTAGCTTGATAAAATTTTGGGTCAGTCTCCTGTGAGACAGTCTCACGTCTTGAGACATCTCACAGCCCAGCCCAGCCCAGCCGCCGAGCCAGCCTATATATATATATATATATATATATATATATATATATATATATAGATAGATAGATAGATAGCAAATTACAATCATATATGCACGGTGTTACACTTTAATTATTACTTTTTCTAATCACACAAATATCAAACTATTTATATTTTTTTGCAAAATTGTTGTTACTTTTAACAATAAAAGTGTTACTTTTTGAAGATGAAACAGTTACTTTTATTAGAACAGGGTGTTACATCTCAGGAGACGAGCAGCCGAGTTTTTTTGGGTTAAAAAGTATGGTTTTTTTACAAAAAATAAAAAATCATATCATAACATATATAGTTTGATTCGTCTCGTCGAGATGAACGCAACGGTATTTAAAAAAAAAAAAAAAAAAAAAACTTCAAAATCACAATACTCCCTCTGTCTTTTTAGTCTGTTCACTTTTGGTCAACGGGAGTAAACTTTGACCAAACATTTAATGTCAATCTAACAATCCTAATAAAAATTTAAAAACTATTATTGACAAATTAAATGATTATTTATCAATTACAATTGTTAGAATTTCATTGGGATGATTAGATTGACATTAAATGTTTGGTCAAAGTTTACTCCTGTTGACCAAAAGTGAACAGACTTAAAAGACGGAGGGAGTATATTGCATTTTAAAGTTATTGAGATTTTTTTTAAAGTGCGACACGTGTAGGGATGGCAATTTGTCCGAACCCGCTCCGTATCCGGGACGATCCGCTCCGCAGCGGGGCGAGTTTGGTAGCCTTTTTTCTAAACCTGGTGGGTCACGGGTCGGGTTCGGTTTCCCATCTCAACCCGAGCCCCGTATACTAATATATGTACTTAATTACTATAATGTCCCTAACTCATTTCAATTATTACCCTCACTCCTTAGTCCCTATATCGGCATTACAATACAACCCAAACCCACGCGGCTTTTCTCTCTCAAGTCTCAAATCGATTTCCTAGGGTTAGAGAGTCTGAGATGCGGCGTTAGAGAGAGAGACATCGACATCCATGGCGATTTCCACTCCGCCGGCCGCCGCTTCCAGGTCTTCCTCCGGCCGCCGCTTCCAGGTCTTCCTCCGGTGAGACTCAAGGGTTAGAACGATAAGTATCTCTCTCTCTCTCTCTCTCTCTCTCTCTCATATGTCGATTTATCAATTTCTAGGGTTAGAAATTCAGTAATGTTCAATTAAGAGGAAAAATATCGAGCTAAATTGAATTGAGCGAACATTTGGGGCAAAATTAATTGTCGACGCCGGAGGGTATTATAGTTGTGGTTCGTTCTCCAAAGAAATTGATTTTGGACCATGTGGTGCGGGGCGCTGTTGGGTTTCGTAGTAACATGCGCAGCGGAATTAAGCATTTAAAATTTTCATGAAACCCAAAGCCATAGATCCGTTCATATGATTATATCAAATACACGTAATATGAATACTAGAATACTAACCCTTAAAGCCTTCGATTTTGCAACCATTGAATCTTGGTGGAGACTAGAAACTTGATCATGAATCAAAACAGGAACACGAACTTTGAAGATGATAAGTTTCACCCTCTAGCGGTATCCACACCACGAACGAATATCAAGAATACTTTATTTCTTAGAACAAGAAATAAACCCTCTCAAACCCTTGGAGGCACTCACAAACATAACATAATGCATAGGACTGATTAGAGTAACTAGAGGGGAGTTTTATACTTGTTTCACCTATTCCAAATAGGTAACAAGTGACCAAACCCGTAAGAAAACGGAACAGGAAAGTTCTGTGCATAAACCCTAGAGGTCCGCCTGGATCTTATAAGAGTCCGCCCGGACCCTCCCAAAGATCACCCCGGGTCCTTTAGGAGGTCCGCCCGGACCACCCCTTTTTCCGGTTTTCTCCTCTAAATTCCTAAAATCCTCAAAAGGTCCTTCGACCCAAATTCTAATTAAGTCCTTTTAAGATTCGTTCTATTGTGTGTGACCCTCTAGGATTACACTAAGTTGGCAATGGACCCAAACATGAATCCATAAGATATGATTAGGTTCTAGCAAACCGTCATACATACCCAAATAGTGTAACTAGATACAAGTTCGCATTCCTTTAGAACATGTCACAATCCCTTTGTCCACGATGTCTTTGAACACAAGTCATGGTCAACAAGTCAACTTGTATTGTAATACTTTCTCGATTCCAAATATGTTGATAATCCAAATGACATTGATCCAATCAATCCATTTGAGTTTGGCCAAACATTTCATCAACAATATTCCTTCGAGGGGCCCAAGCTTGACATCTCTCTGAAGAGGGATAAATCCAATTAGCTTATTATTCTTCCCTACGTGAATCCGATTATGCCAATCATACCCTTTATAACTACCTGGTTAAAGGTAGCGTTTGAATATGTCAAACATAACCTTCATCAAGTGGAAGACTATAATAACTTAATGTCTAAGGATTCAAATAACATAACTAATATGAGATATATGTACGACATAGACCATGACATAAATCTCATACAGCGGGTCATATCCAGTACCTTGTTCCAAACAAGTACCCATTAGTCTAACATGATTATCCCATGATCATTTAGCCTTTATACTAGTGCTTAACAAGCTCTAGGGGCGGAGATTATTATAAGCAAACATGAGCATTAATAACAACCTAAATATCTTTTCATTAATATGAATATAATGATAACACATACAACGTTTAGCAAACGTGCCTAGGGCACCAACACCAACAATCTCCCACTTGCCCTAGGCCCAATTTCCTAGGTATCCAATACCCATGGACCTAATATGACCATCATGTTTTGCTTGTGGAAGTCCCTTTGTTAGCGTGTCCGCAACGTTATCATTAGTTGGTACTCTGCATATATTTACGTTTCTTTTATCAACGAATTCTCGAACGATATGAAAACGCCTAAGTACGTGTTTGGATTTAGGATGTGCCCTTGTTTCCTATGCTTAAGCAATAGCACCATTATTATCACAATAAAGGTCTATTGGATTAGCAATACTAGGAACCATCTCAAGTTCACCAATGAACTTCTTAATCCAAACAGTTTCCTTTGCAGTATCCAATACAGCAATATACTTAGTTTTGATATGTAGAATCCAGTGACTGTACTCTGCTTGGAACTATTCCAACTTACAGCTTCACCATTTAACACAAAAATTGATTGCTATCTTCTATCATCTTTGTTGGTTTGGAAGCATGCATCCGTGTATCCATTTACAACGAGATCATCTTTCATTCCTTCATAGATCAAAAAACGAATCTTTAGTCCTTCTAAAGTACTTAAGAATCGCTTTCACAGCCATCCAGTGGTTCTCACCGGTGATTGGATTGGCATCTTCTTGTCATGCTCCAAGCATAAGATACATTCGGTCTAGTACATATCATGGCATACGCGATGGATCCATTTGCCGAAGCATATGGCATCTCACTCATTTTCTCATGCTCATCTTTTGTCTTAGGACATTGAGCCTTGCTTAGAGAAAGTCCATGTAATATTGACAATTGTCCTCTCTTAGAATTTTCTATGCGGAATCTTCTAATGACCTTGTCAATGTATGTACTTTGGCTTAAACCAATTAGCTTCCTTGATCTATCTCTGTAGATCTTAATGCCAAGGACATATGTGGTTTCACCCATATCTTTCATTATGAAACACTTTTCTAACAAAGTCTTTACAGACTGACGTGTAGGAATGTCGTTTCCAATGGGCAATATGTCATCCACATATAAGATAAGGAATAGAACTATGCTCCCACTAATCTTCTTGTATATATAAGATTCACCTTCGTTCTTGATGAAGCCAAACTCTTTGATTCATCAAAACGGAGATTCAAACTCTCAGAAGCTTTCTTTAATCCATCCCATCAATTTTCGCAACTTTCATACCTTTTAGAATTTTTTTTCTTGACTATCAAAACCTTTAGGTTGTATCCAATACATCCTTAAGTGAGTTCCTATTAGGGAATGTTGTTTTGACATCCATCAGTCAAAATTCATATTCCAAATATGAAGATATAACCATATAAATTCTTGCTACCCATGTAAGTTTTCTCCAAGAAAACTTAATCCCATCTTTTGGTTTTTACACTTTAGGATAGAATGATCAAGTTCCAAACTTGATTATTATACATGGATTGCCTTTTAGATTTCATGACTCCAAGTCATTAATCTAAATGTGGACCGGACACTGCATTTTGATAGGTGGTAAATTAGTAATTATGAATGAGCTTTACCTCAATACTTTCTATTTCGAAATATCCAATATTTCTTGTAATAGATTGTATCCTATCATGTATGCAAGTACTTGTATATCTTTGAACGGTTTTTCACAATCCCTTGTGAAAGTTTGTTCAACTTCCATCTTCGGTTAAATGCTATTTTCTGGGTCTCGAACCATTCGAGGTATATTTTAGTCTCACTGGTTCTTTTAGAGATAAACAACTTATCTAGAAAAGTATCATCATAAGTAACAAACCATTTGTTTCCTATGAGTAAAATAATATCCTCGAGTTTCCTTAGGATATCCCATGAAAATATATTTTATTAGAATTAAATGTGAGTGTGTCCCAGACAGCTCCTTTCCAAAAGGTCTCACGGTCTTAAATCTTTATGAAAGACAAACAGAGTTTTCTTTCACCTTTTAACCTCTTTTGATGGAACTCAAATTAGTGTAATTATAGCGGTTTCAAATACATAATCCCAAAAACAAATAATGGAAGATCAATTTGACATTATCATCTAATGAACCTTTATCCAATAAGGTTCTTTACCTCAACGCAGACACATCATTCCAAATGGTGTTCTTGATGGAGTTAATTGTGAAACTATTTCACAACCTTAACGATGACTGTCAAATTATTGGTTTAATTATTCATCCTCATGATTCAATCAGAATCTTTGAATAGTTTTACCAAGTATTACCAAAATTCCCTTTTAAGCATTGCTACTTAATGCACCATATACATCGAAATGTATTAGGTCAAGTAAGATGTTAGCTTTTTACCAATCATAGTAAAAGAAGTCTTGGTCCAAGTAAATAAGTCTTGCATAAATCATATGATTCCAAATCATATGACTTTAAAACTCCGTCACATGGAATTTTAGATATGCATTTCTCATTTATTAGATCAAAACAATAATGCATAAAGAATTTTAATTATTTATATTATAGCCTTTATTACTTTGTTCTTCAAGATTTAGGATATAAAATTTATTTATATGATAACACAATGAAGTAAATCATAATAAATAAAGCATCTTTCTTATTCCAAATAAGAAATAAATATCCTTCATTATCTTATAACAAAATAATATTTTCTACTTTATTAGTAAAGTCACTTTACAAGTATTTTACGAATAATGTTGCAACCATTGCATCATTACCATTCATAGGTCAAACTTTACTATAAGTAGTCTTTCAACTTACTAATTATTGCACATTTATACAAATGTGGGACTCATATCTGGTATCCAATACCCAATAATTAAAGTTAGAAAGATTAATTTATAACATATATATCCCGAGGGGGAGTGGTAGTCCCACTACCATTCCCTTTTGCTGATCATCCAAAATTTTGACTACAATTTTAAATGGTCAATCCAATTGCCACTTTACCAAATTGCATCAATTAGAGTTCTAATTTTAACCACAATTATTTTCTTTAGGTTTGACAAGTTTGTCTTACCTTTGCTTAGGCATTTGCCCCCTTTCCATCATGAACCATGAGCACTGGAGAACCATTCTCCACTATCTTCATCTCCGCAGTTTTAAGCATGTCATGCAACTCGGAGAGATTCTTTATCCATTCCAAGCATGTTATAGTTCATCACAAAGTGGTTATAACTCTTAGTCAATGAATTTAAGAATGAGATCCGTGGCTTGCTGCAATCCAATTGGACAGCCTAGTTTCTCAAAAAGATGCTCTACATAGCCTTTCTTTTAAGCATGTGAGGTTCCACTTGTTGCCCTTCACTCATTTTGCAATAAATGAATGCAACAATGGTTTTATACCTTACTTGCTTAGCTTGCTCTCGAAACATGTCTCTTAACTCCACGCCTATCTAATAGACTTCCACAAGTTCCAAACTTTGTTGGAGTTTTGAGCACATAATCGCGAGCATGAGACAACTCACATTCTTAGAATCATACTCATGTTTCTTGTGATTGTCTCCTCTGCCCTAAGTGCATTGGCTTTGGGTTGTTTTAGGAATAGGCCTATCAAGAATGTACAACTTATCTTCTTGCCTTAGAATCATTCTTAGGCTCAGGATCCAATCCATGAAGTTTGTACCATTCTCTTGAAGCTTATCCTTATCAATGATTGATCGCAATGAAGTTAGTTGTCATTATCTACAACTCATGCAAAATTTCCAAAATTTTACAAGTACCAATCTCATTAAAAAAATAAATAATGTATTTTTCCAAAAAAAAATATTCTCACTAAATTATATAACATTCTTTATACATTCAATGTATAATATAATTCAAATGAGCTAAGATCAAACTTTAATTTAATTTCAAGTCCGCTAAGGCGGATGACACAAAATCAAATTAATTAGGTAGACAACCCTGTCAATCATATCCCATATGACTCTTAGATCCTTTTCTGAGATTCTTTTGAGATTGGGCTAAGATCCAACTTTAATTTAATTTCAAGTACGCTAAGGCGGATTACACAAAATCAAATTAATTAGGTAGACAATCATGTCAATCATATCCCATATGATTCTTAGAGATCCAATTTCAAAGCATGTTTAATCTCATCTTTGCCTAGGCCCAAAACTGTTTTGACGCCAAATTAAGTCAAACCATTTTAAACGTATAGTTAATGTGCCTCGCTAGGGCGTACCCACATTATCTATCTTGCTCATACATAAATAAAGTTAATGCACCTCGCTAGGGCGAACCCACATTAAAGTCACCCATGTACTAACAAGTGTTTTAATCATGGCGTGGCGAAAAAGACTTAAAACTTTCTTGAAGGTTTTATCTTCTTATAGAATACAACACATTTATGAGCACATAAGATAAACATGTTACGCATCAAGTTTAGCCACTAAATTAATCATTATTAATTTAAGCATAATATTTATGTGTCATTAGTTTCTCTATAATATTTATGGTGTTCTCATACAAATTTTTGTATTTATATTTTTATTAAAATAATTATAATCAATAAAAATTTAAAACTTGTTATTGTATCACAATTAATAATACTCTCAATAATAAATTTTAAATTTATCTTAGGATAATTATTTCTTATTTAAATTACATGATCAAAGTATAAAAAAACTACCAAAATCCTATTTTGGGCGGGACAGAGGGAGTATTGCTTTTGGCAAATGAAGGAAACATTAAAAAAAAATACTGTTATTTTTCTGTATATATGTTATTTTTATGTATACAAACTGTTACATATAAGTAACACATTTGTTGCATTGTAACTATTACTTTTGGGAAACTGAAAAAAAAAAAATTGCCCGCGGGTTATGGGTCAAAAACATACCAATAACCCAGATCGATGACTTGTCTCTACTATGAGATGGGTTATGGTTACAAATTATGCATCCACAATTCCGCACTAATTCAAGAAACCAAGAAAGTAGTCCATGTGGCCGAAACTAAGCAATAGATGGTCTCGATGAACGTAGGCCAATTGCATTCACAATTCCACATGGATCTCCAAACTTGAATCAAGAACTTTGTTTCTCAATTTTAGCAATTATGAACTCTTCATAATTCTAACTTCGTTTTATCTTTGAATCTTTGATTGCGATCAACTTTGGGAAACACAATCTCGATGAACGTAGATTAGTCATCCAAACCTTGATCCAATCTCAGTATCACAAGATCAAAACAAATAGAAAAATTAAACCCCAAATTAGCTTATTATTCTTCCCTACGTGAATCCGATTATGCCAATCATACCCTTTATAACTACCTGGTTAAAGGTAGTGTTTGAATATATCAAACATAATCTTCATCAAGTGGAAGAATATAATAACTTCATGTCTAAGGATTCAAATAACATAACTAATATGAGATATATGTACGACATAGACCATGACATAAATCTCATACAGCGGGTCATATCCAGTACCTTGTTCCAAACAAGTACCCATAAATCTAACATGATCATCCCATGATCATTTAGCCTTTATACTAGTGCTTAACAAGCTCTAGGGACGGAGATTATTATAAGCAAACATGAGCATTAATAACAACCTAAATATCTATTCATTAATATGAATATAATGATAACACATACAACGTTTAAACACCAACAGGCGGGGCGGCTGCGGGTTCACTTGTTGGCGGGGCGGGTTCGGTACTAGGGGGGTTCTTTGAGGGGCGGGTATGGTTTTTGTCAAACCCGCCACTTATCCACCCCGTTGCCATCCCTAGACACGTGTCACAATTTGGGAGGACAAAGGTTGTGGATGGGCGGGTATAACTAAATGTAACAGCTGTTTTGGTTATAAAGTAACATTGTTTATAAGTAAACGTAAAACCTATTTTACAAAAAAAATATAAAAATAGCTCATTTACTCATCTTTCAACTGTAATACTAACTATAAATACGTTTAACACTAACAATAATTAAATATAATTATCGTTATATTGAAATGTAATAGTGTTTTTGCAGTTTTTTTTTTTTTTAGTATTTTGATTATTTTTTTGAAAAAAACAACTTCTATACATGAATGTAATTATTTGTACAAGTAAATGTAACACTTTAGTATACGAAATTGTAATAGATTTCTATAGATAATGTAATACTTTTATATGTATAATGATAAATTGACCCCATTGTAACTTATTATTTGAAAACATATAGATATACTATTATACAAGTAGACGTAACTTTTTTACAATGTTATTCTACAAGTAAAATATAACATTCATTTATAAAAATCGTTACTTTCTTATTTTTACAATGTTACTAACACAAGTGTTTTTAATTCAAAAGTGTAAAGGTTGAATTATTACTTTTTTATACATATGTGTTACATATAAATAACACGTTCGTTTCATTATAGTTATAATAAGTACTCCCTCCGACCCGTCCGAAATAGGATTTTGGTAAACTTGACTTTACTCTGACCAAGTCTTTTGAAGAAAATATAATAATCCAAATAAAAATTTAAAACTTGTTATTGTATCACAATTAATAATACTCTCAATAATAAATTTTAAATTTATCTTAGGATAATTATTTCTTATTTAAATTACATGATCAAAGTATAAAAAAACTACCAAAATCCTATTTTGGGCGGGACAGAGGGAGTATTGCTTTTGGCAAATGAAGGAAACATTAAAAAAAAAAACACTGTTATTTTTCTGTATATATGTTATTTTTATGTATACAAAGTGTTACATATAAGTAACACATTTGTTGCATTGTAACTATTACTTTTGGGAAACTGAAAAAAAATAAAAATTGTCGCGACCCCGAACCCCGCGGCCCGAGATCGCGAGCTGGACGTCGACTTAAAACCAAAACTCTAAAATATAGAAGCTAAAAATTCCATTTTTAAACCAAAAGATGATAACACCAGGTTTTACAAATCCAAGTTTAAATCAACAAAGTATATCCAACTTAAGCTCCACAGCTTATACCCAAAAGAATAAAATATACAATTCTTAATGACGTCAATAAAGGGTGTAACTATCCCCAAAAGGTTATACATTTAAATAATGTAAACCTATCCATAACAACCTGCCCCAAAATCTCAATCCTCTCGACGTCCTCCTCGAACCGCGAATCCTAATCCTTTTTCCTCCTGGGGGGGGGGGGTTAAGGAAAACAATTTGAAACAAGAAACGGGGTGAGAATAAATCTCAGTAAGTTACTAATGCAACTACATGACATGCTAATATGCAATGACCAATATCAATTAACATAAGATAGATAGCAGCGGAAATAATAAGTGACATGCTGTCAACAGTAACATCCAATAATCCACCATATAAATAAGCATATAACAACAAATGAGAGGTTCCCTATCGCCAACCGTCCCATACCGGTTGGAAATAACGACCAGCTCATCATGCAACACATAAAGCTGAAATAAACACTCATAAGTGGATACATAGCCAAGGTTTCACCCCACTGGAAGAACCAAATAAAGGTCGCTGCGCAGCTTCAATAATCAACAATCAACATCTTCATAGCAGCATGAAAGCTCGAAGAGAAAACCCCGGTACCGGAACCAAATCATAAAAGTGTCACAAGGGACAAGGACCATGACACAAAGTCATGCCCGTTAGCCAGATGCATTCACAAAGGAACGCTGACTTATCCTTTCCAAGGCCAATCTGGAGAAGGGGTATAGTAAGGGCAAAACAATGGTCAACATTATAATGGACTTGGCTTTGCCATTATAATCCTTCCCATCGCCCGATGCAACAAATATGCCAGCTGGGCTTCTAATTAAATGCTAAGTAATAATAATTTAGCATGGATAAACAACTTAAGGTTCCAAAGTAGGGAACCACACCAATTAATCACCATAAAGATGCAAACGATTACTCATGAAGAGTTCAACAACAACGAACACAAGAAGTTTCTCATAAAAGAGCACAACAACGATAAACGGAATTTCTCATAAAGAGCACAACAACAATGATTATTAGAGTACCGTAATTTCATAAAGAGAAACCATACCAGATACATTCCAAAGATGATACCCGCGAGTTAATCATAAAGATCACAACCCAAACGGTCGCTCGCAAATAGTACAACGACTATAACCCAAAATTATCCTAAACGTTTACTTATAAAGATGTACTAGGACTATGAACTCAACCATCTCATCACACCTGAAATTCCAAAGTAGGAATCAGAATGAATACACTTTGGTGTTCAACCACAACCCTCTAGGTACTATGGGACATCGCCTAAAACCTAGACCAAGTCTTACTCGAAAATCAATTCGATTGGAACAACCACGAACACATCATAAGATGCCCAAACTTATACCAGATGATCTTCGCAAAGATAAGTCAAACCAACGATACCTCAATAAGACGTTCCAAATCCCAATTAACACTTAATTAATTTCAAACACAAACTTGATCACAAGGGACCCAATTCTATCACTAGAGTGCACTACAATGTTCACTAAGGTCGACTAGGAGGACACTCAAGATTTGGATCAAAACGCATTCTTCAATTACAAAATGTTAACAATTGTAAACTTCCAGAGGACTGTGCGGCCGCCCAACAGGGACTGTGCGGTCGCCCAATAAGACCCTCAAACACGACCAAAAGCTCTCAGAAAGTTGTGCGGTCGCCCAGGCATTTTTGGGCGGTCGCACAAAGCTCTGGTCTGCCGAAAATCGGGAAGAACAACTGGGTTCTTCCAAATTTTAACCCAAAACACATTTCAACCAAAATCCAACCTTCTAACTAGCATACTAATGTACCAAAACAACTTATAAGTCTAAAAGGACTCCTAAAACAACATTTAATAACCAAAATCATGAATCAAACCCAACATTCAAGATTTCACCATTTTTGATCAAAAACCCAAATAAATTCCAAACAAATTCGAAACTCATCCAAACTTCAAATGTAACACATCAAACAATATCTAAACATGATATGAACATTTTAGCATTAAAATGGGGGAAAAGTAACTTACTTGAATTTTCTCAAAGTTGATGGATTTCGAATATTTTTGATTCTACGCGATCCTATCGACGATCTAAACAATGTTCACGTTTTAAGAAATGAACAATAATGAGAGGAAGAAGAAGAAAATGAAGAGAGAAGTAAAGAGAAGAAAAATGCTTACCTTGGAGAGAGAGAGAGAGAGAGTTGTCTGGGAAGAGAGAAATGAGGAGAGTGAGGGAGAAGATGAGTAGGGAGGGAGTAGTTAAGATGATTTAAAGAACTTACACTTAGGCCCCTTCCTCCTCACTACACCCAAAACTTACACTCCCTACTTACAATTAAGATCCAACAATACTACACAAACCCAAATAAAATGCTAGGCATGAATTATTATAACTCATAAATTATAAATTAAGTAATAATTTAAATACATAATTAAGCAAACAAATAAATAATAATTATTTATCACTAATAAAATAGAGCCTAGTTTTCGGGTCGTGACATTCACTCCCCCTTAAAGAAAATTCGACCCGAATTTTAACGAGACTTACTCGAAAGACCAAATAGCTACGGATACGATAGTTCTGCCATTTCTCAAATTCCTCAATTGTCCAATCTACCCCACTACAAAGTAACCTTAAATAATGCTTACGATACCACGACCTCTCGCACATAACTTCGTTCAATCATAACCTTCACTACTAATTAGAATCCACAATCAAAATTGGAGAATCCCAATTGCTCCCAATCATAACTCTCGAGATATCCCAAGCTCACCTTATTCATAACCTTAATTACACGGCAAAGGTGTTTCCTTTCGTAAATCGCATACTTAGTAGTATTCCCCAGAAATTCAAAACATTACCATCTCGAGCTTAATTAGCTTTAAAAATATAAAAAGGCTAAATGAATTTTCTATTTCCACAATATTCATCGAAATGGCTACATCTCTATGGATTACCATTATAGTGCTTTCACTTTGAGTTAACACCTTAAATTAATAGTACCATACAACCCCAAAATTCCTCGTACAAAGTGTCCACTTAATCTATGTTATACTCTCATCCCTTCATTAATCTGGTCTTGAAGCCTAAACCATTCAATGTACTCAATAGTCCGCAAAACGATCCAAATTTCATCTTCAAAAGATTTTCTTTAACTCTCATTTAAGTCATAATCCGTGCTCATATACCCAAAGGAAATCAACGAACTCTAAATTCAATAGCTAAACCCAGTTAGCTAGTAACGTTCCAACTGACCCAATACCAATTCATGATATTCCTTAATTATGCCCCAGTATTGATAATCAACTTACTTCACATACCCTTGATCCAATTCGGGAAACGCTACCAAGAAGGGATTTAGAACCGTAGAACCACTATCTAACCAAAATTTCAAAATGCCTTTAACATAAATCAAGAAATTATTACTCTCCCAAAATGTACTTAGTCATTTCTAACTTAACACGCTTACCACCACTAATGATTATAACTCCTGTAACAAACTCATCACCCATAACAAATCGTACACCTCTCATGCTAATCCATCCCGATATATTCACGGAGATGCACTTAAAGTGACCAAAATTTCCCTCAAGAGATCCTCAGTGAATCCTCAACTCCTATAACTCAACCGATACTATATGGCTATTGATCTAAATATTAGTACTACAACCTTGTACCACAACAATGCAATTTAACCCCAAGCTTCTCCTCGAACACTAAGTACTATTCGGAAGAAAATGAAAATCTTACGAATGATATATACACCCAACAAATTGACCGAAACTAAATACTCGGATTTCAATTAAGAAAAGATAGGTATAACTCCACCCAAAGGAACGGTCTCAAACAGTTTTAAGAAACTAGGAATGGAGAATATAACAATCCCCTACAACAATAGATTAAAGCAATAGTAACATCAAAATCTTGTAATAGCAACATGGCTAATTTAGCAGGTGAGACACAACCATACTTAAGCACATCATAAGCACATAAGACTTCATCAGACACCCTAAACTCCTCCATAGGAGTAGACACCTACAACACATAAGTCAAAGGCTCAGAAGAAATAAATGCAACTAAATGCACAGAAACACATAAATGCGATGACCCTAAAATGCACGCGCTCGCTCTCACGACGAAAATAATGCCTCCTGAAATTATCCTTTACCTGGTGAGTGCTGATTGATCGCAAATACCCTACCCTGAACCTTTAGGGTTTCCCGAAGTATCTCTCTTCTGACCTTGTGCAGTACCAGTGTCACTCCCGGATGGTTGATATTTGCCCCTAAGACAATCCCTCACAAAATGCCCCAACTGGCCACAATTCACACATTTTCCTTGCTTCTTCCAACACTTGTCTTCTGAGTGTCCTTTCCTCTGACAGTAACTGCAGACTTTCCCATTTCGTGTCCCCTTATTAGAACCTTGATTTCCTACTGTTGGTTGCCCTTGAAGTTGCCTTCTGAATCGAGTTTGCACTCCAGAATTACCTCTGTTATCCGAATGTTGCTGTTGTGACTTGCTCTGCCCTCCTTGCTTACCCGGGTTAACCATCTCAGTCTTCCTTTTGTGTTCCCAAATATCCTGCTCAATCAAGTAGGCTCGATCCACCGCATCCTGAAAAGGTTGAATTCTTTGGGCTAAAAGTTGAGTCCTAATAGCTGTCTTCAAACCCCTAATCAATCTCATCGCTTTCTGCTCCTCGGTCCGCACAAGGTATTCACAACACCTGGCTAATTCTGTGAACTTAGCCGAGTACTGTGCTACTGACATCATGCCTTGCTCCAAGCTGAGGAACTCGATCTCTTTCCGGTTTTGATCCACTAGAGAGATAAAATGATCCTTGAATTTCCTCACGAACCACTCCCAAGGATATGGTACAAGAGTCGCATCCCAACTGGTCTTCAGTGCCTTCCACCAATGTTCCGCAGCCCCCACGAGTTTATAAGCTGCAAACATAACCCTATCCTCATCAGTGCAACCAAAGTCATCGTAGATTTTCTCCATCGATCCTATCCATAGCTCGGCTTTCTTCACATCCGGCTCTCCGTCGTATTCACTTGGTTTCAACTTTAAGAACTGCTCCAACCCATATCGCGGAGGTGCTACATGTTCCTCTCTCGGTCCTTGGTCATGAATTGCTTTCACGGCCGCTTCAAACCTGCCCTGGAACACTGCACGGTTTTCTTCCCATAGACCATTCTGATTCTGAGTCCCACTAGAACTTTCACCCGATCTTCTTCTAGCCATCACAACAAATACCTGCATAAAATACTCATCGTTACTCACTCCGAACACAACTACCCTCCTAGGTCATACTAGTCCACCTAGACTTATACTTAGAGCTAAACCATAGCTCTGATACCAACTGTCGCGACCCCGAACCCCGCGGCCCGAGATCGCGAGCTGGACGTCGACTTAAAACCAAAACTCTAAAATATAGAAGCTAAAAATTCCATTTTTAAACCAAAAGATGATAACACCAGGTTTTACAAATCCAAGTTTAAATCAACAAAGTATATCCAACTTAAGCTCCACAGCTTATACCCAAAAGAATAAAATATACAATTCTTAATGACGTCAATAAAGGGTATAACTATCCCCAAAAGGTTATACATTTAAATAATGTAAACCTATCCATAACAACCTGCCCCAAAATCCCAATCCTCTCGACGTCCTCCTCGAACCGCGAATCCTAATCCTTTTTCCTCCTGGGGGGTGGGGTTAAGGAAAACAATTTGAAACAAGAAACGGGGTGAGAATAAATCTCAGTAAGTTACTAATGCAACTACATGACATGCTAATATGCAATGACCAATATCAATTAACATAAGATAGATAGCAGCGGAAATAATAAGTGACATGCTGTCAACAGTAACATCCAATAATCCACCATATAAATAAGCATATAACAACAAATGAGAGGTTCCCTATCGCCAACCGTCCCATACCGGTTGGAAATAACGACCAGCTCATCATGCAACACATAAAGCTGAAATAAACACTCATAAGTGGATACATAGCCAAGGTTTCACCCCACTGGAAGAACCAAATAAAGGTCGCTGCGCAGCTTCAATAATCAACAATCAACATCTTCATAGCAGCATGAAAGCTCGAAGAGAAAACCCCGGTACCGGAACCAAATCATAAAAGTGTCACAAGGGACAAGGACCATGACACAAAGTCATGCCCGTTAGCCAGATGCATTCACAAAGGAACGCTGACTTATCCTTTCCAAGGCCAATCTGGAGAAGGGGTATAGTAAGGGCAAAACAATGGTCAACATTATAATGGACTTGGCTTTGCCATTATAATCCTTCCCATCGCCCGATGCAACAAATATGCCAGCTGGGCTTCTAATTAAATGCTAAGTAATAATAATTTAGCATGGATAAACAACTTAAGGTTCCAAAGTAGGGAACCACACCAATTAATCACCATAAAGATGCAAACGATTACTCATGAAGAGTTCAACAACAACGAACACAAGAAGTTTCTCATAAAAGAGCACAACAACGATAAACGGAATTTCTCATAAAGAGCACAACAACAATGATTATTAGAGTACCGTAATTTCATAAAGAGAAACCATACCAGATACATTCCAAAGATGATACCCGCGAGTTAATCATAAAGATCACAACCCAAACGGTCGCTCGCAAATAGTACAACGACTATAACCCAAAATTATCCTAAACGTTTACTTATAAAGATGTACTAGGACTATGAACTCAACCATCTCATCACACCTGAAATTCCAAAGTAGGAATCAGAATGAATACACTTTGGTGTTCAACCACAACCCTCTAGGTACTATGGGACATCGCCTAAAACCTAGACCAAGTCTTACTCGAAAATCAATTCGATTGGAACAACCACGAACACATCATAAGATGCCCAAACTTATACCAGATGATCTTCGCAAAGATAAGTCAAACCAACGATACCTCAATAAGACGTTCCAAATCCCAATTAACACTTAATTAATTTCAAACACAAACTTGATCACAAGGGACCCAATTCTATCACTAGAGTGCACTACAATGTTCACTAAGGTCGACTAGGAGGACACTCAAGATTTGGATCAAAACGCATTCTTCAATTACAAAATGTTAACAATTGTAAACTTCCAGAGGACTGTGCGGCCGCCCAACAGGGACTGTGCGGTCGCCCAATAAGACCCTCAAACACGACCAAAAGCTCTCAGAAAGTTGTGCGGTCGCCCAGGCATTTTTGGGCGGTCGCACAAAGCTCTGGTCTGCCGAAAATCGGGAAGAACAACTGGGTTCTTCCAAATTTTAACCCAAAACACATTTCAACCAAAATCCAACCTTCTAACTAGCATACTAATGTACCAAAACAACTTATAAGTCTAAAAGGACTCCTAAAACAACATTTAATAACCAAAATCATGAATCAAACCCAACATTCAAGATTTCACCATTTTTGATCAAAAACCCAAATAAATTCCAAACAAATTCGAAACTCATCCAAACTTCAAATGTAACACATCAAACAATATCTAAACATGATATGAACATTTTAGCATTAAAATGGGGGAAAAGTAACTTACTTGAATTTTCTCAAAGTTGATGGATTTCGAATATTTTTGATTCTACGCGATCCTATCGACGATCTAAACAATGTTCACGTTTTAAGAAATGAACAATAATGAGAGGAAGAAGAAGAAAATGAAGAGAGAAGTAAAGAGAAGAAAAATGCTTACCTTGGAGAGAGAGAGAGAGAGTTGTCTGGGAAGAGAGAAATGAGGAGAGTGAGGGAGAAGATGAGTAGGGAGGGAGTAGTTAAGATGATTTAAAGAACTTACACTTAGGCCCCTTCCTCCTCACTACACCCAAAACTTACACTCCCTACTTACAATTAAGATCCAACAATACTACACAAACCCAAATAAAATGCTAGGCATGAATTATTATAACTCATAAATTATAAATTAAGTAATAATTTAAATACATAATTAAGCAAACAAATAAATAATAATTATTTATCACTAATAAAATAGATCCTAGTTTTCGGGTCGTGACAAAAATTGCCCGCGGGTTATGGGTCAAAAACATACCAATACCCAGATCCATGACTTGTCTCTACTATGAGACGGGTTATGGTGTTCTTATACAAATTTTTGTATTTATATTTTTATTAAAATAATTATAATCAATTAAAATTATTGTTTAATGTTTTTTCATACAAAAATAAAAAAAAGTGAAAAAAAGAACCACTTTAAAGATTTTTTCTCAAATAATTCCTTTATTTGTAAGTATTTACCAAAGTACCACATTTTTCAAAGTATGTACCAAAATGGTCGACTTTGAGGTAATTCGCTTCTAGGAAAAGCGTATTACTTTAATTCGCTAATGCCAAAAGCGAATTACCTTTGACCTGATTAGGCCCGCGGGGTTAATTTAGCGCCTAATTCAATTCCACATAATTCGCTTCTCACGGAAGCGAAATATGTTTAAATGAATTCGCTTTTTTCGGAAGCGTATTAGGTTTAAATTAAACCCTAACCCTCGTTTCAGTTCAGTTCATTCACAGACACCATAGACAGAGTTCAAGAGGGCGACGAAGGGGCGATATCTCTGGGCGATTGACGTTGTTTGTTGGTCCGATTGTTAGGGGTTTTCTCAATTCAAAGCTGCGGCATTCCGTTCCTATTATAAAATGTAAGTCTTTCTTTATTTTTAGCAAAATATCTATCATATGAATGGGTTGGGATTTTGCGATTTTTGGTTCAATTTTGTGGGTGATTGTTGACTGGTTATGGAGTCTAGTAGCGTTTATGATTTGGTTTTTGTACAATTATATTGAATTTGTGTTATTTGCATGTTTGATTTCAAAATTTGGTTTGAAATTGGGTTTTAAATCCTATTATCAGTTTTCAGAAAGGGGATTTTGATGATTTTTATTTGTAAGTATGAAAATTATTTTTGGACTAAAGAATTAATGCAAAAATGTGATGGAAGATGATCTTGTCCCTCAGTAAAGCAAAAATGTGATGGAAGATGATATTGTGTTCTGAACAAAACTACAAACTCTGTCTTTGGTCTCTTAGTTAATCAATTTTTGTATTTGCTCTCGCAGTTAATCAAGTGATTGATTACCTGTTTGAAAATTAACACTCCCTCCGTCCCACACTTTCCATCTAATTGTGGGTTTTTTATTGTTACAGATGGATGTAGATGAGCCGTTTATAGATCCGGGTCCTTTGAACCGGACGGTGCTGGGGTTACAGGGTTCCCATAGATTTTCTCATTTATGGGCTGGTGAAGAGGTTTGTAGTATATCATTTCGACATGGTCCAAAGCCCTCAACAAATATAGATGGAAGGGTTGTGAATAGATTACTGGTTGCGGGGTTTTACGGAGTTTACAGGATGGGGGAGATGAAGAAATATGATTGTGCTTTATTTGAGGCGTTGGTCGAGCGGTGGCGCCCAGAGACCCACACTTTCCATATACCTGTTGGTGAGATGACGATTATGCTACAGGATGTGGGTCTATTGACGGATTTGCCGATAGATGGATTGCCCGTCACGGGCCTTCAGACATATATGACAGACGCCCAGTGGGCTGATTTGTGTTTTGAGTTGTTAGGTGTCAGATCTGGTCCCCCGAACTTGAAGACGGGGATGTTGAATCTCAAGTGGCTTAAGGAGCAATTCTCAAATATTGGTAATTTGGGAGAACATGCCACAGTAGTGGATATTGATAGGTACACACGTGCCTATATCTTGGCATTATTGGGGTCATATATCTTGGCAGATCGTAGTAATTCGAAGGTGAAGCTCATATATTTTCCACTTCTTAGAGACATCGATGTTATAGGATCTTATAGCTGGGGCAGTGCTGCGTTGGACATCCTTTATCGAGAGCTTTGCAAGGCGACTTCCCCCCAGACTAGTCAGTGTGGAGGATTCATGCCGATTGTGCAGGTATGACTATTTAAATATAGTATACATGTGCACCATATCATTTTATAGTATATATTTATTTATATTGATATATTTATATATATTGATGTTGATTTTTGAACAGATTTGGGCATGGGAGAGATTGAGGTGTACCCAGCCACGGTCGTTAGGCGCTGTATATGGGGCAGATGTAGATGACCCGTTGGGGGCTAGGTATGATAGGACAACTACTTATCAATGAATTGATATATTTTTTTACGCTTTTGGAGTATAATTTTCTTTGATTTTCAATTTCAGTTGGCGGGGGCGTTATCATTTGGTTATGTGACTACACATAACCTGCGCGGCTATAGGGATGTGTTAGATAGTTTGACTGTGGATTAGGTTGTGTGGGAGCCATATGGAGACCGTGTTGCTCCAGGGTATTGCTTGCAGGGGGAGGCTGTTTGGAGGACGAGGTCACCTCTTATATGTTTCGAGAGGGTGGAGTTGCACCTACCTGATCGAGTTATGCGCCAGTTTGGCATGCGCCAGTTCATCCCTGGGACAGTTGACATTGATGTTAGATTGCATCAGATTGATAGACAGAGTAGACCCAGAATAAGTTGGGTGGATGACCATGCCGCCCATATTCAACAATGGGAAGCACGTTTGTTCAATGTGGTTCGTAGGTCAGAGGACGAGGTGGATATGGACTATTCATATACACATGAGTACATGCTTTGGTGAGTGTCTATTGTTTTTGTATACTCTCTCTATCCCGGAATAAATGTTATTGTTGACATTTATTCCTTTCTTTGAACCATAATTTTTTAATATTTTTAACATTTTTTTTCAAAAGGTACAAAAGCATTACACGTTTGTTGATTCACAATCCTGCTCATGTAGAGGATGTGGGGTACCGGTCACATGCTAGCCTCACAGAAGGGATGGTGAGTTTCTAATTCCTTTTCAGAAAGGATGGTGGGTACCAGAATAAATGACGTTTTTCTGAATATATTTTTTTCAGATTCAAAGCTTCCAACGTTTATATGTCATTAATGAACAATCAATTATTGAGCAAGGACCGGACCAGTCTCGACTTCAAACGTGACACGTCATCACACATGCCCTGACGCATATTAGAGAAGAAGGACGACTTCTGGGTCAACCTCCTCCACCACCGGTTGACCGTACCCATAAAGATGAGGGTCAGAGACAATGTCGTCGTCATCATCGTGTGGATGATCAGGTACAGGGGGAGGGTGAGGGGGAGGGACATCATGGACATGGTGAGGGGGAGGGGGAGGGACATCAGGGACAGGGTGAGGGTGAGGGTGAGGGTTAGGGACATGAGGGTGATGATCAGGGACATGGTGGGGGGGGGGGGGAAGGACATCAGGGACATGGTGAGGGTGATGATCTGGGGGAGGGGGGATGGGGCAGTCATACACAGGGATGGGGCAGTCATACACATGGATGGGGTCATAGTAGCGGATAAAGGGAGGGTGAGGTGGTGAGGGGGGATGGGGCAGTCATACACAGGGATGGGGTCATAGTAGCGGACAAGGGGAGGGTGAGGCACATGGTGGTGAGGGGGGATGGGGCAGTCATACATATGGAGGAAGGATGGGGTGGGGAGGGGGAATGGGGATGGGGTGGGGAGGGGGTATGGGAGGGACACCTTATTATCCACCTATTCTACCATTTGGTGAGGATGTGGATTCAGATGATGACCAGTCTTACCCTCTGTAACGCCCGTCCTAATTCCTGTTAAATTCTTGATTTGCATATTTATATGCTATTTTATTTGAGTTAATTATTTAACTAATTAAGCAAGTTTAGGTCCTAAGTGTTCAAAGTTGGAACATTAGGGTCATTTGTGAAAAATAAAGTTTAGGGGCTAAAATGCTCAAAATGAAACTTGAGGGCCTTTTTGTCAAAATTGAAACTTGGAGGGCCTAGTAGCAATTCTTGAAAATATCCTAAGGATAAATAATGGGGTTGCCTTTTCCCAGAGGATGGTTATCCTCAAAAGAATCTCTCTCGTACATTCCCTCTGTTTCATAAAAGAAAGTTAGGGTTTACCCTATTCTCGACTCCGCTCGCTTAATTATGCCTCTGTTCGAAAATCCGACTTCACATAAATGATCAGGGCGGTGAGTAGAGCATTTCCTGCCGAACAGAAATAAATTTGGGTGAACTTGATTTCGGACTAGGTAAGTCACTAGCTCCCCCTTGCTTGTAATAACATGCCTATGTGTTATTCTTGGTACTTGTGCTTGTTAATTTCGTGTTTGGGGTAATTTTTGTGATACTTGTAAATTTGGGACAAAGGGACTATTCGTATGAAAAACAAGAATGAAAAGCTTGAACCTGGGAATGGAATGACTTGGAAAAGTTAAGAAAATTATACTCCTACTCGTGAGACGGTAAAATATTAATTTGATTTAAATGTTATTAGAAAAATTGTACCATTATTTGTGGTACGAGGAAATGAATGGAAGTATCCCTAAATTATTATATTAGTATATTAGAAAATTATACTTATACTTTTGGGATGGTGAAATATTTAATTGGAATAAAAGGAAATTATCCTATTATTTGTGGGACGGTAAAAGAAAAGAATTGAGCTTGAAATAGTGTCCTGGGTATTGCCTAAGGGTTAGTGAAAGTATACTCCTACACTTGGGACGGAGAATTCTTAAGCCCGGAAAGGAATTGAGTGTAGCTGAAAATCGCACCAGGCGCCCGCCTGGTTATCCTTCGAGCGCCCGCCCATTTCATCAGGGGTTTTGGTTCCAAAAGTGCTTGAACAGGCGGCCGCCCGGGTATGAGGGAGCGCCCGCCTGGTCCCCTGTTTGTACAAAAAGTGTTTTAAACCCAAATGGAATGAAAGCTTACCCCTCCTAAGGCATAAAGCCTTAGTATAAGATGTCCTAGCAAGTGTATATGTACCTTTTGGGGCATTAGAACTTGGTCTTGAACATGAGTACTCATAGAGTTAAAATGAGAACTTGAGCCTAAGAGTAAGAACTCTTTTACTTGTCTTGAAAGTGCTATGAACAAGCACTAATGTGTTATATGTGTCTTGAAACCAATGTTTGTGTACCTTAGGGGCACTAGAACAATGTGTTGAGCTTGAACATCCAAAGTATAGGATTAAGAACTAGTAAGTATGAGATGTATAACTCATCTACTTAGCTTGAACTTGAAGTATAAGACAATTAAATCTTGTACATGACTTGAATATCCAAAGATTGGAATAATAACTTGAGTATAAGATAATTAATTCTTGTACATGTCTTGAATATCCAAAGAATTGGATTGAGAACTTGAATGTAAGATGATAAAATCTTGTACATGACTTGAGACCAATACGTGTGTATGGTAATGAACTTGAAAGTGCTCTGAACAAGCACTAATGTGTTAGAACTATCCTTGATGTGTATGTGCAAATCTTGCACATAATTACTTGATAGAATGTGGCTTGTTGACTACTTGATACTTGGTATTAATAATCAAAGAGTTAGAATGTGGAACTAGATAGAGAATGATCAACTCTAAGACATACTCGAATCTAATACGTGTGTATTGAAAGTGCTATGAACAAGCACTAATGTGCTAGTAATTAGTTTTAATCGTGCATATACTCAATGAAGTATATAAAGTATAAAGAAGATATCTTGTTCTTGAGTTGAGTTCCTAAAGAATGAGGGACTAGTGTAATATGAAGATAATTCATAAAACAATGATTATAGAACACAATATGTGTTGGAAAATGTATTCGATTATTAACGATACATATACGCGAGATATGATTGTAACTAGGTACAATACGACCTATTCGACTACGTGCTTAGAGTCTAAGATGTTGGGCTCTACTTGATAGTAAGGGTATCTTGATAGACATTAGTGTGTTAACGGTTATATGAATATGTACGTGTAAATATTTCATATAACAAAATGATATAGTATGACATACCCTACTACTTGGTTGGGGTCTGTTATTAATAGACTTTAATTTGGCTTGATTGTGTTATGTGGACACATTATGTGCCATTGTTATACTGATTTGTATTTGCAAATATAGCATACGTGTACTTGTATTTGGTGAGCACATGATTACATGGTTCGTGAAGAGCTAGTCCACTACTTTTGGACTTAGTTCTACTCTCGTAGTTCAAGTAAATACCTACTTGTGCATTCTTGTTTGAGTCCAGCTGGTCACCTTGCTTGTTCGGAAATATATAGGTTCACGCTTATCGCGAGAGCTGGGGCTTAAGTGATAATCGGGTCCCTATGTATTTGCGCTTGACCCCTTACTACAGGCCATAGTAAGGGCATAGCTTCCTTGGTTGGAGCAATACGCCTGACTTAAGTGAATGCTAAACTCTTGAACACCTCGTGAATCTTGTTCTTGTGAGTGATACTGGTTACCGGGTCCTCTAGTGTACTGCTCAGCAACAACTTGATTGATCGTGATTTGTCAACTGCAATAAGCAACGACAACAATGGTTTACTTGGGAGGAATAAGGTTGGGATATCCTTTGTAACGTGTTAGTTTAGCCTTATGTGCTAGTTACTTGATGAGTTGGCTTAGCCTCTCATATACTTGTTACTTGATGACATCTTGAGCATGATTATTTGATAATCTTCTTGATTTGCATGATTACATGATAATATGCTATGTACTTATATCTAGTAACTTACTGAGATTTATCTCACCCGTTCCTTGTTTATTTGTTCCCCCCCAGGAAAGCAAGTGGTAATACGTTGTGAGGCTCGACTTAGCAGGGGCCTACTTGGCAGGTTGTTCTTGTTGGGGATTATTATCCTTTCCAGTTTTGGTGAGGACGATTTGGTATCAGTTGTTTAGACTCAGTATATTGGGTAGACTTGTATAGTTCTTGTAGTGCCAGCTTATGTGCTAGGCATATTTTCCGCTGTGTATAACCACATTTGGTTTAAATTTCTTGGTATAGAATTCGTTGTGAGTTATCTTAGCTCGTTCATCTTGAGTATATATATATGATGTCAGTTTGATATAAGCAGATGTCATTCAGTTTCTCGTTTCTTGATAGTGACGCGCACCAGGTTCGAGGTTCTATTAGGGAACCCCGGGACTTGGGGGTGTGTCAGTTTTGGTATCAGAGCTATGGTTTAGCTCTAAGCCTGGATAGGGTCTATGGCCTAGGTTGGGTTAGTCTTGGGTGTGCTACCGACGTCGAGTGCTTCGTTACTTGTTGTTATACCAGGCATAGGACTGGTTTTGATAGTGTTGATCCCAATTGGAATAAGATGGTTTGAGAATCGAGAGCGCGAGTCTTTAAAGACTTAGGCGTATCTATCTTGTGCAGTGGACATTGTTTCGTGCTATATGCATACTTGTCCTCATTTCTTGATTTACGTGAAAGTGTATTCTCAGTAAGAAACTACGTGCTTGATATCGTTATTTATAAGAGCTTGATAGAAGTGTGGGTGATAACACCCTATACGTTATATGTTAACTTGGTCATGTTACCTATATGGACATTGATGTGATACGTGTTATGGCTTGGCTTTTTACGTGTTATGATTTGGCTTTCTATATGTTAGGCCTTTCTTGTTTGCCATAATAGATGGTGAATATTTCTATGCTAGTATGCTTGACTATTTATTTGAGCATGATATAATTATGTATAATATTCATGTTCTGTATTGAAAGCTCGAAAATGGTTATCAAAGTTGTGCTGAGTATTTAGCATATGTGGTTGATGGAAGAATGTCTACACCAAAAATTAAAGGATGTGTCAATTCTTTGTGAGATCTCAGATATAATTTCTACTGAGTAGTACATGATACATGATGAGAACCTTGAGTTATCTTGAGTTGCTACAGTACAAATAGTGTGCTGATATCTAAATCAATGTTCATGACATCGGTTGAGTAAAAGAGTTGAAGATTCAACTTGAGGAATTTCTTGATAGAGGATTCACCCAGCTTAGTATATCTGCGTGGGGTGTATCTATATTGATTGGCATGAAGAGATATGGTACTTGGCAATTTCATATTGAATGCAAAGAGTTCAACTAGGTGACTATAATGAACCAGTACTTGTTATCGTGTATGGATGGTTTAATTGATCCCTGAAGTTAATCAGTGGTCTATTCAGTGTTTGATTGATAAGTGGCTACCATTAGTTGGAAAGTCAACTATGAGGATATATTGAAAATATCTTCTCATATCAGGTATGCTTGTTATGAATTCGTGATTTTGCTATTTCGATGGATATATGATCTAGCAGTATTGATGGATTTGATGAATGATATCTTCAAACCATAATTTGACTTCTTTGCGATGAATTGATTAATGACATGTTGGTGTATACAAAGTCGCAGACTGAGAATTGATTGTATTGAAATTTCTTGAGAGAAACAATTGTTTTCAAAAGCTAGCAAGAGATAGAGGATCTATTACCTTGAAGTGGATGCCTGAAGTAAGCATCTTTGTTGACCTATACAAGTGGAAATAACCGAGGTACGATTATTCTTGAGATTTTCTTGATCTTGTTAGAGATTCATTAATGAATTTCGAAGGTAGCTCTATCATTAACTATTTGAGACAGGAAGCTACACTTTATGATGGATTGATAAACGTGAAGCCAATTTTTAAATATTGAAATGATGGATGACCACAACTTCAGTATTTGACATTGCCTAGTGGATTCGATTAATATGATGGTTATTTGGAGGATATGACCAGTGCTACTATTTTCTCGTGTATGTGTCAAGATTCACCAATATAGTGGATATGATAAATTCATTATGCATAGTGAAGCTCGAACAAGAGATAAAACGTGTGTTAATTCAAAATGGTAACGTACTTGTATATGCTTCGAGGAGATTGAATCTTTATGAATAATTCTACTCTTGACTTGAAACTGATTGTGATCCTACGGCTATTGTAGTAGCGGATTCATTGAACATAAAGACTTGTATTTCATGATTGATGGTACTGAATGGGAGAAAATTTCTGAGTATTCAACTAAATCCTTGAATTGCGATTATTTGAAAGCAGAATATCAGAGATCGTTTGATTTGTTATAATCTTTCGAGATTTGTGAATATATGAATATATTGCGATGAATTTCATGGAAGGATTATCATTTAATAGATGAGTCCCGATGATATTGGTTATAGTGGATTGATTAATCAAATCTGCTTGACTTTATGTGTTGTGATGTTATGATCGATACATCTTGATTACATGAGATACCTGTGGATATAATATATGACAGGAATTCTTGTTCTACATCATGTTCTACACCTTGTTTTACATCTTGATTATGATAATTTTTTTGAGCACTCTGGATATTTAATCGAGGTTGCTTCTTGATCATATGTTGCGAGCTTGTGAAGTGGATTTCCTTGTGGCTATTGTATGAGCTTGCTATTTAGTGGAAATTTCATCACACGAATTACTTAGTATATGGGTAATTGCTTGTATGGATACTTGATTCTTGTCTTGAGCACGAATGCTTCTTGTGAAAGTTCATGGGAAAGTCACGGTATCGAGAAGTTTATGTGAGAAAAATACTCGCAGGTAATTGATAATATGGTGTGGTATACCATATTCTTGCTATTCTTGAGTTCTATTTGTTATTTATATGTGTTATAATTTCGATCAGTAAAATTCGAGGACGAATTTTCTTTAAGGAGGGGAGGATGTAACGCCCGTCCTAATTCCTGTTAAATTCTTGATTTGCATATTTATATGCTATTTTATTTGAGTTAATTATTTAACTAATTAAGCAAGTTTAGGTCCTAAGTGTTCAAAGTTGGAACATTAGGGTCATTTGTGAAAAATAAAGTTTAGGGGCTAAAATGCTCAAAATGAAACTTGAGGGCCTTTTTGTCAAAATTGAAACTTGGAGGGCCTAGTAGCAATTCTTGAAAATATCCTAAGGATAAATAATGGGGTTGCCTTTTCCCAGAGGATGGTTATCCTCAAAAGAATCTCTCTCGTACATTCCCTCTGTTTCATAAAAGAAAGTTAGGGTTTACCCTATTCTCGACTCCACTCGCTTAATTATGCCTCTGTTCGAAAATCCGACTTCGCATAAATGATCAGGGCGGTGAGTAGAGCATTTCCTGCCGAACAGAAATAAATTTGGGTGAACTTGATTTCGGACTAGGTAAGTCACTAGCTCCCCCTTGCTTGTAATAACATGCCTATGTGTTATTCTTGGTACTTGTGCTTGTTAATTTCGTGTTTGGGGTAATTTTTGTGATACTTGTAAATTTGGGACAAAGGGACTATTCGTATGAAAAACAAGAATGAAAAGCTTGAACCTGGGAATGGAATGACTTGGAAAAGTTAAGAAAATTATACTCCTACTCGTGAGACGGTAAAATATTAATTTGATTTAAATGTTATTAGAAAAATTGTACCATTATTTGTGGTACGAGGAAATGAATGGAAGTATCCCTAAATTATTATATTAGTATATTAGAAAATTATACTTATACTTTTGGGATGGTGAAATATTTAATTGGAATAAAAGGAAATTATCCTATTATTTGTGGGACGGTAAAAGAAAAGAATTGAGCTTGAAATAGTGTCCTGGGTATTGCCTAAGGGTTAGTGAAAGTATACTCCTACACTTGGGACGGAGAATTCTTAAGCCCGGAAAGGAATTGAGTGTAGCTGAAAATCGCACCAGGCGCCCGCCTGGTTATCCTTCGAGCGCCCGCCCATTTCATCAGGGGTTTTGGTTCCAAAAGTGCTTGAACAGGCGGCCGCCCGGGTATGAGGGAGCGCCCGCCTGGTCCCCTGTTTGTACAAAAGTGTTTTAAACCCAAATGGAATGAAAGCTTACCCCTCCTAAGGCATAAAGCCTTAGTATAAGATGTCCTAGCAAGTGTATATGTACCTTTTGGGGCATTAGAACTTGGTCTTGAACATGAGTACTCATAGAGTTAAAATGAGAACTTGAGCCTAAGAGTAAGAACTCTTTTACTTGTCTTGAAAGTGCTATGAACAAGCACTAATGTGTTATATGTGTCTTGAAACCAATGTTTGTGTACCTTAGGGGCACTAGAACAATGTGTTGAGCTTGAACATCCAAAGTATAGGATTAAGAACTAGTAAGTATGAGATGTATAACTCATCTACTTAGCTTGAACTTGAAGTATAAGACAATTAAATCTTGTACATGACTTGAATATCCAAAGATTGGAATAATAACTTGAGTATAAGATAATTAATTCTTGTACATGTCTTGAATATCCAAAGAATTGGATTGAGAACTTTAATGTAAGATGATAAAATCTTGTACATGACTTGAGACCAAGTGTGTATGGTAATGAACTTGAAAGTGCTATTAACAAGCACTAATGTGTTAGAACTATCCTTGATGTGTATGTGCAAATCTTGTACATAATTACTTGATAGAATGTGGCTTGTTGACTACTTGATACTTGGTATTAATAACCAAAGAGTTAGAATGTGGAACTAGATAGAGAATGATCAACTCTAAGACATACTCGAATCTAATACGTGTGTATTGAAAGTGCTATGAACAAGCACTAATGTGCTAGTAATTAGTTTTAATCGTGCATATACTCAATGAAGTATATAAAGTATAAAGAATATATCTTGTTCTTGAGTTGAGTTCCTAAAGAATGAGGGACTAGTGTAATATGAAGATAATTCATAAAACAATGATTATAGAACACAATATGTGTTGGAAAATGTATTCGATTATTAACGATACATATACGCGAGATATGATTGTAACTAGGTACAATACGACCTATTCGACTACGTGCTTAGAGTCTAAGATGTTGGGCTCTACTTGATAGTAAGGGTATCTTGATAGACATTAGTGTGTTAACGGTTATATGAATATGTACGTGTAAATATTTCATATAACAAAATGATATAGTATGACATACCCTACTACTTGGTTGGGGTCTGTTAAAAATAGACTCTAATTTGGCTTGATTGTGTTATGTGGACACATTATGTGCCATTGTTATACTGATTTGTATTTGCAAATATAGCATACGTGTACTTGTATTTGGTGAGCACATGATTACATGGTTCGTGAAGAGCTAGTCCACTACTTTTGGACTTAGTTCTACTCTCGTAGTTCAAGTAAATACCTACTTGTGCATTCTTGTTTGAGTCCAGCTGGTCACCTTGCTTGTTCGGAAATATATAGGTTCACGCTTATCGCGAGAGCTGGGGCTTAAGTGATAATCGGGTCCCTATGTATTTGCGCTTGACCCCTTACTACAGGCCATAGTAAGGGCATAGCTTCCTTGGTTGGAGCAATACGCCTGACTTAAGTGAATGCTAAACTCTTGAACACCTCGTGAATCTTGTTCTTGTGAGTGATACTGGTTACCGGGTCCTCTAGTGTACTGCTCAGCAGCAACTTGATTGATCGTGATTTGTCAACTGCAATAAGCAACGACAACAATGGTTTACTTGGGAGGAATAAGGTTGGGATATCCTTTGTAACGTGTTAGTTTAGCCTTATGTGCTAGTTACTTGATGAGTTGGCTTAGCCTCTCATATACTTGTTACTTGATGACATCTTGAGCATGATTATTTGATAATCTTCTTGATTTGCATGATTACATGATAATATGCTATGTACTTATATCTAGTAACTTACTGAGATTTATCTCACCCGTTCCTTGTTTATTTGTTCCCCCCCCCCAGGAAAGCAAGTGGTAATACGTTGTGAGGCTCGACTTAGCAGGGGCCTACTTGGCAGGTTGTTCTTGTTGGGGATTGTTATCCTTTCCAGTTTTGGTGAGGACGATTTGGTATTAGTTGTTTAGACTCAGTATATTGGGTAGACTTGTATAGTTCTTGTAGTGCCAGCTTATGTGCTAGGCATGTTTTCCGCTGTGTATAACCACATTTGGTTTAAATTTCTTGGTATAGAATTCGTTGTGAGTTATCTTAGCTCGTTCATCTTGAGTATATATATATGATGTCAGTTTGATATAAGCAGATGTCATTCAGTTTCTCGTTTCTTGATAGTGACGCGTACCAGGTTCGAGGTTCTATTAGGGAACCCCGGGACTTGGGGGCGTGTCACCCTCCTCCTCCGGCATCAACTCAGTCTACTGCTCGACCTCATATTCCTCCGCCAGTTGGACAAGCCGGGCCTTCTAATGTTTTTGCTACTCCGTCTAGGCCATTGCCTAGGCAAGGGTCTAGGAGAAGAAATCCTAGAAATAGATTTACTCCTTCTGACTATTGACCACTGAGATTAAACCATTTAGTGGTTGAAATCCATAATTCAAAGACTTTCAAATTGGAAACTTTTCTATTAAAGTTTTAAGATTGTTTTGTTGTAGTATTATTTTGGATTAATTACTCTGTTTAATATTTCATGTAATTTAATTGAAGCAAGTAGTCCTAATATAAGTCACTGCAAAGAGGTGTGGAACAACACCAAGAGTACTGAGGCATGCTGCCATTGTTTGTGTTGTTTGTGTTGCTGTGTATGGTATATTGTTATGGTTGTTTGTGTTGCTGTATCTGGTGTATCTGGTATATTGTTTGTGTTGTTTGTGTTTGTTTGCAGGTGGAGTGCCTGAAACCAGACTCCCTGATAAATTATCCCAGGATAATTCGCTTCCGCAAGCAACGAATTATGTTTGTACATAATTCGCTTACGCAAGAAGCGAATTATGTTTGTACATAATTCGCTATTGTAAGTAGCGAATTATACTGGGATCAGATTATAAAGTTTCAGCCCCAATTTGCAGACAGTACACAAAAACACAAAACAGATCCCCTTCTCTTCTCAGGCGATTTTCTTAGTCCATCCTACATTTCTTCACTCATTTGACTACATGTAAGTCTTCTTTTGTTATATAAGAAAATGTATATTGTTTATTTCGGTTCAAATTCCTTGATCTTAGCCTTGTTGTTTGATTATGTGATGCTATTTTCTTTGCAATTTTAGTTTTTCTCTCAAACTAAGCCTTGTTGTGTACAAAAACTACTTGATCTTAACCTTCAATTTCATAAATATGTTTATTTCGGGCAATGATTTTCCAAAGTGTGTTTTTTTATATAAAAAACATTGTCTTTGATTGCAGATGAAATGAAGAGATTCATTTTTTTGTATTTTTTTTTGTCTTAATGACTACAATATGATATAAAAGGAAAAAAAAATTGTCTTTGATTGCAGATGAAATGAAGAGATTCTTTTTTTTTTGTCTTAATGACTACAATATGATATAAAGAGTAATTATTGTGTATATATATGTATGTATGTATGTATGTATGTATGTATATATATATATATTATGTAAGGAGTAATTATTATGTAATTTGATTGACACAGATGGATCCATCGCTCCCCCGCTGGTATCGTGGACGACAACCTCTTCCCGGTCATCCCGGTCAAACCTCCAATCCTCAATCTAATCTCTCTCAAATCGAACAAGAGTTAAAATCTCCACCACCTCATAATATGCCTGGTCCCGCTGGTGTCGCACAGGCCGCCGTACGTCGGTATCACTCCGGAAAAGCTCATGTCTCTCAGGGACCCCCTCAGTCGACCCAAGAGGCCATAAGGAGAAAGCTTGAAGAGCCGGTGGAGGATGATCATTTCCAGCGCAGACCTTGGCTATCTGTAATGGACTATCTCACTGCAGAGGGTACATATTATCCATTGAAGGCCATTAAGGAGAAATGCCATAACTATGATAGGGTGGATCAGGTATAATATCAACATTATTTATATTTAAGGTTAATATTTAAAAATAATTGGTCGTTATTTTTTTGGTCACTACTACAGGTTGTTGTTGTTGTCACGGAGTGCACACGACAAGATACTGGCTCTCTTAAGGTGACTTTGAAGGATCCTACTGATACAATTGAATCTATCATTGGCTCCAAAGTGCTTAAAGGAAGTGAGTATGGAAGTGACATAGGCGTTGGTGTTGTTCTGATTCTTAAGCAGGTATGAAATATTTTCCTTAACATTACACTCCCTAAGGATATTTTCCTTAACATTTTGTTCTAAATGTTTTGTTTTGTTGATCTATTAGGTTGTTGTCTTCGCCCTCGCACGGTCAAAAAAAGTACTTAACATTACACTTTCCAATGTTTTTAAGGTATTCCCTAACGATTGTTAAGTTAATTTGTTGGACATGTAATATTTGGATTTATGTCAGATTTCCTATGCGACCAGGATGTGGTCACTGAATTTTTTGGATTTATGTTATATTTCCTATGTGACCGGGATGTGGTCACTGAATTTTTTAGATTTATGTTATATTTCCTATGTGACCGGGATGTGGTCACTAAATTATTTTATTTATGTTATATTTCATTAGCACTACAAATGATAGAACAAACACAATTCAAATATCTAACAACAATACAAAGTCATTAGCACTACAAATGATAGAACAAACACAATTCAAATATCTTACAACAATACAAAGTCATTAGCACTACAAATGAAAGACAAACACAAGATAAATATCTTACAACATAATCCCATTGAAATGACGTGGAATTTGACCCAATTCAAATCTATTCCCTGTTAGTTGGACACCTCCGGCACGTGTGTCCTTCCTTCTTACAAGTTGAACAATGGATTATTCGTTTTCCAGATTGCCAGTCCATAGAATTTCGAAGCCGTCTTGATTGTGGTCGTCCCTGCTTTGTATCGCGTCGAAGCATATCATTTGGTTCAAATATTGGCACCCGACCATCCACATTCCAATAGTCCTCATGCTGCAATGGTTCAAAAGTCCCTGACCATGTTTTGTAGTATGACTCGAGAGTGTAAAACTGATCAACGTAACTACGACCATCGACATTCATGAATGTGCAACATGTAATTGCATGGGAACACGGCAAGTAATATGCAACCCATTTGCCACATGTGCATGTACGCTCATCAAATCTCACAATTTGAGTATTTCCACCTTTTTCACCACGACGTCCGGTTGTCACTTGAAATACTCCCCTGTTATTTACGTTGAACGGTCGAACATGGTGTGACCCAACCTTTTTGGTGTTGTAGTTGTATCGACGATGGATCCTTTGGCTAAATTTGTATAGTGCATTAGGGTTATTAGTAACACCCCCTAATGTATTCATTACAAACCCCAGTCTGCTGTGAAAGTATTCCACACAACGGTAGAAAGAAGTCTCAACAATAACTGTTATTGGCATACCACGTGATCCTTTTATGATCCCATTAAAGACCTCAGATAAGTTCGTAGTCATAATACCATATCTATAACCACCATCATGCGCCAGTGTCCACTTCTTCTTATCTAAATGCTCAAACCACTTGATGGCTTCTGGGTCAACTAAACGGATCAACTCTAAAGTATTTTTCAATTTTCTATCTTGGTGAGCACAACCAGCAACCCAGAACAGACGCTTCAAATCACTACCATGATGCTTCTTTAGAAAATTTGCTCTCATATGCCTCAAGCAATATCGATGATGCACATTTGGCCACCAAGTATCTTCTGCAACTGTAGCAAGAATGCCATTATGACGATCAGAAAGTAAGCATACCTCACGACCCTTGATAATATGTTGACAAACAAGGCGTAAAAACCAACTCCAGAGAACATGGTCCTCTTTTTCAACAATAGCAAAAGCAAGAGGAACGATGCTGTCGTTGGCGTCAACACCCATAGCAATGAGTATCACCCCTTTATAACGTCCATGTAAGAACGTTCCATCAACAGACACGACAGGCCTACAATGAGTGAAAGCTTAAATACAAGGCCCGAATGCCCAGAAAACACGATCAAACTTTTTATATACACCAGGTGGAGGAGGATTAAAATACTCAACAATAGTTCCAGGATTGTATTTCTGAATAGCACCTAGGACACGAGGTAACCGAGCATAAGATTCCTTCCAGTCTCCAAACACTGAGCCAATGGCCTTTTGTTTCCCACACCATGCCTTCTTGTAAGAAATTGTCCTACCGTATTTCTCATTTATATCTGCAATAATAACTTGAACATTCAAATCAGAATCAGCCTTGACCTTATGGAGAATATGCCGACCAATAAACTTAGCATCCAAGTTGGGGTGATTAAGACTAAGTCCAGAATACAAACAACAATGAGGGCCTCTATACTTGGTCACTTCCCAATATCCTATCTTCTTCTGACTCACACGAGCATAAAAAGGGCATGGATAGTCTTTCAACAAACACTCAATGGCCCACGTTCGGAGTGTGCTCTTTCTTACCTTAAAACGTCGATTGGAATGTATGTGATACTTCTTTATCTCATATTGCACCTCAATCTTCTTAGAAAATCGTATCCCTTTAGCCAATCCACCCTTCTCTCCATCCCATATCGGAAAACTACATTGATTATTAACAGCAATCACATCAACTTCTTCTCCAATATCATGAAAAAGAGTATAGTCTGCTCTCTCATGCATTCGATTCTCTCTCCTTTCGTACGCTACTAAATCTGATTCAATCCCATCATTCGGCCCATCGTCACCCTCGCTAATCTCACTACCGGTGCTGTTTTCTTCATCATCATCATCATCAGGAAACAACAAACTATCTATTTGTGCATCATAGTCTTCATCATCTTCATCTAAAACATCATCATCAGCCGGAACATCCTCACGTGGCACTCGTCTACGACGCGGTCTCTGGTTACTTGGAGCCATTGCAGCCGCTTGGTTGTAACTGGCCGAATTATCATAGAATGTCTCTGTACTTGGACCCTCGCCAGGCTCTCGGTTGTAACTCTGCGAATTCACATAAAGTGTCTCTGCCTCTGCATAACGTTCATTCTTCTCTTGATTATAACCAATGTCAGTCCCACCCCCACGGATATCAAACACCTCAATAGCCTTCATGATAATATACAACTGCAAGTTACTCAACCCACCAAATTGAGCATTAACATCAAACATTAACGCCACACCATTATCGTCTTGGATATGAAATGGAAAGTAATTTGCAATTCCATGGTCAAAGGAATGAGGAAACCTACAAATAACTTCCAGCTGAAATCTTGTTCGATCTACCCCAATATGTTCATACAACTGATCAATCAACTCAGTGTAAGTCCATCTATGTATCGCTCTAAGACCAAATTTTGGTCCTTTTTCAAAAAGAGGACCATTAAATGGATCTTCATCATCCCCTCCCCAATAGCACATGAAAATAAGCGGTAACCCACTCATCGATACCCTTGAACCCTAGAAAATGATAATAACAGTCAAAATCTTAAATTTATCATTTCTCTCTACAAATTCACTCAAAAACCTAAAATATATCACATAAAACACAAAAAATGACATATAGATAGAGACCGTGGTGTACCTTTTTGCTTGATCTGAGTATTTCAAGAAATGGATTTGGAAAATCCTCTCCTCTTTGCGTCCCTTCTTCTTTCTCTCTCTATTTTCAGACAAGATGGAGATATAATGAGCTGCACATACTGAAACCTTATCTTTTTGAGTGGGTTTAATGTAATTCGCTTCTTCAAGTAGCGAATTATAACAATTCGCTACTATAAGAAGCGAATTACTTAAGGTTTAATTAACGCCCTAATGCAAAGCGCTCCTAATCTGGTCAAAGAATAATTCGCTTTTGACAAAAGCAAATTATGATAATTCGCTATACCCAGTGGCGAATTAGCCCAAAGTTGGTCATTTTGGTACATACTTTGAAAAAGGTGGTACTCTGGTAAATACTTATAAATACTGGAATTATTTGAGAAAAAAATCCACTTTAAAACGAAATGAGAATTACGCAGTTAGTCCTTTCGGCGTAAAAAAGTTCCTTTCAACGTTGTTTATGTTTGAAGTGAGTGGATTTAGTGAGTGGTTTAAAGTTAAAATTTAGTTAGTGAAGTTCCGGAGTTCCGCGCTAGGAGGTTCACTATCTACTTAGGTGGCGTTTGTTTTTTCAAGTGTTAAGTCCTGAAATCTGAATGCATATCTGAATTGATAAGAGGCAGCGTCTGAAAGTTGATTTCTGAATTATTCAAACTGTTTGATTATTCGTCTGAATACACATCTGAATTTAGGATTACGACATTGAATGAAGTAGAAAAATGACGTGAATAGTTGTTTATATAGTGTTTTAGTTGGATATCTTTAGAATTATGAGTTTAAGAAAAAATATAAATTGAAAAAAAATCAATTCAGAGGCAAATCAGACTTCATTTTAGGTCTGAACATTAAGAGGCAATTTAGATGCTTTTAGATCTGAATCTGAAAAAAAAAAAAAAAACAGACTTAATGCCTTAAGGTCTGACTCTCTCAGACATTCACCCCATTAAGTGGCTCTGAATGGAAAAACAAACAAGGCCTTATACTTCAATTAGTGGTTTTTGTCTTTTTTTTTTAGATATGTTTTTATATTATTTTTTAAATTAATATCTTTTAAAATGATTACTGAACGTAGTATAGGAAAAAAAAAACGAGTCATATCAAACCAAGACAATGTTACTAGGGTTAATACTTACTTATATGGAGATTTATAAATAAATATACGTGTTAGAGCAATAAATAAGAACGATGACGAAAAGAGAAATAACACACTAACTAACACAAGAATTTTAAGTATTTCACCAACTTGGCTACGTCCACGAGCGGAGGGAGAATATATTGCTTTCAATGACAATTACAAATTCGTCATTTAAGTTATCTTTTGGTGAAGAAGCTTTGACACGTGTATACATCTACACTCCCAAAAAAATATTCCCGAGGCTTCTCTTTCTTTCAAAGTTTGAATTTCAAACTAACACACACCAACACACAGCAGAACATGCATATGGACATACACTAACACACACTAGAGCATACACAATAATCAGAGACCATTAAGCGGCACTATGAGTTTCTATCTTTTGATGTCGTTTGAGAAAGATAAAGGGTGGTGGCCTGAGAACATAGGCTGGTGAAGGAGTAGAGGGATGGAGTAGGAAACATGTGTTGGAGATTATGCCCTAGGCCCTTGAGAAAGGCTTTTATGTTATGTTATGTCTTCATTTGTTATAGAGATAACAACCTTGATTATTATATGTTTTGCATGTTTATTATAATAATCATCGTCCCTAGTACGTATGAAAAACTAGCATAAGTTTAATGGATAATCATACGATGATTATGTATATATGATGCAATTAAACTTATGGGTACTTGTTGGTGAAGAAGGTACTGGACATGACCTGTTATGAGATTTACGTCATGGTCAAATGTCATAACTGAATCTAATAGTTATATCATTTGATATCCTTAGACCTGAGATTATCATAGTCTTCCACATGATGAACATTATGTTTAACATTGTCAAAAGCTACCTTTAACCGGGTAGTTATAACGGCTATGATTGGCATTATCAGATTATTGTAAGGAAGAATGATAAGTCAAGATGAGATTTGTCCCTCTTCAGAGAGATATATGCTTAGTCCACTCGATGAGTAAGATTGATGAAATGTGTTTACCACACTCAAATGAATTGATTAGATCAATGTCATTTGCTCATATAAATTTACTCTGGATCAAGAAAAGCATTGGACAATATAAGTTGACGTAGACTATGACTTATGTTGGATATGATATCGTGTGACAAAGGGATTGTGATAGGATCTATAAGGAAAACGAACTTTGAAAAGTCATATTATTTAGGTAGTTATGATGGCTTGCTAGAGTTCGCTCATAATTTATGAGAACGGCTTTGGTCAGACTCATTGCCAACATAATATAATCCTATATCGTCACATACAAAAAAAGGAATCATTTTATAGGGCTAAAACTGAGTTTCAGGGGTTGCACGGCTCCGTAGCAAAAGTTGCACGCCCATGCACCCATGGATAGAATGGGGTCGAAATATGGTGCTAGTACACGGTCGTGTACCCCAAAGGACTTGGGCGTGCAGCATGGTCGTGCACACTAAAGAACATGGCCGTGCACATGCTGGGCCGAGCCTGATTTCCAGATTACGGGAGAATACGGGATTTAAGTTATTTCTCCTTAATGGTTAATATTTAATAAGTATAAATAACCATCTATTCAACTCTAATCAGTGCTGTAACATCCTATTATGTTTGAGAAACACAATACTTGATCTACAATCTAGAATCAAATATAAAAAACCCTAAAATTCATATAGCCTAAAACATTAGAAATTCAATTTATAATAGAATGAATCCCATAACATCGTAGTAGAGGTAGAGGAGTGAGTCCCCAGGCATCCTACGCCGCGAAAAATCAGAGTGAGTCCCTTGGAATCCCATTGCATCTAAAAAAAAGGAGTTAGTCCTCTGGCATCTATAGCAAAGGTATAGGAGTAAGTCCCCCGGCATCTAATGTTGGTGTATATGCCCTAGGCATGTTATTTGGCACATTGTTTGACAATGTTTGTGTAGACACCCCGCCTTGGACCGTTCACCCCGATTGCACATTTGATTTTGTGTTTCTCCCTCTTTTAAGTACTTTTTGTTAGTTTCTGTTACCTCCATTAAGTTCCTGACTGACTTCGTTAAGTCCAGGGACTAAACTGAATAACAAGGCTGACTTTCTAGTCCATTCTATCAAAGAAGCTATCTATGAGTCGCGCGCCTCCGATTATAGCAGCCAGAAGCGTGCGCCTTCCACCCCCAAGGTAGGAAGCGCGCGCCTCTGGGCGTCAGTTACAGATTTCTGTCCAAGAATCTCTCCCTTGCTCATCTTACATGATTTTGCCCGGGAAAGACTTCTTGTTAACTGAGTTTTGGCACAAAAAACATATATTTTCTACCTATAAAAACATTCCTTTTCCACCATTTTCAAGGACCGGAAAATTCTCTCTACACAAACTATACCGAAATCATTCCCAAGGATTTTTCAAGTAATTCATCAAGAAGTGTTTGAAGGTCTTCGAGGCATAGGTAAAAGTCCATTCTTTCTCTTTCTTCACTACTTCATCTCTTCTCTCTTTTACTTTAATCAAACGTGCAATCACCCAAGCATTTTGGGACATGACACCGGAGACTACTTCACTTCATTGAAGCTAGTCAAGGAGTTATCTCCCTACATTTCAAACACCCCCTTTTAAACCCCTTTTCATTATAGTCAAAAAATAGGAAGAACATCATTTTATTTATGTAGACTTTGATCAAGCAAGACCAACATTAGTTGGGCGACGTGGGTGTTTAATTACTTCCCATCTCGTAACCTAACCTCCGAACCTCATAACAAGAATCTATGTTTTCATAAATCAAACTTAGGCTATATATTAGGTTTTTCTTATGTTCCTCTAAAACATAGGTGGCGACTCTAAAACACAAATATACACCCTAGGAGTAGCTCGCGTGCTCTAGCCAAGTCGTGCCCTCCCGGGGTATCTACAGTGGCGACTCTGCTGGGGACGTTTGAAGGTTAAACTTGCATTTTTTTTTATCAAAGTCTACATTTTTCTGGGCATTCTGGTAACTGATGGGGGAAGCGTGCGCCTCTGGCCTTCTTGGCCTAAGGCGCGCGCGTCCCACATCAAGGACCAAAATCGCCCGCCTCCCATTTGTTCTTCCTATTTTTGTTCTTTTTTCTACACTAATCATTTCTGTAGGGGTTACAATGCATATTCAGGACCAGGGCAATCCCCTGAGTTCAAAGTCTGACAGTCTGACAGGTTTGCCCAGAAGCGGGCGCCTCCAATAGACATTACGCCATGCGTGCGCTTCCCACAACACAAGCCAGAGGCGCGCGCTTCTGGGCAGTTTTCCAGAACAGGAGCAGCTTCAGAACAGAGCAGAGTGATGGGGTGTGGGCACAGTTGCCTGCATCAAAGACTGATTTGGACCTCTTAAACGGATTTGTTTTGTGTTTTTTATCGGTCACACGGGTGATTCGAGAGTTGTAATTACGTGCTTATTTTCTTTTCTTTCATAAAAAAAAAAGTAAAAAATGCTTTGTCACATGTTGGACTTCACACTACGTGCACAAATTCCTATAAATTGGTCACTATCGAGTCGCACAAGTTCATAACCCCAAACCCGTCGAGGCCTATCCTAGAGAGTTTCAAGCTCCACCTGACCTTGACTCTTTCGAAGCGGTAAACCTCAACCCGTGGCATAGTTCATGACTACATGCCAGGGGTGACCTTAAGCCTCTCATTAGCCGATCACAAGCCAACACAATTCTAGTTAGGGTCTAACACTCCGTGACTAAGTCGGTTTTTATGTGCTGAGATTTCCCTAAACTAATGTCTTCAAAACATACATGCCAAGTGGTTATCATGGGTGAAATAAAACTCCGTCCCCAAGTGGTTATTATGGACGAAAATAAAAAATCCGTCCCCGCATGTATGCTTTACTACATTAATTTAGTTTAATCCCGACATGTGTAGGATTCACAAGCGTGATGGAATTCGATGAGTATATGGGACCGCGAGAAGGTCTATATACTAGTGTGACGATTCCATTATATTCTTAGAAACTCAAAAGGGATCCCATCCCTCCGACTTATATAAAAAAAAAGTCTTTTCTTTATGTGGTTTGAGTCGTGTGCCCACTGTGTGTTCTAAGCCTCTTCATGGACCGAAAGTGTTACTCAAGACTGACAAGGGCCTCTTCTGCAATATAGGTTCAATTGGTACTTACAGAGTCTACCGGGATTCAGCGAATCGGTTAGTTCGTGAAGTGATTACTCCAACAGCTCCAACAACAACCATGACCGGCAGCAGCAACACCTTGTCTCTCGAATAACTTTCAGCTATGGTCCAAGTGCTCCAAGATCAAGTGAAAGAGAAGCTCACCAAGCTTACCAAGGGTAAAGACAAGAAAGGCAATGAAGAGTCCGAGTGGACCCAAGTCTTATTTGAGAGCCCTTATGTTAGTGCCCGCACCAAGAAAATGGGGGAACCAAGCACCGAGAACAATGAGCACAAAATGGTTGATTCAATTATGGCCTACATAGATCAACGTTTCAACGGCCTCAACTTGGGGAAAATCCCCGACACGAGCCTATATCAGTCCTCCGTTCTCATGAGCACCATGGACGCTCTCCCCGACAAGTTCAAAATGCCCGACATCAGCAAGTTCAAGGGAAACTCTTGTTCCATGGAACATATCGAGACTTACATTTGGGCTATGGTACCAAATAAGGTCTCTCCTAAAGTTATGGCATAGTGCTTCCCTCTTACTCTCGAGGGGGAGGCAAAGGATTGGTATGTTACTCTCCCACTCACAGTCCGTCTTAATTGGGACGCCACCATGCTTGCCTTTAAAAGTCAATACTAAGGCAACACCACCCACCGGCCAACTAAGAAAGAGCTCGAGAACACTACTCAAAGGGACAATGAATCTTTCATTGAATTCACGAGAAGGTAGAATGACAAGCTTGCTGAGATTGTCGAGAGGCCTAACACCAAAGAGCAAATGGACATCTTCCTTAAGTGTCTAAAGATTGATCTCCGCACCCACTTAAGTGGGGCTTGCTATGCCTATTTCTCTCAAATGTATGAGGCGGGAATCCGAATGGATGAGTTGCTCAAGGAGATCAAGAAAAATGCTCCTAGCTTCCGTTACAAGGCCGCCTCTAACTCCACAAAAGAGGCTTCAGTCAATGTCGTCACTACCGATAAGGGGAATTACAAAAGGGTTCCTCCACTACAAGGCAAGAAATTTCAAGATGATCGTGTCTACACGCCTCTCCATGGCATGACTATCACCGAGGTCTTCGAAGCTCTCAAGGCCAAAGGGAAAGTTACTCCTCTCTAAGGATACAAACCCAAGACCATACGTCCCAACCATGCCTACCACAAGCATTGTGACTACCACCAATATAGTGGCCACACCACCGAGGAATGCTTTGTCCTCCGCAACATCATCCAAGATCTCATAGACAAGAAAGAGTTCATAGTGCCTAGTGGTGACAATGTCAATGTAATAGAGCTAGGAGAGTTTGAGGAGACCACTCATTCAATCCCAATTGTGAATGAGGGCTCCAATATGATGAATAAATTTGACAATTCTTGTTACGTTGTGACTTACGATGAGGTAATGAGGGAAGTATTAGAAAATAGGAAAAAAGGCAAGATGGGAACTTCAACATGCTAACTCGATCTGGACGAGTCATAGCAAGCAACCTCACTACTTCTGCACCAAGCACCTCTTCTCAAAGGTCGCAAGCTCGTGATACTCTCGAAGATCCTTTGTTGATACAACTCAAGAAAACTCAAGCCAACATCTCCATGTGGGACCTCATTGCATCCTCGAAGAAGCACCGAGATCTTGTCATCAGTAATCTTGACGACACATCAGTCTTTCCTGACACAACTATCGAGGACCTTACTGCAATGATAGGCCACATTCATTTTGGCAATGTCATCACTTTTGCCGATATGGACCTCCCACCATTTGGGTACGATCACAATAAGGCCATCTATCTCAAAGTAAGAGCAAGGGGGAGACCTATTTCAAGAGTCTTGGTTGACGGTGGTTCCGCACTCAACCTGATGCCCGACCGAATCATGGGCATACTGGGGCTTAAGAATTCAGATTTGAAGCCTTCTACTCAAGTGATCCGAGGTTATGACAGCACTGCTCGCACAGTCATGGGTATGGTGGAAATAGAGATTGAGTTTGGGAGCATGGTTATGCCCGTCCCGTTCCAAGTGCTCGATGTTCCCTCCTCATTCAACTTATTGTTGGGCAGACCATGGATACACAGCTCCAACGCTGTCCCTTCAACTCTTTATCAATGTGTCAAGTTCTGAAATGGAGATGAAATAGTGACCGTCATGGCGGAAAATGGCACTATCCACAGAAAAGGGGAACCCGTCCACCAATTCCAACACGGTTTAGAAGACTCCACCCTCTCAGGCGTCTCAATCAACGCTATCGATGAACAAGGGGGAAACAGTTCTTGGACCCTCGGCAATCGCAAGGTCCTCCGTATGATGAGGAATATGGACTACTTCCCCGGTTTAGGCCTAGGGAAATACCAACAGGGTAGAATGCAACCCGTGGAGGTCCCATTCGCCAACAACAAGTTTGGTTTGGGATATGAGCCTTCCAAAGATGACTTGAAATACGAGCAAGCCGTAAAGAATGAAAAGGCCCGAGCTCGGAGGGAAGGCCGTCATTATGAGATTCCCAATTTAAGACCTTACCGCAAGACACTAAATGGCTACTTTGTCCACCAAGGGGAAGATGTTCCGTACGTAATCTTTCCCGAGCCATGGGTTAACAACAAAGGCATCAGAAAGCCCGGTCTTGAAATCTTTGCCGAATGTGAGATCCAGAAATCCTAAGGGGACTAACTCCCATGTCGCCCCGAGAATGGTGGGGGAAGAAAGTAACCATAGAGTCCGAGACAGAGATCATCGTGGGGGAAGAATTGACGGATTTAGCCTCCATGTTCGAAGAACTCGCCATCATGGACGAGTGCCAAGTGAATGCCATCTATGACACCGACACGAGAAGGGAGACTATCAGCAAGATCCAGCCAAGCTCCGAGCCGATCAACAACTGGTATTCTACAAAGGGACCCGTGGTATCCGAGGAATTCTTGGTCGAGAAGATGGGTTGCATTCCGCGCAAGGTCACAAAGGAAGACTTGTTCACATTCACTTTTGAGTCCGAGACTGTTTCCGATACCCTCACCTAAAAGGATATGGAGACCATAGCCGAGCGTGTGTTCCCTTTCTTTGTTAATGAAAATTTTGATCTTTCTGAGTACCTCAAGATTGCAAACATCATGAATGATGAATTAACTAATAATGAATATAATAAACTAGTTAATAACGATTCAAATAATGATGAAATAGACCACGAAAACACAACATACTTAAATGAACTTGCTCAACAGGTCCGTAGTCGTGGTGAAAATGGTCCAGGGGCTGACGAAGAACTGCATGTTGTTAATCTGGGTACCAACGAAGAGCCGAAAGAAACTAAGATCGGAAGCTTCTTCAAGGGGGAAGAGAAAGACAGATTGACTGCACTGCTCAAAGAGTTCGTGGATGTATTTGCATGGTCATACAAAGACATGTCGGGTTTGGACAGAAAGGTCACCGAACACAAGATTCCGATCAGAGACGACGTTAAGCCGACAAAGCAGAAACTCAGAAAGATCAAGCCAGAATGGTCTTTACAAGTCAAAGAAGAGATAGAGAAGCTTCTCAGTGTAGGCTTCATCAAAGTTATTGAGTATCCGACATGGTTAGCCAATGTGGTCACAGTCCGAAAGGCTAATGGTAAGGTCCGTGTATGTGTGGACTTCCGGGATTTGAACAAAGCTTCTCCAAAGGAGGACTTTCCGCTACCCAACATCGACATGCTAGTCGACTCCACTGCTGCCTACGAGGTCCGATCATTTATGGACGGGTTCGCTGGGGACAATCAGATTCTCATGGCCGAGGAGGATCAACAAAAGACTGCTTTCACAACACCGTGGGGCACCTTTTGCTACACAGTTATGCCGTTTGGTTTAAGGAACGCTGGGGCTATTTACCAAAGGGTCGTGAAAGACTTGTTCCATGACATGATTCACAAAGAGATCGAGGTCTACGTGGACGACATGATCATCCACTCGAAAGGGACCGACGGTCAACACTTGATCGATCTCCGCAAATTCTTTGAAAGGCTTCGACAACACAAGATGAGACTCAATCCCGCAAAGTGCACTTTTGGGGTTATCCGAGGCAAGGTTCTTGGTTACATGGTCACGGAAAGGGGAATTGAAGTGGATCCCTCAAAAATCAAGGCAATCATTGACATGCCTCCTCCCAAGACACAGAAAGAAATCAAAGGTTTCATGGGCAGACTTCAGTATATCAGTCGGTTTGTGCACCATCTTACTTCCATGTGTGAGCCCATCTTCAAGCTACTCAAAAAGAATGTGGCTCTAGAATGGACCAAAGCTTGCCAAGAAGCCTTCGACCAAGTGAAGCATTACTTGACGTGCCCTCCAGTCTTGGTTCCACCTCACAAGGAGAAGCCTCTCTTGCTTTACCTCACAGTGAATGATGAAGCCCTAGGGGCTATGCTAGCACAAGAGCAACGAGACTCCATAAAGGAGAATGCCATTTATTTTGTCAGTCGCCGATTTCAAGGAGGCGAAAAGAACTACTCCGTCTTGGAGAAGTCATGTGCAGCACTGGTTTGGGTTACTCAAAAGCTCAAACATTACATGGAAGCCTTTCCAATCAAGCTAGTAGCAAAAGTGGACCCACTCCGCTACATCTTTGAGAAGCCTTTCATGTCAACAAGGATATCCAAGTGGTACTTCATGCTCGCCGGCTATGATATCACTTACGTCACACTCAAATCCATCAGGAGGAAAGTGTTCAGTGATCGGTTTGCTGAATTTTCGTGTGACGAAGTGAAGGGGGAGGACTTACAGTTTCCCGACGAGCACTTGGTTTTCACTACAACCGAGGAAAATAAATGGCAACTCTTTTTCGATGGCGCCGCCAATAAACATGGTTATAGGATAGGAATGTTGCTTGTTAATCCAAAGGACATCTACACTCCAATTGCAATCCGTCTTGAATTCAAAGCTACCAACAACATTACCAAGTATGAGGCATGTATAGCGGGGCTAGAAGCAGCAATAGAAAGAAATGTCACAGAGCTAGAAGTATTCGGTGACTCCCTCCTCCTTATCAATCAGACATCGGGAAAATGGCGAATCCAAGACCTGACCCTCCAATAGTATGGTCAACACCTCGAGGAGTTAGTTGAATAGTTCCAAGATATCACGTTCAATTATTTGCCGAGGGACAAGAACCGCTTTGCCGATGCTTTAGCCACCATAGCCTCATTGGTTTAAATGCCCAAAGGAAAAATGGTGAAACCCTTCAAAATTTTAAGAAGGACCAGTCCGGCATACTGCATGAACATTGAGATTAATGAAGTCCAAGACAACCCTCCGTGGTACACAGACATCATGAACTTTCTCAACAATAGCACTTTCCCCGAGAACAGCAATGGGAAATCTCGAATAGCGTTATAAAAGCAAGCCGCCAGATATATGTTGATTGGCTAACATAATCCCATTCATATGGAACCGAGTCTACAAGAGATACTTTGTAGGATGGATTTTGCCGATGATATCTATGCCCCAATAAGAGAATGGCCATGGTGTGGTCATGTTGTACAATTGGGAAGGTGGAGCATGTTGCAGATTAGCATGGAACTGGCACTTGGAACATTTCTTGACTTTCTCGATGCAGTGTCTTTCCATTGTAGTCCAATAGTAACCAATACGAAGTATCTTCTTGGCTAACATAATCCCATTCATCCTTGTGGCCGTGGATTATTTCACAAAATGGGTCGAAGCACAAGCTTACCGAGTTCTCAACGCCAAGAAAGTGGCCGAATTCGTGAAGAACAACATCATGTGCCGATATGGTATTCCTCATGAGATCATCTCCGACAATGGCTCTCACTTCGAGAAAGAAATAGATGCACTCTTGGTTAACTACAAGATTTCCAAACATAAGTCATCCCCGTACCGTCCCCAAGCCAATGGAGCGGTCGAAGCAACAAACAAAACAATCGAGGTCATCTTATGGAAAATGGCTTCAACAGGAAGGGATTGGCCCGAGAAATTACCACTAGCATTGTGGGGCTACCGCACGTCAATATGGTCAGCAACGGGAGAAACTCCGTACTCATTAGTTTATGGTTCTGAAGCCGTACTCCCAGTCGAACTCGAGGTTCCTTCTCTACGGGTCTTACTCGAGAATCAAGTCAAAGAGGTCAATTGGATGCAAAGTCGATACGAGCAACTAGCCCTACTCGATGAAAAGAGGTTAAGAGCGTTCGAACGCACAAGGTCTTATCAACAAAGAATGGCAAGGGATTTCAACAAGAAGGTGAAGCCTCAAAATATCAAAGTGGGAGATTTGGTCCTAAGACATTATCCTCCCAATGCCATGAACCCCCTTGGGAAGTGGGGACCTCGATGGATCGGTCCTTACGTGGTCAAGAGGATATTAAGCGGCGGTGCAGTCCGACTCGTAGACTTGGATGGCGATCAATTGCCAAAAGAGGTCAACCTCTACAAGCTCAAGAAGTTCTACGCTTAACGAATGAAGACCATTAAAAAAAAACGCTCGCTAGGTTGAAAACCCGCAAGGGCGGCCTAGGCAAAAATTAGAGCAAGTGCCAAAAAAGAACCCCGCTAGATTGAAAACCCGAAAGGGCTGTCTAGGCAAAAAACAGGGTGCACAAAAAAAATGGTCTTCATTTGTTTGAACTACGAAGACCTGAGCCTCTCTATGAGAGGAACGTAGGTAACCTTTGGGTGCGGTCTAAAACAACAAATTTTACCTAGTCATGTTATAACAAAATGCAATTTTTATTCATCTCTCAAATCATTCTTTCCATTACAACGGATATGTTGAGCAATAAAAGACAATGAAAACATTAAATCCTAACAAGTGGTCTATTAATTGTAATCTTGGGGTCCTAGGAAAAATTTAATTTTTTCTTAGCCTTCGAATGGCCACCCGAACGACACTCAATCCTATTCTTCTTGGGAGGTCTAGGAACGCTAAGATGGACCGAAACCTTCTGCGCAACAGAGCGCCTCCGAGCATAAAAGTCATCTAAGGGAGTTCCAAAAGGGTCGGCTAGAATGTTATTCGAATCAGCAGTAGCTTCCTTATACTTTAAAGCACTGCTAGGCTCAAAATCCTTTCCCAACAGCTCAACCCGAAGAGTGTCTACCCAAGTGATACCACGGCAGAGAGTGCCAAACAAATAGTCCAAGTAACTCTCGGGAAGAGAAATACTACCCCGATGAGTAGAGACGGAAGCCCACCGATGACGGTCACCGCCCCAAGCCGATTGGAGCTCTCTCAAAAAGTCCGGGCCCATATACGAGACAGGACAAAGCAACCCACTCCTAGGGAAGGGAATTATCTGCTGACGGCCGAACTGCCTCAGAACCCGCTCCGGCTGATAAAATGAAGAATCCCTAAGGCCGGGAAGGACCACATGTCCAAAACCCAAAGTCCACTCCACGGACGAAGACCCCAGGAGGGAGGATACCACTCAATGTCATCCGATACCCGAGATGCAAAGAACTTCTTCCAACCGTCTTCAGACAAATCCCGAATCAGCAATTTTCTCCTGTGAACAGCAAAAGGAGACAAGTCACCCTCCGAAGAATAAACCCTGAAATGTTCCCGGAGCTATATGGTCAGAAGCAAGGGGATTCCCCGACATATCTCACCCGTTCGATGCAACTCATCAAGGCCGTGCAGGGTCTCCCCCACTTTAAGAGGGATTATACTAAATTGTTGCTCCTCGGCGTGCAAGATAATCTCAGCCAACTACGCGTCTGCTGTCCCAAAGGGTGTAACAAAAAGAACTTCACTGAAAAGGCACACCGCCATGGCACTCTTTTTGAAAGACTGAACCGCCGGGTCCTCCGAATGCAAGCTGAAGAACATTGGCAAGTCGGTTATATCTACCACAGTACCATGCAACATCTTCCTCACATCTCCGATGGGAAGGTTCAACAAGTCAGACCAATAATCAATGACGCCACGATGGTATTTGGGGACAGCAATATGACCCACCAGCGGCATGCCAAGAATGGCACCAAAGTCATCAACAGTCGGCACCATTTCATTTGCGGAAAAGTTAAAAGTGTGATTATCGCAGTCCCAAAAAGCTGCAGCGGCCTGGAATTCTTCATCAAAGCCACAAAAATCCCTGCCCTCGAATATACAGTTGGGCATGCGTTAATTTGGTTCGCCCCTAAGGCATGTCTGAATCAAAGTAAGATAGAAACTCACACTAAAAGTAGGTTCTCTCTCTCTCTCTCTCTTATAAAATTCAGGGTCAATCTCGGATTTTCCTCTTAAAGGAGAATATAGAATAATTGGTCAGCAGCCAACTGTGCCCGCACCCGGCAAAAGTCAAATGTAAGTGCGATTCTAAGCAAAATACAGCTTTAAAACAGCAAATTTGGTTCGCGGTGAACCACTGAAATCACCACCTCATCAGTAAATTCTACTCAACAAATTCACATTAATCTCTAGTCCCCTATACGGACTCTAAATCAGCAGGCAGACTCTCGAGTTCCTCTAAATTAGCAGGCAGACTCTCGAGTCCCTCTACATCAGCAGGCAGACTCCCGAGTCCCTCTACATCAGTAGACAGACTTTCAAGTCCCTCTACACCGGTAGGCAGACTCTCGAGTCCCTCCAAATCAGTAGGCAGACTTTCGAGTCCCTCTACATCAGCAGGCAGACTCTTGAGTCCCTCCAAATCAACAGGCAGACTTTCGAGTCCCTCTGCATCAGCAGGCAGACTTTCGAGTCCCTCTACATCAGCAGGCAGACTTTTGAATCCCTCTACAGGCAGACTTTCGTGTCCCTCTACATCAGCAGGCAGACTTTCGAGTCCCTCTACATCAGCAGGCAAATTTTCGAGTCCCTCTACATCAACAGGCAGACTTTCGAGTCCCTCTACATCGGCAGGAAGACTCTCGAGTCCTTCAAAGTCCTCTATGCGGACTCTAAATTTTGGCCACGGTGGGCCGATTTCTATCACCGCACCCCTACTATCAGCAAAAGTCGCTCACACAGGGAGCGCACTCCTATCTCTTGTAATTTCAAGATTCTTGTTTTCATCGAGTCTTTGCTTTTTTACTGGTGATGTCCTCGGTGGATGTTTTGTTATTTCGTCGACGCATTTTGCTTTGCAATCCACATCGCCGAGGGGCTCTGTAGACACCCCGCCTTGGATCGCTCACCCCGATTGCACATTTGGTTTTGTGTTTCTCCCTCTTTTAAGTACTTTTTGTTAGTTTCTGTTACCTCCGTTAAGTTCCTAACTGAGTTCGTTAAGTCCAAGGACTAAACTGAATAACAAGGCTGACTTTTTAGTCCATTATGTCAAAGAAGCTATCTCTGAGTCGCGCGCCTTCGACCATAGGAGCCAGAAGCAAGCGCCTTCCACCCCCAAGGTAGGAAGCGCGCGCCTCTGGGCATCAGTTACAGATTTCTGTCCAAGAATCTCTCCCTTGCTCATCTTACATGATTTTTCCCGGGAAAGACTTCTTGATGACTGAGTTTTGGCACCAAAAACATATATTTTCTACCTATAAAAACATCCCTTTTCCACCAATTTTAAGGGCCGGAAAATTCTCTCTACACAAACTATACCAAAATCATTCTCAAGGCTTTTTCAAGTAATTCATCAAGAAGTGTTTGAAGGTCTTCAAGGCATAGGTAAAAGTCCATTCTTTCCCTTTCTTCTCTAGTTCATCTCTTCTCTCTTTACTTTAATCAAACGTGCAATCACCCAAGCATTTTAGGACATGACACCGGAGACTACTTCACTTCATTGAAGCTAGTCAAGGAGTTATCTCCCTACATTTCAAACACCCCCTTTTAAACCCCTTTTCATTATAGTCAAAAAAATAAGAAGAACATCATTTTATTTATGTAGACTTTGATCAAGCAGGACCAACATTAGTTGGGCGAGGTGGGTGTTTAATTACTTCCCATCTCGTAACCTAACCTCCGAACCTCATAACAAGAATCTCTGTTTTTATAAATCAAACTTAGGCTATACATTAGGTTTTTCTTATGTTCCTCTAAAATATAGGTGGCGACTCTAAAACACAAACAGACACCCTAGGAATAACTCACGTGCTCTAGCCAAGCCGTGCCCTCCCGGGGTATCTACAGTTTGTTATCACTTTTCATTTATATAAAGAGATGTTTTGATTATTATTAGTTGTTACATGTTTTATTATAATAATCTCCGTCCCTAGTACTTATGAAGAACTAGTATAAGTTTAATTCGATGATCATATGATCATCATGTGTATGGGATACAAGTTAAACTTATGAGTATGTGTTGGGGAAAACATACTGGACATGACCCAACTATGAGGTTTATGTCATGGTCAAAATGTCATAATTAAACCTCTAATAGTTATATCATTTGAATCCTTAGACCTGAGATTATTACGATCTTCTACATAATGGAAATCATGTTTGACATATTCAAACGTCACTCTTAACCAAGTGATTATAAAGGATATGATTGGCATGATCGAAGCTATGTAGGGAAGTTTAATAAGTTAAGATGAAATTTGTCCCTCCTTGTGAGAGATGTCAAGCTTGGGCCCCTCGATGAATAGTGTTGATGAAATGCATGGCCATGCTCAAATGAATTGATATGATCAATGTCATTTGTGTTATCAAACTATTTGGAATCGAGAAAAGTATTGAGCATTGTAAGTTGACCATTGACCATAGCTTACGCTCAATGACATCATGGACAAAAGGATTGTGATATGTTCTATGAAGGATAAAGAACTTTGACAAAGTTATATCATTTGGGTAGTCATGATGGCCTGCTAGGGTCCGCTCATGATTTATGAGGACAAAATGTGTTTGGACTCATTTCCAACTTGATATAATCCTATGGGGTCACACACAATGGAACGAATTGTTAAAAAGGCAAAATGGCAGAATTTTGGTCTAGCACGACCGTGCCACTTATAAAGCACAACCGTGCCGGTTATAAAGCACGACCGTGCCGTTTATAAAGCACGACCGTGCCAATAATCGACCATGGGAAGTTCTCGTGCGCACCTGTTGGCACGACCGTGCCAGTTTTAGGGCACGACCGTGCCAAAGGTGTTTGGGCCAAAAATTTGCTGCTTAAGTTAGGTGACGGGATTTAGGCTTCCTAGGTCCTTAAGGGTTAAGGACTAGGACCTATATAAACATCTTTTCACTAGCCATTAAGCATATAAAACCTAGTTGTTTGGAGAAACAATTTTCTTGATCAAGATTGAGAATCAAAGATCAAGAACCCTAAATTCATATTGCCTATTTTGGATCTAGCAGTCCAGATCAAGAATGAGCTCTTGATATTGTTGGGTTTCGTAGTAACACGCGTAGCGGAATCAAGCATTTAAAATTTTATGAAACCCAAAGCCTATAGATCCATTCATATGATTATGACAAATACATCTACTATGAATACAAGAATACTAACCCTTGAAGCGTTTCTTAATTTCTTGATCTTTGAGTCTTGAGTTCTACGCGGCTTTCGAATCACGAACGCAGGAACACGAACACGAAGATGATAACGGAATCACTCTCTATAGATATCCACACGTGAACGAATATTAAGAACTTTTTCTTAATCTTGACTGCTAGATCAAAAAGAACTATATGATTTTATGTATTATTGATCTTTGATTCTCAATCTCAATCAATAATAATGTTTCTCCAAACAAGTAAATCAATCATATACAATGGCTGGGACTGATATATTTATATGGGTATAAGTCCTTAACCCTTAAGGACTTTGGATACCCAAATCCCGTCACAATTTATGCTGCAATTAATTCCTGTCCGACACTACTGGCACGGTCGTGCCCCAAATCTGGCACGGCCGTGCCAATGCCTTCGAGGCAAGCTTCCCAGCCGCCCATTATTGGCACGGTTGTGGTTTATATCTGGCACGGTCGTGCTGAGCACAGCACGGTCGTGCTTGATATTTTGGCACGGTCGTACCAAACATGTCGCCAGCACTTGTCCTTTGGTTGATTTATGGCACGGTCGTGTCTTCTAAAGAGCACGGCCGTGCCAGACCAAAACACAGCCATTTTTTTCCCTTTTCCAATTCGTTCTCTTGTGTGTGACCCCATAGGATTATATCAAGTTGGCAATGATCCCAAACAAACTTTGTCTCATAAATCATGACCGGACCATAGCAGGCCATCATGATTACCCAAATGATATAACTTGTTAAAGTTCGTTAATCCATTATAGAACATATTACAATCTCTTTGTTTCACGATGTCTATTAAACGTAAGCCATGGTCAATGGTCAACTTACATAGTCCAATGCTTTCTCGATCCCGAATGTATTGATAAGACAAATCCTATTTGAGCACGGCCATGCATTTCATCAATACCATTCATCGAGTGGCCAGAGCTTGACATCTCTCTTGATGAGGAACAAATCATTTCTTGGCTTATTACTCTTCCCTATATGATTCCGATTATGCCAATCATATTCTTTAACTACCCGGTTAGGGGTAACGTTTAAATATGTCAAACATAATGTTCATCAAGTGGAAGACTGTAATAACCTCAAGTCTAAAGATTCCAGTAATATAACTATATGAGACTTAATTATGACATTGTGACCATGACATACATCTCATACGGGTCAGTCCATTATTTGGTCTCCAACAAATGCCCATAAGTTTTATTGTATCCCATACACCATAATCATCATATGATTATCTATTAAACTTATACTAACAATTAATCATAATTATCAGGGACAGGGATTATTATAATAAACATGCAAAGGATATAATAATCAACATTCAATATCTTTATTAAAACATAATCAATAGATAACATTAATCGGTCTCATAACACCAACAATCTCCTACTTGCACTAGGCCTAATTAATGTATCGAATACCCATAGACGTAACATGACCATCATGCTTTTCTTGTGGAAGACCCTTTGTCAATGGGTCGGTAATGTTATCATCAGTCGGTACTCTGCATATATTTACGTCTCCTCTATCAACGATCTCTCGAATGATATGAAAATGCCTAAGTATGTGTTTGAATTTCTGATGTGATCTAGGTTCCTTTGCTTGAGCAATATCACCATTATTATCATAATAAAGGTCTATTGGATTAGCAGTCCTAGGAACCACCTCAAGTTCTCCAATGAACTTCTTGATCCAAACAGCCTCCTTTGCAGCATCAGATGCAGCAATATACTCAGCTTCCGTTGTAGAATCTGCGACGGTACTTTGCTTAGAACTCTTCCAGCTAACAGCACCTCTATTTAGCACAAATACAAATCCAGATTGCGATCTTGAATCATCATTGTCGGTTTGGAAGCTTGCATCTGTGTAACCACTTATAACAAGATCATCTTCCAATCCTCCATACACCAAGAACGAATCTTTAGTCTTTTGCAAGTACTTAAGAATCGTCTTGACTGCAATCTAGTGACTCTCACCGGGATCTGATTGGTATCTGCTCTTCATGCTCAAAGCATACGAGACATCGGGTCTAGTACATATCATGGCATACATGATTGATCCAATTACGGAAGCATATGGAATCCCAATCATTCTCTTACGCTCATCAGTCGTCTTAGGACACTGATTCTTGCTTAGAGATATGCCATGACCTACTGGCAAATTTCCTTTTTTAGAGTTATCCATGCGGAATCTCTTGAGAACTTTGTCAATATATGTATCTTAACTTAAACCAATCAATTTATTAGATCTATCACGATATATTCTAATGCCAATGATATACGCGGCTTCTCCCATATCTTTTATTGAGAAACACTTTCCTAACCAAGTCTTTACAGACTGCAGTGCAGGAATGTCGTTTCTAATGAGTAATATGTCATCAACATATAATACTAGAAATAATACTATGCTCCCACTAATCTTCTTGTATACACATTGTACACAAGGCTCATCTTCGTTCTTGATGAAGCCAAACTCTTTGACCGATTCATCAAATCAAAGATTCCAACTCCTAGAGGCTTGCTTTAATCCATAGATGGATCTTTGCAACTTGCATACTTTATTAGAATTTTTTGGAATTACAAAACCTTCAGGTTGTGTCATATAAACATCCTCAAGTAAGTTCCCATTAAGGAACGCTGTCTTGACATCCATTTGCCATATCTCATAGTCAAAATATGCGGCTATGACAAGTAAAATTCTTATAGACTTGATCATTTCTACGGGCGAAAATGTTTCATCATAGTCGATTCCATGAATCTGCCTATAGCCTTTCGCTACAAGTCTAGCTTTATAAGTATGCACCTTTCCATCCATGTCAGTTTTCTTTTTGAAAACCCACTTGAATCCTATGGTTTTTACACCTTCGGGCGCATCAATCAAGTTCCAAACTTGATTATCATACATGGACTTAATTTCAGATTCCATGGCTCCAAGCCATTTATCTGAATCAGGAGCGGACATCGCTTCTTGGTAGGAAGTAGGTTCGTCATTAACTATGACTTCCACTTCATCGCTATTCGTCATGAGAAATCCATATCTCTCAGGTTCGGATCGCACCCTACCAGTTCTACGAGGAACTTGAGTATTCTGAATAGGTTCCACAACTCATTGTGAAACTTATTCAGATCCAACATTTTGTTCCATGTTACTTTCGGGTTCTCGAACCTCTTCGAGATTAATTTTACTCCCACTAATTCCTTTGGAGATAAACTTTTTCTCTAGAAAGGTACCATCTCGAGCAACAACACTTTGTTGTCCGTGCGGTTGTAAAAGTAATATCCCTTAGTTTCCTTAGGGTAACCCACGAAAATACATTTGTCAGATTTTGGTGCAAGTTTGTCAGAGATCATTCTCTTAACATAAGCATTACAACCCCAAATCTTCATGAAAGACAAACTAGGTTTTCTTCCAGTCCACATCTCATATGGAGTCTTTGGAACAGATTTAGTTGGAACTATGTTTAGTGTAAGAGCGGAAGTTTCTAGTGCATGTCCCCAAAAGGATAAAGGAATATCAACTTGACTCATCATGGAGCGGACCATATCTAATAAGGTCCTATTTCTCCGCTCAGACACACCATTCCATTGTGGTGTTCCAGGTGGAGTTAATTGTGAAGCAATTCCACAATCTTTAAGATGATTGTCAAATTATTGGCTTAAATATTCTCCACCACGATCGGATCGAAGTGCTTTAATAGTTTTGCCAAGTTGATTTTGTACTTCATTTTGAAATATTCTATATATCTCAAAAGACTCACTTTTATGTTTCATTAAGTAGACATAGCCATATCTACTAAAATCATCAGTAAAAGTTATGAAGTATTGATATCCTCCCCTAGCATTGCTGCTCATTGGTCCACACACATCAGTATGTATGAGTCCCAATAAGTCACTAGCCATTTCACTACTCTTAGTAAAATGTGTCTTTGTCATTTTTCCAAGTATACAAGACTCACAAGTTTCATATGATTCAAAATCATGTGAATCTAAAAGTCCGTCCCCATGGAGTTTTGAGATACGCTTCTCATTTATATGACCAAGACGGCAATGCCACAAATAAGTATGATTTACATCATTAGGTTTGGATTTCTTATTTACATTATAAATATTCTCATTATTCCCACTTTCAACATCAAGAACATAAAGGCCATTAAATGAACATGCAGTACAATAAAGCATTCCATTTAAATAAATAAAAATCTTCTTATTCTTAATAAGAAAACTATAACCTTCATTATCCAAACAAGAAATTGAAATAATATTTCTACTTAAATCCGGAACATAATAACAATTGTTCAAAACAAGAACTAATCCGCTAGGTAAAATGACATCATATGTTCCTACGGCTAATACAGCAACTCTTGCTCCATTCCCCACACGTAGGTCCACTTCGCCATCTTTAAGTAGCCTTCTATTCCTTAGTCCCTGCACATTTAAACAAATGTGAGATCCACATCCGGTATCTAATACCCAGGAGCTAGAGGTAGAAAGAAGAACATCTATAACATAGATACCTGAAGTAGAGGCAGTCCCACTACTCTTCTTCTTCTTCACCTCTTCCTTGTAGACCTTGCAATTGCGTTTCCAATGACCAATCTCATTGCAGTGGAAACAAATTGCATCCTTTTGGGAAGCAGGTTTTGCCACATTAGTATAGGGAACAATTGCCTTACTAATCTTGGGTTTGACAACTTTTGTCTTACCCCCTTTTCCTTTGCCTTTAGAGCCTTTCCCTTCCTTTGACACTATGAGCAGAGGAGCGACTTCTTTATCGATTTTTTTTTTCCGCTGTCTTTAGCATCCCATGCAACTCAGACAGGGACTTATCCATCCCATGCATATTAAAGTTCATTACGAACTAATTATAGCTTTTGGCCAATGAATTCAGAATAAAATCAGTGGCCAACTTAACCTCAATGGGATGGCCAGGCCTCTCTAGATGCTCAAAGTGAGCCTTCATCTTTAGAACATGAGGGCCCACAGCCTGCCCATTACTCATCTTGCATGAGACAATGGCATATATAGTGTCGAACCTTTCTTGCCTTGCCTGTTCTTGAAACATGTCTTTCAACTCAACAGCAAGGTCATATGCCTCCAAGTGTTCAAGAGTCTTCCGAAGCTCAGAACACATGGCTGCAAGCATGAGACAACCCACCTCACGAGAATCACTTTTGTGCTTCTTGTAGGAGTTTCTCTCATCCTTGGGGGAAGATGATTCAGGTTCATCCTCAGGAACGGGCTCATCAAGAATATAGAGCTTATGTTCATGCTTTAGAACAATTCTAAGGCTACGGATCCAATCCGTGAAGTTGGATCCATTTTCTTGAAGTTTTTCCTTCTTAAGGATAGATCGCAATGATCAAGAACTTGAATTTTGAGTCATTATCTACAATTATGCAAACATATAATCATATATAAGTACCAACTTAGTTTTAAAGATATTACAAATATTAGTATTTCACAAATACTCCCACTAAATTATATAACCTTCATATACATCCAATGTATAATATAATTTAAATGGGCTAAGATCCAACTTTAATTTAATTTCAAGTCCGCTTTGGCGATACTGCTCAAAATCAAATTATTTAGGTAGACAACTCCTTGTCAATCATATCATATATGACTCTTAGATCTTTTATGAGATTTTAGACATCATATGTCTAACATGTTTTAATCTCATCTCTGCCTTAGGCCCAAAACTTTGTCTTTTGATAGCCTAATTAAGTCAAACCATTTTAAACGTATAGGAATCACTCTTTCCTCATCTTGCTCATAGATGAATAGAATTAATGCACCTCGCTTTAGCAGAGCCCACATAAAACTACCCATGTACTCACAAGTGTTTTAATCATGGATTGGCACGGAACTTAAATTTTAATGAAGGTTCACTACATATAGCATATAACACATTTATGATCACATAAGATAAACATGTTACACATCAAGTTTAGTCATTAAATTAATCTCAATTAATTTAAGCATGATATTATGTGTCATTAGTTTCTCTATAATTATGAGGATGAGATTATTTGAACTTTGGTTATTATCTCTAAATCAAGACAACAAAATGAGGCCGAACTAAGCCATAAGGCAACCACAATTCCTCACTAATCCAAGAAACCAAGAAAGTAGTCCATGTGGCCAAAACTAACCAATAGATGGTCTCGATGAACGTAGGCCAATTGCATCCACAATTCCACATGGATCTCCAATCTTTGAATCAAGAACTTTGTTTCTCAATTTTAGCAATTATGAACTCTTCATATTTCTAACTTCGTTTTATCTTTGAATATTTGATTGCGGTCAAGTTTGGGAAACACAGTCTCGAGAACGTAGGCTAGCCTTCAAAACCTTGAACCAATCTCAGAATTCAACAGACTAAAACAAATAGGAAATTCAAACCCCAAGATCCACACCCGCGACCTAAAGGCCGCACCCGCACAAGACCCGGAGGTCCGGCCGGGTCGCCTACTAGGTCCGGTCGGACCCCTCGAAAATTCAGAATTTTAAAGTTTCAAAATTTGTCCCAAATTATTTTTCCCGATTCAATTAGGATTTGGTGTTCTTGATGATCCAATCATCTTGAACATCAAAACCTTGAATAAACAATTTATTCATGAATCTTTAGATTATCAAAACTTTGATCCAATCAAAATTGATAACCCAACAATTTTGAATCCAACATATTTTTTATTGCTATTGAATAGTGCGATTAAAATTTATGAAACAATAAACCACATAAAACGCATATAACACATAAACATCATAATCCCAATATTCAAATCATACTAGGCACATAAACAATTTATATACATACAACATGATTATGTATTGAAATAATCAACATGAAGGGGGCTCTGATACCACTGTTGGGTTTCGTAGTAACATGCGCAGCGTAATTAAGCATTTAAAATTTTATGAAACCCAAAGCCTATAGATCCATTCATATGATTATGACAAATACATCTACTATGAATACAAGAATACTAACCCTTTAAGCGTTTCTTAATTTCTTGATCTTTGAGTCTTGGGTTCTTCACGGCTTTCGAATCACGAACGCAGAAACACGAACACGAAGATGATAACGGAATCACCCTCTATAGATATCCATACGTGAACGAATATTAAGAACTCTTTCTTAATCTTGACTGCTAGATCAAAAGGAACTATATGATTTTATGTATTATTGATCTTTGATTCTCAATCTCAATCAATAATAATGTTTCTCCAAACAAGTGAATCAATCATATACAATGGTTGCGACTGATATATTTATATGGGTATAAGTCCTTAACCCTTAGGGACTTAGGATACCCAAATCCCGTCACAATTTGTGCTGCAATTAATTCCTGTCCGACACTATTGGCACGGTCGTGCCCCAAATCTGGCACGGCCGTGCCAATGACTTCGAGGCAAGCTTCCCAGCCACCCATTATTGGCACGGTCGTGCTTTATATCTGGCATGGTCGTACTGAGCACATCACGGTCGTGCTTGATATTTTGGCACGGTCGTGCCAAACATGTCGCCAGCACTTGTCCTTTGGTTGATTTATGGCACGGTCGTGTCTTCTAAAGAGCACGGCTGTGCCAGACCAAAACACAACCATTTTTTCCCTTTTTCCAATTCGTTCTCTTGTGTGTGACCCCATAGGATTATATCAAGTTGGTAATGAGCCCAAACAAACTTTGTCTCATAAATCATGAGCGGACCCTAGCAGGCCAACATGATTACCCAAATGATATAACTTGTTAAATTTCGTTAATACATTATAGAACATATTACAATCTCTTTGTTTCACGATGTCTATTGAACGTAAGCTATGGTCAATGGTCAACTTACATAGTCCAATGCTTTCTCGATCCCGAATGTATTGATAAGACAAATCCTATTTGAGCACGGCCATGCATTTCATCAATACCATTCATCGAGTGGCCAGAGCTTGACATCTCTCTTGACGAGGAACAAATCATTTCTTGGATTATTACTCTTCCCTACATGATTCCGATTATGCCAATCATATTCTTTATAACTACCCGGTTAGGGGTAACGTTTGAATATGTCAAACATAATGTTCATCAAGTGGAAGACTGTAATAACCTCAAGTCTAAAGATTCTAGTAATATAACTATATGAGACTTAATTATGACATTGTGACCATGACATAAACCTCATACGGGTCAGTCCAGTATTTGGTCTCCAACAAATACCCATAAGTTTAATTGTATCCCATACACCATAATCATCATATGATTATCTATTAAACTTATACTAACAATTAATCATAATTATCAGGGACGGGGATTATTATAATAAACATGCAAATGATATAATAATCAACATTCAATATCTTTATTAAAACATAATCAATAGATAACATTAATCGTTCTCATAACGTGCCTAGAGCATACAACACCAACAGATATTCGTTCACGTGTGGATATCCATAGAGGGTGATGGCTTAATCATCTTCTAGTTCGTGTTCCTGCGGATCAAGACTTGAAGAAAAGCTTGGAGAAGATCAAATCTTGAAGAACGAAGTTTTCAAGATCTAAAAAATTTTAAAGCTCCATCACGGTTAGTGTTCTAAATTCAACCTTGTATTAATTTAATCATCTTGAACGGATCTAAGCTTTTGGGTTTATTCCGCTGCGCATGATAATGCAAAACCCAACATCTAATACCACAACAAATCAGAGTGAGTCCCTTGACATCTGATTGCATAGTAAAAATCGAAGTGAGTCACTGGACATATGATCAAAACAACAAAAATATAGAGTGCTTCCCCAGACATCCATCATTCAATCATGCAAATCGCCTACACATGAGACGTTTCTCTCTTTAACTCCCATTTGAGTCTTTTTAATTTTGATGTTCGAGACGGATCTCTTTCTATCATCGACGCGTCTTGCTTACAATGCAAATCGATGAGAGGCTCTATAAAACACCCTGCCTTGGACCTCTCACACCTCGATCGCATACGTAGTCTTTTATTTACTTATTTTGTTGATTTTCATTAGATTCTGTTAAGTTCCTAACTAATTTTGTTAGTTTTAGACTAACTGAATAACGAGATTAACTTTTAGTATCATTTATGTCCTTTCACCTCAATCCAACCTAGCGCGCCTCACGTAGGTCTTTAGGCTCCGTGTTTCCTTGAGGCTATCGGCGTGGGGCACGAGTCCTTCCCTTCCTAGAGACCGATTTCCCTCCATATTTGATTTGTAACTCCCATCTCTATTATTTCATTCGAGAAAATCCAGTTTCTTGACCAAATTCATTCCCATTTCACCTATAAAAGGACCCTTAGTCTGCTTTGAAAGAACACACAAACTTGACCTTGAACATGCTTTCAAAAAGAGCCATAAATCTAGGAAAATTTGAAGAGTTTTCATTCCCTTCCAAAATTAGGTATAATCTTCTTCTTTGTTACTTGTTTTAATCATCTTTTTCGTTGTCTTTTACATCTATGCGATCCCTACTAAATGCTACATGGCCAAATAATCACTTCACTCATTGAAGTTGGTTAAGGTTATCTATATTGTACCATTCAAAAACATTAGCATACATCACATTGCAAATTTTTTACGACTATAGATGGTAACACTTTCTGAAAAAATTGTAGACGTTAGTAAACTAATCTGGGTTTTTAATTTAGAGACATGGGAGTCGTTTAGGAATTTAGAATTTTCGTCAAACTAACCGGAGGCTTTTGTAGAATAAAATCACCTCACATAGATTCAAGAAAAATAATGACAATTGTATGACCTCTTTTTTTTTTTTTTTTTTTTTTTTTTTTTTTTAACAAACATTAAATCATATTCATTCATAACAATGAAGGAAATGACACTTCACAAAGACCGAAGGCCCATTCCTTATATAAGTAGATGATTCATCTCTTAAACTACAACAAAAACATTGTTGATTGAAATTTTGAGATTGTCGGATTCTACTCCAAGTATAACTTGGAAACTGCCTCCATACGGGATTTAAAAAAAATCCCTTATCGGATACTCCCTCCGTCTCAAAATATATGTCGTTTTGGGAGTAAAATTTTGTCTCAAAATATTTGTCGTTTCACTATTTTCAAAGCTTTTTTATTGCTCTATACCAATTATACCCTTAATAATGATAGTGAACTATCTCTTACCTAACCATTTAATTACCTAGGTAGTTGAATTACTTTAGGGGTATTTGGGTCTTCTTCACATGCATTAATGATATTTCTTAATATGTGTGAAACACTCCAAAACGACATATAATTTGAGACGGAGGGAGTAATATTTTGCGCTGAGAACTAGACATAATAAAGAATCCGGGTTGACACGTACATGTCCACCGGACATCTCAAAATCTACAAAAATCCTTATGTAGTAAGAACAATGACCATCCTTTTGTTGTGTGAGAATGCGAGATTCATCATTTGCCTTGTCAAACGAAGAGTACAACAAACTCACAAATATACATAGACTCCTAACGGTGAGGAGAAAGCAACGGCTCCCAACGGTGAGGAGAAACCTAACAAACAAAGGGGAGAAACTTATTATAACAACAAAATATCTGAAAACAAAAACATAAAATTACAAACTAAAAGAAAATGACACAACAACACAATTGTTTGTAATTGAAATTACAAACAATTGTGTTGTTGCTAAATTAATAAAATAAAAAAAAATAGAAGATGAAGAAGGATGAAGTTTTTGATGATCAAAGAAGTTGCGGCGGTTTTTAGAAGAAGACGATATTGATCTAATTGTGTGTCCTCTTTAAGCATTGGAATTTGGAAAGTGTTTGAGGAACCCTTTGTTTTAATTAAACTATGGTGGAATGTTCAACAATTGGGGGCATAGGACCCGGGGTAACTGAATGCGCGCTTCTCCTAAATGCACCACCACGCTTTGTTGAAATCTACTGATACTTGTGGTGCCGATGGGTGGGATGGGAGGCGGAAGTCGGCAGATCACGGACGGGGAAGTTGTTGCGTCGAGGAGCGGGTGTGAGGCATTCAATAAACCGGAGTACTTGGTCTATTCCCGACGACGGTAGGTAAAATTGAATATAAACCCTTGATTATTTTCATTTCTTCTCAATCCAAGACCTAATAAATTGCAGCAACATAATTTGTCAAATTATTTATTTTTTCGTTCAAACAAATTCATTTGGAGTTTTAAACTAACCACTTATTCCGTCTGTTTCAAGAAAATGTTTCAACTTTGGTTTTAATTTTAATTTTAATCGTTAATTTTTATTTTTATTTTATGTTGAAGGTTAACTTGAAGTTTGACCATTAGATAATTTCAGTTCATCTTGAAGCAAAATTACTCCTTCCTTACCAAAATGAATGTCCAAAATTTTTCAAATTGAGTGAATTTGAAATTATTTGTGGACGTTCATTTTATATAGTTTAGATGATTAAATTTTATGGTTTAGGAGTAAGGCATTTTGATATTAGTCCATAACATAACTATGTTTATTATTGTTGGTACCTATTAGAATTGAGTCCTCATCCCCTTAAAAGGCGCGTTGTTAAGGAGTGAGGTTAGCCAATCTATGTAGTTCATCAATTTTACTCTCCAAGTTGATGTGGGATATAGGAGGCTTCAACCGTACCCTTCCTGTTTTTAGTTGGTTATGCTTAATAATTGTTGTAAATCGGATTTGGAACTGATGCTCCAAGGTCCAAGGACGAGATTGGACCATCTCTATCTCTTGATCGATTCGGCAACATGTGGGACCCACCAAACACTTAATTCATCTTGCAAAGTCGGAGATGTGGCCAAATCCCCCCCTTAGGATGCATCGGTGTAGTAAAAACCATGGATCGATCCTCTTTTTTAAGTAAGAGAAAAAAAAAAAAAGGTGTTTAAAAGCCAGGAAGTGGTCAAATATAAAAACAGGGGGTAGAGTCGTAGAGGGACTTGGTAGGTTTCTATTAAATTGGCTACCAGCTTAGCCAATTCATCTGTTCCGATGACTATTCTCTTGATAACAACCTGTGGCCTAAAATAGAGAAGTGGAAGACTTGAATTATAGCATAAAGTCAAGTCATCTCTGATAATGACAGCATCAATCTTGGATTATTATTTTTTCTTTTTTTATGAACAAGCCAAAAGAATACCACTTGATCAAAATATTAATTCATAAAGTGTGATGAGTCCTCTGTTATTTTTCTCCATTTACACCATCTTTCTGATCTTAATATTCATTCCAGCATCTCACTGCGCTGATGACGAGCGATTCAGTAATTGTAACCGTACTTACAACTGTGGCAACATAAGAAATGTAGAATATCCTTTCTGGGGAGGCGATCGACCTGAATATTGTGGCCGATCAGATTTGGGCCTGAGTTGTTATCTCAGTGATGATGGTCGTGAGCAGTATTCTGTTCTTGTCACTGGCCAACGTATAGTCCCGACTTATGAAACTTTCCGAGTGCTTATGATCAACCAATCCAATACGTCCCATACGATGAGAATTGTACGTAAGGATCTATGGAATAACATTTGTGCTGATCAGTCCTTGGGCAACCCGACTACCACCTTGAATTACAGCACGGTCAACTATGCTCAAACAGTCAGCAAGGTGAACATATTCTATGGATGTAATAATCGTACTTTTTCAAATGGTGATGATGTTCTGACCAGCAACTTTACATGCCAGGTCAACGGCACGGAAGATGGTGGTGTTTTAGTAACCGAAGAACGGGATTCTATGTTAGAAGGTTGTTTATATAAAGTTTTTGTACCAGTTATGCGGATAGTGTATGAGGAGTTGAGGAATGGATTAATCACTCTGCCGGAAGCTCTGAATCAGGGGTTTGATGTGGATTATAGTCCTTACAACCAAGTCGCCTGCAACATATGTGAGAACTCAGGAGGGGTTTGTGGATCAGATTCTAATCTTCAATTTGTATGCTTTTGCCGTGACAAATCCTATCTTCCGGAATGTCCTAGGCATGGTATGTATCTTATCCTTCCTTATTTGATGAAAAATTCAGCTGCGGTTTACTCGCTTGTTCTTGAAAAAAATTAATAACCGAAGACATAAAAAGTCTTTCGTTCTTGTTAGATTGTATTAGTGTTGTAGTACAATTATCTGACAAAAAAATAAAATTGATTGTATTACTAAGATTGCTGATGTACTACTCCCTCTGTCCCGCTTTAAGGTTCTTTCTTTCCTTTTTAGTCTGTCCCAATTTAAAAGGTTCTTACTTTGCTTTATTACCTAAAATGGAAAGTGGGACACACTTGTCATTCTCACAACAAAAACTCCCTACCCACTTTCTCTCTCCCACTTTACTTTTCACACTCACAACATTTATTTTTTCTTAATCTCCGTGCAAAGTCAAACTAAGAACTTTAAATTGGGACGGAGGGATTACTATTTTACAATGACAAATAAATAGTTGGATGAATATATCCATTTATTACCATGGATATATGTCGTTCCTGGCTAGATTGCAACACCTCCAGTTGATTTGGTTTCATCGATAGCTAAAAATAAGAGTTTTTCTCAATTTTGCACTCCAACCTCAGAAGCTGACACGTTTACATTCTCATGATACTAATTAATACTCCCTCCGTCTCAAAATGATCTTCTCGTTTGACTATTCAAACTTTTTAAAGATATGAACACTTGCTTTACTAGTCATGTTTTGTTTTTGCACTTTTAAGCCTAAATTGTCGAAATGAGAACTTTATGGGACTATGAGAAATGGCAAATGAGAATATCATTTTGGGACGGAGGGAGTATTGCATAATAAAAGCTCAATTATGTCAACCATTAGAATCAAAATGGAACTATTATTTTGGGACAAAGGGATTAGGAGTTAGAAAACTGTGCGGAGTTTGTTTACAGTACACCTTCTGTCTTTAAACGAGTGTCTATTTTGACTTTTGATCTTACTGTGTAAGTTGGGAACTTGTCTCTCACAGTGAAGGACTCAATGGGTAGGTTACCATAATAATGGAGCTCAAGTTGATAGCAGGCTCCGAACCGTCTAAGCTATGACAACATGTTGCTGGGTTTTGTAATGATGCCCAATTTTACCATCATCTATATAAACTATATGCTCCATCTATGAGTGTGGTGTAATATACACTCGTATTTGGGTGTTATCACTCAAATGGTCCGAACGTAGGCTCTCAAGTCTGATTAAGGATGTGATAATTACCTTACAGTAAAGGTATACGCCCTCCGTCCCACTTTTTTCGATGTTACTACGAAAGAACTTTGAGCAATAATTCTAGGTTGATTTAGTTATCCTAATAAAAATCTAAAAATTGTTATTGATAGTATTATTGATGGTGTATCATTTGTTTCAGGTGGGAAGAAGCCTCCGCTCAATTGGAGAATAGGTAGGTATGCGACTCTCTGCTACTTCTAAAGCTCCAATGTTAGATTATTTTTATTTTTTTGCTATGAACTCGTCGCGCTAATTAATTTTCCCTTCTGTATGGTGACCTCAGCCATTTCTGCTGCTGCTGGAGGCCTTGGAGCTGTATGTAGCTTCATCTTGATCTGCTATTGGTGGTATAGGCATTCATCAAATAAATCCGTTTTATTTTGGAAGAAGAAGAAAAATGGTGACCAAAAGCTCGAGGCCCTTATCAGGCAGTATGGACCCTTGGCTCTTAAACGGTATAGCTATACAGGTATCAAGAAAATGACAAACTCGTTGAGCGACAAGCTTGGTCAAGGTGGATTTGGTGGAGTCTATAAAGGTAGTTTGCCTGATGGTCGTCAAGTAGCAGTGAAGATACTTAGCGAGTCAAAAGGAAATGGAGAAGAATTCATAAATGAGGTTGCTAGCATCAGTAGGACATCCCATGTCAATGTGGTCACTCTGTTAGGTTTCTGTCTCGAGGGTGGCAAAAGAGCTCTAGTATACGAGTTCATGCCCAATGGATCACTCGAAAAGTTCATTTATGGTCAAAAACCATGGACAAGTGGAGGGTACTTGGGATGGGAAAAGTTGTACAAAATAGCAATAGGGATAGCTCAAGGATTGGAGTATTTACATCGTGGGTGCAACACAAGAATCCTGCATCTCGACATAAAGCCGCACAACATTCTTCTCGATGAAGAATTTTGTCCAAAGATAGCTGATTTTGGGCTTGCTAAACTATGCTCTAGGAAAGAGAGTATGGTTTCAATGCTTGAAGCAAGAGGGACAATTGGGTATATTGCTCCGGAAGTGTTTAGTAGAAACTTTGGAGGAGTATCAAGCAAGTCCGACGTGTATAGCTATGGGATGATGGTGTTAGAAATGGTTGGGGGAAGAAAGAATCTTGACGTGGGAGTGAGTCATGGAAGCAAAATATATTTTCCGTATTGGGCTTATAAGCGACTCGAGATGAATGAGGATCTCGGACTGCATGAAATTGTGGATAAAGATGAAACCGCAATCGCGAGGAAGATGATCTTAGTAGGGTTGTGGTGCATACAGAGTGATTCATCTAAAAGACCTTCCATGAAGAAGGTGATGGAGATGTTGGAAGGGAAGGTAGAAGACTTGCAAATTCCACCAAAACCATTTTTCTTTTCCCCTTCACAATCCTTAAAGGATTCTTCCACAGCATCAAACTAGGTTGTACATGCTCATTATTGAACAGTTTTTGGTAAATACAACTGCATAGACTCTAGTAGTTATTTGGGCCTGGTTCATTCTGTAATGGGTAATAATAAAGTGAAAAAAAAAAAATCACGAAATTTAGTCCACAAAAAGATGTGTTATAATTTCATTGGTACTTTTAATTTAATTAGAGTGAGGTGAGTTCACAATCGAATCGATGCAACCAATTAAATATCGCCACTTCATTTTGTATTTGTGTTTTTATGAACTTCTTTTGTGCCCCACAAAATAAATGCTGAGGGAATGCCCTTCCGTACTAAATGATGCATTGACTTGCCTATGTTTTGAGAAATGTGTTTTACTATTGCTTGTAGAATGACAACACACAAAATGGAAATAAAAACACGCAGTCCTACATGTTAAGCGAATTTTTTTTTTGGGAACGTGTTTTTTAAAATGGCGCAGTGGCATTTTTGTAAAAAAAATGGGAAGTTGTTCTAAAACAGTCGGTGACATTTTTGTAAATAACTGACGCATGTCGTAAGTGTCAGTGTTAGTGTTATAGATTGCAAGCCATGTACACTGACACTTATTAACACAACCACTGATACTTTTGATAAATGCCAGTGGCAACGTTGATAAGTGTCAGTGTAACGACTGACAATTTTAACACTACCACCGATACTTATAAAAAGTGTCAGTTTCAATGTTTATAAACGCCAGTTTGAAATACTTGCACTTTGTAATACTAATTATGAGCATTTACGATGCTTGCCATTTATTTACAAAAATACTACCGCTTGTTTTAAAACTAACGCCTGCATGTTTTAAAGAAAAACACGTTTTTCTAATCCTTAAGGAAGCACGTTTTTCATAAGACATACTCGCATGTTAAAGCCTCATTTGCCCACATAAATTTAGAGAATAAAATTGATCCGGTTTATAGATTGGATAACCCGATCTCTAAACAAGGCCTTTTTTTTTTTAATGAGATTATAGCCCAATTCTAATAATGCATGCAAGGAGCACGGTTTTTTTTTTTTTTTTTTTTTTTGTTTGTTTATTGAAGCAAACAACACGAACTTTCATTAATAAATTTCAAAAAGATGACAATACACAACACTTAGAGACTCATTTCAAAGTGGATGATTTCGATTAAGGCGAGCAATAATCAAAACATTGTCTCGCTGAGAAAGTCTATCTCTTCTCGAATTAAAAGTCCAACCTTAAATCAAATTTCCATTGAACGCTATTACGAACAATGATTTGAGATGCCTAAATTATTCTCCAAGCATAAATTGGCCTAACAGTGACCTTAATAAAATCCACACATGAGAAATATTTGGCGTTAAAGACACGACAAATTAACGTATTTTGGTTGACAATAAATGTCTGACGAAGCATCCAAAGCATTGCAACAAAGAGAAATCCAAACTGATATTGTCAAAAGAAATATTTATGCATAATTTAAGTGTTACTTATTAGGCCCGGCCCAAGTATTTGTTTTTATAACTAATGGGCCGAACCCATGTGTAGTGATATGGGCGAGAATAACGTGGGATTAGTTCACTGAGCGACATGACTTGATATAAAGGCTATTTAGAGGAGAATGCGACATAAGAGGCGGTTTGCATGTCGCCTAAAGCTCAAGGTAATGCCGAACTACGCAATGAATTTGTATAAGTATGGACCCACCAAATCAGTTACAATTATAACAGAATATGTCAGAGTTAACGTCCTCTTTTGGAATCCATGTTAAACCAATCATAATTGGACAGCTGGGCTAAATACACGAGCAGCACATGGGTGGACATGTGCAAAGCACATGGGTGGACATGTGCAAGGCACATGTCGCCATGCACGTGATTGGCACATGGAGCAGATATATAAAAGGAAGCTTGCACTCATTTGTGAGGTATGTTCAAGTACACACACAGAGCACCATTCTTTCCTTCTCTGTACTTAGTAAATTTAAGTTGGTACTTTCGTGAACTGATTCTCACGCCGGAGGGGCTTTTGCCGGTGAGCCCCCGGCGCAGTTTACGTTTAATTTCGTGTGTGTAGGTCAAATACAAATAGAAGGCTAATTTTTTGGCGCTAGACTCGTGGTTAGTTGCTACGCCGTGGAGCCATTTTTTCCGGTAGCATTAGTTGGTTCCATTGCCGGGACTCGAACTCTCTTTGATTTACCATTACTTGAACTTTGTTGATTTTCCTTGATTTTTTCTCAGTTTTTCATTTGTTTGATTGTGGATCTTGTGGGTGGGCAATTGTTTCTTGATTGGGAAGTTTTAATTGATAAATAGTTTTTCCTCGTGTGTCTAAAAGGGAAAATAGATAACTGTAAGAATGGTGCAAGTTACACCGGTGAAAAATATGATAGCCGGTCTCTTGACAAATCAGCAAGCAGGTGCCGGCGGTTCCACACCGGTTAGTATTAGTGGCAATCAGCGCATGGGTGCACAAACTGGCGAAATCATTAGATCAAGAGCTGAAAGGGAAGGAAGAGAGAGGTTAGAGCTCTTGGTAGAGACAAATGGAGGAGTTGACTGACAAAACCCCCCGGAGGAGGAAAGTACGGCGATCGCTGAGATTGAGCGGTTGAAGAGCCAAAATCAATTGTTATTACAATTGATTGTCAACAACAACCGGCTGACGGAGCTTGGACACGCCCCTACTGCTATCCCGCAAATGATTGTACGCTCGGTAGAAAATGACCAAGGGACAGGAAGGCTCGAAGTCACCCAGGAGGACAGAGGAACAAAGGAAAGGACAAGGAAATAGATCTGATCTCAGATCAAGTAGGTTTAAAAGGTATATCTGGAATAATACCAAAACGCAAGCCGCAAATTGTGACGGAGAATGGGTTGAAGAAGAAAATATATTATCAGCCAGGTAATGCGGCAGAGGAGTCATTTTATTATGAGTATGATGGAGATGAGGATACTGCATCAAATCAAGAAGGGTGGAAATGCCAGGAAGGCAGTCGGTTAGGGGGAAGAGTTCAGGGCAAATCGGATGAAGCAGGATGGTTGCAGGAATTCGCCAGAAGGTTAAGCAAATTGGAAAATGGTCAAAGGGAAGAGGATAAGGATTCCTATCTCTCCCCGTTTCCCAGGTATATCCAAGAGGCGAACCCGGATATGGATTTTTGGTTACCTAATCTGGAGAAGTACAATGGCCACACCGTAGCGAGAACTCATATTAGTGGATTTGAAGTAACCATGACCATCTTGACAAGAGACGAGGCTATCCTTTGTAGAACGTTTGCCAACACTCTTACAGAGCATGCTCTGGATTGGTTTCTTTTATAACCCGCAGGATCAATATTGGGGTACCAAGATTTCAAAAGGAAATTTCTTAACAAGTTTGGAGAAACTAGAGCACAACCCGCGGTCAAGCAGGAATTGTGCGGGATAAGACAAAAGGCAGGGGAAGGAATTGCTGGGTACACGGACAGGTTCATGAAAATAGCTAATCGAATCTCAGATATTGACGATAGCAACATTATCATGCTATATATGGCGGGTGTGGCGTCCGGGCATTTTAAGAGAGAGCTAGGGATGAGATTGACACAAAGTTTGAAGGAACTCTATGAAAGAGTTAGGGGGTACTGTGGAGGTGATGGTACTGATGACGTATTCGTGGCACCACAGCGGCTCCGAAAAAGAATGTAAAAGATAGGATTGAATATGTCAAACCGGAGCGATTCGAGCCAGCAAGAAGAGGAGGTAATCAAGGAAATCGCGGCGGCGGACGTACAGGAGGGAGAGGTCCCAGAAATATAATAAAGTTTGATAAGTTGAATGCCAGACCAAGTGAAATCTTACACGCCGTCCAGCTCCCACCAGCCTTCCCGATGCCGGAAAGAGCCAAACAGGATCAAAATAGTTTCTGTGAATACCATCAGGAGAGGGGACACATGACCGATGACTGTTACAATTTGAAAAGAGTTATTCAGATACGGATTGATAGTGGAGAGCTGCGGGAATACGTGATGCAGGAGAATCAATCACCCCGCCAGGATGGGCAAAATGTAATACCGGTTATCCACCAACCTGTAAGTATAACTCAACTCAATCAGCAGATCATGACGCTCTCACACTCCTTCAATATCCCGGTATACCCCCTCAGGAAGAAAGAGTAATTAGCTTTACGAGGAAAGAGTTAGCCGTGACTGTTACTCATGGAAGCCAACCCATAGTTATCACAATATATCCTGGGAATAATATTTTGCATAGGGTATTGGTGGATTCAGGGGCTAGTCGCAATATTCTGTATTATGATGCCTTCAAAAAGATGAACTACAGTGAAGCTAACCTGGTGCCTTATAAAGGGTTCTTGGAAGGATTCACCAATCATACCGTTAAGGTCAAGGGAACCATAGCCTTGGCGGTAGAAATAGGAGAGGGGGAATTAACCCGAACAAGGACTGTAGAGTTTATGGTGATAGATTTGGTCTCCCCGTATAATGCCATCATTGGCATACCTTTCATGCAAATCTTCGAAATGGTGGTGTCTATTCCCCATCAGACAGTCAAATTCCCAACCCCAAGGGGAATCAGATGCATTACTAGCAATGTGATGGAGGTAATGAGGAAAAGGCTGGATATACAAAAGGGGAAAATGGAAAACACAATTTCACTGACTACGGCTTTGGCCATTAAAGGGTCCGGGATCAATGTGATTGCAGATGCAGGGGAAAGCGCAGAATGGGAGGTGTTTGCACCAGAGAAGATACCCGCTCACCTTTTTGATTTGAGAGTCGCCACCATGTTGTTGAACGGAACACGGACAGTGAGATTCTTGAGTTCGGGGGTTAAGTTATGGATTGGGAAGGTCGAGGAGCACCCAATCCACCCAATCTAGGATTGGTCTTGCTTAGGTGTTTTTAATCTGTTGGGTTTCCAAGTAACATGCGCAGCGGAATATAGCAATTAAAATTTTAAGAAACCCAAAGCCACGGATCCGTTCATATGATTAAATCAAATACAACATAATGAAAAAAGGAATAAACTAACCCTTGATGACTATCAAAGTTTTCTTTGGTCTTGGCGGAGAAGCTTGAGGCTTTATCACGGACAAAATCACGAACTTTGTAGATGATAAAATTCACCCTCTAGCGGTGTCCACACTTCGAACGAATATCAAGAGGCTCCTTGATCTTGGTTGCTAGACCAATAATTATGAAACACACTTTCACAATTTAATAAAGAACTATATGGAATTTATTTGTGAATTATTTTGTTCCTCAATCAAGGATGTCTTAGAACAAAATAAAATCTCTCTCAAACTCTTTGAGACTCACAAAAGCACTTATTTGGATGGTCTGGCCGAATTGGGGTTTTTATACACAATTAAGACCTATTCCAAATAGGTAACTTGTGCCAAAAACCTTTCCTAATCGAATTAGGAATTTTTCTGCCGCCAGATCGAGCGCCCGCCTGGTCCAACCCAAGCGCCCGCTTATTTGACCAGAAGGTCCAGATCTTTTCAGAATTCATTCAGGCGCCCGCCTGGTCCAACCCAAGCGCCCGCTTTGTTAACCAGGAAGCCCAGAATTTTTCCAGAAATTCCTTTGAGGTCCTTCGACCCTAAATTCCAATATAGTCCTCTTATTTAAGATTCGTTCTATTGTGTGTGACCCTCTAGGATTATACTAAGTTGGCAATGGGCTCAAACATGATCCCATAAGATATGATTAGGTTCTAGCAAACCGTCATACCTACCCAAATAGTATAACTAGATACAAGTTCGCATTCCTTTAGAATATGTCATAATCCCTTTCTCCACGATGTCATTGAACACAAGTCATGGTCAAACAGTCAACTTGTCTTGTTCAATACTTTCTCGATTCCGAATATGTTGATAATTCAAATGCTATTGATCCAAACAATCCATTTGAGTCCGGCCGAACATTTCATCAACATCATTCCTTCGAGGGGCCTAAGCTTGACATCTCTCCGTGGAGGGACAAATCCATTTAGCTTATTATTCTTCCCAACGGGATTCCGATTATGCCAATCATACACTTTATAACTACCGTGTTAAGATAGCGTTTGAATATGTCAAACATAATGTTCATCAAGTGGAAGACTATAATAACTTCATGTCTAAGGATTCAAATGACACAACTATTATGAGATATATATGTTCGACATAGACCATGACATAAATCTCATACAGCGGGTCATGTCCAGTACCTTGTTCCAAACAAGTACCCATAAATCTAACATGATCATCCCATGATCATTTATTCTTTATACTAGTGCTTAACAAGCACTAGGGACGGGGATTATTATAAGTAAACAGGAACAATAATAATAATCAAAACATCTCTTTATTGATATGAAATAAATGATAACAATTACAACATTTATTAAACGTGCCTAGGGCACCACTACCAACAATCTCCCACTTGCCCTAGGCCCAATCTCCCATGTATCTAATACCCATGGACCTAACATGACCATCATGTTTAGCTTGTGGAAGTCCCTTTATTAGCGGGTCCGCAACATTGTCATCAGTAGGTACTCTGCATATATTTATGTCTCCCCTATCAACGATCTCTCGAATGATATGAAAACGCCTAAGTATGTGTTTGGATTTCTGATGTGCTCTTGGTTCCTTTGCTTGAGCAATAGCACCATTATTATCACAATAAAGGTCTATTGGATTAGCAATACTAGGAACCACTTCAAGTTCAGTTATGAACTTCTTAATCCAAACAGCTTCCTTTGCAGCATCCGATGCAGCAATATACTCAGCTTCTGTTGTAGAATCAGCGGTTGTACTTTGCTTGGAACTCTTCCAGCTTACAGCTCCACCATTTAACATAAACACAAAACCCGATTGCGATAGACTATCATCTTTGTCGGTTTGGAAGCTTGCATCTGTGTAAGCATTTACAACGAGATAATCTTCCATTCCTCCATAGACCAAAAACGAGTCTTTAGTTCTTCTCAAGTACTTAAGAATCGCTTTCATAGCTATCCAGTGATTTTCGCCAGGGTCGGATTGGTATCTACTTGTCATGCTCAAAGCATAAGATACATCCGGCCTAGTACAAATCATGGCATACATGATGGACCCAATTGCCGAAGCATATGGAACATCATTCATTTTCTCACGCTCATCGTTTGTCTTAGGACATTGAGTCTTGCTTAGAGAAACTCCATGTAACACTGGTAAGGTGCCTCTCTTAGAATTTTCCATACGGAATCTTCTAACGACCTTGTCAATGTATGTACTTTGACTTAAACCAAGTAGCCTCCTTGATCTATCTCTATAGATCTTAATGCCAAGTATATATGCGGCTTCACCCATATCTTTCATTGCGAAGCATTTTCCTAACCAAGTCTTTACGGACTGAAGTGTAGGAACATCGTTTCCAATGAGTAATATGTCATCCACGTATAAAATAAGGAATAGCACTATGCTCCCACTAATCTTCTTGTATACACAAGGCTCATCTTCGTTCTTGATGAAACCAAACTCTTTGATCGATTCATCAAAACGGAGATTCCAACTCCTAGAAGCTTGCTTCAATCCATAGATGGATCTCTACAATTTGCATACTTTAGAATCTTGTTCAAAACCTTCTGGTTGTGTCATATACACATCCTCTTGGAGTTTTCCATTTAGGAAAGCGGTTTTGACGTCCATTTGCCATATTTCATAGTCATGATATGCGGCAATGGCAAGCAAAATTCTTATAGACTTGATCATTGCTACGGGTGAAAAGGTTTCATCATAGTCAATACCATGAACTTGCCTATAACCCTTCGCTACAAGTCTAGCTTTGTAAGTATGCACCTTCCCATCCATGTCAGTCTTCTTCTTGAAGACCCATTTGCATCCTATGGTTTTTACACCTTCGGGCGCATCAATCAAATTCCAAACCTGATTGTCTTGCATGGATTGTAATTCGGATTCCATGGCTCCAAGCCACTTGTCCGAATCAGGAGAAGACATCGCCTCTTGGTAGGTTGACGGTTCATCATTCTCAATGATTTCTACCTCATTACTATCCGTTACGAGAAATCCATATCTCTCGGGCTCGGATCGTAACCTACTAGATCTGCGAGTTGCTTGTGTATTTTGAACAGGTTCCACAACTCCTTGTGGTTCTTGTTCTTGTTCCACTATTGGTTCAATGTCATTTTCTGGGTCTCGAATTTCTTCAAGATTTATTTTACTCCCACTGATTTCTTTGGAGAGAAACTCTTTCTCTAGAAAGACACCAGTTCGGGCAACAAACACTTTGTTGTCCTCACGGTTGTAAAAGTAATATCCTCTAGTTTCCTTTGGATATCCCACGAAAATACATTTGTCAGATTTGTGTGCAAGTTTGTCAGAGATAAGTCTTTTGACAAAAGCTTCACAACCCTAAATCTTCATGAAAGACAAACAAGTTTTCTTTCCGCTCCACATCTCATATGGAGTCTTTTGAACCGATTTAGTTGGAACACGATTTAGCGTGAAAGCAGCGGTTTCTAGAGCGTAACCCCAAAAGGATATTGGAAGATCAACTTGACTCATCATTGATCGAACCATGTCTAACAAAGTCCGATTTCTCCTCTCGGACACACCATTCCATTGTGGCGTTCCGGGTGGAGTTAATTGTGAAACTATTCCACAATTCTTTAGATGATCATCAAATTCTTGACTCAAGTATTCTCCACCACGATCTGATCGAAGTGCCTTAATACTTTTGCCAAGTTGTTTTTCTACTTCATTTTGAAATATTCTAAATATCTCAAATGCTTCACTCTTATGTTTCATTAGGTAAACATACCCAAATCTACTATAGTCATCAGTGAAGGTTATGAAGTATTGAAATCCTCCCCTAGCATTGCTACTTAATGGTCCGCATACATCGGAATGTATCAACCCCAATAAGTCGCTTGCCCTTTCACCCAACTTGGTAAAAGGTGTCTTAGTCATTTTTCCAAGAAGACACGACTCGCAAGTATCATATGACTCGAGGTCACATGAACCTAAAAGTTTGTCCTCATGGAGTTTTGAGATACGCTTCTCATTAATGTGACCAAGACGGCAATGCCATAAATAGGTATGATTTACATAATTAGGTTTAGATTTCTTATTTACATGATAGACATTGTCATTATTTTCATTCTTGACATCCAAGATATAAAGGCCATTAAATGAGTTAGCAATACCATAAAGCACATCATTTAAATAAATAGAAAATTCCTTTTTCTCAATAAGAAACTTAAAACCTTCATTATCCAAACAAGAAATTGAAATAATATTTCTACTTAAATCCGGAACATAATAACAATTGTTCAAAACAAGAATTAATCCGGAAGGTAAAGTGACTTCATAAGTCCCTAAGGCTAATGCAGCAACTCTTGCTCCATTCCCCACTCGTAGATCTACTTCACCTTCTTTAAGCAGTCTCCTATTCTTTAGTCCCTGCACATTTAGACAAATGTGAGAACCACATTCGGTATCCAATACCCAAGAGTCAGTGGTAGAAAGGAGAATATCTATCATATAGATACCTGAAGTCGACTCAGCCTTGCTGCCCTTCTTCTTCTTTTTCTCTTCCAAGAAAGCCTTGCAATTACGTTTCCAATGACCAATTTCTTGACAATGGAAACATATTGCATCCTTTTGTGAATCGGGTTTTGCCTCAGAAGCCTTGGCAACACTTGCCTTGCTTATCTTGGGTTTGACAACTTTCTTACCCTTTCCTTTGGCACTAGCCTTCTTCCCATCATGAACTAAGAGCACGGGAGAACCTTTCTCCGCAATATTCATCTCCGCAGTTTTAAGCATCCCATGAAACTCGGAGAGATTTTTATCCATTCCATGCATGTTATAATTCATCACAAACTGATTATAACTTTTAGGCAATGAATTAAGAATGAGATCCGTGGCTAGCTCCAATGGGATTGGATAGCCAAGTTTCTCAAGGTTCTCTACATAACCTTTCATTTTCAGCATGTGAGGACTCACTTGTTGCCCTTCATTCATTTTGCAAGTAGTGAATGCAACAATGGTCTTGTACCTCTCTTGCCTAGCTTGTTTTTGAAACATGGCTCTTAACTCCACGCCTATCTCATAGGCTTCCAAGTGTTCCAAAATTTGTTGGAGTTTTGAGCACATAGTAGCAAGCATGAGACAACTTACATCTCTAGAATCATTACGATGTTTCTTGTAATTGTCTCTTTCTGCCCTAGGGGCAGTAGGTTCTGGTTCAGCAGGAAGAGTCCCGTCGAGAATGTACAACTTATCTTCTTGCCTTAGAACAATTCTTAGGCTACGGATCCAATCCATAAAGTTAGTACCATTCTCTTGGAGCTTATCCTTCTCAAGGATCGATCGCAACGAAATTGATTGAGTGTTAGTAGTCATTATCTACAAATATGCAAGATTTCCAAAATTTAATAAGTACCAGTTTTCATTAAAGAAATAAACAATGTATTTTTCAAACAAAATACTCCCACTAAATTATATAACCTTCATATACATCCAATGTATAATATAATTTAATTGGGCTAAGATCCATCTTTAATTTAACTTTTGAGTCCACGGAGGCGGACCGCTCAAAACTAAATTAATTAGGTAGACAATCATGTCAATCATATCCCATATGATTCTTAGATCCTTTTATGAGATTCTTTGAGAAATCCTATTTCAAAAAACGTGTATAATCTCATCTTTTGCCTAGGCCCAAAACCGTTTTGACGCCTAATTAAGTCCAACCATTTTAAACGCATATAAACCATTCAATTTGATGTACCTTGCGGAGGCAAGCCCACATTAAACTAATGTACCTCATCTTGCTCATACATGAATAAAATTAATGCACCTCGCGGAGGCGAACCCACATCAAGATCACCCATGTATAAACAAGTGTTTTAATCATGGCATGGCAATGAAGGACTTAAAACTTTTTTTGAAGGTTCATCACATATAGCATATAACACATTTATGAGCACATAATATAAACATGTTACGCATCAAGTTTAGCCACTAAATTAATCTCTATTAATTTAAGCATGATATTTATGTGTCATTAGTTTCTCTATAATTATGAGGATTGAAACTATTTCAACTCCAGTTATCATCTCCAAATCAAGACAGTAAGAAGTGCGGTCGAACTAAGCCATTAGGCAACCACAATCCCGCACTAATTCAAGAAACCAAGAAAGTAGTCCATGTGGCCGAAACTAAGCAATAGATGGTCTCGATGAACGTAGGCCAATTGCATCCACAATTCCACATGGATCTCCAAACTATGAATCAAGAACTTTGTTTCTCAATTTTAGCAATTATGAACTCTTCATAATTCTAACTTCGTTTTATCTTTGAAACTTTGATTGCGATCAATTTTGGGAAACACAATCTCGATGAACGTAGATTAGCCATCCAAAACTTGAACCAATCTAGGAATCACAAGACTAAAACAAATAGGAAAATCAAACCCCAAAATCCACACACAAACCAACTACCCAAAACCCATTCCAGATCAGCAAGTCTGGACTGGTTCTGTTACTGGTTTTGTTGAATTTTATCGAAAAATTCCATATTCAGATTTTAACCAAAATCAGAACAAATTTTGACCAGCGAGCGCCCGCCTGGTCTTCAGCGAGCGGGCGCCTGAATGGTCAGAATGGTACAAAATTTTTAAAGTTCGAAAATTTTGTCTCAAAATTATTTTTCCCCGATTATTAAAATTTTGATCCAATCAAAAATTAATAATCAAAATAATTCAGAATCCACCATAATTTTATTGCGATTGAATCGTGCGATTAAAGTTGAAACAATAAACCACATAAAATCACATAACACATAAACATCATATAATCCAATATTCATATCATGCTAGGCACATAAACAATTTATATACACATAACAAGATCCTAGTATTGAATTAATCAACATGAACGGGGCTCTGATACCACTGTTGGGTTTCCAAGTAACATGCGCAGCGGAATATAGCAATTAAAATTTTAAGAAACCCAAAGCCACGGATCCGTTCATATGATTAAATCAAATACAACGTAATGAATAAATGAATAAACTAACCCTTGATGACTATCAAAGTTTTCTTTGGTCTTGGTGGAGAAGCTTGAGGCTTTATCACGGACAAAATCACGAACTTTGTAGATGATAAAATCCACCCTCTATCGGTGTCCACACTTCGAACGAATATCAAGAGGCTCCTTGATCTTGGTTGCTAGACCAATAATTATGAAACACACTTTCACAATTTAATAAAGAACTATATGGAATTTATTTGTGAATTATTTTGTTCCTCAATCAAGGATGTCTTAGAACAAAATAAAATCTCTCTCAAACTCTTTGAGACTCACAAAAGCACTTATTTGGATGGTCTGGCCGAATTGGGGTTTTTATACACAATTAAGACCTATTTCAAATAGGTAAATTATACTAAGTTGGAAATGGGATCAAACATGATCCCATAAGATATGATTAGGTTCTAGCAAACCATCATACCTACCCAAATAGTATAACTAGATACAAGTTCGCATTCCTTTAGAATATGTCATAATCCATTTGTCCACGATGTCATTGAACACAAGTCATGGTCAAACAGTCAACTTGTCTTGTTCAATACTTTCTCGATTCCGAATATGTTGATAATTCAAATGCTATTGATCCAATCAATCCATTTGAGTCCGGCCGAACATTTCATCAACAACATTCCTTCGAGGGGCCCAAGCTTGACATCTCTCCGTGGAGGGACAAATCCATTTAGCTTATTATTCTTCCCAACGGGATTCCGATTATGCCAATCATACACTTTATAACTACCGTGTTAAGATAGCGTTTGAATATGTCAAACATAATGTTCATCAAGTGGAAGACTATAATAACTTCATGTCTAAGGATTCAAATGACACAGCTATTATGAGATATATATGTTCGACATAGACCATGACATAAATCTCATACAGCGGGTCATGTCCAGTACCTTGTTCCAAATAAGTACCCATAAATCTAACATGATCATCCCATGATCATTTAGCCTTTATACTAGTGCTTAACAAGCACTAGGGACGGGGATTAATATAAGTAAACATGAACAATAATAATAATAATCAAAACATCTCTTTATTGATATGAAATAAATGATAACAATTACAACGTTTATTAAACGTGCCTAGGGCACCACTACCAACATAATCAAATAAAGAACAAGTAATTGAAAACAAGTAAAGCCAATAATTAATTTCTTAATTATTGGATTATCGGATCATGTGCTTCGAGACCATCTCCATGGATTGGAGAGGCTCTAGGCTGATCCTTTTGATGGGATTACACTACTCTAAAACAAAGAAAGAGATGAGAAGTAGAGATTTAAAGCGTATGAGTTTACCTAATGCGTTCTTGAGATTCCAATTGATGGCCTTGACTAAGGCCTTGATGATCCAAGAGTTTTATGATCATTTTGGCTTGAAAGATGGGTTTTTGATGGTGTTTTGGTGTGAGGGAGGAGGAAAAACGGGATTCTTTTGAGAGAGACTGATTAGAGAATTGTTAATCTCTTTTTGGATGACTAGGAACCATTAACTAGCATTAGGAGAGTCTAGGGTTAAAAGACTCTTTATTTATAGGTTTATATTGCTTAGGGACCAAGCCAAGAGGTGGAGAGGTTTAATTAGGTAAGGAAATCAGTAGGAAATCTCCAGGAAGTCTCCTATTAGATATTCCCCATTTTAGGAGAGTGTTGGCCAATAAAGAAATCGGGACAGGGAAGGAAAGTGAATCAAACTCGCAGATAGAGGATATGTCTCGTACGAGACATCAATGTCTCGTACGAGGCATCTAGCACAAAAGTACTGTTTTGCCCTTATCTAAAGTTCTGTTGTTCAGTTTAGCCCCTAACTAATGGAGTCAGTCAGAAACTTAACGAAACATGTCAAAACTAATGAGTTTTCATCAAAACACGAAGGCAAGACACGAGAGTAGTGTAATCATAAATTTGAGTTCAAAATGGGGTGTCTACAGGGGGAAACCCCGAGCATGAGAGAAAGAACGACTATTATTCCTATTTATAATGGCGGCTCAAGAGATGAGACAAGGCCAGAGGACACTTATGTCGTGGAGAAGTTTGATGATGAGAGGGAACAGAGATAAATTGGTCGAGGGCAGTACAGTTTGTGCAGATGGGTGAGCCGGAAATTGAGGAAGTCGTGTCGGATGAAGAGTGCGAGGAAATGGAGATGGAAACACCAGATGGATTGCCGGTCAATAAACCCGAGGACAGCGGAAAGAAAACCCCTGAATCAAAGAAGAGACTAAAAGGACGCAGGATAGTGATTGATACTTTACAAGTTCGGGATGAGCCTGACATTCAGACGTCAGAGGAGCTAGAGGAAGTGGTAGTCAATGAAGCATACCCGGAACAAAAGATCAAAATAGGTGGACAGTTAGACCCAATTGAGCGAGAAAGCTTGGTAAACTTTTTATGGGAAAATATAGACATTTTTGCATGGAAACCAGAGGATATGAGTGGGGTAGATGAGAATGTGTCCATGCATTGCCTCAATGCAGACCCTGATGTTTGAACCATTTAAGCAAAGAGTCAAGTATTTGTTAGCCGAAAAGGAGAAAGCAGTTATAGAATAGGTGGAGAAATTGTTAAAGGCGGGAATAATAGAGGAAATCGCATATCCTATCTGGCTGGCGTGCCCGGTTATGGTAAAGAAAGAGAACGGAAAATGGCGAATGTGCATAGATTTTACGGATTTGAATACTGAATGCCCAAAGGATTGCTATCCCTTGCCCAGAATTGACAAGTTGGTTGATTCAATCGCCGGCCACAAACTCTTAAGTTTTATTGATGCATAATCAGGGTAGCACCAAATAAAAATGGCAGAGGAGGATAGGGCGAAGACAGCCTTTCGCACCCCCATTAGGAATTTTTGTTACATAATGATGCCTTTCGGATTGAAAAATGCCGGCGCTACTTTTCAAAGAATGGTAAACAAAGTCTTCAAATCTCAGATAGGGCGGAACGTAGAGGCGTATATAAATGATCATTTGGTGGATTTGGCGGAAACTTTTGCCAATTTAAGGGAGAATTCAATGAAGTTAAACCCAGGGAAGTGCACATTTGGAGTTACGACGGGAAAATTCTTGGGTTTCCTGGTCAATAGGCGTGGTATAGAGGCCAACCCGGAAAAAATTGAGGCATTACTGAAGATGTCACCCCGTAAAATAATCCAGGAGATTCAAAGGTTGAATGGGAGAATCATAGCATTGGGAAGATTTATTTCTCGCTCAGAAGTGCCTGCCCTTCTTCAAGGTGTTGAATGGAAATCAAAAGTTTTCATGGGATGAGCATTGCAACCAAGAATTTCAATACATTAAGGAGTATTTAGGGAAACCGCCTGTTCTATCCAGCCCCGTTAAAGGAGAGAGATTGTATGTTTATTTGGCAGCCACAGATGTGGAAGTGGCCGCAGTTTTGGTAAGGGAGGACAGTGATGTGCAAAAGCCAGTCTATTATGTCTCCAAAGCTCTAAGTGAGGTTGAGATGAGATACTTTGATTCCGAAAAATTAGCCTTTGCACTTGTGATAGCCTCCCGAAAACTTAGAGCTTATGTTCTCTCATATCCCATTACTATTTTCTCTCATGCTCTATTGAGGAAGATCCTGCAGTAACCTGATTCAGCAGGAAGGCTATTGAAGTGGTCCATTGAGCTAACGAAATTTGAAATAAGTTATGAAAGTCGTAGAGTTATAAAGGCACAAGCCCTAGCTGACTTTGTTGTAGAAACTTAATTTGAAAGGTCAAAAGAGGATGTGGAGATAGTGGCTAGAAATAGGAAGGCAGTTTCTCAAGATCCCTCAAGTTCAGAACCGGTAGAGAGGCCGGAGGTTTATTGGACCCTATATGTCGATGGGTCATCAGCTAAGGATAAGGGAGGAGCGGGAATCCTCCTGATAGCGCCATAAGAGGAATGAAAATATGAGAAAGCCTTAAAATTCAAGTTTGTTGTATCCAACAATCAGGCGGAATATGAGGCGTTGATTGTCGGGTTGGAGTTGTGCAGATCCATTAGAATAAAGCATGTGGTAATTCATTCAGATTCTCAATTGAACATGAATCAAGTAAAAGGACAATTTGGATTAGTGCATCCTGTATTGATGAAATATTGCGAGATGGCGAGGGCTCTACTGGGCGGCTCTGAGTTCTGGGAATTGACAGGCAGGAGAACGAAGTAGCCGACATGCTCAGTAAGGCGGCATGTGAAACAATCGAAAATTTACCGAGGAAGATTACCATTGAATACTTAAAAGAGCCAATAGTCTCAAGGCCAATGATTATGGAGATAGAAAGTGAAGGAGAAAATTGGGTTAGCGAGATGAGAGCATACTTAGAGAAGGAGGAATTGCCAGCAAATAAAGATAAGGCTAGAATTGTGAAAAGAACTGCCCCAAGATTTACAGTTCAGGATGGAGTGCTATACAAAAGATCATTCTCAAATCCGCTATTGAGATGTGTTGGTCAAAATTTAACAAGTTAGGTTTTGTGTGAGATCCAGGAAGGCGTTTGTGGGGGGCACCCCGGTGCGAGAACATTGGCGGACAAAATAATGTTTCACGGGTACTATTGGCCTACCCTGAAAAAGGACGTGGAAGAGTATGTCAGGAAGTGTGACCAATGTCAGCGGCATGCAAACATCCCTAGGCAGCCCGCCACGAAACAAACACCGGTGGTTGCGGCATGGCCGTTTGACATGTGGGGGATTGATCACATTGGACCCTTCCCCAAGACGAAAGGGGGATACCAGATGGTGGTTGTCGCGGTAGACTACTTCATGAAGTGGACTGAAGCTAAAGCATTGGCATCCACAAAGGTTGATGATATTATCCGTTTTGTCACAAAAAATATATGGTGCAGATACGGATTACCAAGGGCAATCATTTCAGACAATGGACCCCAGTTTGGGCAAAGACTGGCGGAAGAATGCGCCAGGTTAAACGTTAAACATTGGACTGATGCGGTTTATAGGCCGCAATGTAATGGGCAGGTGGAAGCCGCAAATAAGCAAGTCCTTGAGGTATTATCCAAAAACATCAAAGAGCGAGGGGAGGCATGGTTGGATGAGCTTCCCAAGGCTTTATGGTATGTCCGTACTACGATCAAAGTTTCTACTGGTGAGACGGCTTTCGCGTTAACCTATGGTTCTGAGGCAATGGCGCCTGCTGAGATGGCTCTCCCAACGCACAGGGTAGCTTGCTACGATGAAGAACGGAATGATCAAAGACGTTGTAACGAATTAGATTTAAGCGAGGATAGACGCTTGCAAGCCAGAATAAGGATGGTAAATTACAAGCAAAGAATGAAGTCTCAGCATGACAAGCGGGTCAAGAAGCGAGCTCTTAGCTTGGGAGATTGGGCCCTTAGGAGTATGGGGGCAACAGGACCGAAACCCGGATTCTCAAAGTTAGATCCTAAGTGGGAAGGACCTTTCCAAATGGACAGAATTGTGCGAGGTGGGACATACCGCCTTAAATATGCTAGCGGGAAGGAGATCAAGAATGCCTGGAGCATTGATCATTTGAAGCGGTATTATCCATAAAATTGTCAGCTTACCAATGTGGCTCAATCTTGTTATATGTTTAAAAACTATGTTTTACTTGCTTTCCCTAAATGGTCATGGTATTGTTAAGACCATACTGAATTATAATTTTGTGTTTTCACTCTTTCATGTCAAAACTTGTAATTCCTGATACAAGATTATATCATGTTATGATTTGTGGACCTGTGAATGTATTCAATCTTAAAGTTAACTCAATGAATGTTTATGAATGCTTTGTGGTGACCTCACTTATAGAATTGCAAATACTAGAAAATATTGAATGATATATTTGCTTTGTTTTGCATAAACGAGCGAGAATGGTCACATATCATCCTGCCCAATGAAAAAGGCAACAACGCGAGAAAGCTTAATAAGAATTGCAACACGGTAACATTCAGTCATGAACGGCATAAGAAGGGAGCATGAAAGTAAGCGACAAGAGAAATTTCATTCATAGACAAAAGATGAACCCCACAATAGGCCAGGGTCATGACCTTTAAAAAGACAGCAAAAAATAAACAACAAAAACTAAGGAAAAACAAAGACAAGAACGACTACGGAGGGACCCATTCCGGCATCACCATCACCATCATCATCATCGTCATCATCTTCTTCCATTTCATCATCCCCTTCTCCACCAGAATCACTTGAACTGCTGGAAGGTACGGCAGGCGGCATCTCCTCATGATCGTCATTATCCTTGTTCTGACCATCATCAACGCCATCTCCGTCCTTGTTACCAGAAACTTCATCTTCCTCTTCGTCTGCCTCATCATTGCTTTCGGTATGACTGGAGGACTTGCTCTTTGATGAAGAAGAACCGTCAGAGCTAGAGATAACAATTGGTGAAGAACGCTCACCATTACTATCAGTGGGTGATTGCTCGGGAGGGGTAGGGGGAAGAGGAAGGTAGGTATGATCTGAGTCCCAACCCCTCATGTCATGATCTTCACAATCAGAGAAGCTGGAAAGACATTGTTATAAATAAGGAAGATGAAAAGATCTCTGGAAAATTGAAGAATTTAAGGGCAAAAACTTTCCTTTTATAGGCCTAGAAATGTGAAGAGGTGAATCACCAAAATCACCATAAATGTATGTGATGCTGTAACGACCCCAAAACCAGTCCCTATTTATTTTATATTTTGAGAATTTTTAATTTGAACTTATATGTGCATTTTATGTGTTGCATCATATTTCATAATTTGCACATATTAGTTGATTATATGTGTTAGTTAAAGTGTTAGGAGTAATCTTTGTTAAGGGAGTTAATTGTGTTAGTTGAACATTAGGATCTTTAGTGAAATTTATAACTTTAGGGGTTTAAGTGTTGAAAATGAAACGTTAGTGATTTAATTAAAGAAATGGGTAAGATCTTTACATGGTTATCTCATCTCCCTCCCTCCCCTGCGCACCTCACCATTTCTTTACAAACTTTCCCAAAATTATTCTCTGGGGATTCCATGGAAGAAGGTGAGGAACATTTTATTCATTTTGATTTTCTTTCTTTTTATTTACTGCTCTATTTTCAAATCTAATTATACCAAAATGTTCAGGGTATTGAGTAGGCCATTTCTAACCGATCAAATAATATTTTCTCGATACTTTTCCGGAAAATAGGTAAGTTACTAATTCCCCTTTAAATGTTAAATTGGTCATATATATGTTATATATGCTATATGTGTTGAAAAATCAAGTTTTGAAAGTTTTTGTGATACTTGTAATTTTGGGGCAAAGGGAGTAGTATGTGAATTGAGTCTAGTTGGGTGTTAGAGTTGTTTGAAGCTGATTTTGCAGCTCTAGTGAAGTTTAATGAAGTTACAAATGTTGATGTTATAAGTGTTAGTACTTTTGGGACGGTGAGATGAAGGGAGTATATCTAAATAGCCAAAATTTTGCTCCAGGCTTGATTACACGACTCGTGTAAGGTTACATGAGTCGTGTAGAGGAAAAATTTTGAAAGGGAGAATTGTTACACGAGTCGTGTACTGATACACGACTTGTGTAGAAATTGTTACACGAGTCGTGTAAGGGTACACGAGTCGTGTAAAGGCCAAATTCTGCACTTGTACATTTTACGTGCAATCTTCCGGAGGCCATAACTTCTTCATCCGGACTCCATTTTGGTCGTGTAAACTATCGTTGGAAAGATCTTCTCGAGTACTACATGATGGGGTGGTTTTTCAGTTGGGTTCTGATTTTTATAGTACGGTAATCCAGTAGGTGTTTAGTACCAAAAAGAGTATTAATGGTTCATTATGGTAGAGTTGGTCTTTTATGATCAAGTTTGAATTGATGTGATCATTTGGATTGATTGTGTGGTGACTTAATGTCAATGTCATGGATTCTATTATGAATATGTGTTTGCCTCTTTATGATGAGCTTGTGTGGCTCCCTACTTTGGAATTATACCCCGGTTGTTGTTTAAGCAAGTATTCTTTGCTACGCTTGTGTTTAAAGTCCAGTTGGTACTTTTTGTGTGAGTTCAGGCAATGGTAGGGATTATAATGGCACACGAGCTAAGTTCATTGTAAGGCTTCTACCATTGGTTTCCCATTTTTAAACCCCTTCCTTAGGCCAAAGGTTGGGCACTTTGGGTTATGACTCTGTGTCATTTTCCCCGTTGTTGTTGTTGTGATTGTTTGGTTCCGGAACCCATTTCAGCCCTTCGGTGCTGCTCAGTTGAAGCATCTCAGATGGTTATTGTTTTGGTTCGAGAACCTTGGCTCAGTATCCACGTATGAGTGTTTATTTCCGCTTTATGTGTTGTATGATGAGTTGGTCGTTATTTCCAACCGGTATGGGACGGTTGGCGATAGGGAGCCTCTCATATTATGTGTTATATGCTATATTATTATTTGGTGACCTTGTTACTTTATGTTTATCATATCAGCATGTAATGTAGTTGCATTTTAGTAACTTACTGAGATTTATTCTCAGCCCTTATTTGTTTACCGTTTTAGATAAGAAGGAGCCCAGGGGATAGGTCACATCACAGGGAGGCATTGAGGAGGAATTTTTGGTAAGACATTTTGGGAAGTGTTGTGTAAAGGATACATTATGTAAATGTAAAACCTTTTTGGTAGTGTACCCGTGACTTGATCGTTGTATCACCTCCTTTTGGTTTATGTTGGTGATCTGTAAATATTAAGTAAAGTTGGTAGTTGTAGTTAAGTACTTAGTTTGAGAATGTTGGTTTGTATGACTTGAAGTCAAGTTCTAGTAAACGTGGTTGGTTAAATAAGACTTTTTATAAAAGGATATTTCAAAAAATTTCCTAAAATATTTTATGACGTCTTCCGTGCGTGTCCCGAGCTTGGGGCCAAGTAGGACCACGGGTCGGGGCACGACAGTTGGTATCAGAGCTAGGTTGTAGATGGTCTAGAATGATAAAGTGACCTAGGAGGGTATTTAAGTATGGAGTGAGTAACGTTGAGTGTTTTATGCAGGTACTCAGTAAAAATGGTTGAAAATGAGGGTGAGCATTCTGGTACTGCAGGCCAGGGTAATGTAAGGGAAGAGGCTCGAGCTATGTTCCAAGGAATGTTCGAGGCAGCTATGAAAACTATACATGATCAGAGGCAAGGAGGAGAATATGCACCTCCGAGGTATGGTCTTGAGCAGTTTTTAAAGATGAAACCAACGGGTTATGATGGGGAACCGGATGTGACCAACATTGAGAGATGGATTGAGTCCATGGAAAAGATATTTGATGTCTTGGGATGTTCTGAAGAGGAGCGGGTCAGGTTTGCTACTTATAAGTTGATTGGAGCTGCGGAATATTGGTGGAGAACACTGAAAGCTAGTTGGGATGAGGCGCATGTACCCTATACTTGGGATTTTTTTTTGAGGAAGTTCAAGGAGCATTTCATTCCGAGGGTGGATCAAGACAGGAAAGAAGTGGAATTCCTTAGCTTGGAACAAAATACGATGTCGGTGGCTCAGTATGCAGCTAAATTCACGGAGTTATCCAGGTATTGTACTCACTTAGTTGCAACTGAGGAGAGGAAGGCAATGAGATTTGTGAAAGGATTAAAAACTATGATCCGAACTCAACTAGTGTCCCACAAACTACAAGAGTTTCAAGATGCAGTTGATCGAGCCTATCAAGTGGAGCACGATATTGAAGAACATAAGAGGAAAGTGGAATTGGTAGGTGTGGGAAGACAAGGTAGACCACAACAACAGCGTAGTGATAATCGTGGAGGACAAGGGATATCAACACCATTTAGAGGGCAACCGCAAGGACAACTTATTGTCAAAAATCAAGGTAATATCTCCGGGAATCAGAATAAGAGGGTATGTAATTATTGTCAGAGAGAAGGGCATAGTGAAGAGAGGTGTTGGAAGAAACAGGGGAAGTGTTTAAACTGTGGACAACTTGGCCATTTTCAAAGAGATTGCCCTAGATCGAGGGGTCAACCATCGAGGAGTGGTGTTGGATCGTCTAATGGTCAGAAAAGAGATGCTTCAGGAAAACCTAAAGTTCAGGGTCGTGTTTTCGCTATTGCTCAGCAACAAGCTTCGGATGCTTCCACCGTGATAGAAGGTATAATTTATATGTCAAGTTTGAGAGCACGTGCACTTATAGAGCCCGGCTCATCGCATTCATATGTTTCTATGCATTTTGCATCTCGATTGCATTCTTCCTCTGAGTCTTTGCCTTATGTGCTAGAAGTGTCGAATCCTATGGGAGATTGTTTGATAACTGATAAGGTGTTACGTGATTGTGATGTGCATATTAGTGAGCATGTTTTACTTGCTGATTTAGTTATACTGCCATTGCAAGATTTTGATGTTATTCTTGGTATGGATTGGTTAAGTAAATATCATGCCTCTGTTGATTGTTTTAAGAAAGTGGTTACGTTTTCTATCCCTAGTGTGCCTGTGTTTACTTTTGAGGCTGCTTCTTTGGGTAAGGGAATTCGTATTATTTCTTATGTGAAAGCTAGAAAGTTGTTGCACCATGGTTGTTCGGGGTATTTGGCCAGTGTTTTTGATACTACAAAAAGGTTGCCTGAAGTTGGGGATGTGCTTATAGTTAAAAGAGTTTCCTGATGTGTTCTCTTCTGAGTATTCTATGCCTCCCGATAGAGAGATCAAGTTTGGTATTTACTTGCTCCCAGGTACAGCTCCAATATCAGAGGCACCATATAGAATGGCTCCGGCAGAGTTAAAGGAATTGAAAATTCAGCTACAAGAGTTACTCGATAGGGGATTCATCCGACCCAGTGTATCACCGTGGGGAGCTCCTGTGTTGTTTGTCAAGAAGAAGGATGGGTCTTTGAGACTATGCATCGACTACAGGAAGCTGAATCAAGTAACCGTAAAGAATAAATATCCTCTACCTCACATTGATGACTTGTTTGATCAACTTCAAGGGTCAGTCGTCTTTTCAAAGCTTGACTTGAGGAGTGGGTACCATCAATTAAAGATTCGTTTTGAAGACATTTCTAAGACTGCTTTCCGTAGTAGATATGGTCATTATGAATTTTTGGTTATGCCTTTCGGGTTGACTAATGCTCCAGCTGTTTTCATGGATATGATGAATCGGGTCTTCAAACCTTATCTTGATACCTTCGTGGTTGTATTTATTGATGATATTCTTGTTTATTCTAAGTCTAGAGAGGAGCATGAGCAACACTTGCGAATGGTTTTATCTATTCTTCGTGAGAAGCAATTGTTTGCGAAATTTAGTAAGTGTGCTTTTTGGCTCGATGAAGTCTCTTTTCTTGGGCACGTGGTTTCTAATAGAGGAATATCCGTAGATCCCTCCAAAATTGAAGCTATTGTGAATTGGAAGAGACCTGAATCAGTTACGGAAATTTGAAGTTTTTTGGGTCTAGCCGGGTATTATAGAAGATTTATCGAGGGGTTTTCTAAAATTGCTACTCTATTGACTCAGTTGACTCGAAAGAATGTTCCTTATGTGTGGGATGGAAAATGTCAACTTAGTTTTGAAGAGTTGAAGAAGAGATTGACTACAGCTCCTATTCTCGCACTTCCTAATGGAAACGATGACTTGGTGATTTATAGTGATGCTTCGAAAGAAGGCCTCAGGTGTGTGCTAATGCAAAATGGAAGGGTGATTGCATATGCTTCAATGAAGTTGACTCCGAGTGAGAAAAATTATCCTACCCATAACATGGAGCTAGCTGCGATTGTCTTTGCGTTGCACAAATGGAAACATTATCTTTACGGAGTCAAATTTGAGATATTTACCGATCATCAAAGTTTGAAGTACCTTTTCTCCTAAAAAGAGTTGAATAATAGGCAAAGAAGATGGATGGAGCTATTGAAGGATTATGATTGCACTATCTCTTATCACCTGGGTAAAGCAAATGTGGTAGCCGATGCCATTAGCCGGAAATCTTTTATGGCTTCATTGATGGTGCGTGAATGGAAGATGTTGGAGGATGCTCGAGATTGGAGTCCTTATGAATCAAAGCATGGAGCTACTTTTGCGAATATCCGAGTAATACCAGTCTTGATTCAACAAATAAATGAAGATCAGAAGGATGATCCGGAGTTAGTAAAAATAATGGATAAAATCAAAGATGGCAAATTTGAGGATTTCTCTCTCAATTTTGAAGGAGTGTTAACTTTAAGAGGTCAGTTATGTGTACCTTGTGTTGATGGAATTAAACGTCAAGTTCTTGATGAAGGCCACAAGTCAAGGTATACTATTCACCCCGGGAGCACTAAAATGTATCAGAATTTGAAGCAACACTTTTGGTGGAATAACATGAAGAGAGAAATAGCGGATTATGTATCCAAGTGTTTGACATGTCAACAAGTTAAAGCTGAGCATCAAAGACCTGCGGGGTTACTTCAACCATTAGAGATTCCGGAATGGAAGTGGGAACATGTTACTATGGATTTTGTGACGGGATTACCTCGCACTCGAAGAAGGCATGACGCAGTTTGGGTGGTCGTGGATAGGTTGACAAAGTCTTCTCATTTTCTACCTATTGAGATTAGTTACTCGATGGAAAGGCTTGCGACTTTGTATATTAATGAGATTGTGAGGTTGCATGGAGTCCCTATGAGTATTGTATCTGATCGTGATCCTAGATTCACATCTCGATTTTGGCAAGTGTTTCAGAAGGCTTTGGGTTCAGAATTGAAGTTCAGTACATCGTTTCATCATCAGACAGATGGTCAATCAGAAAGAACTATTCAGATTCTCAAGGATATGTTGCGGGCTTGTTCAGTTGATTTCTCAGATTCTTGGGATACTCATTTACCTCTCGTGGAATTTGCCTATAACAACAGTTTCCAGTCGAGTATTGGGATGGCTCCGTATGAAGCCTTGTATGGGAGGAAATGTCGGTCTCCAATTTGTTGGGATGAAGTAGGAGAAGCAAAAATTTGGGGTATTGATATGGTTAATAAATCAGTTGAGGAAGTTAAACTTATTCTTGATCGCTTGAGTACCGCTCAGAGTAGACAGAAAAGCTATACCAATCACCGGAGACGAGATCTTGAGTTTCAATCGGGTGACTTTGTGTTTTTGAAAGTTTCACCTAAAGTGGGGATTCGAAGGTATGGGAAGAAAGGCAAGCTAGCACCGAGGTATATTGGTCCATTTGAGATTTTGGGTAGAGTTGGAGATAGATCTTATCGTCTTGCGTTACCTCCTTCTCTTGATAAGATCCATAATGTGTTTCATGTGTCTACGCTTCGAAAGTACGTGTATGATCCTTCTCATGTCTTGTCCGAGGTTCCCGAGGATATTGAACCGAGTATGTCTTACGAGGAGCATCCAGTTCAAGTCATTGATTCGAAGGTTCAAGAATTGCGAACTAAGAGTATTCCTCTTGTTAGAGTTGTGTGGAGGAACCATAATGTGGAAGAGTCAACTTGGGAGCTTCGGGAAGAGATCGAGAGGAAGTATCCTTGGTTGTTTGAGGGCTGAGGTAAGTAACCGTAAAAATTCGGGTCGAATTTTCTTTAAGGGGGAGTGAGTGTAACGACCCCAAAACCAGTCCCTATTTATTTTATATTTTATTTTATATTTTGAGAATTTTTAATTTGAACTTATATGTGCATTTTATGTGTTGCATCATATTTCATAATTTGCACATCTTAATTGATTATATGTGTTAGTTAAAGTGTTAGGAGTAATCTTTGTTAAGGGAGTTAATTGTGTTAGTTGAACCTTAGGATCTTTAGTGAAATTTATAACTTTAGGGGTTTAAGTGTTGAAAATGAAACGTTAGTGATTTAATTAAAGAAATGGGTAAAATCTTTACATGGTTATCTCATCTCCCTCCCTCCCCTGCGCACCTCACCATTTCTTTACAAAATTTCCCAAAATTCTTCTCTGAGGATTCCATGGAAGAAAGTGAGGAACATTTTATTCATTTTTATTTTCTTTCTTTTTATTTACTGCTCTATTTTCAAATCTAATTATACCAAAATGTTCAGGGTATTGAGTAGGCCATTTCTAACCGATCAAATAATATTTTCTCGATACTTTTCCAGAAAATAGGTAAGTTACTAATTCCCCTTTAAATGTTAAATTGGTCATATATATGTTATATATGCTATATGTGTTGAAAAATCATGTTTTGAATGTTTTTGTGATACTTGTAATTTTGGGGCAAAGGGAGAAGTATGTGAATTGAGTCTAGTTGGGTGTTAGAGTTGTTTGAAGCTGATTTTGCAGCTCTAGTGAAGTTTAATGAAGTTACAAATGTTGATGTTATAAGTGTTAGTACTTTTGGGACGGTGAGATGAAGGGAGTATATCTAAATAGCCAAAATTTTGCTCCAGGCTTGATTACACGACTCGTGTAAGGTTACATGAGTCGTGTAGAGGAAAAATTCTGAAAGGGAGAATTGTTACACGAGTCGTGTACTGATATACGACTTGTGTAGAAATTGTTACACGAGTCGTGTAAGGGTACACGAGTCGTGTAAAGGCCAAATTCTGCACTTGTACATTTTACGTGCAATCTTCCGGAGGCCATAACTTCTTCATCCGGACTCCGTTTTGGTCGTGTAAACTATCGTTGGAAAGCTCTTATCGAGTACTACACGATGGGTTGGTTTTTAAGTTGGGTTATGATTTTTATAGTATGGAAATCCAGTAGGTATTTAGTACCAAAAAGAGTATTAATGGTTCATTATGGTAGAGTTGGTCTTTTATGATCAAGTTTGAATTGATGTGATCGTTTAGATTGATTGTGTGGTGACTTAATGTCAATGTCATGGATTCTATTTTGAATATGTGTTTGCCTCTTTATGATGAGCTTGTGTGGTTCCCTACTTTGGAATCATACCCCGGTTGTTGTTTAAGCAAGTATTCTTTGCTACGCTTGTGTTTAAAGTCCAGCTGGTACTTTTTGTGTGAGTTTGGGCAATGGTAGGGATTATAATGGCACATGAGCCAAGTTAATTGTAAGGATTCTACCATTGGTTTCCCATTTTTAAACCACTTCCTTAGGCCAAAGGTTGGGCACTTTGGGTTATGACTCTGTGTCATTTTCCCTGTTGTTGTTGTGATTGTTTGGTTCCGGAACCCGTTTCAGCCCTTCGGTGCTGCTCAGTTGAAGCCTCTCAGATGGTTATTGTTTTGGTTCGAGAACCTTGGCTCAGTATCCACGTATGAGTGTTTATTTCTGCTTTATGTGTTGTATGATGAGTTGGTCGTTATTTCCAACCGGTATGGGACGGTTGGCGATAGGGAGCCTCTCATATTATGTGTTATATGCTATATGATTATTTGGTGACATTGTTACTTTATGTTTATTATATCAGCATGTAATGTAGTTGCATTTTAGTAACTTACTGAGATTTAGTCTCACCCCTTATTTGTTTACCGTTTTAGATAAGAAGGATCCCAGGGGATAGGTCACATCACAGGGAGGCATTGAGGAGGAATTTTGGGTAAGACATTTTGGGAAGTGTTGTGTAAAGGATACATTATGTAAATGTAAAACCTTTTTGGTAGTGTACCCGTGACTTGATCGTTGTATCACCTTTTTTTGGTTTATGTTGGTGATTTGTAAATAGTAAGTAAAGTTGGTAGTTGTAGTTAAGTACTTAGTTTGAAAATGTTGGTTTGTATGACTTGAAGTCAAGTTCTAGTAAACGTGGTTGGTTAAATGAGACTTTTTATAAAAGGATATTTCGAAAAATTTTCCTAAAAATGTTTTATGACGTCTTCCGTACGTGTCCCGAGCGTGGGGCCAAGTAGGACCACGGGTCGGGGCACGACAGATGCCTACTCTTTTCTCGAGGTAATGATGAAATTGGGAGTTCAAACGGTCACATAAAAAAATATATGTCAGATTTCACTAGATTTTTGGGGGCTGAAGGTCATATCGAATTAATGACTCCCACCAAAAGTGGCAACCGTCATCATGACATCATTCGAAGTTATGACAAACTGAGCATTGTACATCGTACATGTGTATATGCTGATGAAAATGACAAGACCATGGTGACATCACGCATTTGGAATATGATGAAAAGGTTACTTGTATAAACCTAAGCAAATGCTACTTGTATAAGCATTTGCGACATGAATGAAAAGGTTACTTGTATAAACCTTAGCAAATGCTACTTGTATAAGCATTTGCGACATGAATGAAAAGGTTACTTGTATAAACCTTAGCAAATGCTAATTGTATAAGCATTTGCGACATGAATGAAAAGGTTACTTGTATAAACCTTAGCAAATGCTACTTGTATAAGCATTTAGCAAATTCTACTTGTATAAGCATTTGCGACATGATAAAAAGGTTACTTGTATAAACCTTTGCAAATGTCACCTGTATAAGCATTTGCGACATGATAATAGGGTTACCTGTCTAAACTTTCTCAAACAAATATATCGACAAGAGATGTTTATTATATAACGTCCATACAAAAAATTATGGCGGGATACTTGTAAAGCAAATTAAGGGCGAGAAGCGCAAGATGGGTTGAAAAATTAAAACCAAACGTATAAAGCAAGGTTGCCTAAAGACAACCTAGCATTTTCAAAGGGAATATGAACACAAAATACACAAACAAGTTACAAAATGCCACAAATAAAATGGAAGCGGGAAACTTAATTGTTTAAAAAGGTACGCTGGTCCTAAATGTGAAAAACAGCATGCAAGCCAACAAAGTAAAAGTTAACAAAGTTCAAAGTTTGATAGGAGAAGTTAACAAGTGAGGCGGCATCGGCATCTTGATTATTCTTGGAGCGACGCTCGCCGAAAGCGGAAAGAGTGGTTGAACGGGCTTGATCAAGAGCGTTGGTTTTTTCTTCACATAAAGCATCCCACAGGGTAACGGCATTTGGTTTGGCAATAGGAGGAGGAGTCCACTTAGGTATCTTGAGTATGAATTCTTCTTCCATGAGAGATTGAAGCTCGTCTTTGGAGTAGGGCACCAAATGGTGACCGCCGCGAGAATGCTCACTATAAAGATGCTCAGAACCCCATTTCGCCAATCGTTCAACAGTAATAGCGGGAACTTCTTCGTGGTCGGCCGCAGCGGCACGCATCACCTGCAGTATAGCTTGGTCACTTATGTCCATGGCATCGGCAAGGGTTTTCGAAGCAAGCTCTTCCTTCAGTTTGGATGATGTTTCGGCATGGGCAACAAGCTCAGTTTTCACCTTCTGGTTCTTATCTTTCAAGTGATGATTCTCATGTTTCAAACTGTGATTTTCCCCGCTTAAGAGGCTTATGCTAGCCTATGCCTGCGGCGCAAAAGATATCATCATTATCTCGTGCCGCCATGTTATCCACTTATACGGTGTCGGCGGATCATTTTATTTCCGCGCAACCCAGTACAATGTCATTCTCGTCATGTGCAGCGGTGATCAAGCCTTTTATTGGCGCATCCCTGTTAATCGCCTCTTTATTAAGTTCACCCAAGCCGTCCTGATCGGAGGGCTTCATGTTGGAGTAGAGATCCTCAAAGGAACAAAAGGAAGAATTCCAAGCGGAGGAGCGAGCGGGCGCTCGGGGCATAGCAGGCGGGCGCTTATTTGGACAGAAGGTTGGGACTTCGGAAAATCCACATCGAGCGGGCGCCTGGGGTAGGCCAGGCGGGCGCCTGGTCCGCTGACGGGAATTCGGGACTCCTTATTTGTTTAGGTTTAGATCTTATTCCAGGGCTTATATGTAAGCAATGTTCTGCCCCCAAACTCATTGTAACTCAGATTTAACATATTATAGTGCAAGATCCTGGCTTGGTAGTGCCCCCAGACGTAGTCAAACATATTGACGAACTGGGTAAACAATTTCTGTGTCTTTTCTTGCTTTGATTTCTTGTGCTTTGTTTGTGTGCTTTTATTGTTCTTGTGGGTTTGCTTGGGTAGTGGAGGGCCATATCCACAACAACTGGTATCAAGAGCTCTGGTTGGAGATCAGGGTTAATCGACCGATTGGTTTATCGAGCGATTGGGTGTTGTCAAGCAATCAAGAATGGGCAAGGACAAACAAGCGGTGGAGAAATTTGATGGTTCTGACTACGGGTTTTGGAGGATGCAAATAGAGGATCTTTTGTACAACAAAGATCTCTATAAGCCTCTAAAGGGTGTCAAACCGGAAGGAGAAAAGCAAGAAGATTGGGATCTCATGGATCGGAAGGCCCTAGGGGTGGTTAGATCTACTTTGTCAAAGTGGATCGCGAAGACTACCAAGAAGGCGAAGACCACCAAAGAGCTATTGGATTATCATACTGAGAGATTTGAAACTCCATCTACTGCAAACAAGGTTGATTTGATACGCAAGATGGGTAGTCTTAAGATGCAAGAGGGAGGATCCTTGACTAAACACATCGATGAGTTTATGGATGTTATAGACTCATTGACTGCGTTGGAGATTACGTTTGATGATGAGGTTCATGCGTGCTTGTTGCTAGCGTCTTTACCAGGAAGTTGGAGCGGGACGGTGACAGCGATCAATGCTTCAGCAGGTAAAAACAAATTGAAGTATGATGATGTTAAAGACTTTCTCTTGGGCGAGGAAAATCGCATAAAGAAGTTGGGGACATCGACTGCTTCAGGATCGGCCTTAGCTACTACTAGCAGGGGAAGGTCGGGTACTAGCAAATAAGGGAGAACTGAATCTAGGGATAACGTGGTGGGTGGTAAGGGTAAGGCCGTGGATATCAGAGATAAACCGAGGGTTGCGAAAGGATCGGTGCAGTGTTATCATTGCAAGGAGTTAGGACACTACAAGAAGGATTGTCCCAATCGTGGGGGTAATTCGGTGAATGTGACAGTCGAAGGTGATGATGTACTGGTTCTGAGTGTTAGTAGTGCACTAGAATCATGGGTGCTAGATTCGGGGGCATCATTCCACTCTTGCGGACATGCAGAAGAGATGGAAAATTATACTTCCGGTGATTTCAGTAAGGTCTATCTGGCGGATGGCGAGCCTTTGGAAATCAAGGGGAAGGGGGATGTCAGAATAGGAGCATCGGACGGGAAGGTCTTACATCTGAACGGGGTCAGGCACATTCCGGGTTTGAAAAAGAACCTATTATCAGTTGGGCAGTTGGACGAAGAAGGTTACAAGGTAACATTCGGCTGCAGGAACTGGGTTATTACCAAGGAGGATCGTGAGATCGCTTGGGGTGATAAGGAGGGGACATTGTATTTGGCAAATAACACCAAGGATAGTATCGCGGTGGCGTCAGCCAAGGGTGATACTGATTTGTGGCACTGTCGATTGGGTCACATGAGTGAGAAGGGGATGAAAGTACTTTGTTCAAAGGGACTACTACCGGGTTTGAAGACAGTCGACGTGGGGATCTGCGAAGATTGTGTGTTTGGCAAACAGGCGAGAAGTAATTTCTCGAGGACATGTAGGGCTTTGAGGGAAGCAAAGTTAGAACTGGTTCACACGGATTTGTGGGGACCATCTCCGGTAACTTATCTGGGTGGTGCGCCATATTACATGACCTTCATTGATGATTCAACAAGGAAGGTTTGGGTTTATTTCTTGAAACACAAAGATGAGGCTTTCGAGGTGTTTAAGAAATGGAGGGCCTTGGTGGAGAATCAGACGGGACTTAAGCTTAAGTGCTTGAGGTCAGATAACGGAGGGGAGTATGAGCTCGGGGAGTTCAAGGAATATTGTGCAGCGAATGGCATTCGTATGGAGAAGACTCCAAAGGGCACACCACAACACAACGGGGTTGCAGAGAGGATGAACAGGACATTGAACGAGCGAGCTAGAAGTATGAGGTTGAAGTGTGGACTTCCGAAGACGTTCTGGGCATATGCGGTTGACACGGCTGCTTTCTTGATCAATAGGGGACCATCGGTACCATTGGGGAATGGAATTCCAGAGGAAGCATGGAGTGACAAGCAGGTAAATCTGTCCTTTCTTCGCATATTTGGCTGCGTTTCATATGTTCATATTGATTCTGCTGATAGAACTAAGTTAGATGCAAAATCTGTAAAATGTACGTTTATTGGGTATGGTGGGGATGACTTCGGGTATAAGTTTTGGGATGACCAAAACCAGAAAATTATTCGTAGTCGAGATGTAGTATTCAATGAACAGATATTGTACAAGGACAGAAAGGGGGCATCTGATGATATTAGTTCAGAACCGGAGGTTGTAGAGGTGGATATTCCAGACTCGGGTGGGAGCAGGACGGTTCATGATGACCATGGTCAGGGGGTCACTGAAGATGAACCACATACTCCGGAACCGGATATTCCGCTGCGTAGATCCAGCAGATTGCGTGGATCACCTGACAGGTATACTCCTTTAAATTACTATTTGTTGTTGACAGATAGTGGTGAACCGGAATGTTATGCGGAGGCTGTTCGTAGTGCACTTTGTGATAAGTGGAAAGCTGCGATGGATGATGAGATGGACTCATTGAAAGCCAACAAAACTTGGGAGTTGATTAAACTGCCTAAGGGGAAGAAGGCATTGCATAACAAGTGGGTTTACATGATCAAGGAGGAAGCAAACGGCAGTAAGCGTTACAAGGCAAGGTTGGTAAAAAGGGTTTCAGCAAAAGTACGGTATTGACTACACCGAGGTATTCACTCCTGTTGTGAAGATGACCACTATCAGAATGGTTCTGGGGATAGTAGTGGCGGATAACTTGTTGCTGGAACAGATGGATGTAAAGACGGCCTTTCTTCATGGTGATTTGGAGGAAGAAATTTACATGATACAACCAGAGGGTTACTTGTCTAAGGGTAGCGAGGAACTGGTTTGCAGGTTGACTAAGAGCTTGTATGGCCTTAAACAAGCTCCTAGGCAGTGGTACATGAAGTTTGATGGATTCATGCATGACATTGATTTTATCAGATGTGAGGCGGATCATTGTTGCTACTTCAAGAACACGGACAATGGGTATATAATCTTGCTGTTATATGTGGATGACATGCTAATAGCGGGCTCTAGCAGTAGAGAGGTAAACAGATTGAAGGCTCAGTTGTCAGAACGGTTCGAGATGAAGGATCTGGGGGAGGCCAGAAAAATCTTGGGCATGCGGATTGACCGGAATAGGGAGTTAGGTAAGTTGGTTCTTTCACAAGCAGAATACGTTGAGAAAGTCTTAACAAGGTTTTGCATGGAAGAGGCGAAGCCAACAGGGACACCATTGGGTATGCATTTCAAGCTATCCGAGAAAGACTCACCTAAGGGCAAGGAGGAGCGTGATAAGATGGAGAGGACTCCATATTCTTCGGCAGTGGGGAGTCTAATGTATGCAATGGTGTGTACAAGGCCGGACATTGCACATGCGGTGGGAGTAGTCAGCCGGTACATGGGCAATCCAGGGAAGCAACATTGGGAAGCGTTTAAATGGATCCTGCGTTACTTAAAGGGTACTGCTGGTAAGGCTCTATGTTTCTCAAGCAAGGAGGTCGTGTTAGCAGGTTATGTTGATGCGGATTTGGCATCAAGCGTCTGGGTGAACTTGGGAAGACGCGAAGTGGTAATGCCCTCTACAGTGACAGTCAGAGTGCAATTCATTTAGCTAGGAATCCAGCGTTTTATTCTAGGATGAAGCACATTGAACTGAGGTTTCACTACATCAGGCATCTCTTGGAGAGGAAGATCTTAAGGCCGGAGAAGATATTGGGATCGGAGAACCCGGCTGACATGTTGACCAAGGTGGTAAACCTTGAAAAGTTGAAGCTATGTAAAGCTTCAATTGGGCTTGGAGAATAGGAGAGGAGGAAGGCACTACCATGATCGAGGTGAGCACTAGGAAGACACCAATGATGAGTTGAAGACGGATACGGGGCTTGTATATGCGGTTGATCTCTAGGTGGGAGATTGTTGGAGTAGAGATCCTCAAAGGAACTGTTGGTCCCAAAGGGGCAACAAGGGTATGAAAAATACTAGAGGGGGGGGGGGGTGAATAGCGTTTTTAAAATTCTTTTCAAACCCTTTTGCAAATCAATGGCTTATGCGCACAGTTCTCAAATAAGCTAAGTATAGCGCGCAGTGAGAGTGTGAAATGCACAGCGGAAGTTTTAAGCAGCACCTGCGCAGTAAAAATCTGCGCAAGGATAAAAACGCACGCGCTAAGTTTTGGCTTAAAGAGTTGGATAAAATGTTCTAAGGCAATAAGCAATAACAAACACAGCAGCAATAGCAGCAATCTGATAAGATCAAACAAAGCAGTAATTCAGAAATGATTAAGCAGGAAGTAAATAGCGAGATTAAAGAACAAGCTATTTGGAGAGGTTCGATCAATGAAAGATCTACGTCCTCTACCAAGATGGTTAGTCTTGGATTTTCTAATGGAGATCTTATTATATGAGAGAGTTACAAGATACAACAATGAAACACAACTATCTCAAAGATCTATAATCTATGAAGAGCAAATCCTAGACTAAACCGGTGTATCTCAAGAAGTATGATCGAAATAATCAAAGCTTCAAGAGGTGTGTGTGTGTGTTCAGAAATTCTGGGCTCTATGAATCTATGAGATGAAGAGCACGAAGAATTCTGGTGATACAAGGCTTATAGGATCTGGGCTTGGTTGAGTATGAAGGTATGAAGGTTGATCTTGAGAATTCTGGAAATGAGCAAGCAATCTTCAAATCTTCAAAGTTTCTTTTGGAAGCAAGAACTCAAGCAACTTGGAAATGAAGATGAGCAGGCTATTTATAGCAGAGAGCTTAAAACTAGCCGTTGGTGCTCTGAGCAAGGACGATGAGCTGGCACAATATGATTGGTGCGCAGGTGTCCTTTATAGCCGTTGGAGCTCTGATCAAAGTTGATGACCTGGCACAATATGATTGGTGCGCAGGTGTTTTAGAGCCGTTGGAGACTGAGCATGAAGACCAAATTCAAAAGCTTCTTCTAGAAGGTTGACAGCTGTCTTCATTTGAAATATTTCTCTTGAGCGCGTCTCCACCGTTGGATCTGCTGAGTGTGCTTGCTTTGTCGTTTCTGCATACCTCAGCATTTTTAATAAGCGTGCATCTTCTAAGTGCTTTCCAAGTTATGTAATCTGAATGTATCGAAAACTGAGTAAGGATGCATGCTGCGCAGAGGAGACCTGCGCAGTGATGTCCTGCGCAGAGACCACAGTCTTAGATCATCATTCCTTTTCGCTCCAAGCTTCAAGAATATGAGGTTGAAGAAAGATAAGCATAAGGACCAAGTTAATCTGCTCTGCTCATAAAAGCCATGCGTATGGAGAATGAGCAAGTGATGCTATGCGCGCGGAGAATAAGCAGCTAATGCTATGCGCGCGGAGAATAAGCAGGTAATGCTATGCGCGCGAAGACTGAGCAGGTAATGATCTGCGCATAAAACGTGCTACGCACGAAATGTCCTGCGCATTATAGTTGGTCTTCAGTAAATGAAACCTCAATTCCAAGTAAGCCCTAACCGCTAAGCCTATTCTATAAAATTGGACTTAGCTAAAAATAGAAGTTATAAAACTTCTTACATAGGATCCTATAGTCCATAAAATACTTAGGTGATGGTATCAATCAATTCTAACATAATTGGGAGGGTTAAGAAATACGCATACCCAACAGGAACAAAAGGAAGAATTCCAGGCGGAGGAGCGAGCGGGCGCTCGGGGCATAGCAGGCGGGCGCTTATTTGGACAGAAGGTTGGGAATTCGGAAAATCCACATCGAGCGGGCGCCTGGGGTAGGCCAGGCGGGCGCCTGGTCCGCTGACGGGAATTCGGGACTCCTTATTTGTTTAGGTTTAGATCTTATTCCAGGGCTTATATTTAAGCAATGTTCCGCCCCCAAACTCATTGTAACTCAGATTTAACATATTATAGTGCAAGATCCTGGCTTGGTAGTGCCCCCAGACGTAGTCAAACATATTGACGAACTGGGTAAACAATTTCTGTGTCTTTTCTTGCTTTGATTTCTTGTGCTTTGTTTGTGTGCTTTTATTGTTCTTGTGGGTTTGCTTGGGTAGTGGAGGGCCATATCACAACACTTCACAAACCCTTCTTATAGCCAACTAGCTTTCCCAACATTCCTGGCGGCATTCATTGAGGCCAATTGCGGCATGGGGGAAGGGGATATATCATCAGGATCATCGCCAGTCAAGTCTTCAATTACGGGTTGGCCCCTCAAAACATCATCTGCTAAGTATTCGTCTCCAGCGGCTTCACAAGCAGTATTCGTATCATCACAACGACTTGAATCCTCTTCATCAATTCCTCTCTCCAAATCCTCACCAGGAGGCTGATCAACAAACTGTTTATCTTGAAGTTGAGTTTGAGTAATTGGAGCGACTTCCTCCGTTTCTTCCTCTTCTGCCACTTCTAGCACTCTCATCCTTATTTTCGAGGGCCTAGCCGTGGTATCCCTAGCAAGCTGGGCCTCATCTTTTGCGGCAGCAATAGCCTAAAGATATTTCCCATCATTTGATACAGGCAAGCCCAAGTCGACGGGAAGATTACCTAGATTACCTGAGTCGCTAGCACGGGCCTTAGCAATCTGCCGACGGCGTGTTTCGGAATCCAGGTTTGCATTGTGACGAGATCCTAAGCTCATTTTTCAGACTCCTGGGAAAACAACATGGTAAGACTCATAATGAAGTAAAGAACAATGAGGATAAAGAGATCTATGAGATTTGACGTCAAAGAGACGTACTTAAAACTTTAAGCATTTCGGGACAGTAGTTCCCGGCTATTCCAGAAAAGCGGCATTCAAAAGATAGCAGGTTTTCGGAATGAATCTCCCAATCGGAATAACAAGGCGGGAAGGACATGGCGACACGAGCAGGGGAAACAGGAAAATTGTTGGAAAGACCTACTTGACATAATAATTTGCGATCTCGCAAAATTTGCCTCCATGATAATTTGGCATTGGGAAAATTAGGAACGTTAGAAAAGGTATTTAAGATTCGAGTTTCTAACAGTTTATCAGAGGGGCTCAAAGGTTTCTTTTTACCTAAAGACATTTTTAAGGGTTGAAGATAACAAGGATGAGTCCACCCAGTGCGGGAAAAAACAAACAAAGATCCATCTTTCCAATTATGAACTTTATCGGGAAGGGGTGTGAATATCTTGATGTCAGGACGATACTTTAAAGACAATCTTGTTTCAGAGGTACCATCTGTAAAGTCAGTTTTATGCTGATAGCTCAAGAAGAAATAAATAAGAAATGGAAGAGAAGGTTCCCTACGCAGGGCCCTACAAACCACAATGAAGCAAATTATTATTCTGATGGTGTTGGGATGGAGTTCAATTATAGCGGCCTGAAGTTCGTGAAGGACGTGGCTAATGAAAGGATCTATGGGAAATCTAAGACCATCTTCTAATTGGGAAGGATAGACAACAACCCCATCCTCGCGTTTCCTTGTGACATCAAGGGAAGTATCACCTTGGAAAGGTTCTATATGACAATTCACATTGTCTATCCCATACTTTGTATGCCAAGGCGTAATGGGATGACGCACCAGAGTTCGAGTATTACGGAAGGCGCTAGCGGCATTATTAACAGAAGAGCCAGAAGGACCATCCTCATTATTTCTGGACGAAGGGCCGAGCTTATTTGAAGAGACGACGTTCTGAAATGAGCTTGTACTTCCAGGATCCGAAGAAGGGGCTACCTAAGATCGCCTATCAACTCGATCAGACATCTCGCCAAAGTCACTAGAAGAAAAAAGAACTTGTTTATAATGACGCCTTTGAATCAAGTCGGAATGAGAGGGATTATCAACATTAGACATATCATCTTCTAAGGCACTATTGTACATGTTACAAATATGTTGACATAAATCACGGGAATTGAAGAAGGTACGCGACATGAGGGCTACCCTATTAAGAATAAAATGTCCTTTAACCTCAAGAGTATTTATTATAGAAGGATCTGCCTTGTGCAGGGTCATAATAGTAACCAAGTCATTTAAGGGAATTCTCATCCAAACACCCCTATCCCTTCTGTAGAACCCTCCAGATTTACTACATTGGCTGAAGCTAATTTTTCTAAGACATATTTTGGTCCTCACCATGGGTGGAACAGATCAAGAAGAAGAGCGAAATTAAAAGAAAACAACAAGAAATGGAAAAGATACGAGAGAGTACCTGAAACGTCGATGAAGAATAATAGATAAACGACGATCAAACACCGTGAACAGGAAGGACGGGAAATCAATGGGGATCGGAAAAAATAATCGGTGTACTCGAAAACAAAGGAAGATTATACACTGGAGATGGGGAAAGACAGAGAATTTCGTTGTGTTCCATCAAGAAATAGAGAAGATTACAGAAAATTAAGTGATTTGGGGAGTTAGGGTTTTGAGGAAAGAGAGTTTTATGATGAAAAGAGGTAAAAAAGGGGCAAAGAGGTATAAGATTTGGTTTTTATATTGAAAATTAGGGGCTCAAGAGGCGGCTCAATAATTGAAGATTGAATTTTGAAAATTTTGGATTTCCCCCTTTTTATCAATTGAGGCGCCCAAAAACGACGGTTCGTAGGAGACACACAGCTGTATTCAATGATTTTTAATAGCCGTCCATGTGTCATCTCAGGAGTCTTCGTAGGAAAGCTTCATGGCTAATTTAAGTACTTGAGGCGGTAACATGATAATTTGTCGCCAAAACCATGAATGGATTTCATCTCGAAATTGGGGGCTACTGATATTCAAAAGAAATATTTATGCATAATTTAAGTGTTACTTATTAAGCCCGGCCCAAGTATTTGTTTTTATAACTAATGGGCCGAACCCATATGTAGTGATATGGGCGAGAATAACGTGGGATTAGCTCACTGAGCGACATGACTGGATATAAAGGCTATTTAAAGGAGAATGTGACATAAGAGGCGGTTTGCATGTTGCCTAAAGCTCAAGGTAATGCCGAACTACGCAATGAATTTGTCTAAGTATGGACCCACCAAATCAGTTACAATTATAACAGAATATGTCAGAGTTAACGTCCTCTCTTGGAATCCGTGTTAAACCAATCATAATTGGACAGCTGGGCTAAATACATGAGCAGCACATGGGTGGACATGTGCAAGTCACATGTCGCCATGCACGTGATTGGCACCTGGAGCAGATATATAAAAGGAAGCTTGCACTCATTTGTGAGGTATGTTCAAGTACCCACACAGAGCACCATTCTTCCTGTTAGTAAATCAGATCCAAGAGATAGCAAATAATGAACACAAATCAACACAGAATATATGTGGTTCACCAATCTCTATTGGCTACCTCCACGGGCAAAGGGAAACAGATATTATTATGGAGGAGAAACAATTACAAGAAGATGACAACACTAATCTATGTTTGTATGAACTTTGATCACAAAGTTCCTAGCTATGCAAATCTCTAGATCTAGAATTACTGATCTTTCTCTGAGTAATTGAGCTTTTGAATTAAATTAGGATGGAAGGGAGTATATTTATATACACGTGCGTGTATATAATTCCTAATACTAATTCTACTAAGGAGTCTTCTAACTTCTTACTGCCAACGCACCAAAAAGGAGGCCTTATTCCTTAGTTACTTATGATGCTCAAAACCAGCCATATAACCAAAGTCCTAATCAAAACATGGCTTAGTTGGCCTAATGACCCATCTTGGCCCACTTGCTTAAGAATCTGGCGAGCTCCGTTGGCGGGTTCCAAAACATCAGCCTTCTTGCAGATTTTATAGCTTTGGCTTGTAGCCTTAGCTCAACTTCCTCTGTCCCGAAACTTGTTAATTTAATCCATTAAATTAGACATCCCCAATTTCAAAGGCATTAAACTTAACAATCTCCACCTTGACTTTGAATCTCCCTTAATAATTCAGATGTACGAGCTTCTAACATAGCCTCCACCTTGAGCCATATCCCTCGTACCAAATTTTTCAACCTTTGCCTCGGTCCGGCTTTCGTCAAAGACACTAGATTTGTCCTCCGGACAACCAGATTTTTTGCGCGCCATGTATCTTCAAGACACTCAGAATTTGACTCACCAGACAAACAACTTTGTCCTCTGGACAATCAGATTTTCTGCATGCAATGTATCCTACGGACACCCAGAATCACCCCAACGGGCAATTAACAGTCATTCAAACGTGGCCCATCCAGTCGACATTGGATCTTGCCAACTATGACTGACACAATTGGTATGTGTTGATATTTTAGCCATGGCTTGCCCAGTTCACTCCGGCCTAGAGTAAAACGATGCTCCACCTGCTCGCCAACACCCTCACCAATCTTAGAACCTTGTAGGATAAACAAGGAATCTTTTCTTTCGCCCTTCAGAATCACATCCGAACCTTTGTAGACATCCAGAACTCCACCTTCACCTTTGAAACTGTATCCCTTCTTGTCCAACCAACTAAGTGATACCAGATTCTTTGCTACTTGTGGAACGTGTCTCACCTTGTTCAATGTGAGATATTTATCACCAGAAGTTCTCATCCTTACAGAGCCCATGCCAACTACTTCGTAGATATATCCATTAGCCATATAAATACGGTTTCTATCCTTCTGCTCGTATGTTGTAAACTGCTCCTTGCGCGAACACATGCGATAAAAAAACTCCCGAATCTAGAACCCATGCAACTTCCTTGTACGCTTCTTCTTCGGTCACCAGGGCATAATTTCCATCCTCATTCAGATTGTCACTGCTCGCCATTGCTGCAGCCGACTCAGAATTCTTTAGACGCGGAGTCAGATGTACAACTCTGAAATCTAACCAGATTATTGCCTCGGTCAACACATATTTTGTATCTACTTCTAGATCACTAGAATAGATTACAACAGATATTAGATCTTCAAATTATACCAGACAGCTAACTTCTGATCACAGAACCCTAGCTTCAGATCTCCGTCTTCAGATGTAGATATCGGACACCGAAACGTTCCAGATGCGTTCTTGGATCACCACCGAACACCAGATGAACTTTCAGATTCAGATCTACCAGATTTGCTATTTCTAGCTGTATCCAACCTAGACACCCAAATTTCTGTACGGACACTGCACGCGGACTGAACGTGCTCTGCACGAAAAAAACTGCACGCGATCTGCACCAAAACTGTACGCGACCCGCACCAAGTCTGCACGCGAACTGCACGTGACCCGCACCAAGACTGCACGCGAACTAAACATTTTCTGCACGCGATCTGCACTTTTTCTGCCCGCGATCAGCACTCCCAATGCATAATCTTCCACCAGTTAATAAACCTGTTTTTCCCGTCAGACTTGTTGATTTTCTGGTCCATCCCGGAATCCATCTCTTTCTACGCAGCGGAATGCCCTGATCTTTCTTTACTAACCAGACTCTGGTGCCACCAGAGCTCTGATACCACTTGTTAGTAAATCAAATCCAAGAGATAGCAAATAATGAGCACAAATCAACACAGAATATACGTGGTTTACTAATCTCTATTGGCTACCTCCAAGGGAAAAGGGAAACAGATATTATTATGGCGGAGAAACAATTACAAGAAGATGACCACACTAATCTATGTTTGCATGAACTTTGATCACAAAGTTCTTAGCTATGCAAATCCCTAGATCTAGAATTACTGATGTTTCTCTGAGTAATTGAGTTTCTGAATTAAATTAGGACGGAAAGGAGTATATTTATATACACGTGTGTGTATATAATTCCTATTACTAATTCTACTAAGGAGTCTTCTAACTCCTTGCTGCCAACGCACCAAAAAAGGAGTCCTTATTCCTTAGTTACTTATGATGCTCAAAACCAGCCAAATAACCAAAGTCCTAATCAAAACATGGCTTAGTTGGCCCAACGACCCATCTTGGCCCACTTGCTTAAGAATCTGGCGAGCTCCGTTGGCGGGTTCCAAAACATCAGCCTTCTTGCAGATTTTATAGCTTTGGCTTGTAGCCTTAGCTCAACTTCATCTGTCCCGAAACTTGTTAATTTAATCCATTAAATTAGACATCCCCAATTTCAAAGGCATTAAACTTAACACTTTCCTTCTCTGTACTTAGTGAATTTAAGTTGGTACTTTTGTGAACTGATTCTCACGCCGGAGGGGCTTTTGCCGGTGAGCCCCCGGCGCAGTTTACGTTTAATTTCGTGTGTGTAGGTCAAATACAAAGAGAAGGCTGATTTCCTGACGCTAGACTCGTGGTTTAGTTGCTACGTCGTGAAGCCATTTTTCCGGTAGCATCACAAACATCAGATAAATGCAATCAACATAATAGAGACATGGCAAAGGCTCTCGACGAATTAGAGAAGACAAAGTGAGTCTTGCTAATTACTTCCTCCGGTCCAAAATAACTGTCGTTTTTTGTATATATATACTATTTCAAAATAACTTGTCATACTCATATCAGCCAACACACTTGCTATTTCACACCCCACTATGTATAGTCACAACACTTTAGTATTTTATATTTTTCATTAAATTTCACGCAAGATAATTTGCTTGCAATTTCAAATGACATAGAAGGAGTATATACCTTCTTGGTCAAACCAATGAGGAAGTTTTGTGTGAGACGGTCTCACAAATGAGACAGATCTCAACGGGAGAAGAAATTGGCTTGCCCCGCGCTTCCCTTAGGGGCAAACTATTTACTCTCTCAACGAGATTCGTCTTACGTGTGAGACCGTCTAACACAAATTTTTATCTCAAACCAAAAAAGAAATTAAATATTTTTAGAAATAGTAAGATTAATTGGAAAATAATAAACACCCATCTGAAAAGCTCCCTATTGCTTAAAATGACATGAATTTTAGAAAGTACAAGTAATATTGAATACTGTAGTTGAAAAAACATCATACTTTTCATTTTGATTTGTCTTTAAAAAAATGTGAAAAGTTGAGGAAAGCATATTCTTTCAAGTGATTCAAGTCATTAGGAGAAACGTATTTTTAAATGCGAAAGATGTAAATAAGTAAAACTTGTTTTAAAAAGACACATTAGTATTTTAGTAAATAAGTGTCACCTTTTAAAATGCAAGGTAATATTTTTGTAAACAACTGCCACTTTTTTTAGATCCGTGGTGACATTTTTATAAATAATGAAAAATTATGAAAACTAACACTAATTTTTTCTCAAGTAATTATTTTTTTTAAATAATACTCCCTCCGTCTCAGCAGAAGTGTCACTTATTTCCCTTTTGGTCCGTCCCATTACAAGTGCCACTACTCAAGATAGAAATGTTTTAATATATTTATTTTCAACCAACCCCACCATTTAACCTCACTCATTCCCTCTCTTCATTTTCCACCACTCATTTTATTCAACCAACACTACTATTTACCCCACTCATTCTCTCTCTTCATTTTCTACCACACACCTACTACCTTTTCTTAATCCCCGTGTCCTAAAAATTGGTGACACTTCTGCTGGGACGGAGGGGTATTTCTCAAAATAACAACCATTTCAAATTATTTTAAAAAATGACCATGATTCTAAAACTCGCTAGTCGAAGAGGTGGGTTTTTATTTTTCTCACTTAACCTTGCTACTAGAAGTAGCGAGTGTGTGTTTTATTTCTCTATTTTACTTAGTATCCAGCATAATTTAGGAAATGTAAATAGTGAAATTAAACTCGCTCCTTAGTATACATCTGAATTTAGGAAATGTAAATAGTGAAATTAAACTCGCCACTGGTTAGCCAACGACATTGCTATAGGATTAGGAAGTAGCGGTTTCTTTAATGAAACTAGTGAGTGGTTTCTCTAATGAAACAACTATTTCTACTAGTGAGTTTAAGCAAATATAAGGGAATTCAAATGAGTGGGGATATACACACCCACCAAGTTAGTAAGAACACCCACCATATTTTTATTACAAAAATAACATCTAAACAAAAGACAATTTAGTCCCTATTAATAATAGAATTACATTTCAAATTTAATTAGAGGCACCAACCCAATGAACGATGAATGCAAACCCAGCATTGATCATGATCCAACCCTTATCATTCAGAATTCATCTTCTTCCATATGATCAAGTCCAAAAAAAAAAAAAAAAAAACTCTTACATTTTAATTGCTCCAATGGAAAAATCAAATTCCTAATTCACTGCCATCTAAATCAATTTCTTCTCCTTCTACGCTCTCTCTGGACGATTTCCCTTCTATGAATGCATCATCTTACCTTCAATAAAATCTAACGCTTAATCGATAAAAGACAACAAATGGGTGTGTGTGTGTGTAATTTCAATTCTGGAAAAATATGCGTTGAAGAAGATGAAGAAGTCGTTTCCAGATTGTCATAATGGAAGCACTCCTTATAGCTTCATCCGTTCCGAGTGAGAACTTTGATATTCAGATGTCCTTGTCTCAACTGATTCACTTTGAAAACAAATCTCCAGTTGAACTGTTGTTGTATCAAACTTTGCACTCACCTTCACTTCTTGGGCAATTCTAAGAAGGCTTGAGAACCATTTCTCTCTTCTAATTAAGAAGACACATAAAGTCTACATTAACACTGATAATCACTTGGTGGGTGACCTTGATATTTTTTAGGATTGCTCAGAAATATATACAAAATCTAATAGGGATATACATGGAAAATAAGTGGGTGTAGTTACAAAATTTAATATTTATTACTTGGACTAGTGGGTGTTTTAACTAATGTGGGCATACTAACCAATTTGGTGGGTGTATATATCACCACTCAACCCAAATTTACCACTACAAAGCGGTTGTTAATCACAAACAAACACAGACACACACAAAGCACTTACAAGGAAGAAGAAAGGGGAAAATCAAAATTCGCCACTCCTACTCGTGTCTTCAAACTCGCTAGGTATGTTGCTATTTCGTACTCCATTCTTTTGTCTTTGCTAGTGATCTTGGAAATTGAATCAAATGAGAAATTCAATTGATTAATTCCGAGTTTGGGAAATTAGAATATCAAGAACTAACCCTAGATTTAGAGAGAGAGAGAGAGAGAGAGAGAATGTTGGAGAGCCAAATATTTTTGGAAAATTAGGGTTTTTGGGAAACAATGGTAAAAATTATGGTTGAAATAAGATTTTTTTTTTCAATTGTTCAAATTAAGTTTAAAGTGTATTGTCTCTATTACATATGCATAATAACTATGTAGATCCTGGGCCTTTGGAAGGCACTGTCTTCATGTCACATGCAGACCACCAAGCTTGATATATATGTGTCGGAGAGCCGGTTGAGAGTTTATCTCTTCGCCGTGGTTCGAGTCTCCCATCTATCTTAGATGAAAGGATACATGAGAGATTAGAAGAAGGTAGATTCAAAAGGATCTATTTGATATGGAGGATAAAGTATGACTGAGCGTTATTTGAATCGTTGATTAAGCGATCACGTCCATAAACACATTCCTTCCACTTCCCAGTCTGTGAGATAACTATCACCTTACAGGATATTTCCATGCTTTCTGGGTTACTGATTGATGGATCAGCTGTTACGAGTTCTGAGACCACGCGAGAAATTGTACAATGATGTAGCTTATATGAGGAGCTTTTAAGTGTTTGATGTAAAGACGCAGCGGAATAGTAACTATTAATTGATCGAGATCAATTAATCTGCAAGGAATATAAATTCCCAAGAAGAATTTCAATGAAATTCTTGAATAAAGAAATAAAGGAGGTTAAAGAGGGATAGATAATTGCAAAGCAATCGAGTTTTTTTTAAATAAAAGCTAATTTTCGGAATACAACTATAGGCCTATTTTATAGTACCCATAAGACTTGAAAAACAATCCTAAACCTTCTAGAATTAACCATAACCTATAGAGTAATAGGACTTAAAAACTAGTAAATTGACTCAATATATATTCTAGAATCCTCTCAAATCAACCTACTAAAATTAATGACGAAAATAATAAAAATACTAATTAAAATACTAATTAAATCCTAACAAATAATAAAATACTAATATATTTATAATATTTGATATAATCAAATATTCGTATTGCATCATTCACCACCGCTCCAAAAGAACTCGTCCTCGAGTTCGTTCTTGCAATTTGAAGTCTGCTGCTCCACTTGAAGAGATATTTAGAATAAACATGTTCCTTCCCAAGCTTAAAGAAATATTCCACCCTTTGACATGATGTCGTCTCCTTGCACGTGGTGAGATAAGCCACAGTAAACAGAACTCTAATGGACTGGGAATTCACCATTGTTTCACCCAAGAGCCTTATCGAATTAGTAATGCAGTCTATTGGAATTGAAGCAAATAATGGGCAAAGTCCAGGTCCGGGCGGGTCAGTAACCTGGTGCGGGCGGACCTCAACAATAGGTCCGGATGGGTCTTTCCGTTGGTCCGACCGGATCTCTTCTGGTCTGTGAATCTGCGATCTCTCTTTCTCGTACAATTCTTCCGAGCACTGATCCATACAATCTACCGGAACCACCACTTCAAAAAGTGGCTCCTCTAAAAGCACTTCTAAGGACTCGTGCACAAGTTCTTCTGCCACCACCACTTCAAAAAGTGGCGCATCTGACTTCGTTTCTGGAGCAATCTCTCCACCCACGGAAAAAAAAAAATTATCACTAATCTTTCTTCCTTTGAAATCCATATCAATACTATTATTACAATTAACCCTACCGTACGGATCAACGCGACGGAGATCTTCCTCACGCTCGCCGTTTCGGTTTCTAGGGTTGACATCACCACCACGGCTAACTACCACACGCTTAATCACCGTCAGAAGCTCATTATGTTGCGTTTCTTCTTGCTCCATCAAACGTGCTTGTCGCTCTATCAAACGTTCTTGTCTCTCTATCAAACGTGTAATAGTAGTTAGAAGGTTTTGTGTGCCCTCGTTGTGTTCTTCACCGTTAACCATCGTCCAAAGATCGTCCTTCTCTGATACCAACTCGTGTAAAGACGCAGCGGAATAGTAACTATTAATTGATCGAAATTAATTAATCTGCAAGGAATATAAATTCCCAAGAAGAATTTCAATGAAATTCTTGAATACAGAAATAAAGGAGGTTAAAGAGGGATAGATAATTGCAAAGCAATCGAGCTTTTATTAAATAAAAGCTAATTTTCATAATACAACTATATGCCTATTTTATAGTGCCCATAAGACTTGAAAAACAATCATAAACCTTCTAGAATTAACCCTAACCTATATAGTAATAGGACTTAAAAACTAGTAAATTGACTCAATATAAATTCTAGAATCCTCTCAAATCAACTTACTAAAATTAATGACGAAAATAATAAAAATACTAATTAAAATACTAATTAAATCCTAACAAATAATAAAATACTAATACATTTATAATATTTGATATAATCAAATATTCGTATTGCATCATTCACCACCGCTTCAAAAGAACTCGTCCTCGAGTTTGTTCTTACAATTTGAAGTCTGCCGCTCCACTTGAAGAGATATTTAGAATAAACACGCTCCTTCCCAAGCTTCAAGAAATCTTCCACTTGTTGACACGATGTCGACTCCTTGCACGTGGTGAGATAAGACACAGTAAACAGAACTCTAATGGACTGGGAATTCACCATAGTTTCACCCAAGAGCCTTATCGAATTAGTAATGCAGTCTACTGGAATTGAAGCAAATAATGGGCAAAGTCCAGGTCCGGGCGGGTCAGTAACCTGGTGCGGGCGGACCTCAACAATAGGTCCGGGCGGGTCTTTCGGTTGGTCCGACCGGATATCTTCTGGTCTGTGAATCTGCGATCTCTCTTTCTCGTACAATTCTTCCGAGCACTGATCCATATAATCTACCGGCACCACCACCTCAAAAAGTGGCTCCTCAGAAAGCACTTCTAAGGACTCGTGCACAAGTTCTTCTCCCACCACCACTTCAAAAGTGGCGCATCTGACTTCGTTTCTGGAGCAATCTCTCCACCCACGGAAATTTTTTTATCACTAATCTTTCTTCCTTTGAAATCCATATCAATACTATTATTACAATTAATCCTACCGTACGGATCAACGCAACGGAGATCTTCCTCACGCTCGCCGTTTCGATTTCCGGGGTTGACATCACCACCACAGCTGACTACCACACGCTTAATCACCGTCAGAAGCTCATTATGTTGCGTTTCTTCTTGCTCCATCAAACGTGCTTGTCGCTCTATCAAACGTGTAATAGTAGTTAGAAGGTTTTGTGTGCCCTCGTTGTGTTCTTCACCGTTAACCATCGTCCAAGGATTGTCCTTCTCAATTGATCGAAATCAATTAATCTGCAAGGAATATAAATTCCCAAGAAGAATTTCAATGAAATTCTTGAATAAAGAAATAATGGAGGTTAAATAGGGATAGATAATTGCAAAGCAATCGAGCTTTTATTAAATAAAAGCTAATTTTCGGAATACAACTATAGGTCTATTTTATAGTGCCCATAAGACTTGAAAAACAATCCTAAACCTTCTAGAATTAACCCTAACCTATATAGTAACCTAATAGGACTTAAAAACTAGTAAATTGACTCAATATCTATTCTAGAATCCTCTCAAATCAACCTACTAAAATTAATGACGAAAATAATAAAAATACTAATTAAAATACTAATTAAATCCTAACAAATAATAAAATACTAATACATTTATAATATTTGATATAATCAAATATTCGTATTGCATCAGTGTTGCCCCACCAAACACATAAATTGATGGTGGTAATATTAAGCTTAAGTGGCTTTTTACTCAGTTTTCAGAGTTTGGCACACTCCCGAAAGATGCCACCCATGTCGTAATTGATAGATACACGCGTGTGTGCATCTTGTTATCCCTCTGGTAGACTGTAATGCCCAACCACACGAATAGTAATGTGAAGATGATTTATCTACCATTTCTTAGAGATATTAAGATGATACACACGATAGTTGGGGTAGTGCAGCTTTGGCTTTCTTTTATCGGGAACTTTGTGGTTCGAATTCGCCCCACTCAAGCCAATATGGTGGATTTCCTAATATTTTGCAGGTACGTCAATCTCATTTATTATAGATATTATGATGTTAATTCTACTTTTATCTTTAATTCACATACTACGTATACTACTTGACATCTTACAAACAACTTTGGGCATGGGAGTGGCCAAACGAGGTTGTGTTGCCTGATAAGCCATTGGAGTGGAGGTATACTAGAATGAACGTAGTTTCTTCTTTTAGTGTTTGCTTAAACTATTAACTTATATTTCTTTATTTTATTTAGGTGGAGCGTACTATTATCCTATGAGCATGTTACCCCACACCACCTGGCAGCTATTGATATCAGCTCACATTTCTCACTGAGAGGCTAGGTGGACCCATATTGAGATCTCCCAACTTCAGATTATTATCGTCAGGTTGAGGCCATCTGGAGGATGAGGGCGCGTCTTGTATGATTCAAAAGCGTAGAGTGGCATCTCTCACATCGTATTTTGAAGTTGTTCTGTTTAACACAGATGGTCCCCCTTAACTGTGTCGCTAAGATCAAGTTGAAAAAGATTGACAACTGCAATGGAAGTTATGTAACTCGGGATTCACACCACACCAACGGTATATAGCACTTTGTAATGCACGAGGTGACAATGTAGTCCACGACGAAATGGGTGAACATGCTATGGATTATACTCATTCGTATATGATTGGATTTTGAAATATAACCTAATTATTTATTGAAAACCCGAGGAATGTTGAGGAGCTTGGCTTCTTGTTGAGGTGGTTGGCTATATGTCCCACGTTGCTCTGTTTGAAGGTTTGGTAAGCATTTTACAAACATACACATAAAAATAGTTTTATTTAGTTTTGTAATAACTTAATAGTATTTGAAATAAGTGTTGTGCATATAAAAGTGCAAAATCTACAACATACGCATGAGATTAAGGAAGACGGAATTTCCCAGCAGATAGAGGTGGATGAATCTCGACATTGGATGTGAAATCTGATGAGAGATTTTACACATATTTGACAGCAGCAACGAATTGATGCTCGAGCACCTCAGTACCGGTTGATTGCATTCAAGGTGTGCCATATAGACAACGTCGAGTGAGACATACTTTTGCACATCTAAAGCCTTAGATCGATCAAGTGGCACAACCTACGATCGAGGAGGAGGCACATCCTGAGATACAGCCAGAGGCACACCCTTGGATTGAGCATGAGGCATACATTGAGATCTAGATAGATTGCACACCCTGAGATCCAGTAGGATTCACAGACTAAGACGGAGCCATATGTAGATACCCCGGGAAAACCACAGCTTGGCTAGAGCGCATGAGTTATCCTTGGATGTCTATTTGGTTTTCAAAAGTAGAGTCACCACCTATGTTTTAGAGGAACATAAGAAAAACCTAATAATTAGTCTAAGTTTTGTTACGAAAACCAGAGATTCAGGAGAGACGGGTTCGGGGGTTAGGTTACGGAGTGGGAAGTACTTAAACACCCACTTCGCCCGTCTAAAGCCGGTCTTGCTACTAAAGGTGTTCTAAGTATAAAAAGTCCTTCTTTTATTAATATAAACTTGTGCTAACAATTACATTATGAGAAAATGGGGAATTAAAAGAGAATAAAAATGTAGGGAGATAACCTTTAACCAACTTCAATGTAATGAAGTGATCATTTGGTCATGTCCCAATTGATGGGTATTGCATACATTAAAAAGACATAAAAGAAATAAGAAATAGTAGAATTGTACCTTGTTGGGAAGAAAATGAAGACTTCAACCTTTGTGAGGAAATGAAGTATTTTGTAGAGAAATGGTGTGCAAAAACTTGTAGAGTTTTTGTGTAGATTTTTGGTGTAGGAAGTGGTGTCTTTTTGGTGTCCAAAATTCCTCCAAAAAGTCCTCTCTAGAAATGAACCAAGAAGGTCCTTTATATAGGTGAAGAGGGGATGAAAGGATGGTCATGGGACCAATAAAAATAAAAGGAAATAAAATAATAAAGAGAAAATAATGATGAAATATTTTATTTTAAGTAAAAGTCTAGAATAAAGGATTGGGAGTTACAAAACTAGGGGGGGTGAACTTAGAGGTAAAAAAGAGGTTTTTTGACTCAGAAAATGGAGGGAAATTGGTGCAAATCCGTAGCAGCCATTGTGAGAAGCGCGCGGGTCCCGCTTATGGAGCCAAACGAGCGCGCATCCCATAGACTGTGCCGGAGCGCGCATCCCATAGACTGGGATGGTCATGCTGAAAGGCTGAAAGAAATCAGACCAAATATAGTTCGACTCCAAAAACACTCGATAAACGTCTTTTTGAGGTATTTTGGAAATCACTATTGAAAATTCATTTTTTTTTTAAGTTTTGAGGATAAACTCATACTATGGCATCAATATCCAATTCAAAAGATACCCGGTTGCAAATAAGACTTATTGTTTTCATAAAGATCGTCCAAACACTTGTATTTTCTTATTATCGTCCAATTACTCAGACACATCGTATGACGGTCGCTTACTTGAATCTTTGACCATTATCAACAAATTACTCAGATTTTTAAGTGTCTAGCGACGTTTGATTACACAAACTTTGTAGAGGCTCTAATTTTTCTGACTTCACTAAATAGTGTTGATTATTTGGACTTTTAATGGCTCCCCCGGGATCACAGATTTCACTTGAGAATTGAGATCATTCAAATACTCAAACTTTTTTTGTTGATACTGAGATTACATAGTTCGTTTGTTGTTGATCGATAATCCAAGATTACTTTTGAACCGAGTTCAAATTGAAATTTCTGAAACAAAGCTCGGCTTTTAGGGCATTTGACCAAATATTCAGTCAAACTGAGGAAAGTATCTCCTACGAGACAACCTGTAGATATCGTTCATATCAATGCCTAAGTTTTAAAATTTAAATCTCTTTTTCATTTCTTTCCGAAATATCCGAGACTTAGGCGATTTCATTCCAAAAAAATCTCATTTTTCTTCCATTTTCTTTGGTTAAATCCCTTCTAATCCTACCCTAGACTAGACTTTAATGGTGTCATCAAGTCGATGATCAAAATAGCACACAATGGGAGCTCGTATGAAGGGGAAGAGCTATATCATGTTGGGAGTGGAGCCATAAAACCATGAAAAGATGAAGGAGAGGAGGAGTCTACATCACAGGGGAGTTGGTGTAGATCAAGGAGTAGTCAAATAAGAGGAGGAAACTGAAAAATGCCAGATTAGGAGGTGCTCGATCGAGCAAGGGATATGACTCATCTGAGCAGAAGGGCGCGCGCACGAGGAGGCTGCGCGGAAAGCTTGGAATGATTTGTTGGGCTGGTTCTCGGCCGAGCATGTCGAGGGACAATCCAGATCTTCTTTTAGTTTCCTATTTGGACAAGATCTCTTCTATCTATTGATTTAGGGTTTGTCCTACACCTATTTAAACATAGTTTTGTCGAGAATATTGTTGTGCTTGTAGAAGAGTGCTAGGATACACAAAAGAGAGCCACAAATAGTGTCAATGAGGGGGCTGGGGGCCTAGGATAGTCATGGGGGGAGATCCTACAACCCGACCATGATCGTTTTGTGTGTTCTTGGGGGAGGTGGGATAATAAGATATAGGTGATGTTCTTGGAGAGTATCCATGTTTAGATCTTAATAATTGCATGTGCAAAGTTGTAGCGATCTTCATACATTATTATGGTGATATCCTGGCTTGGTGCCCCAAGATATAATCATGTGTTGACGAAATGAGCTATCAAATTTTGGTGTTATTTCGTTCATATTATCATTTGTTGATCGTTCTCATATGTTAGGAATGCTAGTATGAGCTAGACGGATGTGAAGATCCCTTAAAATTCCCTACACATTCAGAGCGATCATTGCACGTATCCGGAGAAGAACATTTCACCCACCGTTCGCAATGGCATGTGACAAAAATTGGATTACTGTGCTCTATATATCATGTAGAAAATATGGCAAAAGTAAATACTTTATTATTTACAAATGTTGTGTATTTATACAATGAGGTTGAAATCTCTCTTAAAGTTAAGGATTACAATAAAGGAATAACCATCTTAAAGATATACAATATCCTAATTAAACAAGTAAATAAAAGAATAAGTAGAGAAGTAAGAGATTGAGCAATGCTAGGGGCACAAAATAAGGACACAAAATCTTGCTCACAAAATAAGGTGGGGATATTTTATTGGTTGCATCGATAATGGACCCGTCACACTCTAATTAAAAACACCAATAACATTATTACACCTAAGATTTTGTTAGTAAGTTTTTGTGATTTTTTTGTGCCCCTAGTGATAATGTCTGAGGTTCTATCCCAAAATCAATTGGCAATTAGAGGAATAGCCTAGGATCTTTATATAGTCAATGCATGGCTAGTTAATTCCCGATGTGGGATAATTGTCTCCAACACGCCCCCTCACGTGTAGCCGGGCTTTCTGATACCATGATAAAGTCTGAGGTTCCATCCAAAACTAATTGACAATGAAAAGAATAGCCAAAAATCTTTATATAGTCATTACATAGGGAATATTAGTACCCCTTCACTCAAATTAATAGAGTAGGGCAACTTGTACCCCGTGCCAATATTTTTTTTAGTCAACTTAGAAATATATTAAAACTTAAATATGTACAAACTAGGTTACTTGATACAAACTGTTCGATCAAAAGGAAAATAAACTTCCCTACTAGCTATTACCCCTGACCTATCCCTACATAGTGACATAGTGCTGGATATACAAAAGGAGGGGGGTTACAAAAACTTGATCCAAAAAGGCAGTAGATGCTGCTACTTTTGCTAGGCAATCTGCTAATTGATTTGCTTCCCTATATACACAGGAGATCCACAAGCTTCTAAACTGCCCAAAAAGGTGAGTGCAGTCCGGTAAGATATTATCTAGATGTAGATGCTCCCGGGTGTCCCTGCAAAGTATAGTAAAGACCACTTGAGAATCAGTTTCTAAATGAAGATTACTGATGCCCCTCTTGATAGCAATATGCAGTCCTTCTTGAATTGCCAAGAGTTCATCTATAGTATTCAGAGGCGGACCCAAGAAGGTCTTAGGGGGTGGAAGTGAACCTGTTGGGAGTGGAGTCCTAAAATAAAAAGGGGACAAAGAGGCAAAGGAATTCAAACCAAACGGGGATTGGAGGAGATCAAAACGGAGAAGGAAAATCAGCTCAGGAGGGCGAGTGGGCGCCTGGTCTTAATCAGAAGGATTGGTCCTGGCGAAGGAGGTAAGTGGGCGCCTGGTGTCCACCAAGCGGGCGCCTGGTCTGAATTCGGGAAAGTGCAGAATTCGGGAAAAGTGCTGTTTTTTCTAGGTTTCTCTCATGTATTTGGTTTAGGTCTCTCTTGTTACCCTATATAAACATAGTTCCAACCTAGAACACATTGTAGCAAATTATTAAAGAGTGTTTAATAATATATTGACTTGGCGATTGCCCTCGGACGTAGTTCATGTATTGAATGAACCGGGTAAATAATTCTTGTGTTCTTGTGTGTGTGATTCTCTCTTATTGTGCTTGTGGGTTTTGTGTTCTTGATCTAGATTTCTATAGGAGTACCACTAAATTCCTAACAACTGGTATCAAGTGCTTTGGTTAGGATGATTCAAAGTTTCATCCGTTGATAATTTTGAATCACTTCTTGGGGACTTTGTGAAGAAATCGTGATGAAGAACTCAATCGAGAAATTCAACGGTGTGAATTTCACGTTTTGGAGGATAAGGGTTGAAGATTACCTTTATTGTAAAGATCTTCATAAACCCTTAGGTGAGAAACCCGAAGACATGTCACAAGGGGATTGGTAGACGTTAGATCGTAAGGCGTTAGGAGCGGTGAGGAGTGCTCTAACCGATGATGTTGCACGGAATGCGATCGAGGCCAAGACAACGGTGGGGTTGCTACAGATGCTGTCAGACATGTATGAGAAGCCGTCTAATATCAATAAGGTGCATTTGATAAAGAGGTTTGCGAATGCGAAGATGTCGGAGGGGCAGACAGCAGCGAGTCATATCGGCAGTTTTAAAGGTATGGTGGACCAATTAAAAAGTGTCGATATTACTTTCTCTGATGAAGTGCTAGAATGCTTTCTTCTAAAATCATTGCCAGATAGTTGGGAGGTTACTGTCACAACGATTAGTACGTCGAAAGCACCATTGGTGTATACGGAAGTTAGAGATCTCATCCTTCAAGAGGAGTGAGAAGGAAAGAGAAAAGGGTAGAATCTTCCGCAGATGGGGTTGCACTTAGGGTGGAGAGAACAAGGGGAAGGGGAGGACCAAAAAGGGGAAAAATAAATCGGTCAAGTGCTACAATTGTGGCGCGCTAGGTCATATCAGTTATGACTGTCCGGATAAGGATGGTGATGCACACATGGTGGATGAGGATGTATTAATCCTAGGAGAGGAGCAGTCGGGTGAAGATTAGGTGTTAGATTCTGGAGCTTCTTGTCATGCTAGTGGGGATGCAGAATCAATGAAGCGGTATAAACCGGGAGATTTTAGGGTTGTTTATCTTGGTGATGATCAACCATTGAAGATCAAATGTAAGGGGGATGTGATGATGAAGACACCTAATGGGGCAGTTTTACAATTGCACGATGTGATGCATGTTCTGGATTTAAGGAGGAGGGTGATTTCCGTTAGACAACTTGATGATGAAGGGTATGGTGTAACCTTCATGGGTGGGTCTTGGGAAGTCACAAAAGAAGCTAAGGTGATAGCTCATGGGGTTAAGGAAAAGATGTTGTACTCTACCTACAATGTCGATGTTCGCTCGAGTGGGAGCAAGAGGCTAAAGAACCGGACTGTTGGTGTAGAAAGGAGAGACACCAAGAAACGGTGTGTTAGGGGGGAGAGGGACACAAAGCTGATCAACGCGGTGTGGAAGTCCGAGTGCCCTAACAGAGAGTGTTCTGACCAAGAGAAGACGATGTAAGAAACACGGTATGTCCAAGTTTCAAGGGGAAGCATTGCGAGAAAGGTGGGTCTGGAGGGAGAAGGCGAAGTTAGACTTGCGGAAAGAGATCAAGGTAGAAGCTGATCTGGGGAGGCAAGAAAAATCTAACACGGAGGGGTTGGAACGTCGCTTGGTTTCAACTCGCCTTAGTACTTAAGCGGGGAGGCAAGGCAACGCCAAGTCAATATGGAATAAAGATGTGTTCAAAGGAAGTTCATTTCGTGGTGGGAGTGATGATCGGTCTATGCTTATGATTTTAGTCTCCAGGTGGGAGATTGTTGGGAGTGGAGTCCTAAAATCAAAAGGGGACAAGGAGGCAAAGGAGTTCAAACCAAACGGGGATTGGGAGAGATCAAAACGGAGAAGGAAAATCAGCACAGGAGGGCGAGCGGGCGCCTGGTCTTAATCAGAAGGATTGGTCCTGGCGAAGGAGGTAAGCGGGCGCCTGGTGTCCACCAGGCGGGCGCCTGGTCTGAATTCGGGAAAGTTCAGAATTCGGGAAAGTGTTGTTTTTCTAGGTTTCTCCCATGTATTTGGTTTAGGTCTCTCTTGTTAGTCTATATAAACATAGTTCCGACCTAGAACACATTGTAGCAAATTATTAAAGAGTGTTTAATAATATATTGACTTGGCAATTGCCCCCGGACGTAGTTCGTGTGTTGAACGAACCGGGTAAACAATTCTTGTGTTCTTGTGTGTGTTATTCTCTCTTATTGTGCTTGTGGGTTTTGTGTTCTTGATCTCGATTGCTATAGGGGTACCACTAAATTCCCAACAGAACCCCCCTAATTTCATGTTGACAGTTCAATTTTTTTTTTTTAATTACTAAGTGAACCTCCCTTTGTCAGTTTCAGCCCACCCCCTTGGCAAAATAAAAGAAAAGAACATAAAACAAGAGAAATATGTATTTAATTTTTGTCTAATGTATTTTGTGAACCCCTTGATTTTGGATTTTGGTCCGCCCCTGATAGTATTATTGGTGGATCCGATTGATTTTGCAAAACCACCAATAGCAATATATCTATAGTGTGTAAGGAGTCATTGGGAATATTAGTGCCCCTTCACTCAAATTAATAGATTAGGGCAACTTGTACCCATGCCAATATCTATAGTGAGTGTATTGAGACAAAAGGTTGAGTTATAAAGTTGGTTGACTTGACGACGTATAGATCATTACATCACATACTCCACCTTTATATAGGTCAAGTCGTCCTCTCTTCTACCAGGTTACTTCCTCTATCATTCCATGAACCTTCCTTCCCCTTACTATAATCAATCCTTCACTAAATTACACATATATATACTGTATGTATCTATCTATCATATCTATCACACGCAACTATATCTATATATAAATCTCTTAACCTTCTTCCCTAACCTCTAAATCTCTATCCACTAATCATTTTCATCACATTTATTCCGTACACTTGGATACTTTCCATATTTAGAAATGGCTGCTAAACGGTTTCTTGACCAATCCGACTCCAACCCGGATCAAGAAAATGGAAAACGAAGCAGAACTAGACCTTCTTTAGCTTCGTATGCATCTTATTCCTCTCTTTATTTTTTCCATTTCTTTGTATATTTCACCAACATGTAGGTTTTTGATATTATGTTCTTGACAGTGCAATCGAAGAAGTGGTGAAGATGAACTTCTTGCAAGATTTCTGCTCCGTGTTAGAGCCAATGCTTCGGAGAGTGGTATATATGATTCTTAACCACTCTATATATATAACCACATGAAATTTCAGTAAAAACCGTTTCAGACAGAAACCCTAAACCATAAAACCTAAATAGTATATGCCCAAACGGGAAAATCACTAAAATATGCAACGTATCGGGTGTTAAAAGTCAATTAATGCAACGTAGTGCTTATTTTTGAAAATAGACAACGTACTTGCTTATTGTGTATCAAATAATGCAACGTAATAACTTTTTAGCCACTACTACGTTGCATTAATTGATACAACGTACTTCAAATACGTTTGTCAAATTGTTCGAATTTTGCATTATTTGATACAACTACTTCAAGTACGTTTCACAATGTAAGAATTCGCTACTACGTTGCATTAATTGATATAAATCGGACACTACGTTGCATAAATTGGTCGTTTGCCTTGAATACATGTTTGAATTCATAATTATTAATTCTGATTTATACGTTCTCTCGTTTATCGAGAATAGGTTTACTTCTTGAACATAAGTCCATTCTAGTTCTGATAATCTATATTATACGCTCTTTCAGGTTAACGAGGAGGTGGAACATGGACTAAGACGAGGAGTACGATCTTTATCGAGGTCATCATCTTTACGTATTCAAGCAATCGAACCATCAAGCCTACAGCTAAAATTCGCAAAAAACCTTTCCCTACCCATTTTCACAGGAAGTCGAATCCTAGACATAGATGGCAACCCCCTAGAAATCATTCTAGTAGACACTAGAAGCAATCTAATGATTTCATCAACAATCTCACAGGCAATCAAAATCGAGATTGTTGTCCTAGACGGAGACTTTCCTGCTGGAGATGGTGACATGTGGACAAGCCAAGAATTCGAAAAGAACATTGTGAGGGAGAGAAAAGGCAAACGACCTTTAATTACCGGAGATGTGAATGTCACGATGAGAGATGGATTTGCAATGATTGGAGATCTTGAATTTACGGATAATTCGAGTTGGATTAGGAGCAGGAAATTTAGGATTGCTGCAAAGGTGGTTGAAGGTACAAGTCAAGGGGTTAAGATAAAGGAAGCCATGACTGAAGCACTTGTTGTTAAAGACCATCGTGGTGAATGTAAGTTGCTCTTTCTATATTACTACTTGTTCATAATTACTCACTCTGTCGCAGAAAGTTAGTCTCTCTTTTTTCATTGTTACTACGAATGAACTTTGAGCAATAAATCATGTTACTTTTAATTATCTTAATGAAAATCTAAAAATTGGTAGTGATAGTATTTATAATAGTGTATCAACAAGTTGTAAATTTTCATTTGGATAGTTAAAAGTAGCCTAAATTAATGCTCAAAGTTCGTTCGTAATAACAACGAAAAAAGAGGGACTAACTTTCCGGGACAGGGGAGTATAAGTTTATCTTCTTAATTAATTCAAATTTTATTATAAATTATGCTTAGTTTCCCACTTGAATATTAAAAGTTTGCCAGCTATATCATGTTATATTTTTTTCTATGTGTTTACATTAGCATGCTTTAGTTGGTTGATTTATCAGTTGGTTGTTTGGACTGACCTATCTTCTCTACCCTTCTTCATATTCCCTAATCCCAATTTAACTAATATTTGATTGATTTTAAATATTACAATCACAATAAATTACTCCCATTGTCCCTTATAAGTTTCGCAATTAACTTATCAAACTTTACTAGGAATGTACTGTACTTTATTTGTACTCGTACGATGGTAAAATTGCATCAGGATCATTTCTTTTGTTAGAAAAAACGACACGTAATCTAATACGTCAAAAAAAGAAAGTATGACATTTAAGATCATATCGGACAAAAGGATGACTACAAATACTGTCCAAATTAATTCATTTTATAGGCTCCAAATTAAGAATGACTACCGTACTCAAAAGGAGCCACCTCTTTGTGCACTACAGTTTATTAAATTGTCACTTTAGAAAAAGATTCATAGCATTTCTGATCGCTCACTACCTTCTTCATGAAAAGGGAGTCACATGCTTATTTTCCATCTGCCACCTTTAAATCAGGGGCTTTAAGCTTTCCTAGTCAACCCCTTAATAATCTAGTCATACTTAGTACTCCTTCTGTCTCAGAAAGTTAGTCCCTTTTTTTTCAATGTTACTACGAATGATCTTTGAGCAATAATTTAGGCTATTTTTACTTATCTTAAATGAGAATCTAAAAATTGGTAATGATAATATTTGTAATGGTGTATCAATAGCAAGTTGTAAATTTTCATTAGGATAAGTCAAAGTAGGCTAAATTATTGCTCAAAGTTCTTTCATAGTAACACCGAAAAAAGAGGGTGACTAACTTTCCGAGACAGAGGGAGTATTAGATATGATAGTAAAAATTAATTACAGAATCAAAAATTAATTGTTTTTGTTGGATATGGTGGATATGGTGGCTGAAAAAGTAAGTTAAGGACCGTTGATAAGTTGGATTTTATTGTGTATTCTTTTAATTGATGATATTTTTAAATACTGGTGGAAAATTACACAACATCCTTATATATTCATTATGATGAGAAAATTTTAGGGAAAACTAGTTTCTCCATAAGTTATAAAAAGTCATGTTTTAATTTATAGGAGTTAAGGTTTAGGGTTTAAGGTTTAGGGTTTAGAATTTAGGGTGTAGGGTTTTAGAGTCAAGGGTTGAAAAGTGGATTTTTTTATAACTTATAGAGGAACTAGTTTCCCCCAAAACCAACTCATTCATTATACGCGTTTTATATTGTTGTTGAGTTATTCTCAAAGAATTAAGTCTACATCTAACCAATTTACGTGTCCTGATTTTTCAATAATTATATTTCTATGTAATAGTATACAAGAAGCATCACCCACCAAATCTTGATGACGAAGTATGGCGTCTTGAGAAGATTGGAAAAGAAGGAGCATTCCACAAAAAGCTTGCTGCTGAGGGCATCAAGAATGTCCAAGATTTCTTAAAGCTCTCCATTGTAAACCAGTCCAAACTGAGATCGGTATATAACGATACTTATATATCACTGATTATTTTCTTAACGTACTAACATTTGTCTTTGCTTCAATCAAATATCATTTCTAATTCTTTTTATTTGTTGTTTGATTGCTAGATATTAGGAGTTGGAATGTCAGAGAAAATGTGGGAGGTAACCTTAAAGCATGCCAGAAGTTGCATTTTGGGCAGTAAAGTGTATGTCTCGCGAGGGACCAATCACATAATCTTCTTGAATCCTATTTGTCAAGTCATCAGGGCTGTGATAAATGGACAAACGTATACAAACCGAGACCTAACAAGCATGAATAGGGTATGGATTTCTTTTAATTAGTTTCATTATAACTATTTAAGATTATAACATTATGCTGTACTTTTTGTGATTACACATTTGGTTGTATTGATTATGCATATAATATTTACAGGCCTATATTGAAAATTTAGTGGAAGTCGCCTTTCGAAATTGGAACTCCTTGGAAGAAGTTGAAGGGTTTCTGAATGATACACCACAGATTACACAAGGTATTAAATTATCACCTAACGATTTTTCAGTCATCTCGTTTTCTGAATTTTCTTGTTTATTACCAATATACTTGACATTTTCTTTACCAATAATATATAGGTTCTTTGGGAGATGAATATCCCATTCATCATCAGATGGCGATACGACCATACCAAGATCACTCATTTCCGCCATTTGAGTCTTCATCACAAGTTGCTTTCATGTCAAACAATGAGCACATTGGTATAATTGGTTCGACATGCATATATGTTCCGCTTGAAGCTGATCATGGCGCTTATAACAACTTCTCAGAATCATCCTCTGATGGTGATCCAGTAACAACAAGGTCTCATTAATCATTGAACCTGCTTATTCAACATTTGGATTTGAGGAATGGGGTATAGAGATACGGGTTTGTAAATATAACTAAGGCCACCCTTTTGTAAATATTGTGGTTGGGCACAAGAAGATGGTTGTAGAATACTAGCGAAGGTTTGTCAATTTATAACAGTGAGTGTTAAACCATGAATTTGTGAATTTTCTTATATTTATTTCCTGCACAAACTTACATTTGATACTACTTTTTTATTGTAACTATATTGTGAGACTAATGTAGAGCAGTGTTCTAAAAACCCCCGTCTAGGCCCCGCCTAGGCGCTAGGCGTTCATGAAGTGCCTAAGTCCCGCCTAAGATATTATAACTATTTCTGAATTCTCGACCCCGCCTAAGTCCGCTTAGACCCCGCATAGGCGTTAGGCCCTGCTGCGGCGCCTAGCGACTGCCTAGCGCTTTTTAGAACCTTGATGTAGAGTGTAATGTACAAGGCATAGAAGATTTTGTTTGTCGATTTGTTAAAATCACAAGAGATGGTCCCTCCGTCACAAAATGAATATCAAAAAAAAAAAAAAAAAATCAAATTCGCTCTTAATCAAGAACAATTTTGAATTTTTTTGAACATTCATTTTAGGATAGGACAGACTAGTAATTAAGAACATAAAAAATATGAATCCAAATAGGTAGAGCCAAATTTATTTGAACATACATATCTTTGTCTTCAAATGTGTTCATAAATCAGCTGAGAAAAATGGACATAATTGCCAGACCCCAGAAAACCTTAGGTCAGGTAGTCATCGTTTGTTACCAGGTTCTTTCCTTCAACCATGGTATAAATTTAACGCCACCCCTTGTAGATTTGTGGTTTGGCATAAGATTATGTAGCTTTTTCATTGAAATTTCAAATCGTAATTATTTTACTTGTTCCACGGTCTTTCATTTTTAAGGTAAATAGAAAAGTTGCATCTTGCACGGTGAAGTTGGTGCTGGAAATGAAAAATACAAAACTCAAAGAAAGAGCTGCACTTTTCTTATGTGCAGATGTATTTACCGAAAATTACAACAAGAACTTGTTACAAAAAGAATTAAGGAGAAAAAATAACTACGAAAAAAAAATAATCAGCAAACGAAATCGCTAATAGTTGAAGTAGAGGACCTGTGGTGCCAACTCTAGTAGCCTACTCAAAGCATTAGGACTAAACTTCCTAGCAAACATGAAACACATATTACTTGCCTTTCCATTGTACATGCATTCCGTACCATACCTCATCCCATTCAAAAACTCTGGTGTCACGTCCTCCCTCTCAAACTTGTTCGGGTGGGGGCCGCCCTTCGACCAGTCAACCCAAGTCAAAGTCCGGTTCGAGTTCATCTTCCAATACTTTATACTGATATACGTAGGTATGTAATGCTCGTCTGAATAACATGCAGGTTTGCAATACCTATGGAACAAGAAGAATAACAACAACAAAGCCTTAGTCCCAAAATAATTTGGGGTCAGCTAACACGAATCTTCATATGTCATCGAGAAAGAAAAGATGTAAGAAAAAAAATAAGTTAAAAGAAGAAATCGGGGGGGGGGGGGAATTAGAAAATGAAAAGAAGAGAAGAAAACGAATAAAAATACTGATAATAAAAGAATAAATATACACTAATAGGAAAAATATAGTGATATATAATACCTACGAAACAATGAAAAATATTTCCGGTCCGCAATTATCTCTTGGGCTAGGAACCGGTCCACCTCGAACCATTGGGATCCTTTACGCCACTGCTGTAGCTTGACTGTGGGCTGCATGCGTGAGTTGTAACGACCACGGCCCACTGGGCCTGGTGAGTCGTAGGCCTCAACGAAGGTTTGGGTGGAGCCCATTAGGTACGAATGGAGGGTTGTGAAGTTGTAGAGGGGAATGCATGCCTCTGAGAGGAGAATGAAACGTTCGTTTGAGGTGTCAAGTAATGCATTGGCTAGTAGGCGTCGCTCTGCTTCCACCATACTTATTTTTCCCCATTCCACCTTCTGCATTACATTTCCAAGCCATGGATTTATATTAGAATTGAAAAAAATAAAATATGGTTAGAAGTTAGAAGTATAACAATAATGCATTTCGAAAATTAAATGAATTAAAATGCATTTTGTAGACGTGTACATGCAATATAAGTATACCAAGATGATTGTTCGTGTTTCATTCGAAGTTCATAATGTAAAACAAAAGCTAAAAAAATTATTTTTACTTCAATATTATTCTTCCATTCTACTTTTTGGACTTAAAGTGTAGAAGCGATAAGGTTGTTATAAGCACAAGAAATCTCCCACATTTGCCTTTGCTTCTATACTTTATATATAGTGAAACTTTCTTATTCTGTCTAGCTTTTTAAGCTTGTTGACATGTGTGTGTGTGTGTGTGTGAGAGAGAGAGAGAGAAAGAGAGGGAGGGGTATCTGAAAAGAACATGGAAGGAAATGTATAGAAACAGAGATGTTTATATACCAAAAGAGAGTAGAATCAAAGCAATGTATCAAACATAAACTATTTCATACACTCATAGAAATCGCTGCAAAAATTCTTCTTTGGCTACTATCGCAAGTCTTGTACAAAGTTAAAAGTATGGAATTTGCTTATTTTTCATGAAAGTAGATCTTAATGCATACTAAAGCAAATTAAGTTTGAGTTTTATCTCCGAGAACAGTGTTTAAATCAACCAAGAAGTAAATAAACAAAGCTACAATCATACGTACCTTACTTTGGATTCTTCGTCCGTGGAAAATCGATTCTTGAGCCACCTCTCCCTTAAATGATGGTTGGGTATGGACATAAATGGAGTAAAGGCCTTCATGGCCTTTAAAGAACTTGTCCCACAGAGGAGCCAAAGGCAATACGCCTCTTACTAAGAACATAAATGCCACCTTTCGTATGCGATTGGGAGATCGTTCTGATATCTTTGGAGTCATTGACGCTCTATAGAATAACTCGTAATCTTTCATTTTATGTGTATCACTTGGTAGGTGCAGCTGCGGCTTCTCCAAAGCCAGCTGTTGTGGCAATGGCTCAGGCTGCTGCAAGGGTTGTGGCTGAAGCTGTGGCTTTGGTTGTGGCACCAGCTGAAGCTGTTGGAAGGGCTGTGGCTTTGGTTGTGGCTGCAGCTCAGGCTGCTGTAAGGGTTGTGGTTGAGACAAGGGATTTGGCTCAAGCTGTGGCTTTGGTTGTGGCTCCAGCTGAAGCTGTTGGTAGGGCTGTGGCTTTGGTTGTGGCTGCAGCTCAGGCTGCTGTAAGGGTTGTGGCTGAGACAAGGGATTTGGCTCAAGCTGTGGCTTTGGTTGTGGCTGCAGCTGAGGCTGTTGGAACGGCTGTGACTTTGGTTGTGGATCCAGTTGAGGCTGCTGCAAAGGCTGTGGCTTGGGTTGTGGCTGCAGCTGAGGTAAAGGATTTGGCTCCAGCTGTGGCTTGGATTGTGGCTCCTGTTGTAGTTGCAGCTGAGGTTGTTCTACTGGTTGTGACTGCAGCTGCGGATTTGGCTTTGGCAATACATTCTCCGGTTCCCCATTGGGAATGGTCTCATGCTTGATATTTTCTTTAATATCTTCTTTTTTCACATTTTCTTGAACACCACTGGGATTGGGATTGCTGAAGAAATTTTTGTTTTCTTGCATGCCAATCGCATTCTCTTTTTTGGGCTCATTAGATGGATTTGGATGATTGTGAATGGAGGGATTTGATGGTTTGTTGACTGGGAGATTTGGTGGTTCATCGAATGGAGGATCATGTTGGTTATTATTTGGCTGAAATTGTGGATCGTTAGTTCTACGCTTATCAACCAAGAGATTTGGTGATTCATTAATGGAGTGATTTTTTTGTTTATCAACGGAAAGATAAGGTGGTTCATCATGGGAGTGATTTTTTAGTTTATCAATGGAGGAAACATTTGGTGGTGCATTATAGGATGATTTTGGTGATTTTCGGGTGGATGGATTTGATTTTTCATTAATGGAAAGACGTTGTGATTCCTCAATGGGGAGATTTGGTGGAGCTGGTGATCCCGGAGGGGCCATTGCAAATAATTGCTCAACGAGTTTCAAGTTAAAGGGATTACTTTCGAAACAAAAACTTAATGTAATACCAAAGCCTAAACCGCAACCAAATATGAGGAAGAAAATGGCAAAGGTGTTGAAAGACCTTTGGGATTGGAAAAACTTACGTGGTGAAGATAATAGACGTTGTGGTGGTTCCATCTTCATCATTTTTTTGAGATATTTGAAATAAAGATGCTTTACAAGGAGAGGAAGATGTTTGTCTTTGAGAAATGGAGATGATCAAACAAGGAGTTGTGTATTATAGGGAGGGAGAGAGAGAGAGAGAGAAGGAGCTTGGCCTTGCCACCTAAAGATTCTTGAAATTCTTATTCTGTATATATATGAGCAATATATACAAAAATCAATGGGTGTTTTTTTTTCTCCCTCTTCTTCGTAGTATACGTATATTACTCAATCGTGAACACGTTCCATCTACATACGAGATTGGCATACCTTTTCATTGGGGGAGTTGATGTATGTATATCCTAATAATCATTCTTAAGCTAATGAGGAGATGGATAAAATAAAAGTGTACCTTAAAATTACATCAAACCGAACGATACGGCGCTTTGTATAATTTTTGTAAAGAATCTGAGATAGTATTTCTTTGTGGAAAAGAAATGAACAGCAGAAGAAAATGTTAAAAAGAAGATGAAAAGAATGAATAAAGGAAAAGAGAGAGAGGAGTGGTTTTGTGTTGTCCGAAAACTAATTGTTACCTCAAAAAGAAAAGATGGTGTTGGTGAAAGGAGTTGAGGACCTCAACAAGAATCTATTAGAGGGTTGCTCATGAGTAAAGGCTTTAAATTTTGAAGGATGAGTTTTCATAACTGATCAAATTAAATTTTGGAACCTGATGAATTAATGTAAGAGGTTCATTAATTATGTCATAAATAGAATATAATTAAAAAAAAAAAAAAAAGAATTATCCACATGAACATTTTGTTTGCTACTCCCTCCGTCCCAGCTCACTTGAGACTTTATTCCTTTTTGGGCCGTCCCACCTCACTTGAGACTTTCCATTTTTGGCAATCTTTTTATTATTTTTTATTTACCCTACCCCACCCATTTAACTCTTAATGAAATCAATTAACATAACCCTAATCTTAACAGTTAACTAATTTGTCTAATTTTACCTAGTCAAACTGTAGCCCATTTTACCCAAACAAAAATCAATCCACCCCCCCCCTCCATATTCCAAATCTCTCAAGAACCCTAACATCTATCCTGCCGCCTACCGATTTCGCCAAATCTCTCATGGAACCGCCATTGTTGAGCCAATATAGCTTCGATTTGATGTTCCCCGTCGACTGTACGGTGGACATATACCCTTCCTTTGATGCCGACTCCTATCCAAGCCCTAAATCGGGGAGTTATGAAGATTCACCCTCGAATCTCATGAATCCGCCATTATTGGGTGATTCAAGCTTCTACTTTACGGATTCGTTGCCCGTTTATGATACGGTGGCGACGGAGCCTCCCCTTGACGGCGACTGTAAGGTGGACAGTTACCCTCCCTTTGATGCCGAGTCTGTTCCAAGCCCTAAATCGCCGACTTATGAAGATTCACCTTTGAATCCCATGAATCTGCCATTTTTGGGTGATTCAAGCTTCTATTTAACGGATCCGTTGCCCGTTTATGATACGGTGGCGACAGAGTCTCCCCTTCACACCGATTCAAATTTGATGAAGCAGGAAGTTGAAATGGGTTGCGGATTTGTTCAAGAGGATCTGTTTGACATTTATTTGAAAGCTGATCGGTACCTCTCTACGCTGAGAATGATGTCTTGTTTCTTACCTAGGTTCATTGGTAAGCATGATTTGGACAGCCCATTCTACCCGGCCCCGGCTGAAGTTCAAGATTTCTTAAATTCTACATATCAGGTTATATCTTTACTTTACTTTTTTCTTTCATCAATTGGGTGTTGCAGAGTGCAATTTGGTTATGGAAATCTTGTTTTTAATGTGTGAAATGATGACTCCTGTGTTAGAATTGGGTTTGGAAATAGATTGTCCGGTTTGCTCAGTTTCAATGTTCACAATGATGGAGTTGTTAGTTGTGTTTGCTGCTATTTGGGTTTGGAAGTCTATGATGATTTTGTTTGAGACTTCATTTGTTTGTTGTGTGAATTGGTAGGAAAAAAGGGGATTGGGTTTGGAAGTTTGTGATGAATTTTGTTGAGACTTCAATTGTTGTTGTTTTGCTGATATTTGTGAATTGGTATTTGTGGTTTGGTATTTGTTTAAATGGGTTTGAAAGTGTTTCAAATAAGAACATTCTCTGCTTTGGTTTTAGTTAATTGGTTTGAGAATGGGGATTGGGTTTGCTTGTATTTGTTGCTGGTGAGATGGAACTTTTTGATGCTTAATTTGTGACCATTTACTCTATGATGATGTGCTACATTCTGAGAGTAAATCTTTTAAAATAAACACTTCTTTTCATTATAAAAAGCCCATATTTCCATAAACAAAAGGGCCACTATTTTTTACAATTTTGCCACTTCTACATTAATGGCCACTATTTTCAACAAAAGGCCACTATTTTCTACAAAAAGACCACTATTTTCTACAAATAGGACACTTCTACTTTAATGGCCACTATTTTCAACAAAAGGCCACTATTTTCTACAAAAAGGCCACTTCCACACAAAAGAGGTCACATTTAAGCCTTCACAAGTAATGTTCCATCATGCCCTCAAGTCCATTTGCATTCCCTTGCTCCATTAGATGCAATAAACAGTCTCTTACCAAGTTTTTATCAACTGGATACTCATTTGAGAGTAATCCCCTTCTATGTAAAGAATCCTTGCCCATGTGTTGAATGTCATAGTCATTTGATCCACGCTTGATCATAATTTGCTCCAAACATGATTCCAAACTTATGAAAACCTTGTTCAATGTGTAATGTGAAAGATCATTGAAGGATTCTTTCACTGCAGCCACCAACTCATCAATATTCGTAGGTTGCACATCTGTCTTCAGTGATTCAATTGATCTGAACCACCCTAGGTCATTAACATTAGTATCGGGTGAGTTTGGTGGCTGAAACACTATCTTGATATTGAAACCACCTTCTGTTGCTGCTGCTATAAAATCAGGGTCAAAATGTAGTGATGAGTGTGGTGGAGCATTATCCCATTGTATGGTTATGTCTTTACTTTCTGTTGCTGGCCAGTTTGCTTTAATTGCAGGGAGTACCTGCAATTTTAAACCACTTACATGATCAAATTTGGTAGTCTGTTTGAATAGATTCCAGTCCATAAAAGTCCATAAAAGAGTGTCCAAACAATTTTCAAGATCAAATTTGAAAACTTTCTGGGTACTCATTTATGGACAGAGGGAGTACAATTTTAAACCACTTACACGACCAAGCATCATCTCTTTGGTAGTCTGCTTGTTAATTGATTCCATTGCTTTCGTGATTGGAGTTCCTCTTTCCCTGTTTCTGGACTTCCTCTGTGCTTCTACTATCTTGGTAAATGGCCACAATCCCACCTTGCCATCAAACACCAAGTCTCCATTTTCTGCATAAATGGGTCTACTAACAGCACATAGAAACATGACTTTTATAATGAATCTTTTGCTTTGGCATGATCGGTATGGATGTGTTTCACCTGGAAAAATGTAATACTTTTGCGTGCACTTTGACATGTTAAACCACTTCTCATCAACATGTATTGTATGGGTCATGCTTTTAAACTTGGGTGTATTTGTAGCAACATCATAACGGAGTGAACATAAACTGAATTTCAGCCTTGCTGTTTTGTTGGAATCATTTAAAGCAGGCTTGATGGCGTTAGAATGTGGTCTGATCACACCCGTTTTTTTCCATCGAAAAATTGTACTCTTGCTTACACCCATGTTTACTGAGAAATTTCGAATTGTTGTTCTCTTATGAAAGGGTATTGATCTCATTTTTTCAATATCAGCATGAATTTTTGTAGTACAAATGGTACCTTGTCTTTTTGTAGGTAAAGAAAGGGGCTTCCCAAGCTGAATTTGGTCCCTCACAGTCTTCCAAAATCTGAGCACAGTGGCCCTGCTGATACCAAACTGGAGACAAGCTTGATCCTGCTTGCATTTTGGGAGGAATCTCTTCTCTGTTGGAAATCTCTTTTGTGCAGAAATTGCAAGGAACTGGGCAATCAAGAACCTATCTTTTGGTGTAATATCCTTAGGCATGGCAACCCTTTTTTGTGTTCTTCAAATGGGTTTAGCCTTTTGTTTTAAAAATGATGTTGTATTTATAGAATGTGTGAATAGATTAGGAGGGAGATTTGAATAGCTGTAATGAAAACTTATTTGGAGGGAACTTCTAATTTTCGGATGCTGTAAATTGGTGTTGATAATGAAGTTACCAGGTTTAAGTTGTACTTTCTACTTTTTACTTTTCAAATTTACTCTTGTTTAGTTTTTGGGGGGAAAACTTAAACAAGTACCAAGAAGGATTAGGAGAGGTCAAATCTCCTAATATTTCCCCAGCAAGTACAGCTTTCTTTTATTTTATTCTTTTTTCTTAGTTCTTGTGCCCACCTCAAAAGTCTCAAGTGAGGTGGGACGGAGGGAGTATATACTTAGGGACAAATTATTATGGCAGTGACGAGCTTGTTGCTCTGTTGCACCATGTGGATAAGTTGCGGCCACACTTCTCGATCCTCAAGCTTTGTGGCCAAGATCAATTGGTAATATTTAGAGCCCATCGAGCACCCTATTATTTGATCTTGATCATCGATCTCTTAATGAGAAATATGTGGCAATATCTCAAACTCACTCCGCGGCAGTTCCATTTACCTAGAGTGTAAATTTAAGGTTTATCCTAATATAAAGCCCTCAAAATTGATGTTTTCCACTATTAGTCCATCGAAATGAATTTCTATTGTATAGATGTGACTAATAGAACAATTTTGGGCATTCATTTTGAAGCAGAAGGAGTAAACAATAAGCCTTTTTAATTAGTGGATGACATTAGAAAATTTTCTTTTAACGCGGCATATAACTCACACATACAATTACGACTTTAAAATGTTTTTTTAAGCAAACAACAGTATTCATTAGCAAACACACAAAGTTTGGAGTTGGCAATCCACAAGTGATGGACGCTCAACCCAAATGGTGGGGCTTTCGTTAACAAAAGAAGCCCTAGAAACAACATCGGCTATATCATTTGGGTTGAGAAACTAAATGCATAGAGAAAAAAGATTTTGCATTAAGCATATCCCTACATGCACTAAGAAGGTTGTCCAACTTAGAATAACCATGTGAACACGAGAGTACTCCTTCAAAAACAACCATTGAATCCACCGCAAATTCCATCTTTGTGTACCCCAAATCAACAGCCGAGACCGCACAGTGAAAATCAAGGGCCACAGCCTTTGCCATTCTGATAAATCTGTCCATAGTCGGTGTCCATCTAACGACAACCAATAAAGGACCGTTGCGGTACAGAGCTTCTAGCCATAATCCACCATTTGTGATACACAAATATAAATCGACTACAGGTATTTGATTGAGACAAGCAAAAGTAAATATAGAATCAACAAAGAAAACACACAAATTACCCAAAGTCCTCAATAAAGGAGGAAAATCATAGGCCCCCAACAATAGAGGGGAAACAAAGGCTCCCACATATGGAGAGAAAATCAAATTCAAAATTAAAAAAAGATACATTTTTATTATTAGAAAACAATAAATCTCCCCTAAATGAAACATGCATCATTGATTGATGAAAGTCAATTATTAAGGTTTAATTTAGGAGATTTAAAAACAAACTTAATCAAATCTTCAAGTTCAAGTTTGTATGTGTGATAGAGGAGAAGTTTGGAGAGGAAGAGAGAAGTTGGAGGAAGTTTTCTGATATAGTTCAAAATATCAATCGATATTGTATTTTTGTGTTAGTGAGACTATTAATTAAAAATAAATAAATTGTGGCATCCAAAAACTAACGATTGTACAACATCCATTACGACTTTAAAATGTTCAAACACAAAAGAAAACAAAACATGAGACATTTTTACGAATTAAGAATTACAAACTTAGAAGAACATATTGCACTGATAAATTATTACTTTTTGTAGCATATTATATCATTTAATAAATTTAGAAACCATTATAAGAATTAAGAATTACAAACTTAGTAAAAAAATGACTTTCTCCATCTTAAAATAAATGGTTTTTTTTAGTAATCCGGCCGACCAAGCCGAACGCCTGGCTTCAGTTCAGTGTAGTACTCTATAGTCTAAACCGGTCAAGAATCAGTGAGTTTGAGCCAATTTTCTCCGGCACAACAATGAAAGCCGTAGCGATCACAGCTCCCGGCGGCCCAGAAGTTCTACAAGTACTAGAAGTTGAAGACCCACAAATTAATGACCACGAAGTTTTGATCAAAGTGGAAGCCGCCGCTCTCAACACAGCCGATACCCTTTAACGCCATGGCAAGCATCCTCCCCCTAAAGGCGCTAGTCCGTACCCAGGTCTAGAATGTTCTGGAATCATCATAGCCGTCGGCAAAAACGTCTCCCGTTGGCAAATCGGCGATCAGGTCACTCATTTGCCACTTCAATTAGCAGCTTCAAACGCAGACTCACTTGACAAGCAGCAGCAGAGAGGGAAATTGTTACGTTTCCCTACAAAAACGTGAACATGTCAAAATGCTTGAATTCTACCAACTGATTTTACAGACATAAAAGAAGTAGAAAAAACGTACAATAGGATCGTTGTTGGTTTGGAATAGCAGATTCATCCAAAATTCTTCCAGTCGTTGACAATGACATTGTTTTGTCAGTAGAGAATGGAGAAGAATACCTGCATGAATTATACAAAGGGCATCTGATCTGAAAACAAAAGGTAATGGAAACTTCTAACATCCTAAACAATTACCCTCAAACCAAAATCCAACATTCATATGAGCTAAGAGAAATAAACAAAAACTACATGATCGTCTCATACAATCCCGCTTCAAATCTGAATAGACAACCCCCGGAAAGCACCATTAGTTGACACCGAAAGACAAACTATAGAAGCATCCGCTCCCATACTAAAATCTTTGGAGATGTTTATTATGAAAAATCATGTTATTCCACTCCAACCAAAAAATAGCACAACCCTCGCAGTCCCATAAGTGGACTACATCCTTGACCGTCCCAAAGCCTCAAAAATGGATCTGCAAAGCAAAGATCAATGAACAAGGGCACACCCACTTTTCCCTAGTTACCCATATAACCATATTCCAAAGATAACAAGCAACACCACAATGGAGAAATAAATGGTCACGCGACTCGTCTGAAAGCTTGCAATTCATCCACCAATCATGCAAAATACACTTAAGAGATTCTCTAATATGCAGTTTTTCGTTAGTAGGAAGCTTGTTAAGCACTATAGCCCATACGGATGCCCTGATCTTAGAACAAGTTTCTGATTGCCAAATAAAGGAAACAAGGGGGAAGGAGAAGGATTGGACCTTCGAAATAAGAACTTCAAAAAAGATTAACAATAATATTTAATCCATCAAGAACTCAAATTCTACTATCTTGATTGTGAGACAACCGAACACGTACTCACCTCAAAAGATTCGCTATCATTAAGATTACGAACGAAATGAAAATCTCACAAAACTTGATCTCTATCCCCACGAACCACAAAATCACAAATAGGAGCCAGAAATTGAGGACAAAGACAAACGATAAAACCAAGGAAACAACAAGCACAAGGAGCAGCCCATACACTCATCTTCCCAAAAAACCGAATGTATCCCCATAACTAAAAGCAACCAAACAACATAGAGCACTAAACCCCCATAATTAAAATCTATTCATACTAAAAGCTGGAGGTGAAATGAAGTCCTGTCGCGATTTCAAGATTGCCCAAAATCTTAATTACCAATCATCGCCAGTATGATAATCACTCATTTCTGCTAATATGTACCAACTTCATCCACTCCCTCAAAACTAACTATCAGGACCATCGTAATATAAAATAGATAAAGAAATTATATATCAAGCATATAAAATGGTAAATTATACTCTCTCTCTCTCCGACAAAAAATTAATGTCCGAAACATTTTCAAATTTACTCGGCTATGTACGACAAGATCACAATAAGTGCACATACAATTATTTCATGACAATATTGAAGACAACCTATAACGCTCGGACCCTAAAATTTTGCAAAAGTACCCATGTCCTTAGGACAAGGATGAGGTACAAAAAAACAGAAAATACATGGATCCTAAAAATAACACCAGACCAATCTCCTTTCAAGACAACAAGCAAAACACCTTGAAAGCAGCATTAGCATACCCCCATGAAGAAGCTAAAGCAATTACTTTTTCCCACAAAAGTCATATATATTTTCCATTCATCCTCTTTAACCAAAAATACGAAAAACTGCAAACCCCAAATCCCACAAACGTTTCAAGACTCCTCCATTTTCAAATCCTCTGAACTGAAAATGAAGAAGGAAGATATCGAATCGGGGCTTACTCAAGCTTCCTCAGCCACCTCAAATAAACGATTCCAGGATTTCTCGAGTGTTGCAGAGGAGAAAGAGATGATGCTTGCAGTTCTCACACTTAGCCAAATCTAAGAAACTGTAGGACTGTGAGCATTGTTTTTAATTTTAAACGCCTTTAAATATGAATAACATCGTATCATTAGTAAACTATTAGCAAACTAAGTTGAAAACCAAGAAACTCTCCTTGTCCACCTTGGACCCCTCCCCAATTCCTACATCCTCCCCCGTAATCAGAAGTCTACCCAAGATATCTGCCACAAGAGTAGACGACGTAACCCTCTCGAAGCATCAGATCACTCCTGAGCCTTGCTATTAATGCAACTGAAATGTTTGAATTCCTGAAACACCCCATAATCCATCTCTGCTATCGATATCTTTTCGCTCAAAAACACGATCCAAGAGTTGAAATTAAGAGTCCTTTTCCGGCAGGTCAAAAATGTTGCATTCTTTTAACATCAGAGCCTTTTGTGGCTGCGGGAAGCAATTGGTGCTGATATCAGGGTTTTATAGCAGATATTAGTTCGCAATTCCTGCTGATGGGTTCCCTTACAGAATCTTCTCCGTCTCTTTTAATTTATTTTCCAACTATTTGGTTCGGTGATCTTGCATTGAAACCTGTTGGTTTTACTGTCTATTGTCCCACATATTTGCTTGATATTTGTGTTTTTGGTCCAGTCCTTGCTGTTGAAAGTAATTAGTGTTGACTTCTTTAGAATTTATATTTCTTCGGGATCATGGTAGGTTGTTAGGCTTGCACGCCGTGGAGTGTGGACATGAACACTCTGGTCTATGTTGGGATTGGAGTCCTAAACTACGAGGAAGCAAAGGGGAGGAGGAGTCTAAGTCATGGGGAGTTGGTAGAGGTCAAGAGGAGTTCAAGGAGGAGGAAACAAGCTGCTACAGAAGGCTGAGGGGGGTCACCGAGCAAGAAAAAACGGGGAGGAACATTCTGACAAAGTGGGCGCTCGCCCCACTTTTGTTCTGGGCGCCCGCCCACTCCGCCGGGCAGAAACTGAATTTTCTGTTTTTGTTTCCTATTTTGATGCAATCTCTTCCAAACGACTTAGGGTTTCCTTGTACACCTATATAAGCATAATTTCGTCCATAAACAAGTGTGCTTGATAGGAGAAAGTTAGGATATCAAATGGAGCCACAAAATAGTGTCTAGGAGGGGGCCGGGGGCCTAGGAGAGCCATAGGGGGAGATCCTACAACCCGGCCATGACTGTTGTTTGTGTGTTCTTGGTGGAGGTGAGATAATATGTATGAGAGATTGTTCATGGAGAGTAGCCATGCTAGATCTATGTGAGTGCATGTGCTAAGTTGTAATCCTTCATATATTATTATAGTGATATCCTAGCTTGGTGCCTCCGGATGTAGCCACAGGGGGGTGGTGAACCGGGTTAACAAATCATGGTGTTCTTGTTCTTTCATATTTATTATTCATGTGTTGAATTATTTTCTCCATGTTGATGACTGCTAGTATGGGCTAGTGGATGCGGTGATCCCCCCAATTCCCCAACAGTCTATTGGCTCCTCTCAAGTTGAGTCGATCAATTACTTGTACACTTCACTCTGATGCAAAGAATTTTTGGCACCCTGGCTGTAGTTGAGACCATCCAATATGTAGAGGTAATTATGTTGTTGATCTAAGTGAAGCTGCTTGTAATGTGTTATAGACCCCTTTTGGATTTTGGAAGTGGTCTAAGGAATCTGCCTTGGCCATTAGTGGTCTACGGAAGTTGCTGGTGGTCTCATTCTTGTTGTAAGCATTCGTTGGGTTGGGTGTTCATGTTTAATCAGTCCCCCGAATGATAGTGTTTTATTTGGTTGTAGTCATAAGTAATAAAGAGTAAAAGTCGCTGCGCAAATCCAAATTTTAATAACAATAAGCATATCATATCTACTAGTGGCATGTAAAGAATTTATAAAAAAAAAAAAAAAAAAAAAAAAAGGTATAGTCATACATTAGAGCTTTGTACAGTGGAAAATGTGAATCATCGGAAGAAGAATAGACATATAAATAGAGCAATCAAATCAAGTTGGATGAAATTTAATAGCCAATTGCATGCTTTGTTTTCTGTAAGAAACGATATAACATCTTGAAGTGAAATCTAGACTATCGAACTTAACAATGTTCATCCAAAAACTAGTACAATAGGAATGCTTTGAAACAACAAAAAACTGTGCTCCAAAAGAAAAGTGGGAAAATGTGGAAGGTAACAAATGTATGAAATCTATAGGAAAACTGACCTCGGTTACCATCTACAGAATAACACAAGGAAATATCATCATGTATATCTCAGCAACAAGCAAACGTTGACCCCATCCTTCAAAGCTATAAAGGAAAATCAGGTATTACTCAAATCATCTTTTGAGTCCATTTTTTTCTTGGCTGCCATAGGAATCCCATCTCCCTAGTCCAATTTTACAACAACGGGTCTAGGCTTAGCCTGGTTTGGCCTTCGCTTCAGCACTAGTGATTCACCTGTAAGCTTGACAAGATCATCAACGTCATCATTAGCATTGCCCCGTAGCTTCGGCCTTCGGGTCATCACTGGATGCAACTTGATCTTTATCTGATGGAAGATAAAACAAACCATGCCTCTTCTGATGCTCCTCTGAATATGCATAGTACATCAATCTGATAACATCAGAAATTTTGAGCTCTTCCAAATCAGCATTCCTTTCAGTCTGATTTGAATAACCAGGTATTTCTTGCTGTGCCAGCATAGTTGAGCCAAGAATATTGCATAATCTCTATGAACAAGAGTTAACAGATTAACCATCGATTCTGGTGTAAGGGATCTAAAGAGGTAGCAATATTTACAACAGTTTGATTTATAACCCTTGGATTAAACTCCAGAATTTTCCTGTCAGAAAGAGCTTCACCTGCTTCGAAGACTGAACATACAGGACATTCCCTTTCAGAGCCTGAATGGGGGAACTCTGACTCCAAATCAGCATGTGAATCAAAAGTGAATGAAGCTTCATTTGGTACCAAGTAAGAATATAGGCAAAATGTCAATACTTTAATGGCAGACTGAACATACTCTGGCAACAGATGGCGACACGAACAAGCACCGGTCTGACATCATTGACCCTCATCCATTATCTATCAGCTGGTTCTCAATTTCTTCTCTATTTTGGCAATGCGGGATCCTCGAGATTTCCCCCAAGGAGTGAGACATACCGTAAGGTGCTCGGACTCTTTGTTTTACCCCTCCGGACTCGTGTCGACAAGACAAAAATACGAGTGTCGGACATGGATACAGCAGGGTAAACCAAAGAGTCCGAGCATCCCGGGACATACCAATCGAAATCAATAATGATCTCGTAAACATTTCTCGAACAATTCTCCGGGATGAATCTGATTACAGAGTTCTGGGACAGATTTCAGCACATAGTTAATTAAAACCTTGCAAATTTCAGCCACACTATCTTCAGACATCATTGTCATCACAAGTTTCAATTCTTCCAACTTGATGCTGTGATCCACATTACTCAACGACTTAATCACGACCTCCTTGTTCTCCAAATTGCCCATAAGTGTTTTGACCCAATAATGGAAAGGCCTTTCTCCGAGATACTTCAAGTTCGGAACATCCTTGGCAAGCCTCACAGCGCACTCGTAGTCACTCAAACTACTACTCACTATGGTCCTCACACACTCAAAAACCAAAGATTTGACACCACTTCTCCTACTATGATCACAAACAGGTTACCCCACCTTCTTCGCCAACATCGGCTCTAATGGACACAAATTTGCAAACACTTTCAAAACCTTAATCAAAACCCGACTATTCCTCGAACCAACCAAAATCTTAATAAAACTCTGGTGCCAGAGGTAAATACGATTTCGGATCCCTACTGGCCAGCTCGTAAAACACACTGAACTATCTAAATTAAGCGCTTGAACAAAACCTAACAGCATCACTGCATCAGGATACTGATCAAAAAACTTTAACAAAGTCGAGATTGCTTTCTTTTTAACGAAATTCTTACTAGTAGTCTCTAGTAATGTAAATACAGACGGTGGCAAATCACGAGCGAGATCAGGAGTACAAATAATTGAGAGGCACTCGTTAGCAATAATTACCTCGAACTGATTGGAAGACAAGAGGTCCTTCCGGAGCTGATTGGTGAGGAGGAGAACAACGTCGGCGGGGGAATGGAAGGAGAGGGAGGCGGCGAGATAACCTATTTTCTGAACAGCGATTGATCTGGTTCGGAGTTCGGTCGATTTAATCTCACGGCGGATCTCTTCGACGGATGAAGGTGAATTCTCCAGCGCCGGGTTGATGGAGGCGGAGGTCTTTTGATTAGGTCTTCGAGAGTGCGTTGGAAGAGAGAGTCCATTAAGGATGGACCTGACATCCTGATTTTCGACGGAATTTCAATTTCTTTGCTATTAATTCATGAAATTTGGTCGGAGTAATCGCATTCGGAGAAAGAATTATGGAGGTTGCAGGCGGGAGGTTCTCGCCGGCGATGATGGCTGGTTTCCAGAATTTTTGGCCTTTTTTGCTGTCTAGCGTAGCGTGACCTCTAGTCGAAATTACAACTCGGCCCCTTAACTTCGTCACATTATTGTTTTTTATCTATTCTTTTAAGAATCGATTCTTCTAAAAGAACAAAAAAATAAATTGTGTATACTCCCTTCGTCCCATTTGAAGCTTCACCATTTTAGTGATGACCTTCAAATTAAAAAAAGTGATGAGTGTAAGAAGGGTTGTGAGAGGGAAGAAGTTAGTGGGTATGACAAGTGGGGCCTACAATTTAAATATGTGAGAGGGGAAAGTTAGTAGGTATGACAAGTGGGCCCCATAATTTAAGTAAGTGAGAGGAAGAAGTGAGTGGGTATGACAAGTGGGACCTACATTTTTTACCATTTTAGAAAATGATGAAGCTTTCAACGGGACACCCATTTGGGTAAAAGGTGAAGCTTCAAATGGGACGGAGGGAGTATTAGGGTTGTAAGCGATACGATCCACGTCCTGGTTGTTCAGTTAGCTATAATGAGATAATTTTTTAGCTTTATTTTTCTTATATGAAGAGAATTTCTTGACACTGTTTATAGTGAATGGTTTCATCTAGATCTCTCTCATTATGCACAATTATTTTTTAAAAATGTGAACTTCACAATTGTTCTAAGAACAATTGCAAAAACATTTGTGAACAATCTATGAATTTCTCAGTTGTTATTGAAACATTTGTGAACTAATTGTGAACTTCTCAGTTGTTCTTGAAACATTTGTGAACAAACTGTGAACTTGAAACATTTGTGAACAAACTCTCAACTTCTCAGTTGTTCTTGTAACAAATGTGAACAAACTGTGAACTTCTCATTTGTTCTTGTAACAACTGTGAAGTTGTTCTTGTGAAATTATCTGTTGTTTCTTGGGACAACTATGAACCACTCACTTGTTGGTCATCGGGCGGAGTTCATGGTGTACTTCTCAATTATTCTTGGAACAACTATGAATTCTCAGTTGTTTTTTAAACAATTGTGAACAAACTATGAACTTCTCAGTTGCTCTAACATTTATTATTAGAACAAAATGTAAATTTAGAACAACTGTGGAATCATTCTTGAAATTTGTTCTTGAAACAACTGTGAATTTTTCTGGGAAGTTGTTCTCGGAACAACTATGCATTTGCTCTTGGAAGTTGTATTGGGAACAAAAAGTTGTTCTCAGAACAACTGTGAATTTGTTCTTGGAAGAACTTGAAAGTTGTTCTTGGAAAAACTGTGAAGTTGTTCTTGGAAATACTTTGAAGTTGTTTTTGGAAAAACATATGTTGTTCTTGGAAAAATTGTGAAGTTGGTTGGTCACTGACCGAAGTATTGGAAAAAATGACCGCCGAAAAATCATCACCGGAGATGGACGTGTTCTTAGTAGTTTAGTTGAGAACTGAGAATATACTAATAAATTCTCTGTTGTTTGGTCGTCGGAGTTGGTGGTCGCCAGAGTTTATTGTGTTCGTAGTAGTTTAGTTGACAACTGAGAACTTACTGATAAGTTCTCATTTGTTTAGTTGTCGAAGTTGGTGGCCGCCAAATTTGATCGTGTTCTTAGTAGTTTAGTTGACAATTGAGTACTTACTGATAAGTTCCCAGTTTTTTGGTCGTCGAAGTTGGTGGTCGCCGAAAAATAATCGCCGGAGGTGGTCGTTGGAAAATAGTAGCCGGAGGTAGTCGCAGGAGAATGTGGGGATGGGTGGCTAAAGGTGGTCATGGTGGTTGGAGAGATAAAGTGAAATGATGGAGGGAGTGACACTAATGTAATTTTCCATCATTTAGTAAGGACATGAGTATCCTTTAATAGCTAGTGGACTAGGTGGTAGTATTTGAAATTCCTCGTCTTGGGTGGTAGTTTTTAATAGGATCAAAGACTAAATGGTAGTTGCCTCTAAACACATTATAAGATCATCAAATTTATATGAAATGAATGAAGCTTCAACATGACCTTGTAACAAAGTAATCAACACAAATTCAACACATAATTTAATATTCTAAAATATTCATGCTAAAAGCATGGCGTTTTACATGAAACAGACAATATTTTCATGATTCTAGAAAGGATACAACTTTTTATATTATATGCTTGTAAGGGAGGACAACCAGTTGTAAGTACCCCAATCTGAAATCGACCAACTTTAGAGGAATTCTTGGTACCATTTAGGGATAAACCAATGGGACAGGACCTCACTAAGATAAACCTGATATTCCAGGACTGAACTAGAATTAAACTTGAAAAAATCCAAAAGATCGCCAAGTCGAGTCGTACGGATGGTTTGGGCACATGAGGTCCCTAGCCGTACGGCTGCTTTGGGCACCCTCAGCCTCTATAAATTGAACCCCATGCTGATCATTTCAGGGGGGGGGGGGAGAAACAACACAAGAAAGATTACTCTGTCGAAATCACTCCAGTAGTGTGAGATAAGAGTGAAACAAAGAGTGAAAGAGAGAAAGGAAGATTGGCTAAACCAAAATAGGTAAAGCCACCTTCTCCCCCTCCCTTCTCTTCATCTATAACTCTATTTTCTCTTTAATCTTTGTTTAAGTTTATGTTAATCTTTATATTACTTGCAAGACTTGTCCATTGAAGCACCTTTATATTACTTGCAAGACTTGTCCATTCAAGCAACTTTATATTTATGCAAGACTTATCCATTCAAGCAAATATACATATGTTACTTTATATTTCTCTTGTCCAAGACATGAGATGATCCAAGGTGCCCTCCATGCCTTGTGTGGAAGAGGTTCAAACCTAGATGATCATGGCTTGTTGATTGTCATTTACATTCTTGTCTAGTTAGAATGATGCTTTTGTTGGTAATAATGATCATTTGGATGATAAAGCTTCCATCTTTATCATCCAACATTGATCTAGCTCTAAAGTCCCCTTTGGGGTTACAAAGTGTAGACACCCCGCCTTGGACCGCTCACCCCGATTGCACATTTGATCTTGTGTTCCTCCCTATTTTAAGTGTTTCTCGTTAGTTTCTGTCACTTCCGTTAAGTTCCTGACTGACTTCGTTAAGTCTAGGGACTAAACTGAATGACAGGGCTGACTTTCTAGTCCATTCTGTCAAAATTGCCTTCTCTGAGTCGCGCGCCTCCGACAGGAGGAGCCAGGCGCGCGCGCCTCCCGCCCCCAAAGCAGGAAGCGCGCGCCTCTGGTCGTCAGTTACAGATTTCTGGCCAGGATTCCCTCCCTTGCTCAATTTACAGGATTTTGCCCGGGAAGGATTTCTTGGTGACTGAGTTTTGGCACCAAAAACACCCCTCTTTCACCTATAAAAACCTCTCTTTACCTCGATTTTCAGGGATCGAAAACTTAGACCGAAGATTGAACTTACAAAAACTATACCAAAATCACTTTCTAAAGGTTCTCCAAGGATTTCTCCAAGCAATATTTGAAGTTCTTCAAATTGTAGGTAAAAGTCTATATTTTCCTTTCTTTTCTACTTCATCTCCTCTCTCTCTTTTACTCTAATCAAATGTGCAATCACCCAAATCATTTTGGGACATGACTCTAATGATCACCTCATCTCATTGAGGTTGGTTAAGGAGTTATCTCCTACATTCCAAACTCTATTTTAAACCCCCTTTTCACGACTTAAAGAAGAAGAAGAAGAACGTTATTATTCATGTAGATTTTGATCAAGCAAGACCAACTTTAGTTGGGCGAGATGGGTGTTTCGGTACTTCCCATCTCGTAATCTAACCCCCGAACCTCAAAACAAAGAATCTCTGTTTTCGTAATCAAACTTAGGCTACAATCAATAGGTTTTTCTTATGTTCCTCAAAACATAGGTGGCGACTCTAAAACAAGTTAGACATCCTAGGATAATTCACCGCTCTAGCCTAAAGCCGTGGGTCCCCCGGGGTATCTACAGTGGCGACTCCGCTGGGGAGTTTTGAGGGTTAAACTTGCATTCTGATCGAAATCTACATCTTTTCTGGGCATTCTGATTCCTGATGGGGGAGGCGCGCGCGTCTGGCCTCTTAAGCCTAAGGCGCGCGCATCCCGCATCAAGAACCAGAATCGCCCACTTCTTCATGTTCTTCATCTTCTTCTTCTGTTATTCTGCACTAATCACTTCTGCAGGGGTTACAATATGAAAATAGGACCAGGGCAATCCCCTGAGTCCAAAGTCTGACATTCTGACAGGTGTGCCCAGAAGCGCGCGCCTCCCATAAGCATTGCGCCATGCGTGCGCGTCCCACATCAGCACTCAGAGGCGCACGCTTCTGGGTTGATTCCCAGAGCAGAAACAGGTTTCAGTGACTGAGCAGAACAGTGGGGTGTGGGAACAGTTGCCTGCATCAGAACAGAATTGAACCCTCGGACTGTTTTAATTTTGTGTTTTATTTACCGGTCACACGGGTGATTCGGGAGTTGTAATTTTATGTGCTTATGTGTTTTGTGTGTTTTTCTTTCTTTTCAAAAAAAAAAAAATATAAAAATTTTTGTCACTTGTTAGACCTCACACTACATGCACATATTCCAATGAACTGCTCACTATCGAGTCGCACAAGTCCAACCCCAAACCCGTCGAGGCCCATCCTAGAAAGTTTCAAGCTCCACCAGACCTTGGCTCTTTCGAAGCGGTAAACCTCAGCCCGTGGCGTAGTTCAAGACTACATGCCGGGGGTGACCTTTGAGCCTCATATTCAAGCCGAGAACAAACCACACAATTCTAGTTAGGGTCTAACTCTCCGTGACTCAAGTCGGTTTCCATGTACCGAGATTTCCCTAAACTAATGTCTTCAAATCATACATGCCAACTTGTTGAAATGGACGCAATAAAAATCCGTCCCCCAAAGTGGTTATTTTGGACGAAAATAAAAATCCGTCCCCGCATGTATGCTTTACTACATTAATTTAGTTTAATCCCGATACATGTAGGATTCACAAGCGCGATGGAATCCGATGAGTATATGGGACCGCGAGATGGTCTATATACTAGTGTGACGATTCCATTATTTTCTTAGAAACCCCAAAAGGGATTCATTCCCTCCGACTTATAAAAAAAAAAGGAGTCTTTTCTTATGTGGTTCGAGTCGTGTGCCCAACTGTGTGTTCTAAGCCTCTTCATGGACCGCAAGTGTTACTCAAGACTGACAAGGGCCTCTTCTGAAATATAGGTTCAATTGGTACTTACAGAGTCTACCGGGATTCAGCAAATCGGTTAGTCCGTGAAGAGATCACTCCAACAGCTCCAACATCAACCATGACCGGCAGCAGCAACACCATGTCTCTCGAACAGCTCTCAACTATGGTCCAACTCCTCTAAGAGCAAGTCTCCACCCTTAATAAGGAGGCACAAAGCAAAGACGACATTTGGCAATCCCACCTCGACAGCCAAAGGGAGGCCCACGAGGCCGAGATGGAGCTAATGAAAGAAAAGCTCACTAACCTTGCCAAGGGAAAGAACAAGAACAATGATGATGAATCCGAGTGGACCGAGGGTTTGTTCAAAAGTCCTTATGTCAACACCCGCACCAAGAAAATGGGGGAACCAAGTTCCGAGAACAATGAGCCCAAAATGGTGGATTCTATCATGGCCTACATCGACCAAAAATTCAATGGGCTCAACATGGGGAAAGGCTCCGACACGAGCATTTATCAATCATCCATCCTCATGAGTACTATGGCCGCTCTTCCCGATAAGTTCAAGATGCCCGACATAAGCAAATTCAAGGGCAACTCTTGTCCCATGGCTCACATTGAGACTTATATTTGGGCAATGGTTCCGAAGAAGGTCTCCCCCAAGGTGATGGCTCAATGCTTCCCTCTCACTCTCGAGGGGGCGGAAAAAGATTGGTATGCTACTCTCCCGCTCACTGTCTGTCTTGATTGGGACTCCGCCATGCTTGCCTTCAAGAACCAATACCAAGGCAACACCACTCACCGGCCCACAAGGAAAGAGCTAGAGAACACTACTCAACGAGACAATGAGTCCTTCATCGACTTCACAAGGAGATGGAATGATAAACTCTCTGAAATTGTTGAGAGGCCAAACACAAAAGAGCAAATGGACATATTTCTCAAGTGTCTCAAGATTGATCTCCGCACCCACCTAAGTGGGGCTTGCTACTCCGACTTCTCCCAAATGTATGAGGCGGGGGTACGCATGGATGACTTGCTCAAGGAGATTAAGAAGGCCACTCCTACTTACCGCTACAAGGCCGCTTCTAACTCCACAAAAAAGGCCTCGGTCAACGCCGTCACTATTGACAAGGGGAATTACAAAAAGGTTCCTCCACCTCAAGGGAAGAAGTCCCGAAGTGACCGTGTCTACACGCCTCTCCAAGGCATGACTCAAACCAAAGTATTCGAAGTCCTCAAGACAAAGGGTCAAGTCACACCCGTGCAAGGGTACCAACCCAAGACGATCCACCCCAATCATACTCACCACAAATATTGTGGCTACCACCAATATAGTGGCCACACCACCGAGGATTGATTCGTTCTCCGCAATGTCATTCAAGATCTCATAGATAAGAAAGAATTTGTAGTGACTAATGACGAACATGTCAATGTAATAGAGATAGGAGAACTCGAGGGGACCACCCATTCAATCCCAATTGTGAATGGGGGCCCCAATGTTATGAATAAACTTGACAATTCTTGTTATGTAGTGACTTACGATGAGGTAATGAGGGAAGTACTAGAGAATAGGAAAAAGAAGCAAGATGGGAACGTCAACATGCTAACTCGATCCGGTCGAGTCATAGCAAGCAACCCTTCCACTTCCGCACCGAGCTCCTCTTCTTAAAGGCCGCAAGCTCGCGACACTCCCGAAGATCCTCTACTTGTCCAACTCAAGAAAACTCAAGCCAACATCACTATTTGGGACCTCATTGCATCCTCAAAGAAACACCGAGATCTTGTCATCCGCAATCTCGATGATACATCAGTTTCTCCCGATACTACCCCCGAGGACCTCACGGCAATGATTGGTCACATTCATTTTGGCAACGTCATCACCTTTGCCGATATGGACCTTCCACCATTTGGTTCCGACCACAACGAAGCTATTTACCTCAAGGTACGAGCTAGGGGGAGGCCCGTCTCAAGAGTCTTAGTGGACGGCGGTTCCGCACTCAATCTCATGCCTGGCAGAATCATGGGCATACTGGGGCTTAAGGATTCCGATTTGAAGCCTTCTACTCAAGTAATCCGAGGTTATGACAGCACCGCCCGTACAGTCATGGGTATGATCGAAATAGACATCGAGTTTGGAAGCATGGTCATGTCCGTTCCATTCCAAGTGCTTGATATCCCGGCCTCGTTCAACTTACTTTTGGGACGACCATGGATTCACAGTGCTAATGCCGTACCATCAACTCTCCACCAATGTGTCAAGATCCGAAATGGTGATGAATGGCTGAAAACGTCACTATCCACAGAAAAGGTGAGCCCGTCCACCAAGTTCAGCATGGTTTACCAGACTCCACTCTCTCCAGCGTCTCAATCAACGCCATTGACAAAGAAGGGGGAAACGGATCATGGACCCCCAGCAATCACAAAGTCCTCCGCATGATGAGGAATATGGACTACTTCCCTGGTTTAGGCCTAGGGAAATATCAACAAGGAATCCTACATCCTGTGCAAGTCCCATTTGTAAAGAACACATTCGGTTTGGGGTACGAGCCTTCCAAAGAAGACTTGAAACAAGAGCAAGCAATCAAAAGCGAAAAGGCCCGAGCTCGTAAAGAAGGCCGTCGTTATGAAATCCCTAATCTAAGGCCTTACCGCAAGACGTTGAATGATTATTTTGTCCGCCAAGGGGAAGACCTTCCATACATGATTTTTCCCGAGCCGTGGGTTAACAATAAGGGTGTCAAAAAGCCCGGCCTCGAAATCTTCTCCGATTGTGAGATCCAGAAATCCGAAAGGGAACCAACTCCCATGTCGCCCCGTGAATGGTGGGGAAGGAAGATGACTATAGAATCCGAGACAAAAATCACCGTGGGGGAAGAACTGACAGAATTAGCCCCCATGTTCGAAGAGCTTGCCATGATGAATGAATGCCAAGTTAACGCCATCCATGAAACCGTAATCATAAACGAGACTCTCAGTGAGATCCTGCCAAGCTCCGAGCCGATCAACAATTGGTATTCAACAAAAGGGCCCGTGGTATCCGAAGAATTCTTAGTCCAAGAAATGGGTTGCATACCCCGCACAGCAACAAAGGAAGAGCAGCTCACACTTACTTTCGAGTCCGAGAGTGTCTCTAATACCCTCACCCAAGAGGATTTGGAGGCCATAGCCGAGCGTGTGTTTCCTTTCTTTGCTAATGAAAAATTTGATATTTCTGAGTACCTTGAGATTGCAAACATCATAAATGATGAATTAACTAATAATGAACTTAACGAACAAGTTAATAACGATTCAAATTATGATGAAATAGACCACGAAAACACAACATACTTAAATGAACTTGCTCAACAAGTCCGTAGTCGTGGTGAGAATGGTCCAAAGGCTGACGAAGAATTGCATGTTGTTAATCTGGGTACCGAAGAAGAGCCAAAAGAAACTAAGATTGGAAGCTTCTTCAAAGGGGACGACAGAGACAGATTGACTGCACTACTACGGGAGTTCGTGGATGTGTTCGCATGGTCATACAAAGACATGCCGGGTTTGGACAGAAAGGTAGCAGAGCGCAAGATTCGGATCAGAAAAGATGCCAAGCCAGTAAAGCGGAAGCTCAGAAAGATCAAGCCAGAATGGCCTCTGCAGGTCAAAGAAGAGATTGAGAAGCTCCTCAGTGTGGGTTTCATCAAGGTTATCGAGTATCCGACATGGTTAGCCAACATCGTGACAGTCAGGAAGGCAAACGGAAAGGTTCGAGTTTGTGTGGACTTCCGGGATTTAAACAAAGCTTCCCCAAAGGATGATTTTCCACTCCCTAATATCGACATGCTGGTCGACTCCACTGCTACCTACGAGGTTCGCTCATTCGTGGATGGGTTCGCTGGATACAATCAGATTCTCATGGCCGAAGAAGATCAACACAAGACAGCCTTCACAACACCGTGGGGTACCTTTTGCTACACAGTCATGCCATTTGGGTTAAGAAACGCTGGGGCTTCCTACCAAAGAGCCGTGACAGACTTGTTCCACGACATGATTCACAAAGAAATCGAGGTCTATGTGGACGACATGATTATTCACTCCAAAGGGACCGATGGTCAACATTTAATCGATCTCCGCAAGTTCTTCGAAAGGCTTCGTCAACACAAGATGAGGCTCAACCCTGCAAAGTGCATGTTCGGGGTTATCCGAGGCAAAGTTCTTGGTTATATGGTCACTGAAAGGGGAATTGAAGTAGACCCCTCCAAAATCAAGGCAATCACTGACATGCCTCCTCCAAAGACGCAGAAAGAGATTAAAGGTTTCATTGGCAGACTACAATACATCAGTCGGTTTGTGCACCAACTCACTTCCATGTGCGAGCCAATCTTCAAGCTACTCAAGAAGAATGTGGCTCTAGAATGGACAGACGCGTGCCAAGAAGCCTTCGATCAAGTGAAGCATTACTTGACGTGCCCTCCTGTTCTAGTTCCGCCGCACAAGGAGAAACCTCTGTTGCTCTATCTCACTGTCAATGATGAAGCCCTAGGGGCTATGTTAGCACAAGAGCAACGAGAGTCCACAAAGGAGAATGCCATTTATTTTGTCAGTCGCCGATTCCAAGGAGGCGAAAAGAACTACTCTGTCTTAGAGAAGTCATGTGCAGCATTGGTTTGGGTCACTCAAAAGCTCAAACACTATATGGAAGCTTTTCCGATCAAGCTAGTAGCAAAGGTGGACCCACTCCGCTACATCTTCGAGAAGCCTTTCATGTCAACAAGAATAGCCAAATGGTACTTCATGCTCGCCGGCTATGATATCACTTACGTCACACTAAAATCCGTCAGGGGGAAAGTGTTCAGTGACCAGCTTGCCGAACTCCCGTGTGACGAAGTGAAGGGGGAAGACGTACAGTTCCCCGACGAGCATTTAATTTGTACTGCAACCGAGGAAAATAAGTGGCAACTTTTTTTCGATGGCGCCGCCAATAAACACGGTTTTGGTATAGGAATATTGCTTGTCGATCCAAAAGACATCTACACTCCCATTGCCATCCGCCTGGAATTCGAAGCTACCAACAACATTGCCGAGTACGAAGCATGCATAGCAGGGCTCGAAGCAGCTCTCGAAAGAAACGTCACGGAACTAGAAGTGTTCGGCGACTCTTTGCTCTTTATCAATCAGCAATCGGGTAAATGGCGAACCCAAGACCCGACTCTCCAACAGTATGGTCAGCACCTTGAAGAACTGGTTGAACAATTCCAAGAGATCACTTTCAACTACCTGCCAAGGGATAAGAATCGCTTCACCGATGCACTGGCCACTATAGCTTCATTAGTCGAAATGCCCAAAGGGAAAATGGTGAAGCCCTTCAAAATTGCTCGAAGGAACAGTCCGGCATATTGCATGAGTATCGAGATCAACGAGATGCAAACAAACTCTCCGTGGTATTCGGATATCATGAACTTCCTCAAAGAAGGCACTTATCCCGAGAATAGCAATAAGAAGTCTCAAGCAGCTCTGCAAAGGATAGCCTCTCGGTACGTACTGATTGGGGAACGAGTCTATAAAAGGCACCACGACGTGATCAATCTCTTATGCGCCAATGAGGCCGAAGCTCAAGAGATAATGTGTGAAGTGCACGAAGGAGAATGTGGACCCCACATGAATGGGTTTATGCTAGTCAAGAAGATACTTCGCATTGGTTACTATTGGAGCACTATGGAACGAGACCGTATCGAGAAAGTCAAAAGGTGTGCCAAGTGCCAATTCCACGCTAATCTGCAACATGCTCCACCCTCACAACTTTACAACATGGTCACACCTTGGCCTTTATCTTGTTGGGGGATAGACATCATCGGTAAAGTTCATCCTGCCGGGAGCAATGGGCAGTCATTCGTCCTAGTGGCAGTCGACTACTTCACAAAGTGGGTCGAAGCACAAGCCTATCGGACCCTCAACGCCAAGAAAGTGGCCGAATTTGTAAATATTAATATCATGTGCCGATACGGCGTGCCTCATAAAATCATTTCCGACAACGGCTCCCACTTTGAGAAGGAAATGGATGCACTTTTGGTAGAATACAAGATCACCAAGCACAAGTCATCTCCTTACCGTCCCCAAGCAAATGGCGCAGTCGAAGCAGCAAATAAAACCATCGAGACCATCGTCAAGAAAATGGCCTCAACAGGAAGGGATTGGCCCGAGAAGCTACCATTAGCATTGTGAGGCTACCGCACATCAATACGGTCCACGACAGGAGAAACTCCTTATGCATTAGTCTATGGTTCTGAAGCCGCACTCCCTATCGAACTTGAAGTCCCATCTCTACGGGTCCTCCTCGAGAATCAAGTCAACGAGGTCAACTGGATGCAAAGTCGATACGAATAGCTAGCCTTGCTCGACGAGAAAAGGTTAAGAGCACTCGAACGCACGAGGGCATATCAGCAAAGGATGGCAAGAGCTTTCAACAAAAAAGTGAAGCCTAGGAACATCAATGTGGGAGATTTGGTCTTAAGACAACATCCTCCTAATGCCATGAATCCCCTGGGGAAATGGGGACCCCGATGGATCGGTCCGTACGTGGTCAAAAAGATACTAAGCGATGGTGCAGTCCGGCTCGTGGATTTAGATGGTGACCAGCTGCCAAAGGAAGTCAACCTCGACAAGCTCAAGAGGTTCTACGCTTAATAAACAAAGACCACTAAAAAAAAATAAAAAAAAATAAAAAATCGCTCGCTAGGTTGAAAACCCGCAAGGGCGGCCTAGGCAAAAATTAGAGCACGTGCAAAAAAGAAGCCCGCTAGATTGAAAACCCGAAAGGGCGGTCTAGGCAAAAAACAGGGTGCACACAAAAAAAAAAAAAAAAAATGGTCTTTGTTTGTTTGAACTACGAAGACCTGAGCCTCCCAACTGGAGGAACGTAGGCGACCTTCAGGTGCGGTCTAAAACATATCAAAAATACCCAATTCACTTCAAATAACAAAATGCAATTTTTATTCATTCAATGAATTATTCAAGCCATTACAATGGATTTATTGAGCAACAAAAGACATCAAAATATTAAATCCTAAAACAAAGTGGTCTAATTGCAATCTCTTAGGGTACTAAGAAAAATCCAATTTTCTCTTAGCTTTCAAAGGACCACCCGATCGTCTCTCAATCCTTTTCTTCTTGGGTAACAAAGGAGCACTAATACGCACCGAAACCTTCTGTGTTGCAACCCGTCTCCTAGCATAAAAGTCATCCAAAGGAGTACCGAAAGGGTCAGCGAGAATGTTACTCGAATCAGCAGCAGCCTCCCTATATCTCAAAGTGCTGCTAGGCTCAAAACCCTTTCCCAACAACTCGGCACGAAGCACATCAACCCAAGTGATGCCACGGTAAAGGGTGCCAAATAAATAATCCAAGTAGCTCTCAGGAAGGAAGACACTCCCCCGATGTAGAGGAGCAAAAGCCCAACGGTTGCGGTCATCTCCCCAAGCCGACTGAAGCTCACTCGAGAAGTCAGGACCCATGTAAGAAACTGGACGAAGCATTCCGTCCCTCGGAAAAGGAATTGTCTGTTGGCGACCGAACTACCGCAGAACCCGCTCTGGCTGGTAAAATGAAGAATCTCTCAAACCGGGTACAACCACGTGCTGAAAACCAAGAGTCCATTCCACAAAAGGACGAAGACCCCAAGAAGGAGGACACCACTCAATATCAACGGTCACCCGAGAGGCAAAGAATTTCTTCCAACCATCTTCAGATAAATCCCGGATCAACAACTTCCTCCTATGAACAGCAAAAGGAGACAAATCACCTTCCGGAGAATAAATCCTGAAGTGTTCTCGGAGCCATATGGTCAAGAGCAAAGGGCTTCCCCGACACATCTTGCCCGTCCTATGTAACTCATCAAGGCCGTGCAACGTCTCCCCTACAATAAGAGGGATTACACTAAATTGATGCTCCTTAGCTTGCAAAATAATCTCAGCCAACTGCACGTCCGCAGTCCCGAAGGGTGTAACAAACAGTACTTCGCTGAAGAGACAAACGGCCATGGCATTCCTTTTGAAAGATTGAACCACCGGGTCCTCCGAGTGTAAACTGAAGAACATCGGCAACTCAGTTATGTCAATAACGGTACCATGCAACATCTTCCTCACGTCCTCAACAGGGAGATTCAGTAACCCAACCCAAGAGTCGGTGGCACCACGGTGATATTTAGGGACGGCAATCCGACCGGTCAAAGGCATGCCAAGGATGGCCCCAAAATCGTCAACAGTCGGCACCATTTCATTAGCTGAAAGGTTGAAGGTATGGCTGTCGCAATCCCAGAAAGTCGCGGCAGCTCTCAACAAATCCCAATCCGGCTTCAACGTCCGCAAGGTGAAAAGAATTCGGAACCCGAAGTCTTTAATGAAGGCCTTCTTGGGATGGGTCTTGAAAGAATACACAAAAGTGCCCAAGTCCTTTTCATACTCACTAACAACCTTGGCATCAAGGGCAAAAGAATTGGAAGCCATGGAAAATGTTGATCACAAGCAAAGTTAAGCAATAATATGATGTTCAAGAATGGCAGAAAGGAGCTATGAGAATAAAGTGGTCGAACAGAAGATGATATTATAGCTGTTGGGGGCTCTTTTGGTCAGCAAATGTCAAGCCCGGAATTCCGCCTCCCAGACGCGCGCGCCACCCGCCAGCAGTCTGAAATGCGCCCGCGTTCCAAGCCTACATAGGAAAACGCGCGCCTCCCAAGTCTAAATCGCTTCAAGAAAAGGCCTTGTTAGAGATCTCCAGCTTAAATCAAGGCACAGCCCCTGTCCTCGGACACCCAGTTGGGCACACATTCTTCTGGTCCGCCCTTAAGGCATGTCAAAAAATTAAAAGTAGGATAAAAACTCCCACTCAAAAGTAGGCCGTCCTCCCACGGATTCCGAACTCCCTAAGTTCTGTCACGGGTGCCACACCCCCCTCAAGAGTCAATCTCAACATTTCATCCCCAGCAGGAACATTTTTCTGGTCGCGGTCAACTGTGCCCGCACCCACAATTCAAAAAGTCAAGTGTGACTCCAAGTGGCACGAGACTTCAAAACAATATTCATCAAACGGATTCACTAACGGATTCGTCAACAAGGGTTCACCAACGGACTCATCCAAGGGATTCACTAACGGATTCATCAAACGGATTCACTAACGTATTCGTCAACAAGGGTTCACCAACGGACTCATCCAAGGGATTCACTAACGGATTCGTCAACAAGGGTTCACCAACGGACTCATCCAAGGGATTCACTAACGGATTCATCAAACGGATTCACTAACGGATTCGTCAACAAGGGTTCACCAACGGACTCATCCAAGGGATTCACTAACGGATTCATCAAACGGATTCACTAACGGATTCGTCAACAAGGGTTCACCAACGAACTCATCCAAGGGATTCACTAACGGATTCATCAAACGGATTCACCAACGGATTCGTCAACAAGGGTTCACCAACGGACTCATCCAAGGGATTCATTAACGGATTCATCAAACGGATTCACTAACGGATTCGTCAACAAGGGTTCACCAACGGACTCATCCAAAGGATTCACTAACGGATCCATCAAACGGATTCACCAACGGATTCGTCAACAAGGGTTCACCAACGGACTCATCCAAGGGATTCACTAACGGATTCATCAAACGGATTCGCTAACGGATTCATCAACAAGGGTTCACTAACGGACTCATTCAAGGGATTCACTAACGGATTCATCAAACGGATTCACCAACGGATTCGTCAACAAGGGTTCACCAACGGACTCATCCAAGGGATTCACTAACGGATTCATCAAACGGATTCACTAACAGATTCGTCAACAAGGGTTCACCAACGGAATCATCCAAGGGATTCACTAACGGATCCATCAAACGGATTCACCAACGGATTCGTCAACAAGGGTTCACCAACGGACTCATCCAAGGGATTCACTAACGGATTCATCAAACGGATTCACTAACGGATTCGTCAACAAGGGTTCACCAACGGACTCATCCAAAGGATTCACTAACGGATTCATCAAACGGATTCACCAACGGATTCGTCAACAAGGGTTCACCAACGGACTCATCCAAGGGATTCACTAACGGATTCATCAAACGGATTCACTAACGGATTCATCAACAAGGGTTCACTAACGGACTTATTCAAGGGATTCACTAACGGATTCATCAAACCGGTTCACTAACGGCCTCATTCAAAACATTCAGCCGGCAGGTTCACCTAACGGATCATGCCACCCCCTCTATCAACAAAAGCCGCTCACACAGGGAGCGTACCACTATCTCTCGCAATTTCGAATTCTTGCTTTCATCGAGTCTTTGCTTTTTCTTGGTGATGTCCTCGGCGGGTGTTTTTAACTTTCGTCGACGCATTTTGCTTTGCAATCCACGTCGCCGAGGGGCTCTGTAGACACCCCGCCTTGGACCGCTCACCCCGATTGCACAATTGATCTTATGTTCCTCCCTATTTTAAGTGTTTCTCGTTAGTTTTTGTCACTTCCGTTAAGTTCCTGACTGACTACATTAAGTCCAGGGACTAAACTGAATGACAGGGCTGACTTTCTAGTCCATTCTGTCAAAATTGCCTTCTCTGAGTCGCGCGCCTCCGACAGGAGGAGCCAGGCGCTCGCGCCTCCCGCCCCCAAAGCAGGAAGCGCGCGCCTCTGGTCGTCGGTTACAGATTTCTGGCCAGGATTCCCTCCCTTGCTCAATTTACAGGATTTTGCCCAGGAAGGATTTCTTGGTGACTGAGTTTTGGCACCAAAAACACCCCTCTTTCACCTATAAAAACCTCTCTTTACCTCCATTTTCAGGGATCGAAAACTTAGACCGAAGATTGAACTTACAAAAACTATACCAAAATCACTTTCTAAAGGTTCTCCAAGGATTTCTCCAAGCAATATTTGAAGTTCTTCAAATTGTAGGTAAAAGTCTATCTTTTCCTTTCTTTTCTACTTCATCTCCTCTCTCTCTTTTACTCTAATCAAATGTGCAATCACCCAAATCATTTTGGGCCATGACTCTAATGATCACCTCATCTCATTGAGGTTGGTTAAGGAGTTATCTCCTACATTCCAAACTCTATTTTAAACCCCCTTTTCACGACTTAAAGAAGAAGAAGAAGAACGTTATTATTCATGTAGATTTTGATCAAGCAAGACCAACTTTAGTTGGGCGAGATGGGTGTTTCGGTACTTCCCATCTCGTAATCTAACCCCCGAACCTCAAAACAAAGAATCTCTGTTTTCGTAATCAAACTTAGGCTACAATCAATAGGTTTTTCTTATGTTCCTCAAAACATAGGTGGCGACTCTAAAACAAGTTAGACATCCTAGGATAATTTACCGCTCTAGCCTAAAGCCGTGGGTCCCCCGGGGTATCTACACAAAGATTCAATCTTTATGTGTTAATTTGATTCCTTAAAGGTTAATAAGCCATAAAAATGCCATATTGGGGATAAAGTTTCAAACTTTAATCACCAAATGGTCAATTTTGGCCCAAAAGGCATGTTCATCAACTTTTCTCAATTTTCTCCAAAGATTGCTTATGATCACACCCAAATACTTGTTTTGGGGACTATGTGATGATCATCTAGCATAGGAATGTTGTATCTAAATTTACAAAGTGTTTTAAACAAACTAGAATCAAGACAGTTCTGTCCAGTTTCAAAAGAATGTTCTGTTTCTGCTCTGAAACTGGACTGTTCTTTACTGAACTGTAAAATCTCAGGAGACCACCTGTCCATCCGCACGGCTATGTTGGGAACAGGGGGCAAAATGTCTGTTTTGCCCTCTGATCCCTATCTTCTTAACAAACAGACCCTGTCAGTTAAGTTTTTCCAAATAAAACCAATAACAGAAACTTTTCCGTTAAATACACACACACACATGCACATTTTTAAACTAACAAGGGAGACTCGGTTTTTCCGAGGCACTTTGGGTGAACCGCAAATATGTTCTTCCCAAAGTGTAATCTGACCTCCGAACTCACCTTCTCTAACCATTTTCATTTTTTTGGTTTAAAATTAACAAATATGGCGACTCCGTTTCTTTTTTCGTTAGGAAAGTTACCCGTGTTTGGCATTTCTTCCTCGTGCGAACTTTGCTTGTTTCGCCCCGGGGGATGGGATCCTTACAGTGGCGAATCCGCTGGGGAAATAAAGTTCTTGCAAACTTCTCTTTAGAAGCTTTGAAGGCACTTTTGGGTCAAACTCCCATTTCCGTTCATTGACTTTGTGCATATTTGTGTGTGTTTGCTGTTTCTGTTTGAACTGTTTTGAGTGAATAAGGTCTGGAAATGCAATAAACTGGAGCATGATGATCAGAAGTTGGAGAAACTGAGAAAAATCTCATCCCTCTTAGTCTAGCCGTACGGCTACTTTGGTAAGGGGTCAGAATGCTGGAAATTAACAATTTTGTGCAGGGCAGCAACATTCTGGATGCCCCTCTTCTTCTTCTTGTCCAGGTTCCAAAATTACAGTCTTACTTGTGCACATTACCTTTATTCTTTTGGTCAAAACTTGGTTTTTAAAACTTGGTTATGCATGATCTTTTGTCAATAAAAATGGTTTTCAAAGCCTCATTGTGCATAACCCTTTTTGTAAAGATTTCTTGAATTTTAAAAAACTCTTCTCGTTGTGCACAACTTACTTTGTACAAATGGTTTCAATGTAAAGATTGTTCTTTTAGCAAAATGTTTGATTCAAAAATTCTTTGGTTGTGCACAACTTGGTACATGTACAAGTTTTGGTCTTTGTTTAATCATGTTCTTTTGACTCATTGTGTGTGTAAATTGCCTACTTCATGCTTGTTCATACTTGTTTATGTCTTGCTTATGCCATGCTCATCATGTTGAAAAACGGATTGAAAATCTCTATTTTGACTCAAAAGGGAATATAGATTTGACTTCACACAACGCGCACTTGACCTTGCACGTTCCAACAACCCTTTAAAACCCGGGATGGATGCCAGATGCAGCTCGATTGGCGCTCTTGTTCCCTTCGAGCGCGCACGGGTCCATTCCACCCCCCCTTCCGAGCCGAGTCAACCACACATGTCCGTGACACAGAAATACCGTGACTTTGGTTGGTTTTTGGTCTAGTTCATGTTTCCATTATCTTTAAGCACGTGTCCAAAGTCAATTGTGGCCAAGTTAATATCCGGGTTACGACTCCTTGATGTAATGCAAGCGTAGCCTAACCCGCCTTTAACCCGTATGTTAATGACGACCACAATTAACAAAGGTCATGTGCTAAAGATAGGGTAACACCGTGTCGTTAAGCCCTAATGGACGAGTCATTTTAATCATCCTTAAGCTCATGGTCGAGGATTGAGACACCTCATTCAAAATGAGGTCGTGTCGGAATATCGGTGCAGCCTTCGGAACAGTCACGATCCCGACTGGGGCTTAATCATGATTAGGATGACCCGCACATCGGGAACCTTGCGACGCACTAGACCTTAGGATCATTTATTTCGGTCGGTGGAAGCCGCTTTCCCTATAGGACCCTCGCCCGGGATAGTCCGTCCTTGGGAGTGTGCGGTACATGTGAAAAACGAGGGGTCTATAGACGTAGTGATGACCTCCACTGATCTAGGAATTAGAGTAGTTGCGAAAAAGAAGAGAAATCTTTTCCAACCATTTAGGAAATAAAAATGCTTTTTAAGTAAACTTGGATGAATAAATAATTGCACATTGCATGACTTTGCTCCGTTTTTGCTTCTTGGCCTTGGCGCATTGAATTCTTGCGTTAATGAGTGTCATTTCGTTAAGTCTTTGGATGGATCCCCGTTATCCTCCAAGACTTCCATAAAGGCGTTTCGTTAAGCCTTTGGATGGATCCCCGCTATCCTTCTAAGGTTCCCGTTGTGATCCCGATGTGATCCCCGTTGTGATCCCCGTTGTGATCCCATTGTGATCCCCGTTGTGATCCCCGTTGTGATCCACGTTGTGATCCCTGTTGTGATCCCGTTGTGATCCCCGATGGGATCCCCGTTGTGATCCCATTTGTGATCCCCGCTGAAACCTCCGTTAAACCCCTAGGTATTGTCCCCTAGGTCCCCGTTGAGATTCCCGTTGGAACCCTAGGTGTTGTCCCCTAGGTCCCCATTGAAATTCCCGCCAAACCCCTAGGTGTTGTCCCCTAGGTCCCCGTTAAGATCCCCGTTAAACCCCTAGGCGTAGTTCCCTAGGAAGTTATTCAAGTCTTTGGACAGATCCCTGTTATCCTCCAAAGCATCTGTTAAAGAAAAGAAACAAAAGGTTCTTAGGGTAACTCTCTCCCCTTTCCTTGGGCCGTCACATGATGACCAATTCTGCGCCCCTCATGCCATTTCGTTCCCGTCAGTGTCATCGCGTGACCATGACCCCTTCGAGTTTAGCTGTCATGGCACCACATGGTAATATACCTTGGTCAAGCATTGGCCTCCTCAGTTTGCACCTCCATGTGATGACCATCTCAGTTGCTCCGATCGCCTTGATGGCTCAAACTAGTGTGAGTACCATCTGATCCCAAGCCAGTAAGGTTCTGTCCCATGTTGTTCTGACTATATTCCGACAAGCCAAGGAGGCTCCTTGTCCCCGTAACCTTTAAGTTAGGGCCCTTAGGGCCGCTCTCCGTCACCCTAGGAAGTCCGTTTGGAAAGTGAGTCAATCACTCACCTCTTCCCAAAAGCCCGTTTGAATTAGGCCAACTTAAGTCATGTTCGTCTCTTCGTTAAACCCATTTGAATGTGTGAGTCTTTTACTCAAATGAAATGTGTGTGTGTCGATCCTTATGAAAAAAAAAAAAAAAAGAAAAGAGGAAATGTGTGAGTCTTTTACTCAAATAGAAAATGCGTGTGTCAATCCTCATTCAAAAAATTGGGAATCAAGTTTTCTTAAAATAAGAGGTCAACTCTTTTCCAAAAGGCTAATCCGCTAATGAGGCGTTCCTCTCAAATCATGGTTATAATTTCACCTCGAGGTTTAAAATGCTAAAGTCCTTTGCGGTCTTGTCCACCGGAAACATCAACCAAGGAGCCCACATCTGAAATGACGTCTGAGACTTCCATCCACGTGAGCAGGATTGGGGCACCGTCCACGAGAAGAGGCCATGCCTCGGAGGCCCAAAGGTGGCTACATCAAATGGAGATCCGTACCTTCGCCGAATGCCATGCGCGAGGTTACACCCCTTGAAAGGAAGTCACCAAAAGGAGATGGCCGAAAACGAGTCCGGCGATTGCAATGCCAAGCCAAGTGGAGACCTCGCGACGTCTTTCCCGACGACAAGGAACCTGAGTTCCCCGTGGAAGACATGGAATGTGCCGCCGACAAACCCTCCAACAATTGAGAAAGAAAACGGACCATCGCACTTTATAGGAGCCCATCCCTAAAACAAAAAAATAAAAAAAATGAATGATGAGTCTTCCAGCCTCGTAGGATCTAGACTTTCACCAAAAGTCCGTCCCGGACTGTGTCTTTTTATTTTTGCAAAGGTCCACACTTGGACATGTATGCACAATGTTATCTCAATAAAAGAGTCATTTTCTTTCTCTTCTCTCTGACTTGAGACATTATTTGCAATATACATTTACTCTTGAAATTGCCTTGCTTGTTATGATCAATTGATTGCTACGTCCCCAAAATGATGAACTGACTTCTAAGCATACTAGTCAATGACGACTCATTAAGGGCGAATGGACCTAACACGAATGAGAAATGCTAAACGCAAACAATTAATCTTGATGTGAATAAATGTTGTGATCAATTGGCATGAAGAAAACATTAATGGCAAGTCTTCCCTCATACACTTCCCCGATACACAACCCGATACACCTTTCAAAAACCAATTCTTGATGCACATCGAAGGCATCCCGAGACAGTGAAAAGGTGAGGACGTTGTTGCTCGACCACCGAGATTTGACAGTGCTCACACGTGTGCGACCAAGCATAGGGCTTCCCGAAATCTTCAAAGTCAGCCCAAAGTAACAGGCACGCCACCAAGGGGCTACAAAGGAGCCAATGCCCGAGAAAGCGAGCTGGGGATAATGTTTACCTCCTCCCAAAAAAAAAAAAAAAAAAGAAAAGGGAGAAGAGGGAAAGGAAATGAATGTATGGAAAGAAGGAAAGGAAATGGCGGAAAGAAAGGCCCGTTCACACCAAAGAGGGTTCACCCCAAGAGGTCCATCTCAAGGAGTTCACCGCAAAGCAAAGTGAGCAACAACATCCTCCGAGACAACATCGAAACAAAGCCAATTTCAGTAAAAGACGGCCTAAGGCCGAACTACGGCTACCTGAGCTCCTCAAACTTTGGGGAACGTAGGCAACCTTCGGGTCCGGTCACAGCATGAGAAAGAACGATCAAACCATAGCTTTCCCAAAGTAGCCAAGCCTCTCCCCCACGGTCCCATCAATGACCAATTTACCAGACAAGGACCAATTCCCCATAAACACCTTTTGATCTTGCCATTGATCTAATCTTAATCTTAATTGATCACAACATTTATACATGCTAAGGCTAATTGCTTGCTATAATCCTGACTTAATGACAAACATGGTCCATTCAAGCAATCATTTGATGATATTAACTAAGGCAAATTTCAAATGTCTCAACAAGTCTTCTTTTCTCCATCTTAGGAAAGAGCTAAACACTTGTATTATGTCAAGCAAGGGCTTCCTCCCATTTCATGATATATTGCTCAAAGATCTCACCAGCATAAAGGGATTCTCTCCCAAATAAAATGCCCTTGCATGTTTCCTCCAAGAAAAATACTTTAAAGTCCCCGTTCTATCGAGTCGGCTGGATCACTCATAAAAAAAAAAAAAAAAAAAAAAAAAGGCACAAAAAGTAGCCCGCTAGGTTGAAAACCCGTAAGGGCGGCCTAGGAAAAAAAACAGGGTGTGCCATAAAAGACGCAAAAGAGATGGCCGCTAGGTTGAAAACCCGAAAGGGCGGCCTAGGCAAAAGAAAGGGTGCGTCATGAAAAGGAATGGGTTCTTAACCTCATGTCAAAGGCCGAAAGACGACAACAGGTCCACGTCAACATCAAAAGTCGAAGGACGACACTGGGGCTACCCCGACATCAATGACAAACACGACATTGGGGCTGCCCCACAACAGTGACGAGCATATTTCCTACCATCAGTTACTCCTCAACGAATGGACAAAATCCAAAGGACTTTATGCATGACAAACCTCACGGTTAAGTTAAAATCAAAAATTTGACTAAAATGTTTTATTAAAAGATTTGCCTTTAGGAATAAGCATTTCCGAAATTTGCCCTTTTGGCATCATTTATCAAAGACCATGTTTCAAGAAAAATGCTTTTGATCTCCTCTCAAAATGATTTTCCCAAAGTTTTGAACTCTTTCGTCCACAATGTGTCTTAACGGTTACCCCTAGGCTCTTCTCCGGTGTCAAGAAAATGTGTCAACCGTCCCGTAGAATGTAGTTGACCCAAGTCAAACCTTGACTCAGAATAGTCATTATAGGTTGAGACCCTTTCCCTTTGGCCGTCCGGTGTGACGTAAGACCATTAGGTTATGAGTTGTCCTTTGTCCGTCCAGTATGACGTAAGACCATTAGGTTTCGTTAGATTTGCCTTTTGGCCGTCCAGCGTGACGTAAGACCATTAGGCTCCGTTAAACTTGCCATTTGGCCGTCCAGCGTGGCGTAAGACCATTAGGTTTCGTTAGATTTGCCCTTTGACCGTCCGGCGTGACGTAAGACCATTAAGTTTCGTTAGATTTTCCCTTTGACCATCCAGCATGACGTAAGACCATTAGGTTTCGTTAGATTTGTCCTTTGGCCATCCAGCGTGACGTAAGACCATTAGGTTTCGTAGATTTGCCCTTTGGCCGTCCAGCGTGACGTAAGACCATTAGGTTCTGTAAAAATCGTCCTTGGCAGTCCGGAATGACATAAGTCCATTAGGCTCCGTAAGATTCATCCTTGGCCATCCCTGACGTAAGCCCAGTTAAAAATTATTTGATTGACCAGAAGAGAGTCAAATCCTGATTTCGACCAAATGAGTGTTGAGAAAATCCCTTCGGTTGTCCAAAGGAGAGTCAAGCCCCGACTTTGAGAGTCAAATTGAATGCCCGAGAAAATTGGCCGTCCCTGACGTAAGCCCAGTTAAAAATTATTTGATTGACCAGAAGAGAGTCAAATCCCGATTTCGACCAAATGAGTGTCGAGAAAATCCCTTCGATTGACCAAATGAGTGTCACGCCCGAACCTTGCCTCTGACCAAACGAGTGTCACGCCCGAACCTTGCCTCTGACCAAATGAGCGTCACGCCCGAACCTTGCCTCTGACCAAATGAGTGTCATGCCCGAACCTTGCCTCTGACCAAATGAGTGTCATGGCCGAACTTTGCCTCTGACCAAATGAGTGTCACGCCCGAACTTTGCCTCTGACCAAATGAGTGTCACGCCCGAACTTTGCCTCTGACCAAATGAGTGTCACGCCCGAACCTTGCCTCTGACCAAATGAGTGTCACGCCCGAACCTTGCCTCTGACCAAATGAGTGTCACGCCCGAACCTTGCCTCTGACCAAATGAGTGTCACGCCCGAACTTTGCCTCTGACCAAATGAGTGTCACGCCCGAACTTTGCCTCTGACCAAATGAGTGTCACCCCCGAACTTTTCCTCTGACCAAAAGAGTGTCACGCCCGAACCTTGCCTCTGACCAAATGAGTGTCACGCCCGAACCTTGCCTATGACCAAATGAGTGTCACGCCCGAACCTTGCCTCTGACCAAATAAGTGTCATGCCCGAACCTTCGCCTCTGACCGAATGAGTGTCACGCCCGAACCTTTGCCTCTGACCGAATGAGTGTCATGCCCGAGTTCCCCACCCGACCTCGACAGTCGTCTATAGGTTTGAGTAGCCTCAAACTCTCTCACCCCTCTTTCGAACTACGATAGGCTTGATTCCCTCGAATAGGGATACATAGGAATCCTATACCTTTAGGTCCAGCCATAGAACAAATCGGCTATGCCGTCCTCCCATCAAAATGGGATGCTTATAGGTTTGAGTAGCCTTGAAATTCTCTCACCCAAATCGGCCAAGCCGTCCTCCCATCAGATTCGGATGCTTGTTTTATCGACAACCCCGCTTTCTTCAAAAGCGACGTTGCTGAGGGGCTCTGTAAGTACCCCAATCTGAAATCGACCTACTTTAGAGGAATTCTTGGTACCATTTAGGGATAAACTAATGGGCCAGGACCTCACTAAGATAAACCTGATATTTCAGGACTGAACTGGAATTAAACTTGGAAAAATCCAGAAGCTCACCAAGTCGAGTCGTACGGATGGTTTGGGCACATGAGGTCCCTAGCCGTATGGCTACTTTGGGCACCCTTAGCCTCTATAAATTGAACCCCATGCTGATCATTTCAGGGGGGGATAAACAACACAAGAAAGATTACTCTGTCGAAATCACTCCAGTAGTGTGAGAGAAGAGTAAAACAAAGAGTGAAAGAGAGAAAGGAAGATTGGCTAAACCAAAATAGGTAAAGCCACCTTCTCCCCCTCCATTCTCTTCATCTATAACTCTATTTTCTCTTTAATCTTTGTTTAAGTTTATGTTAATCTTTATATTACTTGCAAGACTTGTCCATTGAAGCACCTTTATATTACTTGCAAGACTTGTCCATTCAAGCAACTTTAAATTTATGCAAGACTTGTCCATTCAACTAAATATACATATGTTACTTTATATTTCTCTTGTCCAAGCCATGACATGATCCAAGGTACCCTCCATGCCTTGTGTGGAGGAGGTTCAAACCTAGATGATCATGGCTTGTTGATTGTCATTTACATTCTTGTCTAGTTAGAATGATGCTTTTGTTGGTAATAATGATCATTTTGATGATAAAGCTTCCATCTTTATCATCCAACATTGATCTAGCTCTAAAGTCCCATTTGGGGTTACAAAGATTCAATCTTTAGGTGTTAATTTGATTCCTTAAAGGTTAATAAGTCATAAAAATGCCATCTTGGGGATAAAGTTTCAATCTTTAATCACCAAATGGTCAATTTTGGCCCAAAGGGCATGTTCATCAACTTTTCTCAATTTTCTCCAAAGATTGCTTATGATCACACCCAAATACTTGTTTTGGGGACTATGTGATGATCATCTAGCATAGGAATGTTGTATCTAAATTTACAAAGTGTTTCAAACAAACTAGAATCAAGACAGTTCTGTCCAGTTTCAACAGAATGTTCTGTTTCTGCTCTGAAACTGGACTGTTCTTGACTGAACTGTAAAATCCCAGGAGACCACCTGTCCATCCGTACGGCTATGTTGGGAACAGGGGGAAAAATGTCTGTTTTGCCCTCTGATCCCTATCTTCTTAACAAACAGACCCTGTCAGTTAAGTTTTTCCAAACAAAACCAATAACATAAACTTTTCCGTTAAATACACACACACACATGTACATTTTTAAACTAACAAGGGAGACTCGGTTTTTCCGAGGCACTTTGGGTGAACCGCAAATATGTTCTTCCCAAAGTGTAATCTGACCTCCGAACTCACCTTCTCTAAACATTTTCATTTGTTTGGTTTAAAATTAACAAATGTGGCGACTCCGTTTCTTTTTTCGTTAGGAAAGTTACCCGTGTTTGGCATTTCTTCCTCGTGCGAACTTTGCTTGTTTCGCCCCGGGGAATAGGATCCTTACAGTGGCGATTCCTCTGGGGAAATAAAGTGCTTGCAAACTTCTCTTTAGAAGCTTTGAAGGCACTTTTTTGTGGGTCAAACTCCTATTTCCGTTAGTTGACTTTGTGCATATTTGTGTGTGATTGATGTTTCTATTTGAACTATTTTGAGTGAATACGTTCTGGAAATGCAATAAACTGGAGCATGATGATCAGAAGTTGGATAAACTGAGAAAAATCTCAACCCTCTTGGTCTAGCCGTACGGCTACTTTGGTAAGGGGCCAGAATGTTGCAAATTAACAATTTTGTGCAGGGCAGCAACATTCTGGATGCCCCTCTTCTTCTGCTTGTCCAGGTTCCAAATTTACAGTCTTACTTGTGCACATTACCTTTATTCTTTTGGCAAAAACTTGGTTTTTAAAACTTGGTTATGCATGATCTTTTGTCAATAAAATTGGTTTTCAAAGCCTCATTGTGCATAACCCTTTTTGTAAAGATTTCTTGAATTTTAAAAAACTCTTCTCGTTGTGCACAACTTACTTTGTACAAATGGTTTCAATGTAAAGATTGTTCTTTTGGCAAAATGTTTGATTCAAAAATTCTTTGGTTGTGCACAACTTGGTACATGTACAAGTTTTGGTCTTTGTTTAATCATGTTCTTTTGACTCATTGTGTGTGTAAATTGCCTACTTCATGCTTGTTCATACTTGTTCATGTCTTGCTTATGCCATGCTCATCATGTTGAAAAACGGATTGAAAATCTCTATTTTGACTCAAAAGGGAATATAGATTTGACTTCACACAACGTGCACTTGACCTTGCATGTTCCAACAACCCTTTAAAACCCGGGATGGATGCTAAATACAGCTCGATTGGCGCTCTTGTTCCCTTCGAGCGCGCACGGGTCCATTCCACCGAGTCAACCACACATGTCCGTGACACACAAATACCATGACTTTGGTTGGTTTTTGGTCTAGTTCATGTTGCCATTGTCTTTAAGCACGTGTCCAAAGTCAATTGTGGCCAAGTTAATGCCCGGGTTACGACTCCTTGATGTAATGCAAGCGTAGCCTAACCCGCCTTTAACCCGTGTGTTAATGACGACCACAATTAACAAAGGTCATGTGCTAAAGATAGGGTAACACCGTGTCGTTAAGCCCTAATGGACGAGTCATGTTAATCATCCTTAAGCTCATGGTCGAGGATTGAGACACCTCATTCAAAATGAGGTCGTGTCGGAATATCGGTGCAGCCTTCAGAACAGTCTCGATCCCGATTGGGGCTTAATCATGATTAGGATGACCCACACATCGGGAACCTTGCGATGCACTAGACCTTAGGATCATTTCTTTCGGTCGGTGGAAGCCGCTTTCCCTATAGGACCCTCGCCCGGGATAGTCCATCCTTGGGAGTGTGCAGTACATGTGAAAAACGAGGGGTCTATAGACGTAGTGATGACCTCCACTGATCTAGGAATTAGAGTAGTTGCGAAAAAGAAGAGAAATCTTTTCCAACCATTTAGGAAATAAAAATGCTTTTTAAGTAAACTTGGATGAATAAATAATTGCACATTGCATGACTTTGCTCCGTTTTTGCTTCTTGGCCTTGACGCATTGCATTCTTGCGTTAATGAGCGTCATTTCATTAAGTCTTTGGACGGATCCCCGTTATCCTCTAAGACTTCCATAAAGGCGTTTTGTTAAGCCTTTGGATGGATCCCCGCTATCCTTCTAAGGTTCCCGTTGTGATCCCGTTGTGATCCCGATGTGATCCCCGTTGTGATCCCATTGTGATCCCCGTTGTGATCCCCGTTGTGATCCCGTTGTGATCCCCGATGTGATCCCCGTTGTGATCCCCGTTGTGATCCCGTTTGTGATCCCCGCTGAAACCTCCGTTAAACCCCTAGGTGTTGTCCCCTAGGTCCCCGTTGAAATTCCTGCCAAACCCCTAGGTGTTGTCCCCTAGGTCCCCGTTAAGATCCCCGTTAAACCCCTAGGCGTAGTTCCCTAGGAAGTTATTCAAGTCTTTGGACGGATCCCTGTTATCCTCCAAAGCATCTGTTAAAGAAAAGAAACAAAAGGTTCTTAGGGTAACTCTCTCCCCTTTCCTTGGGCCGTCACATGATGACCAATTCTGCGCCCCTCATGCCATTTCGTTCCCGTCAGTGTCATCGCGTGACCATGACCCCTTCGAGTTTAGCTGTCATGGCACCACATGGTAATATACCTTGGTCAAGCATTGGCCTCCTCAGTTTGCACCTCCATGTGATGACCATCTCAGTTGCTCCGATCGCCTTGATGGTACTGCAATTAATCTCCCGCTAGTTTTCCCACCAAAACCCGCCAAAAACCAAGAGACATGATCAGTTAAATATTATGGTGTTGGGCCAACAGTCATGACTGTAAACAGTGCAACTGATTCTGCTCTTTTACTGCAATCTCTTTATAACCTGAATTTGGATCTCAATTTCTTTTTATGAAAAACCCTAATAATACTCTAAGTTTCTGATCTGTTTTCTTGGCCTAAGATACAGATTGTTTTGATTTTCTTATCCCATTGAAGATTTCGTGAAACCTAGGCTTAAAGGGTCGAAATACTTTACTCGGATAGTGGATTGTACACGATTCAATCAATATCCAGGATTATCAATTACCCTAAACCTAAATTCTCTAACATATTTGTAGTTGAATTTGAAACACAAACCAGGCCTCTCAATATTTTTGAAAGATTTAAGGTGTAATACTGAGTAGGCTATTGACTTTGTATCTTCTTAAATCCAATGACTATATTATTGAAAAGAAAAAAAAAAGGAAAAAGGAAGGAAAAAATATCAATCCTTCTCCTTCAAAAGAAGAAAAAGTCCTATTTTCGTGTTCACTCATCCCCAAAAAATTGTACTCCCTCCGTCTCACCTCACTTGAGACTTATTTCTGTTGAGTGTGACTCTCAATTTGGACTCGATTTGAATTGGTCTTGCAACAAAGAAGAAGATGGATGTCCGGAAGGTTAGGTGACCACACATAGGGGATTGGGCGGCCGCACAGAAAATCCTCTTCAAGGCCAGAATCGTTCCAGCTGGTTTGGGCGACCGCACATGGATTTTTGGACGGCCGCACAGTGTTGTCGGGACTGGGTTTCCTGATCCAATTTGGAAACAGATTTTTGGACGGGTTTTGGATTCCTATTCTTCTAGGGTTGGGTTTATATCTTATGTATAAATATAAACAAGCCTCCAGACCTATTCTTGTGACCTAGAGTGACTTTGTATAGATCCTTGAGAGAGATTGATAGAAAAGCTAGGTTATTCACTATTGTGAGAGATTGTGAGATTATGTGAAAGGTTTTCACCTTGATTCTCCTTGTACTCTTCTTGATTATAGTGAATTGATTCTCCGTCGCCCGTGGATGTAGCCAAGTTGGTGAACCACGTAAAATCTCTTGTGTTCATATATTTTTCAATTTTGTTCCGTTCTTGCTATTTTGTTATTTTGTGCTTTCATCTTTATCAATCAAGCAATTGTGTTTGGGCCTTAAAATCCTTACAATTGGTATCTAGAGCTCCGGTTTGTGGATCTTGTATTGCTTATTGGTAACGATGGCAGGGAAGTACGAAATTGAGAAATTCGATCGCAAGGTCAATTTCGGTTTATGGCAAGTGAAGATGCGAGCAATCTTGGTGGGTAAAAATTGTGTCAAGGCTTTGCTTGGGAAGGCGAAAAAACCGGCAAGCTTGACGGATGAACAATTTGATGATATGGATGAGAAAGCTTTATCTCTCCTACACTTGAGTCTCAAAGATAAGGTATTGAGGGAGGTTGTGAGTGAGAAGACTGCAGCAGAGCTTTGGCTTAGGCTTGAGAAATTGTACATGACCAAGAGCATTAGTAACATGTTGCTACTGATGAAGAAACTCGAGGAGTGCAAGCTCAAAACAGGTGAGTCTTTGAAGAATCATCTTGATGAGTTTGATGGTTTGGATATGGACTTGAAGAATGTCGATGTCGTGATTGATGATGAGCAATTGGTGGTAAAATTGCTTTGTTCTCTACCTCCGGAATACATGCACTTTAGAGAGACAGTGTTGTATGGCAAGGATGAGATCTCTATGGAAGAGATCAAGAACGCTCTACTACAACGGGAAGTCATTGAGACGCACTTGACCTCAACAAGTGCTGAATTTCAAGGTGATGGGTTAGTAGCTAGAAGCAGCAGAAAGTCAAGGAAGGGTCAATCCAGTTCAAGTGAATGGCAGAAGAATGTGATATGTCATGGTTGTAAAGAGAAGGGACACATCATAAGATTTTGTCTAAACCAAGGGGATACAACCGCGAAGACAAAGGGTGAAGCTGGAGTGGTGTTTGAAGACACTAGTGATGATAGTGACTGTGATGCACTTACTTCTTGTGATTTGGGTACCAAGATTCGTGATGATTGGATTTTGGATTCGGGTTGTTCTTATCATATTAGTCCCAACCGGGCATGATTTTGTTCATATAAGGCTGCTGGTGGAGTAGTCTTGTTGGGGAATAATACTGCATGCAAGGTTGTTGGTATTGGGGCTATTAGGGTTAAGATGTTCGATGGAGTAGTGCGGAAATTGCAGAATGTTAGGTATGTTCCTGAACTGAAGAAGAACCTTTCTCTAGGCACTTTGGATAGCCTTGGGTATATTTTATCCATTACGAATGGTGAGCTATCGGCTATTAAAGGTGACTTGGTGGTATTGAAGGTAAATAAGGTAGGGACATTGTACAAGCTTCTTGGGTCTACGGTTGTTGGTGATGTGTCTATTGAAACGGGGTCAACGGTTGAGGCAGAGGTTACTCAATCATGGGGCATGACATTGGGTCACATTGGCTTGAATGGGATGACAGAAAAGGCTTGGTATTTGTTGTCACAAGCATTGTTAGGTAAAGAATTTTGTGGGGAGGCGATTAGGATGACTGCTCACTTGTCTAATCGTTCTCTAAATTCTGATGCTGGGATGAAGGCTATGGTGGAGATGTGGTCAGGATCTCTAGGAGAATACTCAAAATTGCATATATGTGGGTGTCCCGTGTATGCTTGTGTGAACAACAAATTGGAACCAAGGGCCAAAGGATGTTCCTTTGTGGGTGATACTACTGGAGTGAAAGGATTCCGGTCATGGGATCCGGTGGCGTCTAAGTTCCTGACATGTAGAGATGTTGCTCTACTTCTCCGTGAGAAGAATTGTCCTGCAGGACAGATACACAAACAGGTGGAGTTATTCGGAGATGGTGAAAGGATGGTGGAACTTGACTTAGATATCAATAGTGTGTCTGATGAAGCGACTCCAGTTGATGCTCCAGTTCAAGAGGAGGAGACCAACAAGCAGGTGGAGACTACCATTGTTTTTGGTAGAGTTAGATATGGTTTGGAGGAGATGGTGACTTATGCATTGTCCGCTGCGAAAACAGTAAGTATGCATAAATTAATTTCTTTCAATGAAAATATATCGTGTGATAAATCTGCTATGTGGTCGGTCGTTGTTAAAGAAGAGATGGTATTTCTTAGTGAAAGTCAGATATGGGAATTTGTTAGATCACTACCAAAGAAGGTGTTAGTCAGTCACAAGTGGATCTACAAGTTCAAAGATGGTACTCCAAGGTTTGGGGTAGACTACAATGATATTATTTCACCAGTTTTTAAACACTTATCTATTCACAACTTGTTAAGCATTGTGGCGATGAGAGATCTAGTGCTTGAGGTGGAGATCTACATGCGCCGGCTTGAAGGGTTTGTTGTCGAGGGTAAGGATCATGTTTGCCTGTTAGAGAGGTCCTTGTATGATTTGGAGTAGTCAACTCGACAGTGTTATAAAAGGTTCGACACTTTTATTGTTACCCATGGTTATGCTAGGAGTGGATATGATTGTTGTGTTTACTTGATGGTTTGTAGTGATGGCACATTGATTTATCTTGTTTATGTCGATGGCATTCTTGTGGCTGCGATAGATATCAATGATGCTTACCAGGTGAAATGGTTATCTTCTTTAGATAGTCCCAAGTCTAAAGATGATGTGTCACGGGTTCCGTATTCAAATACTTGTGTGTGCATTGTGGATAGCAAGAACAGTGATGGTTATGTTGGGAATGGTGATTCAGACTGGGGCGGTAATCTTGTTGACAGAAAATCTACATTGTGGTATTAAGATTGTCTTGTTGGTTCCGCTGTTATTTGGAAATCTGGATTGAAATTGTTGGATGTCATGGAGTTGTTTACTACCGAGACTGAAAATATGGCTATAACGAAGGTTGTCATGTTGACAAAGTATTTTACTAAGTTCAAGAAGTTCTTGGACTTAGTTAGCGTTAGTAGTCATTGAGGCCCGTAGGGGCGGGGCGGCGGAGATAGAGATGTTCTCTTGGTGCTTAGCTTTTCAGGAATTGATCGTCAAGGTGGAGAATTGTTGAGTGTGACTCTCAATTTGGACTCGATTTGAATTGGTCTTGCATGTCGTGACCCGAAACCCTAGCACTATTTTATTGAAGTCATTTTATTTATTTTATAATTTATGTGTGCATTTTATATTTCATAAATTTCATGTCTAGCATTTTAATTGATCAATTGTGCTAAGTATGAAGATAGGGGAAATATTTGAAAGTGTGTTATACGGGTTATGTGTTCAAAGTAGAAGTAGAGGGTTATTTGTGAAACTTTTTAAATATCTCTTACTTACTCCCTCCCTACTCCCCCTTCTCCCTCACTTCTCTTGCACACACACACACTCCCTCATTTCTCTCTCCCTCCATTGAAAGGTAAGAAAACTCCCTCACTCTTTCCTTCTTTTGGTCCTCATTTATTCACCATTTCTCATTACTCCTTTTATATAAAAGGTTTAGATCGTCGCTAGGATCGTTTGTAGCTAAGAAAAATCGAATTCCGTCTCCTTTCATAATTTCCAAGTAAGTTACTTTCCCCCTTTTTATGCTAAAAATGTTCATACTAAGCTTAGATGATGCTTTGTTTGCTATATATTGCTTCTTGGTTTGATTTGGAGTGGATTGACATTTTATTCACTTTTGTGAGAATTTGATGTTTGAATCATTCTTTGATTTGGGTTGTTTATATGTGATTATATGAGTCCTTTTAGGCTTGTAAGTTGTTTTAGTACCTTAGTATACTAGTTAGAAGTGTTAGATTTTGGTTGATTGGGAATGGGTAAGAGATTTTTGATGAACCCAGTTCATCTTGCCGATTTCCGGCAGAACAGGGGGCGTGGGCGACCGCCCAAAATGGTCGTGCGGCCGCACATCTTACTGGAAGGTTTTTGTCTTGGTTGAAGGCGTTTTGGACGACCGCACAACCTTATTGGGCGGCCGCACAGTGCTTACTGAAAGTTTGTACTTGTTCTTTTGTGTGACTTAAGAAGGTGTTTTGGTCTAGATTTTGTGTGCGAGCCTTGTTGACCTTATTGAACATCTTGGTACACTCTAGTGTTGGAACTGGGTCCTTTGTGATCAACAATGTGGTGAAATTTGATTAAGTGTTAATTGGGAGTTTGGAACATCGTCTTGATGCATTTGTGGTTTGACTTATCTTTATGATGACTATTTGGCATGGTTCCCTACTTTGGAATCATTAATTGTTTATTTTAAACTAGTATTTATTACTTGGCATTTATTTGAAAGTCCAGCTGGTACTTGTGTTTTCTTTAGGCAATGGATAATATTATAATGGCACACGAGCCGAGTCCAGTATAGTATCGTCCATTGGTTCCTCTGGTTGGGATGAGCTAGATCCCTTTGGTGAGTATTCTAGCTAGTCGTTTGGGTTATGACTTTGTGTCATATTCCCCTTGTTACTTTATCGTTGTTACATGGTTCCAGTACCGGGTTATTATCTTTAGCTGTTTATGCTTCTATGAAGATGGGTTGATCGGTCGATCGATTGAAGCTGCGCAGGGTTTTCTTATTTTATCCGTTTGGTGGAAACCTTGGCTCAATATCTTTTGTTACTTGTTTATTTCCGCTGCTATCTGTTAACTGCTAATTGCTACGTGCTATGTGAGTTTTATTATTGTTTATTGCATCATAGCATGTCATGTAGTTGCATAAGTGGCTTATTGAGATTTATCTCACCCCCTTTCTTTTTATATTTGTTTTTTCCTTAACCCCCCCCAGGAGGAAAGTAATAGGACTCGCTGATCACGAGAAGGACGTCGAGAGTGATCGTGATTTTTGGCCAGGTTGTTGTTCGGTTTGCATTACTTAAATGTATAACCTTTGGGATAGTATTACCAAACTGTGACGTCATTAAGAAGTTGTAAAATTTTGTATTTTTGGTGTAAGCTTGTGAAGCTTATACTAGTGGTTTAGTAATGTTGTTAATATTTGGATTTCAAAAACCGTGTATTATCATCTTTTGGTATCAAAGGGAATTTTTATCTTCAGTATTTTGGTGTTTTATTGTTTTAAGTCGACGTCCAGCTCGCGAGCTCCCGGCCCGCGGGGTCGGGGTCGCGACAGTTGGTATCAGAGCTATGGTTTAGCTCTAAATTTAAGTATAGGTGGACTAGAGTGACCTAGGAGGGTAGTTGTGTTCGGAGTGAGTAAGGATTGGTGTTTTATGCAGGTACTTGTTCAAAATGGCTAGAAGAAGGGCTGGTGAAGGTCACATTGGGGCTTCGAATCTTGAAGAGTTACGGGAATAAAACCGTGCGATGTTTCAGGGTATGTTCGAAGCGGCTATGAAAGCCATTCATGATCAAGGGTCGAGAGAGGAACAAGCACCACCTCCACGGTATGGGTTGGAACAGTTCTTGAAATTGAAACCGATAGAGTATGATGGAGAGCCTGATGTGAAAAAGGCTGAAATGTGGATAGCAGCAATGGAAAAGATCTATGATGTCTTTGGTTGTACGGGTGAAGACAGAGTTCGGTTTGCGGCCTATAAGCTAGTGGGAGCTGCTGAACATTGGTGGAAGGCAATTAAGGCGAGTTGGATGAGACTCACGTACAGTATACCTGGGAGCTGTTTGTAAAGAAATTCAAGGAGCACTTTATTCCTGTAGTTGATCAGAACAGGAAGGAGATCGAGATCCTAAACTTGGAGCAGAACTTATTGACGGTAGCACAGTATTCGGCTAAGTTCACAGAATTAGCTAAGTATTGTGTCTATCTTGTATCAACATAAGAGCAGAAGGCAATGAGGTTTATCAGAGGCTTGAGGACAGCTATCAGAACTCAGCTAATAGCTCAGAGGATTCAGACTTTTCAGGATGCTGTAGACCGTGCCTACTTGGTAGAGCAAGACATTGGAGAGCACAAGAGGAAAACAGAGGTAGTTAACACGGGTAAACAAGGAGGTCAGATCAGGGCACAACCACAACAACGTTTGGATAACCGAGGAAATTCAGGAGGACAGTCTCAGTTCAGAGGACAACCAATCCTAAGGAATCCTGGCACTACTCCGGGAAACCAAGGGAATCAGGATAGAAGACTTTGTTCTTATTGTCAGAGGGAAGGACATTCTGAGGATCGATGTTGGAAGAAGCAAGGGAAGTGTATTAATTGCGGTCAGTTGGGGCACTTCGTGAAAGATTGTCCTAGATCCAAATATCAGCCATCGGGGACAGGAACTGGTACTTCACAGGGCCAGAAGAGAGATGCAACAGGGAAGCCTAAGTTTTAAGGAAGAGTTTTTGCTATGAACCAGCAGCAGGCTACTGATGATCCTTCAGTGATAGGAGGTATTATTTCTGTGTCTAGTGTGAGCGCTCGTGCATTAGTAGATCCAGGATCATCGCATTCATATATATCTGTGCACTTTGCTTCTTTGCTAAATGCTTCATCTGAGTCCTTACCTTATGTGTTAGAGGTGTCAACTCCTATGGGAGAGTGTCTGGTGACTGATAAAGTGTTTCGTGCTTGTGATGTGCTTATTTGTGGTCATGTTTTGTGTGCGGATTTGGTAGTTCTTCCGATACAAGACTTTGACGTTATTTTGGGTATGGATTGGCTGAACAAATTTCATGCATCAGTTGATTGTCGTAGGAAGGTCATTACTTTTTCCATTCCTAATGTGCCTAAGTTTGTTTTTGAGGCTAGTCCTTTGGGTAAAAATATTCGTATAATTTCTTATGTGAAAGCGAGGAAGTTGTTGCATCGTGGTTGTGAGGGTTATTTGGCGAGTGGCTAGATACCAAGAAAGAATCATCTGGGTTAGAGAGTGTTCGGGTAGTTAGAGAATTTCCTGATGTTTTCTCTTCAGAGTACAGTATGCCACCCGATCGAGAGATAGAGTTCTGTATAGATCTATTACCAGGTACAGCTCTGATTTCGAAAGCACCTTATAGAATGGCTCCAGCAGAGTTGAAGGAACTGAAGGTTCAGTTACAGGAGTTGCTTGATAGAGGATTAATTCGACCTAGTGTTTCACCGTGGGGAGCACCGGTTTTGTTTGTAAGGAAGAAAGACGGTTCGTTGAGGTTGTGTATTGATTACAGAAAATTGAATCAGGTAACGGTGAAGAACAAATATCCTCTACCGCATATTGATGATTTATTCGATCAACTTCAAGGGTCAGTGGTATTTTCTAAACTTGATTTGAGGAGTGGGTACCATCAATTGAAAATTCGATCGGAGGATATTCCGAAGACTGCTTTTCGCACCCGATATGGTCACTATGAGTTCTTAGTTATGCCGTTTGGGTTGACTAATACACCAGCCGTGTTTATGGACTTGATGAACAGAATTTTCCATCCTTATCTTGATACGTTCGTGGTGATCTTCATTGATGATATACTTATCTATTCTAAATCTCAAGAGGAGCACAATCAACATCTCAGGACAGTTTTATCAGTACTCGCAAAAGAACAGCTATTCGCGAAGTTTAGTAGGTGTGAATTTTGGCTCAAAAAAGTTTTTCATTTCTGGGTCATGATATTTCTAAAGATGGGATTTCTGTGGATCCTTCGAAGATAGAAGCTATTGTTGATTGGAAGCGACCAGAAACAGTGACTGAGATCAGGAGTTTTCTGGGGTTAGCGGGGTATTACAGGAGGTTTATAGAAGGGTTTTCACGGATTGCTACACCGATGAATCAGTTGACCCGAAAGAATGTTCCATTTGAGAGGACCGAGAAGTGTAACAACAGTTTTGAGGAGCTGAAGAAGAGGTTGACTACTGCACCGATATTGGCATTGCCTAATGGGAACGATGACCTAGTTATTTATAGTGATGCATCGAAGGAAGGCTTGGGTTGTCACGACCCGAAACCCCGTCTCTATTTTCTTAGTAATAAATAATTATTTAATTATTTACTTGCTTAATTATTTATTTAATTATTTATTTTGTGTGCATTTGGTGTGTTATAATATTTTATGCCTAGCGTTTAATTGATTTTGTGCTAGTGTAGGATAATTGGGTCTTAATTGTTAGTAGGGAGTGTAGTTGTGTGTAGTGTGAGAGAGGGGGGCCTAAGTGTAAATCTTTTAAAATTTCCCTACTCCTCCCTCACCTCCCTCACCTTCTCCCTCACTCTCTCCATCCCATCTCCCTGGAAACTCTCTCTCTCTCTCTCTTGGGAATGGTAAGTCTTTCTTCTTCTTTCTTCTCTCTTCATTTAAACCTTCTTCCTCTCATCTTCTCTCATTTCTTAAAACGTGAACATTGTTTAGATCGTCGATAGGATCGTAGGAAGCCAAAAAGAATTGAATTCCGTCAACTTTCATTATTTTCAGGTAAGTTACTTTTCCCCCATTTTGATGTCAAAATGTTTATAACATGTCCATATAATGCTTTTGTTGTTATATTTGAAGTTTGGATGAGGTTGCAATTTATTGGGAATTTATTTGGGTTTTTGGTCAAAAATGGTGAGTTATGAATGTTGGGATTTGATTCTTGGTTTTGGGTGTTAAGTGTTGTTAGATGAGTCTTTTTGGACTCATAAGTTGTTTTGGTACATTAGTATGTGTCTTGGAATGTTTGATTTTGGTTGAATGTGTTTTGGGTTTGAAAATGGAAGAAACCATCTTGTTCTTCCCGATTTCCAGAAATCCAGAAGGTTGGGCGGCCGCACAAAATTTCCTGGGCGACCGCACAACATTCTTAAAGCTTTTGTTCTTGGTTTGAAGGATTTTGGGCGACCGCACAGCCCATGATGGGCGGCCGCACAGTTCTCTGAAAATTTACATCTTGCTAATTTGTGTGATTGAAGAACGTGTTTTAGTCTAAGTCTTGGGTGTCTTTCTAGTTGACCTTAGTGAACATTGTAGTTCACTCTAGTGATAGAATTGAGTCCTTTGTGATCGTGCTTGTAATGTGATAAGGTGTGTAACCATTGGCTCTTTTTGAGTAACTTCAAGTGTGATGTTGTTGTTGATTGATCTCTTCATGAGAATTTGTTGGAATCCTTTGTGATGAATTTGGCGTGGTTCCCTACTTTGGAATCAATGCCCCGTTGTTGTTTCAAGCGAGTATTTATTACTATGTGCTTGTATAGAGTCCAGCTGGCATTGTTGTGTTTGTTTTGGGCAGTGATGTATATTATAATGGCACGAGCCGAGTCCAGTATAATGTACTTCACTGGTAACCCAGTTTCCCCATGTTCAGTGGCCTTGAGTGGGATGCCCCTTCCCGTGATCGTGGTTGGGATGAGCTAGCTCCTTTGGTGAGTATTCTAGCTACACGCTTGGGGGTATGACTTTGTGTTATTTCCCCCACCTCTGGTTGTTGTTGTTACTTGGTTCCGGAACCGGCTTCAGCTCGTTCATACTGCTCAACGGACTCTTCTCAAAGGATGGTGTTCCGTTTATAGAACCTTGGCTCAGTATCCACTTATGAGTGTTTATTTCCGCATTATGTGTTATGTGATGAGTGGACTGTATCTTTTGTGTTATATGCATATATGACTGCCTATTGATTGTTCCTTTGTGATTATCATGTTGGCATGAAATGTAGTTGCATATTAGTAGCTTACTGAGATTTTATCTCACCCCTTATTTGTTTACTGTTTTAGATAAGGGCGTGCATCCGGGATAGGTCACTTATCACAAGGAAGGCGTCGAGGTGGTAATTTCTTTTGGGGTATGTTTGTAAAGGCTACATTATGTAAATGTATAACCTTAATGGGTAGTGTATCCGTGACTTGATCTTGTAACACCTATTTTGGATAATGTTGGTGTTCACTCTTTTGTATAAGTTAATGTAGGCCTTCGCGCCAAGTATTTTAGTTTTGAAAGCATTTGAAAGTAAAGTGGAGGTTTTGCACTCCAAAGTGGATTTCGTTTACCTTTATGATAGTTTTCGAAAAGTTTTTGTTAAATGTGATTTATGACGTCTTCCGTGCACGTCCCGAGCGTGGGGCCATGTAGGACCACGGGTACGGGGCGCGACAGTTGGTATCAGAGCTAGGTTGTAGATAGTCTAGAGTGACTAAATGACCTAGGAGGGTAATCGAGTATGGAGTGAGTAACGATGAGTGTCTTATGCAGGTACTCGGTAATCATGGTCGGGTCTGATAATGAACAGGGTGGACCTGCCGAGCAGGGAAATGCAAGGGAAGAAGCCCTAGCAATGTTTCAAGGGATATTCGAGGCGGCATTGAAAACCATGAATGATAACAATCGTAGAGAGGCACCATTGGCTCCGAGGACTGGACTGGAACAATTTCTGAGGATGAAACCGACAGAGTTTGATGGAGGACCAGATGTGGCTACAGCAGAAAGGTGGGTTGAGTCTATGGAAAAGATCTTTGAGGTCTTACAAAGCTCCGATGAGGATAGGGTAAGATTTGCGACATACAAGCTAGTTGGAGGCGCAGAGTATTGGTGGAAATCGTTGAAAGCTAGTTGGGAGGAGGCTCGGGTACCCCATGTTTGGGAGACATTCAAGAAAAAGTTCAAAGAGCATTTCATTCCTAAGGTGGACCAAGATAGGAAGGAATCCGAGTTTCTTAGCTTGGAACAAAACTTGTTGACGGTGGCCGAGTATGTTGCCAAATTCACGGAATTGGCTCGCTATTGCAATTACATGGTTTCGACTGAAGAAAGGAAGACCTCGAGGTTTGTCAAAGGGTTGAAGACCGTGATCAGAACCCAACTTACTTCCCACAAATTCCAAGACCTACAAGATGCCATTGATCGTGCCTACCAGGTGGAGCAGGACATAGTAGAGCATAAGAAGAGGACGGAATCAACAAGTGTAGCGAAACAAGGAGGTCAAGGGAAGCCACAACCTCATCGTGGTGACTCTAGAGGAGCACAGAACATGTATTCACTTTTCAGGGGAACTTCTCAAGGGCAACATGGCAATAGGAATCAAGGTAACACCTCGGGGAGTCAGAATAATCGGGTTTGCACTTATTGTCAAAGGGGAGGGCACTCCGAGGAGAAGTGTTGGAAAAAGCAAGGAAAGTGCTTGAATTGCGGTCAGTTGGGTCACTTTCAATTTAGTTGTCCTAAACCGAAGAATCAGTCAGTTGGTAGTGGTACCGGGTCGTCTTCGGGTCAGAAGAGGGATGCCTCGGGCAAGCCCAAGGTGCAAGGTCGCGTCTTCGCCATCAACCAACAACAGGCTTCGAACGCTTCTGACGTGATTGGAGGTATTATTTCTATGTCTAATAGGAGGGCACGTGCACTAATAGACCCCGGTTCTTCGCATTCTTATGTGTCTGTGCATTTTGCATCTCAGTTGTCTTCTTTGCTTGAGTCTCTACCTTTTGTGTTAGAGGTGTCTACCCCTATGGGTAAGAGTTTGGTGACTGATAAAGTATTGCGTGATTGTGATGTGCATATACGTGAGCATGTTTTACTTGCTGATTTGATTATATTGCCATTGCAAGATTTTGATATCATTCTGGGTATGGATTGGTTGAGTCGATACCATGCTACTGTTGATTGTTTTAAAAAGGTGGTTACTTTTTCTGCTCCTAATGCCCCTGAATTTCTTTTGAGGCGATTCCTTTGAGTAAAAAGGTTCATGTTATTTCGTATATAAAGGCTATAAAGTTATTGAACCGTGGTTGTGTTGGGTTTCTGGCCAGCGTTCTGGATACTACGAAAAAGGTTTCTAGTGTGGAAGAGGTAAGTTTTGTTAGGGAGTTTCCGGATGTGTTTTCTACGGAGTACTCTATGCCTCCTGATAGAGAGATCGAATTTTGTATCGACTTGCTTCCAGGTACAACTCCTATATCGGCGGCACCTTATAGAATGGCTCCGGCTGAATTGAAAGAATTGAAGGAGCAGTTGCAAGAGTTACTTGATCGTGGGTTTATCCGCCCTAGTGTGTCACCGTGGGGAGCTCCGGTATTGTTTGTCAAGAAGAAGGATGGATCGTTGAGACTGTGTATCGATTACAGGAAGCTAAATCAGGTAACTATCAAAAACAAGTATCCTCTTCCCCATATTGATGACTTGTTCGATCAGCTTCAGGGGTCGGTTGTCTTTTCGAAGCTTGATTTGAGGAGTGGTTATCACCAGTTGAAAATTCGTTCTGAAGACGTTTCCAAGACTGCTTTCCGTAGTAGGTATGGGCACTATGAATTTCTTGTCATGCCTTTCGGGTTAACGAATGCTCCTGCGGTATTTATGGATATGATGAATCGGGTTTTTAAACCGTATCTTGATACTTTCGTGGTGGTGTTCATCGATGACATTCTGGTTTATTCGAAGTCTCGGGAGGAGCACGAGCAACATTTGCGAATGGTCTTATCTGTTCTTCGGGAGAAGCAATTGTTTGCGAAGTTCAGTAAGTGTGCCTTTTGGCTTGAAGAAGTTTCTTTTCTGGGGCACGTGGTTTCTAATGGAGGGATATCCGTAGATCCTTCAAAGATTTAAGCTATTGTGGATTGGAAGAGGCCGGAATCAGTTACGGAGATTCGGAGTTTCTTGGGCTTAGCCGGGTACTATAGAAGATTTATTGAGGGATTTTCCAAAATTGCGACCCCGTTGACTCAGTTGACCAGGAAGAACGTGCCGTTTGTGTGGGAAGAAAAATGTCAATTGAGTTTCGATGAGTTGAAAAGGAGGTTGACCACCGCTCCTATACTTGTGTTACCAAATGGGAAAGATGAACTGGTTATTTATAGTGATGCTTCTAAAGAAGGCCTCGGGTGCGTTTTAATGCAAAATGGGAAAGTGATTGCGTATGCTTCAAGAAAGTTGACTCCGAGTGAGCAGAATTTTCCTACCCATGACATGGAACTTGCGGCTATTGTCTTTGCGTTGCACAAGTGGAAGCATTATTTATATGGGACAAGGTTTGAGATTTTTACCGATCACCAAAGTCTGAAGTATCTTTTCTCGCAAAAGGAGTTGAACAATAGACAACACAGATGGATGGAATTGTTGAAGGATTTTGATTGCACCATTTCTTATCATCCGGGTAAAGCAAATGTGGTCGCTGATGCCATTAGTCGGAAATCCTATGTAGCTTCATTGATGGTGCGTGAATGGAAAATGTTGGAAGATGTTCGAGATTGGGATCCTTATGAGTCCAAGCATGGGGCTATCTTTGCGAACATTAGGGTATTACCTGCCTTAATTCAACAAATTAGGGATGCTCAGAAGGATGATTCCGAGTTGATGAAGATTTTGAGTAAGATTGGGGACAAAAAGTTTGAAGAGTTCTCTCTTAGTTCTGAAGGGGTTTTGAATTATAGAGGTCGTTTGTGTGTACCTAGTGTGGAAGGTGTGAAGCGCCAAGTTCTGAATGAGGGCCACAAGTCGAAGTATACTATTCACCCTGGGAGTACCAAAATGTATCGGGATTTGAAACAGCATTTCTGGTGGAGTGGCATGAAGCGGGAAATAGCGGATTATGTATCGAAGTGTTTGACTTTCCAACAGGTGAAAGCGGAACATCAAAGACCCGCGGGGTTACTTCAACCTCTTGAGATACCGGAATGGAAATGGGAGCATGTAACGATGGATTTTGTGTCCGGATTACCGCGTACGAGGAGAAAGCATGATGCAGTTTGGGTGGTCGTAGATAGATTGACAAAGTCTTCTCATTTTCTACCTATCGAGATTAGCTATTCAATGGAAAGGCTTGCGACTTTGTATATCAACGAGATCGTGAGATTGCATGGGGTTCCGGTTAGTATCGTTTCTGATCGGGATCCTAGATTTACATCTCGGTTTTGGCAAGCATTTCAGAAGGCTTTGGGTTCCGAATTGAGGTTTAGCACGGCTTTTCATCCACAAACCGATGGTCAATCGGAGAGAACGATTCAGATTCTTGAAGACATGTTACGGGCTTGTTCGATCGACTTCGATGATTCTTGGGATACTCATTTACCTTTAGTGGAGTTTGCTTATAACAACAGTTTTCAATCGAGTATCGAGATGGCTCCTTACGAAGCTTTGTATGGTAGGAAGTGTCGGTCTCCTATTTGTTGGGATGAAGTCGGGGAAGCTAAAATTTGGGGTGTCGATTTGGTTAATGATTCGGTTGAAAAGGTAAAGCTTATTCGAAAACGTCTAATCACCGCTCAAAGTAGAGATAAGAACTATTCCGACCACCGGAGGCGAGATCTCGAGTTTCAGTCGGGTGACTTCGTGTTTTTGAAAGTGTCTCCGAAGGTGGGAATCCGAAGGTTTGGTAAGAAGGGAAAGCTTGCTCCAAGGTTTATTGGGCCTTTCGAGATATTAGATAGAGTTGGGAATCTTGCTTATCGTCTTGCGTTACCGCCTTCTTTAAGCCGATTTCATAATGTGTTTCATGTTTCAGCGCTTCGTAAATATATGAATGATCCGTCTCATGTGTTGTCAGAAGTACCGGAAGATATTGAACCGAATATGTCTTATGAGGAGAAACCAATTCGAGTGATTGATACCAAGGTGCAAGAGTTGAGGAACAAGAGCATTGCCCTAGTTAGAGTGGTATGGAGGAATCACGAAGTTGAGGAGTCGACTTGGGAATTGCGGGATGAGATGGAACGGAAGTATCCGTGGCTATTCGAAAATCTTGGTAAGTGTTAAAATTCGGGTCGAATTTTCTTTTAGGGGGAGTGATTGTCACGACCCGAAACCCCGTCTCTATTTTCTTAGTAATAAATAATTATTTAATTATTTACTTGCTTAATTATTTATTTTGTGTGCATTTGGTGTGTTATAATATTTTATGCCTAGCGTTTAATTGATTTTGTGCTAGTGTAGGATAATTGGGTCTTAATTGTTAGTAGGGAGTGTAGTTGTGTGTAGTGTGAGAGAGGGGGGCCTAAGTGTAAATCTTTTAAAATTTCCCTACTCCTCCCTCACCTCCCTCACCTTCTCCCTCACTCTCTCCATCCCATCTCCCTGGAAACTCTCTCTCTCTCTCTTGGGAATGGTAAGTCTTTCTTCTTCTTTCTTCTCTCTTTATTTAAACCTTCTTCCTCTCATCTTCTCTCATTTCTTAAAACGTGAACATTGTTTAGATCGTCGATAGGATCGTAGGAAGCCAAAAAGAATTGAATTCCGTCAACTTTCATTATTTTCAGGTAAGTTACTTTTCCCCCATTTTGATGTCAAAATGTTTATAACATGTTCATATAATGCTTTTGTTGTTATATTTGAAGTTTGGATGAGGTTGCAATTTATTGGGAATTTATTTGGGTTTTTGGTCAAAAATGGTGAGTTATGAATGTTGGGATTTGATTCTTGGTTTTGGGTGTTAAGTGTTGTTAGATGAGTCTTTTTGGACTCATAAGTTGTTTTGGTACATTAGTATGTGTGTTGGAATGTTTGATTTTGGTTGAATGTGTTTTGGGTTTGAAAATGGAAGAAACCATCTTGTTCTTCCCGATTTCCAGAAATCCAGAAGGTTGGGCGGCCGCACAAAATTTCCTGGGCGACCGCACAACATTCTGAAAGCTTTTGTTCTTGGTTTGAAGGATTTTGGGCGACCGCACAGCCCATGATGGGTGGCCGCACAGTTCTCTGAAAATTTACATCTTGCTAATTTGTGTGATTGAAGAACGTGTTTTAGTCTAAGTCTTGGGTGTCTTTCTAGTTGACCTTAGTGAACATTGTAGTTCACTCTAGTGATAGAATTGAGTCCTTTGTGATCGTGCTTGTAATGTGATAAGGTGTGTAACCATTGGCTCTTTTTGAGTAACTTCAAGTGTGATGTTGTTGTTGATTGATCTCTTCATGAGAATTTGTTGGAATCCTTTGTGATGAATTTGGCGTGGTTCCCTACTTTGGAATCAATGCCCCGTTGTTGTTTCAAGCGAGTATTTATTACTATGTGCTTGTATAGAGTCCAGCTGGCATTGTTGTGTTTGTTTTGGGCAGTGATGTATATTATAATGGCACGAGCCGAGTCCAGTATAATGTACTTCACTGGTAACCCAGTTTCCCCATGTTCAGTGGCCTTGAGTGGGATGCCCCTTCCCGTGATCGTGGTTGGGATGAGCTAGCTCCTATGGTGAGTATTCTAGCTACACGCTTGGGGGTATGACTTTGTGTTATTTCCCCCACCTCTGGTTGTTGTTGTTACTTGGTTCCGGAACCGGCTTCAGCTCGTTCATGCTCCTCAACGGACTCTTCTCAAAGGATGGTGTTCCGTTTATAGAACCTTGGCTCAGTATCCACTTATGAGTGTTTATTTCCGCATTATGTGTTATGTGATGAGTGGACTGTATCTTTTGTGTTATATGCATATATGACTGCCTATTGATTGTTCCTTTGTGATTATCATGTTGGCATGAAATGTAGTTGCATATTAGTAGCTTACTGAGATTTTATCTCACCCCTTATTTGTTTACTGTTTTAGATAAGGGCGTGCATCCGGGATATGTCACTTATCACAAGGAAGGCGTCGAGGTGGTAATTTCTTTTGGGGTATGTTTGTAAAGGCTACATTATGTAAATGTATAACCTTAATGGGTAGTGTATCCGTGACTTGATCTTGTAACACCTATTTTGGATAATGTTGGTGTTCACTCTTTTGTATAAGTTAATGTAGGCCTTCGCGCCAAGTATTTTAGTTTTGAAAGCATTTGAAAGTAAAGTGGAGGTTTTGCACTCCAAAGTGGATTTCGTTTACCTTTATGATAGTTTTCGAAAAGTTTTTGTTAAATGTGATTTATGACGTCTTCCGTGCGCGTCCCGAGCGTGGGGCCATGTAGGACCACGGGTACGGGGCGCGACATGGGTTGTGTTTTAATGCAGAATGGGAAAGTTATCGCGTATGCTTCGAGGAAGTTGAGTCCGAGTGAACAGAATTATCCTACTCACGACATGGAATTGGCAGCTATTGTTTTCGCTCTTCATAAGTGGAAGCATTACCTTTACGGGGCAAAATTTGAGATTTTCACGGATCACAAAAGTTTGAAGTATCTTTTCTCCCAGAAGGAACTTAATAACCGACAGCGCAGATGGATGGAACTTTTGAAGGACTATGATTGTAAAATATCTTATCATCCGGGAAAGGCGAATGTTGTAGCTGATGCGATTAGTAGAAAATCTTATGTGGCTTCGATGATGGTTCGAGAGTGGAAAATGCTTGAGGATGTTCGAGACTGGTGTCCTCGTGAATCGAGACATGGGGCTATTTTTGCAAACATTAGGGTATCTCCAACCCTAATTCAGAGAATAAAGGAAGCTCAGAAAGAAGATCCAGAGTTAGTGAAAATAATGGGTAAAATGAAAGAGAAGAACTTCGAGGATTTTTCTATTAGCTCGAATGGAGTGTTAACCTTTCGTGGACGTTTGTGTGTGCCCGATGTTGACGGTATAAAGAGGCAAGTTTTGGATGAGGGTCATAAATCGAGATATACTATTGACCCTGGTAGTACGAAGATGTACCAAAATCTGAAGCAACATTTTTTGTGGAACAAAATGAAGAGGGAAATAGCTGAGTATGTATCGAAGTGTTTAACTTGTCAGCAGGTCAAAGCTGAGCATCAGAGACCCGCGGGACTACTTCAGCCATTAGAGATTCCGGAGTGGAAATGGGAACATGTGACTATGGATTTTGTTACGGGACTACCTCGTACCCGTAGGAAGTATGACAGTGTTTGGGTAATCGTGGATAGACTGACCAAGTCTGCTCATTTCTTACCGATTGATATTAGATACTCGATGGAAAAGCTTGCGACCCTTTATATTAATGAGATTGTGAAATTACATGGGGTTCCGGTTAGCATTGTATCAGATCGTGATCCGAGATTTACTTCTAGATTCTGGAAAGCGTTACAGGCAGCCTTGGGTACAGATTTGAGATTCAGTACGGCTTTTCACCCTCAGACTGACGGTCAATCCGAGAGGACTATTCAGATTTTAGAAGATATGTTACGAGCTTGTTCGGTAGAATTTTCTAATTCTTGGGATATGCATTTACCTTTAGTGGAATTCTCTTATAATAACAGTTATCAGGCCAGCATCGAGATGGCTCCTTATGAGGCCTTGTATGGGAGAAAGTGTAGGTCACCTATCTGTTGGGATGAGATCGGGGAAGCGAAGATATGGGGGTATTGATTTGATTCAGAATTCAGTTGAGAAAGTCAGAATTATTCGAGATCGATTGAAGACAGCCCAGAGTCGACAAAAGAGCTATGCCAATCACCAAAGACGGGATCTTAATTTTCAGACCGGAGACTTTGTATTCTTGAAGGTATCCCCAAAGGTGGGTATTCGAAGGTTTGGGAAGAAGGGTAAATTGGCTCCAAGATTTATTTTCCATGTTTCTATGCTTCGGAAGTATTTACACGATTCATCTCATGTGTTACCGAGGGTACCTGAGGATATAGAGCCTGACATGTCATACAAGGAACGACCGGTTCGGATTCTTGATACCAAAGTTCAAAAGTTGAGGAATAAGAGCATAGAGTTGGTTAGAGTGCTATGGAGGAATCACAATGTTGAAGAATCAACGTGGGAGCTTCGAGAAGAGATAGAGAGGAAGTATCCGTGGCTATTTAATTCGGGTAAGTATTTTTAAAATTCGGGTCGAATTTTCTTTTAGGTGGAGTGAATGTCGCGACCCGAAACCCTAGTACTATTTTACTGAAGTTATTTTAGTTATTTTATAATTTATGTGTGCATTTTATATTTCATAAATTTCATGTCTAGCATTTTAATTGATCAATTGTGCTAAGTGTGAAGATAGGGGAAATATTTGAAAGTGTGTTATACGGGTTATGTGTTCAAAGTAGAAGTAAAGGGTTATTTGTGAAACTTTTTAAATATCTCTTACTTACTCCCTCCCTACTCCCCCTTCTCCCTCACTTCTCCTGCACACACACACACTCCCTCATTTCTCTCTCCCTCCATTGAAAGGTAAGAAACTCCCTCCCTCTTTCCTTCTTTTGGTCCTCATTTATTCATCATTTCTCATTACTCTTTTTATATAAAATGTTTAGATCGTCGCTAGGATCGTTTGTAGCTAAGAAAAATCGAATTCCGTCTCCTTTCATAATTTCCAAGTAAGTTACTTTCCCCCTTTTTATGCTAAAAATGTTCATACTAAGCTTAGATGATGCTTTGTTTGCTATATATTGCTTCTTGGTTTGATTTGGAGTGGATTGACATTTTATTCACTTTTGTGAGAATTTGATGTTTGAATCATTCTTTGATTTGGGTTGTTTAGATGTGATTATATGAGTCCTTTTAGGCTTGTAAGTTGTTTTAGTACCTTAGTATACTAGTTAGAAGTGTTAGATTTTGGTTGATTGGGAATGGGTAAGAGATTTTTGATGAACCCAGTTCATCTTGCCGATTTCCGGCAGAACAGGGGGCGTGGGCGACCGCCCAAAATGGGCGTGCGGCCGCACATCTTACTGGAAGGTTTTTGTCTTGGTTGAAGGCGTTTTGGGCGACCGCACAACCCTTAGTGGGCGGCCGCACAGTGCTTACTGAAAGTTTGTACTTGTTCTTTTGTGTGACTTAAGAAGGTGTTTTGGTCTAGATTTTGTGTGCGAGCCTTGTTGACCTTATTGAACATCTTTGGTACACTCCGGCAGAACAGGGGGCGTGGGCGACCGCCCAAAATGGGCGTGCGGCCGCACATCTTACTGGAAGGTTTTTGTCTTGGTTGAAGGCGTTTTGGGCGACCGCACAACCCTTAGTGGGCGGCCGCACAGTGCTTACTGAAAGTTTGTACTTGTTCTTTTGTGTGACTTAAGAAGGTGTTTTGGTCTAGATTTTGTGTGCGAGCCTTGTTGACCTTATTGAACATCTTGGTACACTCTAGTGTTGGAATTGGGTCCTTTGTGATCAACAATGTGGTGAAATTTGATTAAGTGTTAATTGGAAGTTTGGAACATCGTCTTGATGCATTTGTGGTTTGACTTATCTTTATGATGACTATTTGGCATGGTTCCCTACTTTGTAATCATTAATTGTTTATTTTAAACTAGTATTTATTACTTGGCATTTATTTGAAAGTCCAGCTGGTACTTGTGTTTTCTTTAGGCAATGGATAATATTATAATGGCACACGAGCCAAGTCCAGTATAGTATCGTCCATTGGTTACTCTTTTCCCCTCCCAGATGGACTTGGTTGGGATGAGATAGCTCCCTTTGGTGAGTATTCTAGCTAGTCGTTTGGGTTATGACTTTGTGTCATATTTCCCTTGTTACTTTATCGTTGTTACATGGTTCCGGTATCGGGTTATTATCTTCAGCTGTTTTTGCTTCTATGAAGATGGGTTGATTGGTCAATCGATTGAAGCTGCGCAGGGTTTTCTTATTATATCCGTTTGGTGCAAACCTTGGCTCAATATCCTTTGTTACTTGTTTATTTCCGCTGCTATCTGTTAACTGCTAATTGCTACGTGCTATGTGAGTTTTATTATTGTTTATTGCATCATAGCATGTCATGTAGTTGCATAAGTGGCTTATTGAGATTTATCTCACCCCTTTTCTTTTTATCTTTTTTTTCCTTAACCCCCCTAGGAAAAAAGTAATAGGACTCGCTGATCACGAGAAGGACGTCGAGAGTGATCGTGACTTTTGGGCAGGTTGTTGTTCGGTTTGCATTACTTAAATGTATAACCTTTGGGATAGTATTACCAAACTGTGACGTCATTAAGAAGTTGTAAAATTTTGTATATTTGGTGTAAGCTTGTGGAGCTTATACAAGTGGTTTAGTAATGTTTAATATTTAGATTTCTAAAACCGTGTATTATCATCTTTTGGTATCAAAGGGAATTTTTATCTTCAGTATTTTGGTGTTTTATTGTTTTAAGTCGACGTCCAGCTCGCGAGCTCCCGACCCGCGGGGTCTGGGTCGCGACATTGCAACAAAGAAGAAGATGGATGTCCGGAAGGTTGGGCGACCGTACATAGGGGATTGGGCGGCCGCACAGAAAATCCTCTTCAAGGCCAGAATCGTTCCAGCTGGTTTGGGCGACCGCACATGGATTTTTGGGCGGCCGCACAGTGTTGTTGGGACTGGGTTTCCTGATCCAATTTGGAAACATATTTTTGGACGGGTTTTGGACTCCTATTCTTCTAGGGTTGAGTTTATATCTTGTGTATAAATATAAACAAGCCTCCAGACCTATTCTTGTGACCTAGAGTGACTTTGTATAGATCCTTGAGAGAGATTGATAGAAAAGCTAGGTTATTCACTATTGTGAGAGATTGTGAGATTGTGTGAAAGGTTTTCACCTTGATTCTCCTTGTACTCTTCTTGATTATAGTGAATTGATTCTCCGTCGCCCGTGGATGTAGCCAAATTAGTGAACCACGTAAAATCTCTTGTGTTCATATATTTTTCAATTTTGTTCCGTTCTTGCTATTTTGTTATTTTGTGCTTTCATCTTTATCAATCAAGCAATTGTGTTTAGGCCTTAAAATCCTAACAATTTCCATTTTGGGCCGTCCCACTTCACTTGAGACTTCCCAAAATGGTCATCTTTTTATGCTTTTATATTCAATATATCTCATCCACTCATTCTCTCTCTTCATTTTCCACCACACAATTTATTCAACCAACCTACTTTTAACTCCTCTCATTCTCTCTCCTCATTTTCTACCACACATTTTCCTTATTTTTTTTCTTTTTCCTTAATTATCGTGCCCACCTCTTAAGTCTCAAGTGAGGTAGGACGGAGGGAGTATATTGTTAGAAACACAAAAACGAAAGTACTCCCTCTGTCCCTAAATGAGTGTCCATTTTCAAGAAATCTTTGTCCCAAAATGAGTGTCTTTTTTTAACATAACTTTGTCCCTAAATGTTTTTTTTTGAAATTTTTTTCACCGGTTTCTTTATACGTGCAAAAATAAATGTTTGGAAATGAGATTACAAGATTATATATGAATCTTTGCTAGCAAATTGTACATAAAGTTGAGATTTTCAGTGTCCCTTAAAATGAAATTTGGACACTCATTTAGGGACAGAGGTAGTATATTATTATGATAGAACAAACAAAGCTATATATCTATCAATTCTGCAATGTACTACTGCACAAACTATTTTATTATTACTATTATTGCACAAAATTGTATGAAAATAGCATTTTCTAAATAATTGATTAAATTAATTTTATAACCTTAAATATGCATTATTTTTCTTAAAATTATCAATTTTAATATCCATTTTTTTTTAATAATTTAAGGCACAAAAATAGGGAATGAGTTAAGAATATCAGATTTAAAGTTAAAAGTGTTAGATTTAAATTGTCAGACTTGAAAAGTACTTAATAATATTGGAAAATTTATTTGTTTTAGTTATAATTTAGACAATTCGTTCAAAAAAAATTATAATTTAGACAATTAAAAATGTTTGTTCAAAACAATTAACAGTAAATGTAGCATTTTTTATTTTATTTTTTGAAAGAAAATGTAGCACTTTTTTTAAGACACTGAAAATCCCATTATTTCATATACTCCCTCCGTTCCTAGTAAGTTGCAACATGGTAGGGGAAGCATTAAAATTAAGAAAAGAGAATAATGAGTGGTTTGGAGGAAGAGAGAGCATGAGTGGAGAATAATGAGTGGTTGGGAGGAAGAGAGAGAATGAGTGGAAGATTATAAAAGTAATAAAGAGTTTCTTTATTTGGCATTGTTACCAACTTAAGTGGAATGCCCAAAATGATAAATTATTGCGAATACTGTATAATTTATTTTTATTATATAAGGCTTACATTTGTTATTGAGAGAGAGAGAGAGAGAGAGATCCATAGGTTGGGCCGAACGTTGAAACCGCTTCCTTTCAGGAGTCGTATAAATTCATACTTCCCCTTCCCGGTGATTTAACCCTCTCTCCCAATCCTCACATTTTCTCTTTCTTTTTTCCGTCAACCCAAAGAAGTCATAAAAATCCCCAATTCAAAATCTCCTCCACTCCATAACCCTCTTCCATTAACGATTGATTATCAAGTTTGAGCTCCACCCTTTTCCTACTCGTCTCTCTTTCTCTCCTCTCCATCTTTAGGTAGAGAAAGTTTGAATTTCTTTTTCCGGTTTGGTTTGATAGTGGTGGACGTAGCTCGGAATTAATGGCGTTGCCGCCGCAGAGATCACGTCCTCTCCACAACTTCATCTTACCCACATTGCGTTGGGCTAATCAACGACACCTCCGTTGCAAGAAGATTGATGACACCCATCAGCCCAATTCTTCCAATCCGGGATCAGCACCGCCCACCAGCACCAATACCCACCACCGATCTTCCGTACACGAATCGCCGGTCAGAAGTAACGATGATGAAGGAATTGACGCCGTTCGCGAGAAAGTCATGTCCGATTTCCGCATCGCCGCCAAAAGGATGAAATTTACCATGTTGGAAGAGAAGGAGAAGGAGAAGGAGCAGCAACTAACGGCCGTTCCGGCGGGTGCAAACGCCAACAAACCCAATTCAAATTCAAATTCCCCTTCCCTTCAGCCTTGCAATCTGCGAACTCGCCGTGCTGCCTGTAAGGAGCCTTCGCCGCCGGTATCAGAGTCACCCAGGAGAGCCAATGGTGGTAATAATTCGCCAAACAGGTCACCGGAGAGTCCTGTGGTTACGGACAAATCGACTCGGCTGAGAAATTTAGGGGCGGCGGTAAACACCGCGGGACAAATCTTGGAGGGAGGCGATAATAGTAAAAGGGCTAAATTCACAAATTCCCTCACGAGGGAAGAGATTGATAGCGATTTCTTGATGATTACCGGAAAGAAACCACCACGCCGTCCCAAAAAGAGGAACAGGAATGTTCAGAAGCAAGTGGATTATTGCTCTCCCGGATTATGGTTGTCGGAGGTGACGCCAGATACATACAAAGTGCCTGATATTCCCGGGAAGGTAAAATTCTGAGTTTTGATTATGGCTGCTGAGTGCTTATTCAAGTTTCACTTGTTTATGTTTGGATTCCTAAATTCGAATTTGCTCGATTCTGCAATCTTAGAAGATTTAGCTTTTGGATTGTTTTGAATGTTGGTGTTTCAGTGATTGTTAATGGCTGCTGGTATAGAGTGACCTCAATTTAAAGGAGGTAATAAAACACACCAAAAGTGGGAGTTTTCGAATGACAGGTCTGTTTGAAATTTCCTGGTCCGTGATATTGTTCTAGTTCTTTTTTCTTTTTTTGAAGTTTCACAGAGTAGTATTTTACTTATTTTGAGTAGAAAGCTCGATAGATTTATCTACAGTGTAGGTGGTATTACAGATTAAAGATAGAATGTCATCATAGCTCTGTTTGTTTCATTTTATCAGTAATGAAATCTCATCTTTCTTTTTCACAAGTTACTGGTGTTCAATGCAAATTGTCGAATTTACGTGTTTCTGAGTTATAACTAATGATGATGAACCAATGGTAGAGTAGTGCTATCGTGTTTGAATGCAAGTGACAACGTGGCTTATTGTACCGCCAAGATATGGCTTGGATGCATCAATTGGCACTTTTCCTTTTTGCTTCTCTTTTACGCATTCAACATTTCAACTAATTTGGCGCTAGTTTGGTTCATATTTAAAATAGTTTTCTGGAAAATATGGTTTTGTGCGGTGGCTTTGTTAGAAGCATTTCATGTGGATTAAGACCAAAGCCATGTAGGCCTCGTGTTTCTCATGATCATGCAAGGCTACATTATCTGGTGGTGCTTTGATGATCAAATAGTACTACATGAATAAATTTGTTGCTGTTTCGTTTTATCTGTTTCATGCATATATCTTTAACCCACTTTGCTGCGTAACTTAAACTCTGCCCCTCTTGTCATTTCTTTTCGGTGGTTTATTCACGGTTTTAATTTATAAACTCTGCCCCTCTTGTGATTTATTTTCATCAATAATTTTCTGTCTTAGTTCTTATTGTCCTTGCTGTCTTTACTGTTTATGCTGTCACTACCAAGTGTCTTCTGACAGTGGCGAATCTAAGCCCTTTTGAGGAGGGTACTTCGACCCCCTGACTTCTGTAATTTTTTCAAATTTACCTTTTACAATTTTCAAATTTACTATATTGACCCTCCTAAAAAAAATCAGGGGGTGTTTCTGATGATTTTAGCTGAATACCTCCTAAACCCATAAGCACTGTGAAGGCCTCTCTCTCTCTCTCTCTCACACACACACACATCCAATTGTGCTCGGGTGCTCTATTATACTCCCTATGTCCCAAAATAATCTTTCTATTTGACAATCTAAACTTTTAAAAAATATGAATACTTATTTCACTATTCATGTTTTGTTTATGCACTTTTAAGCCAAAATCGTAGAAACTGGAAGAACTTTTTGGGACGATGAGAAATGACAAATGAGAAAATCATTTTGGGATGGAGGGAGTATTATCATACACGAAAACATTCCAAAAGCATTTCATATCAAACATAGATTATAGTCTTATAGAGCAATTTCATGTACGTGTTCAGTTCATAGATCCTGAAGACCATGGTTCCAGTTTAAGTAGCCTCTTTGTCTATGCAATTTTATGTTTGAAAGCTCATATCTTTTTCAATCTTTATGTTTCTGTTTGTGCCATTTTAGCCTGCCATGGTTCTAGTTCAAAACTCACTTGCCTTCCTGTTTCTTACTCGCTGTATTAAAAAAAAAAAAAAAAAACTCCAATATCGCAGCTAAAAGTGCATAAACAAAACAATATCGAGTTTTAATCCGCTGGTGGCCTTCTCAGTATACTACTCCCTCCGTCCCAAAATGATCTTTGCGTTTGACTATTCAAACTTTTTAAGGATATGAACACTTACTTCACTGGCCATGCTTTGTTTAAGCTTAAAATGTAGAAATTTGAAGAACTTTTTGGGACAATGTGAAATGGCAAATGAGAAGATCATTTTGGGACGGACGGAGGGAGTACTTTTTAAGCTCAATACTGATGGCGCCTCAAAAGTGAATCCTGGCTCCACACAAGAATTGGAGAGATCATTAAAGACCAACAAGAGAACTCTGTCTGTGGATTTACGAAATCCAAAGGCCTACAACAAATATTGTTGCTGAATTTTGAGTATTCAGAGAAGGCCTTCAACAAGCTATACGTAAATCACAAACGTCTCTACGTTTAGAAAATGGATGCCCAAGTAAGATTCAATCTCATTTGCAGGCTCCACTGCACCTCAAGGCCCTCCCATCTGACATTTGAACGTTCTTCACCAGCTTTACGAGATTATAGTGTTCTTTCGCGTACCGAGAAGGAAACTCAGCAGCTGATCTCCTAGCCAAGCATGGGTAACGCATTGGACTAACATTTTGTTCGACCCCCTTTATTTTTGTATCCAGTTTTAATTGGGGGATCATCTTGGGCATAGGATACTTGGGAATATTTCATCTTATGACCGCACTATTGTTATTTGATATAAACTTCTATTCTATGTACTTGTGTATGTTTATACTCCATCTACCTGTCTCGAAAAGTTAATACCTTTTTACACGTTATTACGAATGAACTTTGAGCAATAATTTTGACTACTTTTAATTATTTTAATGAAAATCTAATACTTATAATTGATACACCATCATAAATATTATCAAGACAAATTTTAGATTCGCGTTAGGATAAATAAAAATAACATATATTATTTTCCAAAGTTTATTAAAACTAAGAATGAAAAGAAAGAGACTAAATTTGCGGGACAAAATGATTACTATATTACCTAGGCAAAAACCATATTTTAATTACTTTAGTTTTTTTCAAAATTCTCACTGAACTTTTTTTTTCAAAATTTCTTTACTGAACTTTTATATTTTTCAAAATGTGTTTACTCCATCAGCATCCTCATCAAAAACTTAACAAAAAATAGTCACGTGACTATTCTTTGTTAAGTTTTTGACGCAAATGTTGACATGTATGCTGAATAGATTTGGGCAGTAATAATACAACACAATATGTGCTTACTCTATCAACATCTTCGTCAAATATTTTAACAAAAAATTGTTCGTTTTTAATGGTAATTTTGAATTCTTTTGCAGTGATAGGTCCATGTTCACAATGTGAAAAGGCTGGAAGATCTGTCCAAAGAAGGTGATACCCCTGTAGATTCGTTCCCATGGTTCGATCCTTCCCAGTAAAACACGGCGTGTTCGAATTCTGATCGCTTTTACGCGAGAAAAGGGGACCACCCTTTAAGCCTAAGTATTCCTCAATGACCGATAGCGTACAAGTACCGTGAGGGAAGATTTTCTTTTATACAGGCCGCCTTTCGGCATTTCTTCAGTGAGTCCTTCTTTCTCATTTCGAAGCTAGACTGAGACATAATATTTTCATCAAAACGCACGGGAAAAAAACTTTTTGCGATGAGGCCATGCATGGAAGACTCTTTAATTAGCATTACCGCCTCTTTGCTTTGCACTTACTACCTTGTGGCCATACCTAGAAAAGCCAACAGACAGAATGGCCAGGAGGCGGAATGCAACTAGGGGGACTTCTAAAGAACTGGGAATAGAAGGACATGGGGTTACCGTCGTAAGGTAAAAAAGACGAGGACTTTCTTTCCATAGGAGATCTGCTTGCTCCCCAATACGAGTGGCGAATGCTAAGAATTATTACAAGATCCAATTGGTTCAAATAGTCACGTGAGGTCACGTGACTCTGTTTTGTACGTTTTTTATGAATATGCTGACAGAGTGAACACATTTTGAAAAATATAAAAGTTGAGTGGAGATATTTTGAGAAATAAATAATTTCGTGAGAACACTTTGAAAAGAGTTAAGTTTTAGTGATGCAAATATGGTTTTTACCTATGTGTCTTGCTCAAATGAGAACCATTTAAAATGAGAACTGTGAGAACCAAGCATAACCATTGGATTAGATACAAAATCAATGGTCCAGATTATAGGTACAGTAAATACACTTGAATACAATACCTAAATTTTGAATTTGGATACAGTAGCTAAATAACTACTATATCCAAATGTATTTTGAAAATTAGCTACTGTATCTAAGTGTCTACACCGTATCTATAATTTGGACCCTTAATTTTGTGTCTAATCTAGTGGTTATGCTTGGTTCTCACGGTTCTCATTTTATTTTGATTCTCATTTGAGCAACTTCCTTTTACCTATTATCTATTGCGCGTTTGATAAAAAACAAAAAAGAATTCGACCATTATATGATATAAGTATAAATCCAAAACAGCTTCCTCTCTATTAATTACTTCAAATCTTTCAACAAAACAAGATCTATAAGAGACTCAAAAGATATTTGCTCCACGATGGCGATGTTCGAATTGAAATATTAACAAAGCGATACAAACTCATAAAATTGAAAATTAGAAGATGATGTTGATCAAAGCTCCGTCGGTCCAAATGATATCACTGACAAAGTCATATATATTTCCGATTATATTTGAATAAGCAAAAAAGAGTTGAGTCAGCATGCCACATAAGAATAGTTAACTGAAATTTGGCTGCAGATGGACGGAAGAATGACCTAAAAGCAAAAAAGTGTTCATTAATGGATAAATCGAAAAACAATTTTCTTCAGTGACTATTAAGAAAAAGTTCAATAAGTGAGGGATGAATTAAAAGTATTTAACTCCTTCCTGAAGGGTGTTGTTATACACACCCGTAAAACTTATGAATACAATCTAAAATTTCAAATATATTACGGGTGTATTCATAAATTTTACGGGTGTATAACAACACCCCCTCCTGAAAGGAAGGAGTCGTATAAATTCGCACTTGCCCTTCCCGGTGATTTCACCCTCTCTCTCTCTCTCTCTCTCTCTCTCTCCCTCTCCCTCCCGTTCTCTCTCATTTTCTCTTTTCCTTCGACCCACAGAACTCATATACTCCCTCCGTCCCATTTTAAATTGCAAATACTAGGTTGGTACGGGGATTAAGGGAAAAAGTGAAAAAAGTGATGTGTTGTGAGTGTTGATAGTTGGTGGGAGAGAGAAAGTGTGGTAGAAAATAGTTAGTGGGTTAGTAGATGTGAGTGTGCAAGTGGGTTAAAACTTGTCATTTTTGGATTTTGCAATTTTAATTGGAACACCCTTTTTGGCAACTTTTGTAATTTGAAATGGGACGGAGGGACTAATCCCCAATTTCAAAATCTCCTCCTCCACTCCATAACCCTCCATCAACGTTTATCAAGTTTGGGCTAATCAACGATACCTCCGTTGCAAAAAGATTGATAACACCCAACAACCCAATTCTTCCAACCCGGGATCAGCACCGCCCACCAGCACCAAGACCCACCACCGATTTTCCGTACCTGATTCTCCGGTCAGCAGTAATAATGACGATGAAGGAATCGAGGCCGTTCGCAAGAAAGTCATGTCCGATCTCCGCTTCGCCGTCGACAGGATGAAATTTCCCATGTTGGAAGAGAATGAGAAGCAGCAGCAGCAACTAATGGCGGTTCTGGAGGGTGCAAACGCCAACAGAAACGAAACCAACTCGAATTCGAATTCCACGTCTGCACGGCCTTGCAATTTGCGAACTCGTCGTGCTGTTTGTAAGAAGCCCTCGCCGCCGCCGATGGTGGATTCACCCCGGAGAGCGAATAGCAAAAGGACTAAATTCTCGATTTCCCTCACAAGGGAAGAAATTGAAAGCGATTTCTTGATGATTACCGGAAAGAAACCACCTCGCCGTCCCAAGAAGAGGAACAAGAATGTTCAGAAGCAAGTGGATTGTTGCTTACCCGGATTATGTTTGTCGGAAGTGACCGCGGATACTTACAAAGTGCCTGATCGTCCCGATTCTGCGAAGGTAAAATTCTGAGTTTTGATCATGGCTGCTTACTGCTTATTCAAGTTTCACTTGTTTATGTTTGGATTCGTAAATTCGAATTTTGCTTGATTCTGCGAAGGTAAAATTCTGAGTTTTGATCATGGCTGCTTACTGCTTATTCAAGTTTCACTTGTTTATGTTTGGATTCGTAAATTCGAATTTTGCTTGATTCTGCAGTCTTAGAAGATTAAGCTTTTGGATTGTTTTGAATGTTGGTTAGTGTTTCAGTGATTGTTAATGGCTGCTGGTATAGAGTGACCTCAAATTAAAAGAGGTGTAATAAAAGACACCAAAAGTGGGAGTTTTCGAATGAGAAGTCTGTTTGAAAATTCCTGGTCCGTGATATTTGTACTAGTTCTTTTTTTTTTTTTCCTTTTCGAATTTTCACAGAGTAGTGTTAACATATTTTGAGTAGGAATTTCGACAGATTTATCTACACTATAGGTGGTTTCCTAGATTAAAGATAGAAATTTCATCAATAGCTTTCTTTGTTTAATTTTCTCTGTAATGAAATCTCGTCTTTCTTTTTCACAAGTTACTGGTGTTCAATGCAAACAGTTGAATTAAGTGTTTTGAGTTTTCACAATTGATGATGAACCGTTTTTAGATTACTGTTATTGTGTTTGGAGTTTACAGCTTTGATTTATGGAAGTGCGAGTGACAATGTGGTTTGATTTACAGCAAAGATATGGCTTGGTGGCATCAATTGGTACTTCTACTGTCTTTGCTGCATGTGTTGAACATCTCAATTCTTAACTACAACTAATTTGATGCTAGATTGATTCCTATTTCAAATAGGGATGTTCTTGTAATATGATTTTGTGCCGTGATTTTTTTTTTTCTGAAGTATTTCATGTGGATTAAGACCAATGCCATGTAGGCCTCGTGTTTCTCGTATTTCTCAATTGCACGGCACAACAAAATCTTGCTCATAGATTTAGACTAAGCTAGGAGCTCAACCTCCTAATTGAGTCTAAATCTAGGAGCTCAATAAATTGTATTCTGCGGGGCAGTATACAGTTTATTTATAAATCTTAAATTTAACAGAAATCTTGTCACCATCCTCATTGCATACAGTATCTTTTAATCTTGATACTCACTCGCCTTTCTATTTGAGCACCTTCGTTCGCTCCTTATATGATTAGCTGTTTGTATTCGATAAGTACATTGAAATATTCAATGAGGATGGTTTTAAGTTTCTTGTTAAATTTAAGATTGACATGGTTTCCTCTTGTTTGTCTAAATTAGATTCCGGGTCGGTTGGCTCTATAAATCTAGTCGAAAGCAGTGAGTGCATTGCCATTTTTAACAGATTCAAATGTTTTGAAACATTTTTTGTTCCATGGATCCTGTTTTGGTTTGTTTGGTGCACTGCAAAAATTTTACTACAGGGACTAACTTGGTAATTAGTACTAGTTCATGAAACATGTACGGAGTAATATTTTGTTGTTTAGTTACAGTCTTACAGATTAAATGTTTGCTAAGTGCATTGACTCTAACTACTTGCCTTCAAAATTCAAATTATGTCCAGTACTTATTTTTGTTTTAGGTTTTGGTTAGTAAAGTTTGGTGTAAATTTTTTTTTTCCCTTTAAATTTGTAAGTTTTGGAGTTTTTCATTGATAAATTGGGGACAAAAAAAAAATACTCTCTCCGTCCCAAAATGATCTTCACATTTTACTATTCACTTTTTAAGGATATGAACAGTTGCTACACTAGTCATGTTTTGTTTATGCACTTTCAAGCCTAAGTTGTGGAATTTGGGAAGAACTTTTTGGGACAATGAAAAATGACAAATAGGAAGATCATTTTGGGATTTTGGGACAGAGGGGGTAATTAAATACCAAGTTTCATTGGCTTATGCCAGAAATTGTGAACTATTTGAAAAGATTACACAAAAACCAAAATAAAAATGAACTTATCAATATAATTTTAATAAGCTGTTTTACATGCTTGTGTTGGGCAAAACGATAATCACACACCAACAACAAATTAGGTTATGCAACATTTCTAATCTAACACAATAATAAAAGAAAAAAAAATATTCTGAAAAGATTTTCTCACTTTTACTCATTATGACTACAATAAATAAAAATTCCTTCGTAATAAAAACAAAAGATAAGTTATAATATTATTTTTCGAGAAAGAGTTGCAAGATTTACAAGTGTTCACCCAACAATTTTGTGCTACTTCTGCTGAGAGTGGTGATGGGCATTTCAGCCCAAACCCACAGACAGCCCTTTAGCCCGCCAGCCTGTGGCCCGACAAGCTCGTACCCTTGAACTCGCAGACAAAATTCGGCCTTTAGCCCGTGTATTACGCGGACGGGTCAGACTTTACTATTTGCAAATGGACGGGCTTAAGCCCGCATGTTTGAAAACCCATTTGGCCCGTCTGAAAACTTTTATTTTATTTTTGAATTTTTGTCCACAATACCCTTATTTTACTATTAAAATGAAGTACTATATACAATGTTTTAATAATTTTATTCATTAAATGGAGTATGTTTAATATTTTAACAATTTTATTCATCAACATTCTAAACTTATTTCACTATTTTAATTTGCTTTAACAAAATATACTAATATTATTACACCATTTATATTTTTACTAAATTATAAATTAAATTGTAATGTCTTTAATTTTTATTTTATTTTTTTGTATTTTCTCAGATTAAAAAAAAAACCCGTTGGGTAAAACCTAGGGTTTAGAGGAAGGCCGGGCTAGAGACTTGCAAGAGGATCGGACCGGGTTCAGCCTGCGGGATCACACATCACGGGCGGGATTAAACCCGTTTACCCGCAGGTTTGATCAAACAACGACCGGGTTGGGCCGGGCTACTCTTATGCCCATCTCCAACCGAGAGTAATCAACGACTTTCACTTGTTTAGCATATGATTAAAAGAGTGCAAAGATTTAATCAAGAAACTCGCATATATCTATCATAACACGATATTACAAAAAAGTTACTGATATTTAACAACATTCTTGATTAAATCGCAATTAAACTTGCAAATATTCATATATAATCTTGTAATCTCATTTCCAAACATTTAGTTTTGCGCGTATAAATAAAGAAACCGGTGAAATTTTTTTGAAAAAAAAAAACATTTAGGGAGAAAGTTATGCTAAAAAAAAAAACACTTATTTTGAAATAAAGATTTCTTGAAAATAAACACTCATTTAGTGGGAAAGAGGGAGTACTTATTATTCCTAATACAACTAGGAGAGCAGTGAGTCGCCAACTTTTCACGGGAGGTTCGGAATATGATTGTGCAAAGTCTTCTACTAACATTAGAAAAGAACTAAATGACCCACCCACGCTTTACCACTTGCACAAACCTATTACATTTAAAATTTTGTTAGTATTACAATTAAAATCCAAGTCTAATTCCACCATCTTGTACCACTATAAATTTACAACAGTACTGTATTATTTTTCTAAAATGATGTACTCCTTCCGTCTCACCCGAATTAGAATTTTTGGGTTGGGTACGGGGATTAAGAAAAAAATAATAGTGGAGTAGGTGTTGTGAGTATGAAAAATAAAGTAGGAGAGAGAAAGTTGGGTAAAAAATAATGAGTGGAAAGTTGTTGTGAGTGTGAATGTGGGTCCCATTAAATAAAACACTTCCTTTTTTGGGTTGTCCTAATTCAAATGGAACACCCAAAATAGAAATTTGTCCTATTTCGAGTGGGACGGAGGGAATATTTATTTATTTATTTTAGCAAATGAAGTACTACCTCTGACCCTAAATGAATGAGTGTCTAAATTTCATTTTAAGGGATATAACTTTTTGTACAATTTGATGGCAAAATTCCTACTCCCTCCGTCTCATTTGAAGCTTCACCTATTACCCAAATGTGTGTCCCCTTAAAAGCTTCACCATTTCCTAAAATGGTAAAAAATGTGGGCTCCACTTATCAACCCCACTCACTTCTTCCTCTCACATACTTAAATTGTGGGCTCCACTTGTCATACCCACTAACTTTCCTATCTCACACATTTAAATTGTAGGCCCCACTTATCATACACACTAACTTCTTCCCTCTCACAACCCTTCTTACACTCATCACTTTTTTTAATTTGTGTAATGGGACGGATGGAGTATATAACTTTGTAATCCTCTTTACAAACATTTAACTTTTGCAAGTATAAAGAGAATGGTGAAAAAAATTTCGGAAAAAAAAACATTTAAGGACAGTTATGATCAAAAGGACACTCATTTTGGGACTAAAAATTCTTGAAAATGGACACCCATTTAGGGACAGAGGGGGAGTGAATATTTATTTTGAGAGGATATAATAATTTAGAATTACACTTATTTTAGAAAGGAATGATGACAAATTTGGTTAAGCAAGTTTAACAGGGAAACTGTCGAAGCCTCCTTGGCCGGGTGGCATAGAGGTTGGGATCTCTTTCGGGAGGTCTCAGGTTCGAATCCCCCTCCCCCATCCTCAATAACAAGTGCCCTCCACATATTGGGCTTTCTGGGCTTATCCTAAATGGGTCATTAACCCAAAAACTTAGCTGATTATGTTTCCTGCAGAGACAAGGAAAAAAGAATTCGACCGTTACAGAGTATAAATATAAATATAAATCCACAACCAACTTCCTTCTCTGTTAAATACTTCAAATTTCTCAACAACACTAACACACAACAAGATCGATCGATGGCTTCTTCCAAGAGACCCAGAAGAGATTCGCTCCACGAAAACGATGATATTGGAATTGAAATTGAAATCTTAACAAAGCGATCCAAACCCATCAAATTTGAACAACTAGAACAAGATGTTGATGTTGATGTTGATGTTGATGTTGATGATCGGAGCTCTGTTGGTTCAAACGATATCACCGGAAAAATCATCTATATTTCCGACGATGATGAAGCAGAGTCTCCACCTCCGGAACCGGAATCAGAGAAAACCACCGGACTTGTGATCAAGAAAAGCGAAATCGACGCTTCTTTGGAGGAGGATTCTTGTCCACTGAAAAGAAAGTTTGTAATGCAACACTGGGATTTGTTGAAACATTCCTGGTAATTAATTAGGGTTGGAAAAATTGTTCAAGTCCTGTGCTAATTTTATGTTATGTTTGTAGTTGTTAGTATTGTGTTTAAATTTTTGGTCATAACTATGTTCAACATTGGGTTGATTACTGTTAGAAAAGTTAATAAATTTTGGGTTTATTTTTGGTGATTAAAGGGATTTGAGAATTTCATAGCTTGTGCTTTTGAGTTTGTTTTACATAAACATCCTTAGCTGCATCTCTAACGCGGGACAAATCAACATATAGTTGACCATGATCTAACACCATTTTCTTCGTTAAAAGACCAACATTAATGACACCATATATTCCTTAATTGCAAACAACATGTAAAGTTGAAAATTGTCATTTCCTCAAAATATGAAACATATTGCCGACTCTTAAACAGTCAGAATATATATACACTCAAAAAGTTAAAATATTTCAAAAAATATAAATGATGTTTTAAATATATTTTTAAAAATAACATAACTAAAAACCCGGCTCTCTAATGTATGAACGTACACTAATATTGGAATAAATAATCAATATCATAAAACGTTAAAAATTCCCTCCAAAAATCCTAGAACCAAGTATTTAAATGTTCTGCAACCTTAAAATCAAATAAACCCTAACTATGCGAAGAAGGAAAAAAACGAAAAAGTCCAAAAGCTGATAAAAAAAAGTTTAGAAGTTCGTTTGAGGTCCTAAATAACGCTTTATGGGCCTTTTAAACCCTGCATCAAGGTGCTACAACCTATGAATTTTCTCCGGCTCGCTCCGACGTTTAATTTGATATACGTTACGTTATGTGGTTGATCCAGAGTCAAAAGTTACGACTGCGCAAGCGCTCAAATGATTACAAAAACTTCAATGCCTTCTATCCGCATCAATTAGTAAAATTTCACTATATATTGATGAAAAAACACTTTATTCACTAAATAAAAGAATTAAAAAAGTATCATATAAAAATCAGTCTACATGCAAAGTTGACTACTTATACTAAATTAAAGATAATGATTTGACATTATTTAGCCAACTTTTCTATTTTGTAGGTCCATATGTCATTCTGAAAATGGAAAAAATTTCTTGTTAGTTGGGCTAACAATAAAGACAGTTTTACTTTTTAATCAAAGTTTTAATCAATCATTCGACATTAAAATTGCCAATCAAAGCTCTGGTTGGTAGTTTTAGATTTGATTTACATCTAAAAAACTGAACCCCTATTCCATCAAGTGCATAAACTTTGATTCAGAGTTGTACTAGCTTATTCTCTCCATCTCAAAATTGATGTTATTTTGAGGGTTTATTTTTATCTCAAAATACTTGTCGTTTTACTATTTTCAATTTTTTTGTTGTATACCAATTATACCCATAATAATGATAGTGAACTATCTCTTGCACAAAAATTTAATTGCTTAGGTAATTGAATTACTTTAGGGTATATGAAACTTTTTCACATGAATTAATTATATTTTTAAAAAATTGTCCAAATGGTCAAAACGACATCTATTTTGAGAACGGAATGAGTAGTTAATAAGAGGTTTATGCATTCTTGTCTAAATAAATTTGAAAAGAAGCTAACATAGTGCTTCAATTGTTTAAGCACTAGAAAGTTAGTAGCAAATGATTAATTTGTCCCACATTTTGGATTAGGTACTAATACAAACAAGAAATCAACAAAGTAAATGGAGTCAGTCACATGATTACCTTCTTTTTTTTTTTTTCCTAAAAAATTTAATTGGAAACAACTCCATTTGTCTTGATCCCACAAACACAATTAATCAACCAAAGTCTTATCAACTAAAAGAACAATTAAATAGTTACATTAATCAACATTACACATATACATAACCATTTTTATAATAAATACAAATTCCCAAAAGTTATGCCCTAAAATAAGCAAAATTATTGACATACCTAATTAAAAAAAGAAAGGATGGGGATAATCATAAAAGAAGGGTGTACCTGATTTTGTGTCACATAAGCATGTGATATTTTCCCTTATCTTCTATTTACAATAAAATTATCCCACCTTTAAAATAAGACAAAGACTCATGTGAGAACAAGGGGATCCGTCTCATGGGTGAGACGGGTCGGATCCTTGCCCATGACCCGGTCCATGAACAAGTTCCAAGGCCCATGGGGCATAACCCGCCACGTGGCACCCTTTCATAGGTTCTTTTTTTTTTTTTTTGCTGCTGCTGCTCCAGGACCCATGGGCGGCCTGCCACGTGGCAGTCTCTCATAGGCCCGATTTTTTTTTTTTTTTTTATATTTTCATTTTTGGTTTTTTTTGGTTTTTGAAAAGTAATAGTTACTATAACTAAAAGTAACAAACGTGTTACTTATATGTAATAGTTTGTATACAGAAAAGTAATACATATATACAGAAAAGTAACAGTGTTTTTTTCTATGTTTTTTTCGTTTGCCAAAAGTAATACTTATTTACAACTAAAATGTAACGAACGTGTTACTTATATGTAATAGTGTTTATACATAATTTGTAATACATATGTATAGAAAAGTAATATTATAGCTATATGTTTTCATAAGTTACAATGGGGTTCAATTTATCATGATACATGTAAAAGTATTACATTATCTATAGAAAATATGTTACAATTTTTATCTATCAAAGTGTTACATTTACTTGTATAAACAATTACATTCATATACATAAGTTATTATTTTTCAAATGTTGCTTTTTCCTAAAAAATAAAATCAAAATACACAATATTTTACATTTTTGCAAAAGCACTATTATATTTCAGTATAAATTATAATTACATTTAGATATTGTTTTGGGTTACATGTAATTATAGTTAGTATTACATTTGAAAAAATGGGTAAAAACGAGCTTATGTTTTTTTAAAACAGGTATTACATTTACTTATGAACAATGGTACTTTATATGTATACAGTCATTACTTTAAGAGATGGTAACTATTACTTTTGGTAAACCACTGAAAAGCCGAAAAAAAGATATAAAAACTGAAAAAAAAAAAAAAAAAAATAAAAAAAAAAAAATTTGGCCACGTGGCGGGTTATGCCCATGGGTCAGGATCCGACCCGTCACACCCATGAGACGGATCCCCTTGTTCTCATGAGAGACCACCTCTTAAAATAAACACATCTTGGAGTCTTTGTGCACTTGACCATCAATAGTTTCATAGAAAATTATCGGGTGTTGTTATACACACCCGTACATAGCTTGAAATTTTAAATGGTACAACCCTGTGAAGCAGTTACGAGTGTATTCATAAATTTTACGGGTGTGTATAACAACACCCAAAATTATCTCCATTAGAATGAACGACTCACACATAATCTCAACAAAACTAATAATATATACTTATAATCCTAATAATTAAAAGATCCCAAAATAGAAATAATCAAATCATTTCTTGTTCTTCTTATCTTTTCCATTGCCAAAGAGAGACCCCAATCCAAAAAGACTAGCAGTACCCTTTGAAATGAAATGTGGTGGCACATTTAACACAGGATTAATCCTCACCCCATTTCCATAACCCCCTCCTCCTCCTCCATAATTCCTCTTCAATGGCGGCTTCTGCGACAATGTATACATATAAAAACTCGACCCCGCCGCCCCTGAATTCTTGGGCTGCCTTTGTGAAGTCTGCTTTGGTGATGGAACTGAGCCAGTCGAATTGCTTCGCGATAGAAGCGGCAAATTAGACCAAAATGAGCTCTTCTTGTAGGTGTTTTCTTCAACATGAACACTACTACTTCTCTTTATCCCCCAAAAAGATTTTGAATTTGAGCTTGAATTGGGTTGGTTTTGATCTGGGATTATGATCTCTTTGGAGTGGCTAGTTTCTTGATTAAAGATTCCATTTTTGGAAAGGGTAGTTGGAAGTGGAGGGAGATGGGAGGTGGGATTTGAATGGATGAATCTTTCTTGGAGTTTGAGTGGTCGGATTTGGCCTCGGGAAAAGAGCTCGTCGGCGTCGGTTGATTGGATGGTGGTGTTGGTGATGCGAAAATCGAAATCGGAGTTGGGGTCGGTTGGTTGGATGTTGTCATTGGTGATGCAAAAATCGAAATCGGGGTTTGAATCTAGTAAGGAGGAGTCTAATCGATTTGGGTGGTTTTCGATTTCTGAGATTGTGGTAGTAGTAGTAGTGTCTTGTTGGTGGAGATTGTGTGAGAATGAAAGTCTAGGACTTGTGTTTAAGCTTGAGCTTTCTGAGTACATATCAAGCGCCATTGTGAGTTTTTGGTATGAAATGATGGAAATATTTTTCTTAAGAGAGAGAGAGGATAAAAGGGAGGGAGAGAGAGAGAGAGAGAGAGAGAATTGGGGGTTTAATTTTGCTTAGAAGTCAAGGAAAAGATAGGGTTCAAATGTGGAGGCAAAGGCTGATATACTCCTTCCATCCGGTCCAAAATAACTGTCGTTTTTTGACTTTTCACAAATATTAAGAAATGCAATTATTAAGGCATATTAATGGTGAAAGTTCCATGCTTACCCTTATTTATTGTTCAATTTTCTTACATTATTACACTCACTAAGTCAATTAATAAAGTAAAACAACTTCCAATGCAAGGGTAAATAAGGAATTTTAATTGTTTTGACTCAAAAGTAACAATTATTTTGGACCAAAAAATTTTCTTAAAAGCGACAGATATTTTGGACCGGAAGGAGTAATAAAGAAAGGGGTGGGTTGAGAAGTCAAGATTTGAAAGAAAAGAGCACTGACAAAGAGATTGAAGAAGAGAGAGAGAGAGAGAGAGAGAGATATGAGGTGGAAAGGGTCCACGGAAAGAAACCTTCCTTCCAACAAAGGTTGTAACCAAAACAAGCTACGGAAATTGTGAAATACTCCCTCGTTTAAAATGATATTCGCGTTTGACAATTCAATTTTTTAAAGGATACGAACACTTTCTTTAATAGTTATGTTTTGTTTACACACATTAAAGCTTAAATTGTAAAAAAAATGATAAATAAGAAAATTATTTCGGGATAAAGAGTAAAGGATTACTTATATTAATGGGTTAATGACAATTTAGGGCCTGAATTCAAAGGGGGGCGTCTAAAAGGGGCCTCGATTTTTTTTTCCACCAAATCAGCGCTCAAAATCAATTTTTTTTGGCAATTAGGGGCTTTCTGACGGTTTCCGTAAAAAACCACTGTTAAGTCGACATGTGCGCTGCACGTGACTTTTCACTGAGGGCAAAATGGGCAATTTTGTTTGGGTTAATTGCAATATAGGGCCTGAAAATGTAGGGGGGGGGTCTTCTGTGAAGGGCCTGATGTTTTTTTTCCGCCACATCAGGGTCCAATAAGAATTTTTCTCGCTAATTAAGGGCTTTTTGACGGAATTCGTTAAAAACTCAGTAAGTTGGTCATGTGCACGGCACGTGACTAACAGATCTGTTAGTTTGAAAAATATTTGTTATTAAGGGGTTTAAAGCAAATTCTTAAATTTAAAGGGTTAGAAAAATTAAATATATTTCTGAAATTAAATATATTTCCAATATCAAATAACTATTTTAAAACAAAAATCTTTAATTTATTCTTTAATGTGCAATATAATTATTTAAAAATAACTAAAATAATAAATGATTATTTTTCAATATATAATAAGTATTTGTGTAAAATTTTAATGCATAATTTTAACATATCAAATTTTGAGCAATTTTAATGTATATTTATGTTCAAAAGAACATATTATATTTTAAATTAAAAATTATACTCATTAAAAGACCTTAAACACTCATTTTTTCTCGCCCAAAATATGTTTAGCCCCCCTAAGTATCCACCAATTCCCACTTTGCACCCTCGCGCGGATTTTGTTCCAAAGTGGCACCTTAAGTATCCCCCCGTCCCACTTTTGCCCCCTCCCCCCAACGACGTTACAATTTAAATGAAAAATAGCACGTGCTAAGGCACGTGATGGGTAAAACAGTCTTTTCCAACTGTGTCGTCCTAGGTCATTGAATTGGGGGTTTTAAAGACGGGAAATATGACTCAAATCAACGATCGTCTTCCTCATTCATCTGTTGTCGCCATGAGAGGTCCGAAGAGAGATGTCGGGCATCAATCTTCATCTGGGTCCATGAGATGCTTCTGTGGTGAATTAGCACCTCTCAAAACTGCTTGGACTAATTTCAATCCTGGGCGTCGGTTCTTTGGGTGTGTAAACTATGAACATGTAAGTTAATTTGAATTACTTCTTTACCGTTTGCAATTATGAACATTAATCCTTACCCATGTTGTTGATAAGTTATTTTCGTAATAACAGGGCAGAGATTGTGGCTTCTTTGATTGGTATGATCCTCCAATGTGTCCCAAATCAACTGTTGTCATTCCTGGTCTTCTAAATGCAATAAATGCAAGTAGAATTGAGATGAAGACACTGATGGAAAGGCGTAACATGGAGCGTAGGTTTTTTGTGGCTATGTTAATGTTGTTGATGAGTGTCATTGGTGTGTTGCTGCTACTGTTGGTGTATTAGAGAAACTAGAACACTCAGTTTTTTGGTAGTTTGGTAGTGCAAGGATATGTAACTCCTTTGAAGTCCATTAGTGTACAACCAACAAATGCTTTTTTTTTTTTTTTGGTACTGCTTCATGTACTCCTATGTAATTTGTCAATGTCTGACATTGTTTATTATGAATGGAATTCGCAATGACTTTTTCCCAAACAGTAAATTATTATGCTCTGGTTTGTAAGACCTTTCATGATGTACATATATCATGTACTCCCTCTGTCCCGGAATATATGTCGCCCAAAAAACGAAGACATTTATTCTGGGACAGAGGTAGTATAACACAATAAAAAGGATCCACAATAAAAAAGATACACCTCCAAAAGAAACACTGCAACAACGATATGTAATTGTCAACTTTGATTACACCACATGTCCAAAAAAAATGTACCACAAACAAAAGGTACACTTTCAATACCAACCATTGGCCATTAAACAGAGAGGCCATACAAAATATAATTGTTTAAAGTGTTCTTCACTACCCATCCAACCAAATCTTGTTTGTTCCAATACATAACCAAAATATATCATAAAAAAAGATAACAAACTAGGCTAACAAATACTACTTCTTAGTATCTTTGCTGGAATTCGATTTCATGTTGAGTGCAGCCTGTAAGGAACTTGCAGTGACACATCTACGCACATTCCACATAAAAGATGTAGCAAGAACTGATGTAGAACCAACTGTTGTTGAAGTTTGAGGTAGGCTTGGTAATGTCATTCTTTGACCAGGTGCCAACCTAATTCCACTGTCTTGAGACAACTTACTTGTGATCTTGTTACCCTTGTTGATTTAGTTGCAATTATTGCTCTATTATTTTCAACTAGTGATGCACTTCCATCTCCCGCATTTCCATCCAATGCAATAGCTTTCCTCTTCACCTAATATGATAAAAACAAGAACATTAATATAAGCAAGATGGAATTTTATTAAAGTAAGAAACATGAACATTAATATTAATGAAATATACTTACTGGTAATTTCTTTTTTCCTTTGCTGCTTGTGCCTTCTTCTGATTGGGGTTTTTTTTGGGACAACACTGATTTGTAGAAAAGAATGCCCTACTCCAATGTGCAGGTGTCTTACCAACTAACCACTCATATGCTTCTGAATCCATCTTTTTAAGCTCTTCCATCTGATTATTAAACCTCTCAACATAAGTAGCTTTTGCACAAGCATACAATTGTTTTTTCAATGCATTCACTCTGAACTTAAGCTTGAAGTTATCATGCAAGTGTTTGACACAAAACTTGATCTCTGCCTTAGGTACAAGAGCCTCTAGACTTGGAACAAGCCCTTTTTGTTTATCAGAAATGAATGTCCAAGCATTTGAATTCTCACATTTAATATCCACAAGTAAATACTCTAAAAACCATGTCCAAGAATCTTTGTTTTCCCCTTCAATCACTGCATATGCTAAAGGCCACATGCCATTGTTAGCATTAACACCAACTGCAGAAAGAAGCATTCCCTTCACTGGACCCTTCAAGAAACATCCATCCAATCCAATGACTTTCCTACACCCTTCTGACAGTCCCTGTTTCAAACCACCAAGACAAACATACATCCTCTTAAATACAGGTTGCCCTGTTTCATAATCACATTGAATTTCACAAGTTGTGCCTGGATTTGATCTGATCAATTCAGCTTTATAGTCCAACAAACATCCATATTGATCCTTCAGAGACAACTCCACATTCTCCCTTGCAACTGACATAGCTCTGTATGCACTACTCTTGGACATTTCAATCTCAAGCTCCTTCCCTACAGTATGAAAAAAAAACTCAGGTTCCCATGTTGGATTCAATTTCAGTCTCTCAGTGTATTTATTTCCAACCCATCTAGAATTAACTCATGAGCTTTTTCCAACATTACTGCAATTATGAGTATTAATAAGGGTCCTAACTCTGAAAGTGTTATCCCTTTTTGGCAAATGAGAAGCATAAATATACCATTTACAACCCTCTTTACATCTTGCACTCACTTTCAATTTCTCATTTTTAACAAAAGTAATAGCCTTACTTTTCTTGATGGAGTATAATCTCACTGCATTTCTGAACTCTTTGCTATCAGTAAACACCATCCCTAATTCAAACGTAGGATTATCCATGTCAGTTCTTGGATTAAATGTCTTAAACTTGGGTGGATGTTTTCTTCCCATCAAGTACCTAGGATCATCCTCATCATAATCAGACCCCATAGCCCTTTCAAAGTCATCTGAATCATCATCATATTCAGATTCCACATTCCACTCACTCCGAAGTGTCTCTGTATTTGTTTCTTCTAACATAACCCCATGTGGCTTTTTCTTTCTTTTTTTCCTCTGTTGCCCCTCTTCATTAACTTGAGAACCTTTTTCTCTCCCCTTACCTTTTATGTTTCTAGTTAAAAGCTCATTATTATCCTCTTGTATTTGTATCTCTTCATTTACTTCCTTTTCTTTTCCCTTATCCCTTACCTGTTCATTAGATGGCAATACCCACTTAGAATCATCCACCTCATCCTCACTCCCCTCATAACAGCTAACACTATACCCTGAACTGTTGTCATTTTCCTCATTTTCTTGTGCCACATCTTCCCTATCATAATGCTCTTTCTGATACTCTTCATCATGCTTGCAATAAACATCAATAAACCTAGTACAATCAACAATTGCATAACCTATCATTTTCCTAACTGCAACATCATTTGACATTAAAGTCAACCCAGTGGCAAAGGCAGTACCAGGAATGCAATAATAGTAACTAGCATATGTTGTGTACCCCAAACTCTTGAAAAAGTTATCAAAATCCTTAATAGACACATTATCCCCATGCAATTTGAGCACGTCTACTTCACCACCCATATAAGCAGTCAATGGGTGGTATATAAACTCACCACCATGATGTAATCTATCATTAAACAAACCACCACCTGAATAAAATAAAAAGAAACAAAACAAACACAAAAAAACAGAAAACTTTTAGATAAACCATGGACAAAGGGACCATTTTTCATTCAATATTAAACAGTTGTCCCCACATACTGCACAAAGACATGACTTTCTACCATAAAAAAACAATTTTCTGCCATAAAAAAACAATACTTTATACAGAACATTACACTTTTCAAGACCCTAAAAGATTCTTCAACAAAAAGCTAACTATTAAACAAAAAAAAAGTCATCAATTTTAGTACACAAGTACACATAAACATAATAAATCATCAATGTCGGTAAAAAGCACATAGTTGAATGAAGTACAGACATTTGATTTCAAAATTTTACCTCGAATAGGGTTTTCACCTCTAAAACCAGTAGTATTTCCATCGCTTTCATTCGCCATTGTTGATTTCTTCAAGATTAACACTAATCGTCTCTAATGGATATGATAATCTGTTGATTTGTGAAACCCTAATTTTCTCTCGTCTTTACTCCCTCAACCTAACATTTCACCTACCAGAAATAAATGGGGTAATTGTGTATGATATTAAGATATTATTCACTTTCCGTAACACGTACGAAGCACGTGAAGACACAGTTGGAAAAGACTGTTTTACTCATCATGTGCCTCAGCACGTGCTATTTTCTGTTTAAATTGTAATGTCGTTGGGGGGGGAGGGGAAAAAAGTGGGACGGGGGGATACTTAAGGTGCCACTTTGGGACAAAATCCGCACGAGGGTGCAAAGTGGGAATGGGTGGATACTTAGGGGGGCTAAACATATTTTGGCCTTTTTTCTCTAACAAATCCATTAAATCTGATTTGCAAATTCTGGGCAAAGAACACTAGCTCTATGTGCTCGTTTGTTTTCACTTAATTACAGTGGCTTATGGCTTTTGGCTTAAAATAAGTAATAATTGTAGTGTTTGTTTTCACTTAAAAGCCAAAAGCCAATAAGTAAAGTACAACCTATCTATTGCATAAATAAGTAAAAGCCAAAAAGCCCAAAAAATGTTGCTTTTTTCTCATATATGGAAACAAATTTATATTCACTCTTATCAAAAAGTTTACATCCCCAAACTACCCACCCTTTCCATATATTATTATGGTAGTTTTAAAATTTCTATATATGAGATTGTATTAACTATATCAAAAATCTCACAAGGAATTAAAAAAAATGATAAATGCTCGCTAATTAAAAGTTTAGTCTACTTTTATGGCATGTATTGTGAAGAATATTATGTTGATTTAATTAATTTATTTAATTTTGTTTCTTTTAAAGATTATTCATTTTTATATTTTATTTCTATGTTAAAGACACATTGTGGGATAAAAAAAAAGTCATGAAATTTTAATAAAAATCAATTATTTTGGAACAAAGGTTTGATTTAAGGTTTTTTTTTTTTTTTTTTTTTTTTTTCAAGATTGTTGTATTTTGAATTGTTAAATGAAAATTTCTACAATTTTGAAATATAATGTCCTTATTTTAACTTGTCTTATGTTTTAGTAGGTGTATGTATTCTTTCATTAAAGAATATTATGAATATATTTTACTGGAAACAAAAAATGGAAAATAAATTAACATTCGATTTGAATGAATAATTTTTTACGACTATATTATATTTTTTGAAAAATAATTTACGCGCTGTAATCATTTTGTCGATCGACATGGTATGGGTTTAGTAGGGGCATTTCGGTATTCTTATCACAATTCAGTAATTTTTTAGCTTTTTTAACAAACAGATACAATTAACTTATAATCACCATAAGTTACTTCAAAACAACCAAAACAAACAGTATTCAGTTTATCAGCTATAAGTCAATCAGCTATCAGCCATAAGCAATCAGTTATAAGTCATCAGCAATCAGCTGCAACAAACGGGCCTTAATTCAACTCCTTGCAATTTAAACCCCTTAATAACAAATATTTTTCAAACTAACAGATCTGTTAGTCACGTGCCGTATACATGACCATTTAACTGAGTTGTTAACGTATTCCGTCAAAAAGCCCTTAATTGACGAGAAAAATTCATATTAGACCCTGATGTGGTGGAAAAAAATCAGGCCCTCCGCCGAAGACCCCCTACATTTCAGGCCCTAAATTGCAATTAACCGAAACGGGATTGCCCATTTTTCCCTCAGTGAAAGTCACGTGTAGCGAACATGTCGACTTAACGGTGGTTTTTTACGGAAACCGTCAGAAAGCCCCTAATTGCCAAAAAAAAATGATCTTGAGCCCTGATTTAGCGGGGAAAAATCGAGGCCCCCTTTTAGACGGCCCCCCTTGAGTTTAGGCCCTAAATTATCATTAACCCTATATTAATTGGACACGAAACAACTACAACAATGATATTGATGTTGCTTTGCAATATTATTGTGAACAATTCTCATATCTATTTATTATAGGAGTAATAATTAGTGGCAAAGATTAATTAGCTTTTTAAGTGAAATACAGTACTCCCTCTGTTTCAAAATACATGTTGTTGGTCCCAAAGGGCAACAAGGGTATAAAACCGCTAGAGGGGGGGGGGTGAACAGCGGTCCAAATTTTTTTGAAAATACCCTTGAAAATCAACTGAGTACTTATCAGTTTGGTCAACTGAGGTTCAACGCACTAGAACCGAACTGATAAAATGCACAACAGAGTTTTGCGGTTTGGCCGAAAAGATAGTTAAAGAGTTTGGCGGTTTGACTCGGGTTGAAAACTCTATGATGCAACCGATAATCTCAACTTAAAGATCAAAGAAAAACACAGTTCACTTTTCAAGTCATCTCGTAAATGGATTCAAGTTATAGACCACAAACAGAAAAGTAAATAACAAGACAGAAAATAAAGATCAAACACATAATTTGAAGATGTTCGTTCTTGAATGAGCTACGTCTCTACTTAGATGGTTAGTCTAGGATTTTCTAGTAGCTACTAGACTTGAATTAATTTAGAGGAGGTTTTACAAGATAAATCTAAACTCTAAACAATCAATCTAACCTATAAAGCTATTATAACAACCGGTGTTTTCGAAGTATATAATCTATGTGATTATATAAATCGGGTGTGTGTGTGGAAAGGAATCAAATGCTCGAATGATCTAAGTGATGGATGAGCAAATGAAAACTTTCTGTGTAAAGGCTGAGTATGGAAGGTTGTATGGCTTGAAGCTTGATGAGGGAATTCTGGGTTTGCTAAGGAGATCTTTGAAGGTTTGAATTTCCAGGTTTAAATCTTCAAAGCAAACTTGAACACTTGGGAATATTTCTCTTAAAGCCCAGCCACCTTCATTGTTGATGAATGAAGGCTATTTATAGGCAATGCACCCTTGTGACCGTTGGGTAAAGATTTGAATTAAATCTGAGGGTACAATCTGTTGGGTTTCGATCAAACATGCGCAGCGGAATATAGCATTTAAAATTTTGAAACCCAAAGCCCATAGATCCGTTCATATGATTAAATCAAATACAATATAAGAATAAAGGAATAAACTAACCCTTGATGGCTATCAAATTCTCTTGGTCTTTGGTGGAGGTTTGAAGACTTGATCACGATCACAAAGCTTGAACACGAACTTTGAAGATGATGATTTTCACCCTCTAGCGGTATCCACACTTCGAACGAATATCAAAGGAGCTTCTTTGATCTTGGTTGCTAGACCAAATTGTGAAACACTTTTTCACAATCAAAAGAACTATATGGAATTTATTTTGTGTATTATTTTGTTCTTCAACCAAGAATGTCTTAGAACAAAATAAGCCCTCTCTCAAACTCTTTGAGACTCACAAAATCATTAGCATTGAGTGCTGGCCGAATTTGGCCTTTTTATACACAAGTATGACCTATTCCAAATAGGAAACTTATGTCAAAATCCGTCCAAAATTCGTTTCCTAATCAAATTAGGAATCTGCCACCCGACAGCACTGTGCGGCCGCCCAAAACCATCTGTGCGGTCGCACAACTATCTGAAGCAAAACTGGTACAAAACTGAGATAATTGTGCGGCCGCCCAGTCCATTCTGTGCGGTCGCACACTTCTCAGAATGTCCAGAATTTCCAAAATTCCAATGTAGTCCTTTTAAAGATTCGTTCTATTGTGTGTGACCCTCTAGGATTATACTAAGTTGGCAATGAGCTCAAACATGATCCCATAAGATATGATTAGTTTCTAGCAAACCGTCATACCTACCCAAATAGTATAACTAGATACAAGTTCGCATTCCTCTTAGAATATGTCATAATCCCTTTGTCCACGATGTCATTGAACACAAGTCATGGTCAAACAGTCAACTTGTTTTGTTCAATACTTTCTCGATTCCGAATATGTTGATAATCCAAATGACATTGATCCAATCAATTCATTTGAGTCCGGCCGAACATTTCATCAACATCATTCCTACGAGAGGCCCAAGCTTGACATCTTTCCGAGGAGGGACAAATCCATTTAGCTTATTATTCTTCCCTACGTGAATCCGATTATGCCAATCATACCCTTTATAACTTCCCGGTTAAAGGTAGCGTTTGAATATGTCAAACATAATGTTCATCAAGTGGAAGACTATAATAACTTCATGTCTAAGGATTCAAATGACATAACTAATATGAGATATATGTATGACATAGACCATGACATAAATCTCATAGAGCGGGTCATGTCCAGTACCTTGTTCCAAACAAGTACCCATAAATCTAACATGATCATCCCATGATCATTTAGCCTTTATACTAGTGCTTAACAAGTACTAGGGACGGGGATTATTATAGGTAAACATGAACAACAATAATAATCAAAACATCTCTTTATTGATATGAAATAAATGATAACAATTACAACGTTTATTAAACGTGCCTAGGGCACCACTACCAACAACAATTGCTGTCGAATTCCCATTGGTTGAGCTGTCATTGTCGTCCTTGGTTTTGTCTTGTAGTCCTAGGTAGTTGTAGCACCACTACCTGACATCCGTCCTTTGTTTCAGAAAGGACTAACGGTAAACAATTCAAATTGCTTGGACAAGATCGATATTCCTTACAGTAACTCCAAGTTAACTTAGAGTTATTTTGACAAGACATAAAACATTTCTTTACGGTTGAAAAGGGAATGTTTGTTTAAGGAATAAATGACATCTCTTAAATTCTTCAATAACTGCTCTGCGGTTCCACCAGGCATAGGAGCGGTTCCAAGGATGAACTTGATGTGCGGTTTCATAAGAAACTGAAGCACGCGGTTTCATGATTGCGGTTCCATCAAGTTTGCATCTGAGGTTCCAAATAAGATTTGAAGAACGATTTCATCAAAGCCACAGAATGCGGTTTGATGAAATAATAGGCGGATCCATGCTGGCGGTTCAAAGATAGTACAAGTGCGGTTTTAAGAACTAAACCGCTAAGGGTAAACTGAACTATACTCAGCCTAGAAAAACAAAAATCTAGAAATAGACTTATCTAAAAATTGAAGTATAACTTCATTACATGCGGTCCTAAAGTTCATAAAAAGACACGTGGCATGGATCAATCAAATTAAGTGGATGTACTAACAATGAATCCTAACAATCTCCCCCTATTTGATTGATGCCATTACCACACTATGATAAAGCAAAACTTTGTACTTGGTAAAAACATGTCTGAAATAAATTTTCATGAAACTGCATGTCCCAAGTCAATGCACACACTATGCTAAATCATAGATTTCTAATCTATCAAAAATAAAGGAAATGAAGAACAAATAGAATAAAAAGACATTCAGATGCATATAAAATGATATGATTTTAAAGATCAGATATGCATGTTTAAACTGAATGTTTAAAACAAAATGCACTTAAAAATATTTTTCATGAAGAATATAGTGCATGAGTTTTGAAAAATGCAAGCATTGTTCCACAAACAAGCAGTTTGAATAAACAAGGTTTTGGAAACATAATGCCATGCAATCATTCTCATTATAAACCTTTCATAATGTTTGGGACTTATAAAGTATAGGAATAATGAGAGAACAAAAAGACTAAGATAAAAAATCTAGTCTACTTCATCAGCAGCGGCATGATCCCTTTCTTCTGCAGCATCCTCTGCAATGTGATCCTGAGCGGTTTCAGCATTATCAGCAGCAGGTTCGGTTGGAGTAACATTTCTTGAACCGTATGCATGAGCGGTTTCAAAAACAAAATCTGCTGCACGAAGCCGAGCTTCAGTCGGTTCATTTATCTTCATTTCAATACCAGCAGTTTGTTTAACAAGTTTGCCGGTTCTGTGCAAAATGAGCTCTGAACTGTCAAAGGCATGTTTTTCCAGAATATTAAGTTTTTCTTCAATGGAGTCCATTCTGGTATCAACGGCTTGCTAGGGTTGACCAAACCGGCCCGGAACCGGGAAACCGGACTGGAACCAGACCCGGACCGGAACCAGACCCGGACCGGAGAAGCCCGGAACCGGAGCAAACTGGCGAGTAAACCAGAACCAGAGTAACCAGAACCGCCAGTCATCCGGGCCGGTTAAGGTCCACATAAATGGAGAACCGGACTGGAACCGGACAGAAAATCCCTTGTTTTTCAATAATTTTTAACTTGTTTATTCATTAATGACCGGAACCAGACTAGAACCGTATCGGAACCGGATTGTGGTAACCGAAACCGGATCCGGGGTAAGCAAGGGCCGGTTAAGTTTCACCTATATACCGAACCGGAACCGGCGGTTCCGAACCGGAACCGGAACCGTAGTTGGCCATCCCTACGGCTTGCTGCTTTAAAGAATAAATTTCATGGTTGGTTCTGACCAGATCTTGGCGAGCCACTTGATTCTCTAGAATGATGTTCAGCTTCTCATCTAACTATTTCTGTCTTGTTATATCATCAAATCTCTAACTCATTCTCTCCCCTTAATGGCATCAAGGTCAGATTGGATTGTAAGGAGGTGAGAGTTAAACTGAGTGGTTGAAGTCTGCTGATGAAATTGAAGGTTCCTAACCGCATCTATCAAATCGGCAGTAGTGGCACGAAGTGGCAGAATTGGATAGGATGGAACTGAGGAAGGAGGTTCATCAGAAGGTGTATAATCTGACATAGGCTCATCATCATCATCATCAGAGATGGAGATGGCCTCATCGGTTTGATGGGAAAGAGAAGAATGCATTTTGGCTTTTCCTTTAAGGAGAGTATAGGCCTCTTTAGATACCCCATTTTGGACATTCATTCATAATCACACTACTTTTGTGTCTCGCCTTTGATTTGAGTCGAAACTCGTTAAGTTGGATATGTTTCGTTAAGTTTCTGACTGACTCTGTTAGTCAGGGGCCGAAATGAACATAAAACTACCGTAGAGGGCAAAAAGTGAATTCCAGCACTGAGATGTCTCGTACGAGACATTGATGTCTCGTACGAGGTATCCCCCTCGACAGTCGGGTTTCTCAACAGTTTCCTTATTGATCGCAACCTCGTTTCTTGGCAAACACTTAAGCAATCCGGGAAAAACCTAATGAGCGACCCTAGAGTCCAAAAATACCTCCTTGGAAATCAAGTCTTTGATTCCCATCCAAACTTACCTCCTTGACTTAAACCCTAGGTCAAGAACTCCTATAAATATAGAGGTTCTTGAACCGAAAAACCTCTAGAATGGTCATTCACCCAAAACCACTCCAAATCTGATCAAAGAGGTCCTCATAATCAGCCTCTCTCCCTCACCCACAAAATTCAAGCTTTCATAACACCATTCAAGTCAAGTTCATTGGATCATCAAGGCCTTTAGTCAAGGCCGTTCATAGGATTCTCAAGAACGCTTAGGTAAAACTTCTTGTTTTCTACCTTCTCATCCACTTCTTTGTCTTTGAAGTAGTGTGATTCCATCAAAGGATCAGCCTAGAGCCTCTCCAACCTATGGAGATGGTCTCGAAGCATATGATCCGACATCCCAAATAAATAAGAAATTATTTATTTGCTTGTTTTCTTCTTTTGTACATGAATGCATAATCTTAATAATGATGATGATGGTTTCGTAAGCAAGACCGATCCTAGATCGGGTGGATTGGGTGCTCCTTGACCTTCCCAATCCATATCTTAACCCCCAAACTCAAGAATCTCACGGTCCGTGTTCCGTTAAACATGGTGGAGACTCACAACAACCGAGCAACAATCAAGTCCTTACGACCCGAAGCAGCCGGATCGGACGCGCGCGCTCACAGTGGCGACTCCGCTGGGGATGATCATCACAAGAGGGTTAGACTTGTGTTGAAATCATCATCGTTATTCTTGAAATTCTGCATTCTGTACTGTAATCTGTTCCCAGACTAGGATGCCTCGTGTGAGGGATCGTTGTCTCGTACGAGACATCTTAGTCCTGTCCGGCTGATCTGATTCTCTGGTTTGAAAAAGGAATTTTGTTCGGTTCAAACACGCACACAGGGTTTCAGATCTGCTCCCCCCTCTATTTTTGAGTCTTAGGACCTTCCTAGCGACGAAGAAACTCCCCATATATCATAAAGCTAACCTCTGTTTTACAGGAGTACTTGCTAATTGATTTATTCCCTGTTTTTCTTGCATTTGCTTTATGTGTGAACTACGACGGCCTGAGTTCCTCCCCAAGAGGGAAATGTAGGCAGCCACTTGGCCCAGCCACTGCATGTTTTTGTTTTACTTTAAAAAAAACTCTCTATTTTCTCTCTGACACCTAGATCTTGACTCTCACACACGTGCACGCATGTAGAATAATTGCACTACATACCCTTCAACCCGGGTCCCAATCGGAGGACGGATGTCGGTCAGAACCCCCATTCTAACTGTTGGGTATGTTTATCTCTTAACCCTCCTAAGTATGTTAGAATTGATTGATACCATCACCTATTAGTATTTTATGAACTTTAGGACCATATGTAAGAAGTTTTATAACTTCAATTTTTAGCTTGGTCCATTTTATTTTATAGGCTTAGAATATAGGACTTGGAGCGAAAAGGAATGAAGATCTAAGCAAGACTTTGGTCTTTGCGTAGGACTTCTCTGCGCAGGATATCACTGCGTAGGTCTTTACTGCGCAGCATTCAACCTTGCTCAGTTTTCAATGTTTTCAGATTACCTAACTTGGAAAGCGCTCAGAAGATGTACGCTTATTAAAATGCTGAGGTGTACAGATACGACAAATTAAGCACACTCAGCATATCCAATGATGGAGATGCGCTCAGATGAAACAATTCAAATGAAGACAGCTGTCAACCTTCTAGAAGAAGCTTTTGAATTTGTTCTTCATGCTTTGACTCCAACGGTTATAAAGGACACCTGCGCACCAATCATATTGTGCCAGCTCATCGTCCTTGCTCAGAGCACCAACGGCTACTTTTAAGCTCTCAGCTATATATAGCCTGCTCATCTTCATTTCCAAGTTGCTAGAGTTTGTGCTTACTAAGTATCCTTGAAGTTCAGAAGATTGCTGCTTAATATTCCCAGATTTAAGAACAACCTTCAAACCTTCATTCCTTCAAACTCCTGCCCAGATCCTAAGCCTTATATCACCAGAATTCTTCGTGCTCTTCATCTCATAGATTCATAGAGCCCAGAATTTTGACACACACACACCTCTTGAAGCTTCGATCATTTATATCTTACTTCTTGAGAAACACCGGTTTAGTCTAGGATTTGCTCTTCATAGAATAGATTTTGATTTGAGTTTTGATTCTTTGTAATCTTGTAAAAACTTCTCACATCAATATAAATCTCATTAGAAAATTCAAGAATAATCATCTTGGTAGAGGACGTAGATCTTTCATCGATCGAACCTCTCCAAATAGCTTGTTCATTATTCTTACTTCTTATTTCCTGCTTATCTTATTTCTTAATAGCTGCCTTGTTTGATCTTATCAGATTGCTATTTGCAGCTGTGTTTTGTTATTGCTTATTGCCTTAGCACATTTTTACCAACTCTTTAGCCAAACATAGCGCGTGCGTTTTTAGTCTCTACGCAGTAGCTGCTTTAAATTTCCGCTGTGCATTTCACACTCTCTCTGCGCGCTATACTTAGCTTATTTGAGAACTGTGCGCATAAGCCATTGATTTGCAAAAGGCTTTGAAAAGAATTTTAAAACGCTATTCACCCCCCCCTCTAGCATTTTTCATACCCTTGTTGCCCCTTTGGGACCAACAAGTGGTATCAGAGCAAACACCTGCTTATAGAGCTGGGCGGGGAGGCGATACTAGTTATCAGGTCAGAGAGAGGCCTGGCCCGTAAGCTGGCCCCCTTAGCACACTTACCGAAATGAGCCCGTTAATCGGGTCCTAGCTTCCCCGATCCAGATCGAAAGAAAAGAAAGGAATGAGCCTAGTGGAGCGCTTCCATTGACCCGTACTGATGAGAATTTGACTCCGTGGGAAATTGAACAAAAAGCTGCTGAATTAGCCTGACTTTTCTAGGGCATAAATTGTTGATTGAATCACAGAAATCTCAATAGTGTGTGATTTCGAAAGAAAGGAAGCAGTAAGTCTCCGGGCTAGTCAGCTCGATAGGCAAGGGATAACAGAGATGTTTTCTCCCTGATCTCGAGATCGCTATTTTTAAATTGCAAGACCCGATTCTAGTCCCTTTGAGAGACAGAGTTGGTTAGTTTACTCTTGACCCGGAAGCCGACAGCGGGGGGGGGTTGGTTGTCATTCCCGAAGGACTTGATCCCTCCGAGCTCTTGGCATTAGAGCCGCTCATCTCCGATGCGGACCGTATCGAAGAAATACGAAAGTCAGTAATGTGGGTTGGCTTGGATTACTTAGTGTTGCGCGCCTAGGAGGGAAGCACGCTTTGGGATGCGGAGGAGCTATTATCGCCCAGCTGGCTGGAACTATTCCTGCCAAAAAAGGGCTTCTCGATCAAATAGGCCCTTATCGAATCAATATCAATATTCACGCCGGATATTGTAATTTGCACTATTTGGTCAATACTAAGAGGTAGAAATTGATTAGCAATTGGCTCAATCAAAGGGGTGATTTTATCCCCCCTTTTTTTTGTTCCATCCAAATCCGATTCCGCTTGATTAGATTTGATTGTATTGAATTGAAAAAATCAAACAAAACAAGCAAAATAGCCTTTTCTAAATCGAACCTTTTTGATTATTCGAAGCCACATTTAGGAAATCTCATTGATAGCCTCGACTCGTGTCCTAGCCCGGCGGAGAGCTAGATTTGCCTCAATTGTTTGTCTCTTTCCTAGTGAGTAAATGTTATCAACAAAGAAAACTCTATTCGTCTGATTTTGACTTGGATAGTGAAAAGATTATGCGGGACGAGTAGTCTCAAACTAAGACGATTCTCACTAATACCTGGTATGCTTGGTCCAGAGCAGTACCTCTCTCTATGGGCTCGAGGCAAGACTTAGAACCCTTAGAAAAGACAGTAGGGTCTTCTAAAAGTCCTTCCGAAAGTGGAAGCAAAAATTTCAATGATGGAATTTCGATTCTGAAAAAGATCTTCAGAAGAGGTAGCCTGGAGAAGTGAACTTCCACCCGAGAATGCATCGAAGAAAAGAAATCAACCTCGGAGAAGAAAGGAAATCCGGGTTCTCGTTTTCTGGCTTTTCAGGTTCTCTTAGCGGTCGGTTAGGAATCGTTTTTCTCCATTCCTATGTTCCATGTTTTCAAGCTGAGGGAAGGTTTGGGCTTACCGGCTAACAAGAGGTCTTTTTCAAACAAATTTGCCGGCTCTACTTGAAAAGCAAATTATCATTCCAAAGAGAGATCAACAGACGAATTGCTTTTTGTCAGAGACCTTTTTTTCTAAAGATTCCCCATTGCTAATTCAAAAATAGAAAGAATCTAAATAAAGGCGCATACGCGGGAAGGGGGTTTATGCGCCGCTAATGTAGCGGCTTGCCGATCATTTGACAAAGTCACACCATCTAGACTGGATATTTATTTCAAATTTAGCCAAGTGAAGGCCCTTGTTCAAAAATTGATAGATAACTTGAAAATCAAAATAAGCAAAAAAGGCCCCCTTGCAAAAACAAAAAGGGCCAGCCTGGCTATCGGATAGTATCAAGATAAGAGTCTCATTGCAAATATGCTCCTCTTCTCATCTCATTTCTATCCTAACCTGCAAAAAAAAAGGAATAGGCGGGTCTGGTGTTCTATTTCTGCATCGGTTACGGTTATCTCGGACTGCGTTCCGGAAAAAGTAGCCTACTTGAGAAAGAAATCAACGGAGAAAACATAGCCCGAAGGGGCTATTATAGCCCTATTTTATTCCCCTCGGGGCCTTCAAGCATCCGAAAGACTTGACTGGGTGGACAGTTAACCGGAAGAGAACTTCGATTCGCCCGGCCAGCAGGCGGGCGGCGGTTTGGAACAGAGAACTTCAAATAATACAACGCCGCATTCTCCGAAGATTGAGGAACAAGAGGAGATCTATCTTTCAAAAGAGATGTGCGAACGCTAGTCCTGACTTGAGTAGTAATCAATAGAAAGAGCTAGAGGTTCTGAGGGATAAAGGAAAGAGTTGAAGATCCTTCTTCTACACGAAGGAAACTCCGACCAATTGAATGAAAACAGTATCGGGTATCAAAGACCAATGGCTCACTTCTCTTATTAGTTGGGCCAGAAAGGCGGGTTGGTAATTTCTACTAAGCACGTGTACTATTAACACGTGCACGCGTAACGTAGCTACGCTACGAGGGCAACCCTTCCCTTCCTGCTCACCTCCTGTGTATGGAGAGAACACAAAGCTTTTTTTTTTTAGCTTCGTGTAATCTCCATGCTTACACAGTATGGAGCCGCAGTATAGGTATATGTATAGCGTAGGGCCGCCTTCGGAGCCCCTTCCGGTAGGCGATTGCCATAGCTCTATCCCCCGGCACAATCGTAGCCTCCTTGTCATGGTCGCTGCCATGTTTCTACGATCTTCTATGAAATTGTTGAATTTTGAAGTTGATGTGAGGCATCGCCGTTTGAGATGAATTGTTAGAGTGGTAGTGGTAATCCCCGGAGCTCCTTGAAGAGCGGAGGGTAAACCCGCCTGGAGACGGGAAAGAAAGATAGGGAAGGAAACAAGAGAGGGAGCCACTTTTCGTCTTTTCCTCAAATCATCCTAGTTGAGATAGGACCTGCCAGAACGAGCAGACATCGAACGGTTAATTTCTATTTCTTGTTATCGTGGAATTCGTCATCAAGATGGATCACCCTTACGCGGTCAACGAACTGATTGAATTTGAAAATTCACTACTTGAATAAAAAAGGCTCATCTCCGATGCGGACCGTATCGAAGAAATGTGACTTTTTCCACAGCCTTATCTTCTAGCTTGTTGTTTGTTCCGCTGTTGGGGGAATAGAATACTGGCGTTTACAGCATGGACTACCAGGGTATCTAATCCTGTTCGCTGAAAAACGTCGTCTAGGCCTTACCTCTTGCTCCGATCTCCCCTACGCCTAGGACGTTGTCTGGGCCCGTTTGAGCCTATCTATTTTGACTATTTTGATTTCGGAAGGACTTTTAGAAGACCCTACTGTCTTTTCTAAGGGTTCTAAGCTCTTTCGCTTTTTTGATGATCTCCGACCCCGCAAGGCGAGGAATCGTATTCTTACCTCGGCCTCTTCTTCCCAAAAACTGTCAATGGATTCTGTGATCGAATGCCACTAGACAGAATTGAAAAATATGAGAAAGCCATTACAAATAGTATCAAACCAGAATTACTACAATCCCTTTTAGAAAAAGGTGGCTTAAGTACAGTTCTTTACTTGGAGGGTTGGAATCTTTCTTTCGGTCTCATTTTCTTTCTATCTGACAGGACAAATAAATAGGAAAGGATGGTTCTTTCATTGCATTGATAGAAGGTAGCAACATGAACCCTACTGGACGATTCTCACCTTCGACCAGGCATTCTACCTTTGTCGAATCGGAACTGGTTTCCTCGGGCCGGACGGAGATTGGTCCTCGAGTGCAAAGGCAGAAGGGAGCTTGACTGCAAGACTCACCCGTCGAGCAGGGACCAAAACCCCATACGGTTGATCTTTTGAACCCGCTTCAAGCCATGATGACTAATCAACCAATCTTGGGGTAAACAGCCTCTAATGCTTATGTTTCCTTTTACTTAACTCTTGTACATAGGAAATGAGACTCAATCTTTTACTGCAAATTTATAAGCCGTTATTTTTCCCCGAAGTGGTATTGAGAGAGAAAGACTCGCCAGATTTATCTTCCCTTTTGGAGGAAATCTGGTTTTAAATTCCCAGAAACCACGTGATTATATAGCCAAAGGGAATACGCCGCCCCTAAAATCATCCCAGAAACGCAGGAACGATCTGACTAGAAAGTCATTCAAAACTTGAAGTAGAAAATCCTATCAGCCTTGATTTATGAATGCATTGTGCTGTCATCCTATTAGTAAGACGGCTTGTTTTGAGAGAGGGGACTCTTTCATACCTTCTAACTCCTAGGATGAGAAGCCCTTTTTTGGCAGGAATAGTTCCATCCACACTCCCCGATTTCTAGCCAGCGGCAACACCATTTTTTCTAGAAATGTTAATCAAGTGACACCACTGATAGACTACTTAAGATTCAGTTCAAAAGGCCCTACTTAGTTGACAGAAAAACGAGAAAGCCTATAGGTTGACGCCACAAATTCCATCCCCAAAAACCTCCACAGCTGACTCATAATAAAGTTATGGGATAACCTGACCTCGTCAACGAGACAGGAAAAGGTAACAGAGTCTTCGGAGATTCGGAACAGGCCTAATTCCGCGATAAAAGAGCTCTGTTTCCGAACAAATTTGTCCATCAGTAATAGGGATCACATTAGTAGGGATATAGGCTGAGACGTCTCCAGCTTGTGTTTCAATGACTGGTAAGGCGGTCAAGCACTTTCGGCCATTCAACAAGAAATCCAAACCGTGGAAACTACGTTCCTAAAAAATAGACGCGGATGGATTCCTTCTTTTTTTCCGGTATTCACTCCTCGGGAAGAAGAGCTGGGAAGGCCATGAAGGCTATGAACCACCGAGCTCAGCGAAGAACACTTGTTGACTCTTGGTATTCAGCGAGTAGTAATTCTTTGTTTCCTCCAATTCTTAAATTGCCAAGAAGAAAGGATCAATGACTCTTTACTTAAGAAGCGGAGAGAGAAAGGAAAAGAAGTAGTTCCGCAAAAAGGATCAAATCATTAGAATCATTCTATGATGAGAAGCGAATAACCCCCGATTTTCATTTGTGTTGTGTTGACTCTTTAGTGAAAATCAAAGGGCCCATTTCAGAAGAGAGAATTCCATTCCGAATTAGGTGCAATTGGTAGGAGTGAATGCTTCGAGAATGGGATGGAAAGGAAGAACGAAAAGGAACAAAGGGAGTGGAAAGAGCTTCTTTCGTCTAAAGAATGGAGATTGACCGAGAAGCATTTCCCGAATGAATTAGTTGGTCCTAGAAATGTTAGAAAAAGTGAACGAAAAGAGTAATAAGAAGTGAAAAGGACAGAGATTACCAATTGGTTTTTTTAAACGGAGCTCAAAAGCGGGTGGATCTTTACCCAGAGTAGAGTATAAACCTAAAAAGATTCAGATTAACGCGTCGGGACTTCAAACGATTTAGCTTTAACCTTTCTAATAAGATAATATCGCTTTGCAGGAAGATGAGTCCCGCTCTGATCGTGGTCTTCAACTTTCACTTTATTCAGACCCACATCCCGAGACTTGCGTCATCTTTTCCGTATGCCAGGGAAAATGCGTTATGACCCGTGGCCGCCTGCCTGGTGGGGGCGGTTCTTGAGTTCTTAAGGAGAGGAAAGGGAAGAGTTGTCTTTATCTTGATCCTTACGGGCCTCTTGAATGCTCTCTTCCAACTGTGTATCGATCGAAAGGCAGGGCGGCTAAATCTTCTAATCGAAATCTCCTCAAGTAGGATTCGAACCTACGACCAATCAGTTAACAGCCTACCGCTCTACCACTGAGCTACTGAGGAACAACGGTAGATTCGATCTCATAGAGTTCAATTCCCGTTCTCAACCCATGACCAATATGCGCTCCGGCCACACCTTCGTAACTCCAAATACCCGGATATGTTATAGTCCCTCCTGTGATACCCCAACCACCCCATGAATTGATTATTCCTAAACGAGTCATGAAGGGTATAACGAAGAGACCCGATTTGATAGCCGAGAATCCAGCGGCCGAGAACCTGTGAAAGAAGAAGGTGTTGGTATCAAGTCTGTCTATCTAGAGATATTCTTTATTTGAATCCCCTTTTTTCCCTATTACTTTGAATATCGAGAACTTCCAATCCAACACATTCGCCTTTTCGTATCGTAACACTTACACCAGCTGAAGAATCTTACCTGGGGCGAAAACCAAAACCAAAATCTTTGTAGACAGAGCTAATTATTAGTTCCCAACCACGGGTTGGCGAAGTGGCCGCCCTTGCTCAATTTGGCTCAGACCTAGGCTTTCGACTCAATCTAATAGCTATCGGGCGCCGAGCCAAGCGGGACACTTTCCTTCCTCGAATGCTTGGCTACTCTTGGGCCTTGCGGCTTTTGACAACTCATATACCGGAGAAGTTGTTTTGTTTTTCAAGCTTAACAGCTTGGGTGCCGTTTCAAGATGGCTTTAAAATCTTTGGCAATGGCTAACTATTCACATGTTCCTATGCTCAACGAAGATCACTTCGACATCTGAAAGCACTGCATGCTCACTCATTTTTCGTCAATCGACGAAATCCTCCATGACGTTGTTCTTGAAGGACCTTACATTCCCATGAAGGAAAATCCTGATACTACTAACAACAAGGAGGATCCTACTATCAAGAAGACCAAGGAGGAATGGATTGATGAAGAAAAGAAATGGGTTGGCTATGATGGAAGATCAAGGAACATCATTCTTAGCACCCTGGACCTCTCCACGCACAATCAAATTGTGAGATGCGGAACTGGTAAGGAGCTGTGGGATGCTATTGAAGGCTATGTGAATGGTGACAAAGTTAGCAAGGAAAATAAGAAATTTGTTGTGCTAAGAAAATTCAACTGCTTCATGAGAATTGACGGCGAAAGCTTGAGACAAACTTATGATCGCTATTGTGCTATTGTAAACTCATGTAAATCTCTTGGTAAAGTCTTCACCAATAAATAAATTAATTCGCAATTCTTAGATGCGCTTGGTTCTAGATATGTGCACAAGGCAAGTCATCTAGAATATTCTGGATTTCTGGATACTTGGCCTCTGCACAGCTTGTATGCAAATTTAAAAGTGTACGAGCTCAAACTTGATCGAATTGATGAAACTGAAGGAAAAGAAAAATTAGTTTCTATGGTTGAGCAAAAAGAATTTTTGCCTGCTCAAACCTCAGATAATGTCTCTACTTCCTCTTTACTAGAAATGGATGACGATGACTTCGCTATGTTTGTAAAGCGATTTCAAAAGTTCAAGAAATTCTCAAAGCCTGGATCCTCAAGTAAAGCTCCTGCTAAGTTCTCTCGAGGTAGGGACTCAAAGAAAGATGATAACTTGGTTTTCTACAACTGTAGAAAGCCTGATCATTTTGCATCAAAATTCCATACTCCAAAATTTGAGTACATGAAGAGGAACAATGAGCAAAGATCGTTTAAGCAGCGCGGAATGGTTGCTGAAGAAGACTGCACAGAAAAGGAGCTCAAGACCTGGATAGAGACCGACACAGAGGACAGTGATGATGATAACTCTGAAGACGGACTGCTCTGCTTAGTGGAAAATGCTGATGACAGCGATTCTGAGAATGACGCTCCTGACATGAACTCACCGAGTGCGCCAAGAACTATAAAGAAGAAGAAAGGCCCCACAATCCATGAATTGGTTGAAATGGGACACCTAACGCCAAGCAAGCAGAATGGGAAGTACTTGTTTGCCAGAGCAGACCAATCAAAGAAAGTTGCTACGCCATCGCGTAATCAATCTCTTGAAATTCCTGCTGAAATTGTAATAGAAAATGATGTCTCTGCTGTTGAGCGTGAGACTATTTTTCAACAAGCTGAAAAGGTAATCAAGAAATTCAATTCTATGAAAGAAGCAGTGGACTTATCAATTGGAGAAATTTCACAGCTTAAGATGGAGAAAACTCTTTTAAAATCTGAAATCACCCCCTTAAGGAGCAGATAAGAGCATGACTCCTCTTACTGAAATGAACCGTTTCTTGACAGATCAAAATGCGCTATTAAAAGTAAGAAACGAAGATTTGGCTGCTCAAGTTGCTGATCTCACAAAGATCACAGATGTGTGGACCAAATCTCGTGTCACTATGGATCAAATTCTAGAAACCCAAAAAGCCAGTGGAGATAAGGAAGGCTTGGGGTTCTCAACTAGTGACAACTTTAAATGCACCGTTTGCTCTGAAAGAGAAAAGGATTTTACACCCCAGCAAACTATTGAAATTCCTAAAGCAAAGCGTTCTGCTTCAATGGGTAAAGGATAGGAGAAAGTCCAGAGACAAAATTTCCATTATGTCTACCCAAAGAAGCAAACTGGGAAAGCCAAGGGTAAGGCTAAAGTTTAACCTGCGCTTGACAATGCATTTCCTGATTATGGTTGCGCTTCAACTTCGAATGTCAAATCTGCGCACAAGGGCCATGCGCATGAAAGCCATGCGCCTCAACGTCAGATACGCATTCTTAAGAAAAGCGCACCCAAACCTCAGAAAATGGTGTTTGTCAAAGCTGGCTCAACTGCTCCAGTTAAGAATGCTAAGCCAAAAAAAAGTAAAGAGTTTGTAAAAACCCAATCTATAAGTGGCTTACATCATTGTGTTGTGTGTGATGGTTTAGGTCACAAGGCTGCAGAATGCCTTTTGCGATTTGCTCCTAATGCCAAGGGATGTAAAAATCCTAAGGTTAGACAGGAGTGGGTTGTCAAAAGTTGCTAACTCTAGGACCCAAGAATAAAGGGGACCTGCGTTTTTAATGTCTATGTTTTAGGTCTCCTGCTTTACTGCGTACTCTTCACATACTAAAGCGCATATATGGTATCTCGACAGTGAATGTTCTAGACACATGACTGGAGATGCCAACGCTCTTAAAGATGTGCATGAAGAAAGAGGTCCCTCAGTAACTTTTGGGGACAACAACAAAAGGCACATTGTTGGATATAGAAGAATCAGAAAAGATAAAGTGTACATAGAAAAGGTCGCGCTCGTAGAAGGCCTTAAGCACAACCTGCTCTCCATATCACAATTCTGCGATAAAGGTTTAGAGTGCCACTTCACTGCAACGCATTGCTATATCAAAGATGGCATATCTGGACTAATTTTGCTCACAGGGACTCGTAAGACCAATGTTTACATTATTGATCTTACTGCTGTAAATTCTATCACTAATCTCTGTTTTGTAGCTAAGAACGTTAGTGAAAGCAGCTGGCTATGGCATAAGCACTTAAGTCATTTGAACTTTAAATATTTGGCGAAGCTAGGAAGGGAAAATCTTGTCAAAGGACTTCCCAAAGTAGCTGACCATCATGATAGAAAATGCGCAGCATGCCAGCTCGGTAAACAACCTAAGCAGTCTTTCTCCAGCAAGATTGCTTCCTCAACTTCCAAATGTTTACAACTGCTTCACATGGATTTGTTTGGACCTGTCACCACGCGAGCATTGGAGGAAACAAATATACCTTAGTTGTGGTGGATGACTACTCAAGATACACATGGGTCGAAATGATGATATCCAAAGATGACTGCTATGGTATCTTGACTGCTCTCTTTCAAAAGCTCCAAACTCAAAAGGAAGACGACATCGTGAGCGTTAGATCACACAATGGAACTGAATTCAAGAATAATGGTGTTGCTCAATATTGCGATGACTATGGAATTGATCACAATTTCTCTGCTGCTAGAGTTCCTCAACAAAATGGCGTTGTGGAAAGGAAGAATCGCACGTTGATTGAGGATGGAAAAACAATGATAGCAGAAGCAAAGCTTCCAAAGTATTTCTGGGTAGAAGCTGTTAACACTGCTTGCTTTACTTAGAATAGATCCCTCATCAACAAAGCCTACATCAAAACTCCATATGAGCTATGGAGAGGAAGATTGCCCAATATTGCTTTCTTCAAGATTTTTTGCTGCAAATGCTATATCCTCTACAATGGCAAAGATCATAGAGGTAAATTCGATGCCAAAACAGATGAAGGTATTTTTGTTGGGTATGCCAAACATTCCAAAGATTTTCGTGTTTTTAATAGAACTACTCTAGTAATTGTAGAATCCGTACATGTTACTTTTGATGAACATTCTCTCCTTGAGCCACACTTGGCTCTAAATGATTATGATGATTCTGCTGAGAATGTTGAGATAGGTACGCAGGCTTAAACTGTACCTACGCAGAATGCTAAGCATGATAATCACAATCAGAATCAAGCAAGTCCATCTCATGCGCCAACACCAGATGCTGCGCCAGAAGTCACAACTCCTGATGTGCACACACCTCCTCCTGCGCATGACGTTTCTCTGCTTCAGCAAATCACCTTTGATGATCTTGATGCTGGAGCAAATGAAGTACCCATAGAAAATCTTTGTATTCCTACTACTCAACCTAAATTACCTCCTGAGGTTCGTGAAGTTAGAGATCATCCAACAACAAACATCATTGGTGATCTCAATGTAGGGGTTCGTACTAGGAGAGCATCAAACTTTGATGAGTACCATTCTTTTATCTCTCAAATCGAACCAAAGAAGATTGATGAAGCGCTCCAAGATTCAAGTGGGTTGTTGCTTTGCAAGAAGATTTTAACCAATTTGAGCGCTGTAAGGTTTGGACTTTAGTACCCAGACCTCATGACCAAGGAGTTATTGGTACAAAATGGGTTTTTAGAAACAAGATGGATGAAAATGGAAGCATCACCAGAAACAAAGCAAGGCTGGTTGCGCAAGGCTATAGGCAAGAGGAAGGAATCGACTACGATGAAACATTCGCGCCTGTAGCAAGACTCGAAGCTATCAGAATCTTCTTAGCTTATGCCTCTCACAAGAAATTCAAGCTTTATCAAATGGATGTGAAGAGCGCATTTCTCAACGGTGAACTCCAAGAGACGGTCTACGTAGCTCAATCACCTGGATCGAAGATAGCAGATTTCCAAATCATGTCTTCAAACTTCAAAAAGCTTTGCATGGACTTAAGCAAGCTCCAAGAGCATTGTACGATACTCTATCAAAATTCCTGCTAGAGAAAGGCTTCAAACGCGGTAAAATCGATACAACTCTTTTTATTGCTAAGTATAATGATCATTCTTTACTTGTTCAAATTTACGTCGATGATATTATATTTGGTTCTACTAATGAGTTACTTTGTAAGCGCTTTGAAAAGCTCATGAAAAGAAATTTTGAGATGAGCATGATGGGAGAACTCACATTCTTCCTCGGACTTCGAATCAAGCAATTGAATGATGGCATCTTCATAAATCAAGCCAAGTACACAAGAGACTTAATCAAGAAATTTGGACTTGAGAATGCTAAAGCATACGATACTCCAATGGCCATGGGAAATAAACTTGACAAAGACTTAAAAGGTAAGAAAGTTGATCAGACTTAATATTGAGGTATGATTGGCTGTCTTCTTTATCTTACTGCAAGTAGGCCAGATATTATGTTTAGTGTTTGTGTCTGTGCGCGCTATCAAGCAGATCCTAGAGAAGCGCACTTAACTGCTGTTAAACGCATTATTCGTTATCTTTCTGGAACTGTTAACCTTGGACTTTGGTACACCAAAGATTTGAATTTCGATTTACTAGGTTATTCAGATGCAGACTACGCAGCATGCACAATTGACAGGAAGAGCACAAGTGGAACTTGTCATTTCCTTGGAAATCGACTTGTTGCGTGGGTAAGCAAGAAGCAAGCTGTTGTGTCCATCTCCACTACAGAAGATGAATACATTGCTGCTGGAAGCTACTGCTGCCAAATCCTACGGATGATTCAACAATTAGTGGACTATGGAATTCATGAAGGAAATTGCCCAATTTTCTGCGATAATATGTCCACCATAGCAGTCTCCAACAATCCTGTCATGCATTCAAAGACAAAGCACATAGACATCAAATATCATTTCCTCAAGGACCACGTGGAAAAAGGAAACATTCATTTAAAGCACGTGGGCACAGATAATCAAATAGCTGATATCCTCACAAAGACTCTTGATGCAAAGCGATTTATCTTCTTGAGAGGAGAAATGATTATGCTTGAACTTAGCTAACTCGTCCATATGATTTGTTATTACTAACAATCTTGTGTTTGCTTGATAAGAGTTCTAAAATAGGTCAAGTTTTATGCATCTGCGCAACACCTGCGCAGTAAACTATTTGCACATGAAACATTGCAGTTATGAGATTTAAAGAATCTCGTGCGCAATCTATGCACTGCGCATGATGTCACATGCGCACTTCGCGTGGACCGCAGGTAAGTGTTCTATTCATTATATATTGCACATAGGTCCCTGACTGAAAAGTCAACGCTTAGTCACAAGGGTACTTTTGTAATTAAAATTTTCCTGCGCCTTTATTTTTTTAAAAACTTTCTTGGGAAATTACCTTTTTACCCCTGAGCATGTCTCATTGTCATTAATGCACACTGCAATTGATGGCAGCGCCTTTATCGAATGTTTGCTCACCATTTAATGAGGAAGGTGATGCGACAGCAGTCAGCCTCTTTTCGCTGACACACGAGCGCAAAGACTGCGCACGCGCGTTCCCCATTCGGCCACGTCACCCTGCTAACGTGCACCCATCCTTTCACTGACTCAACATTTATGAGGAAGTTGACTCGACAGTGACCGGCTTAGAAATTCATACTCACGCGCGCGCTAGGCCTGCGCACGCGTGCATCTAGTTGGGCCACGTCATCGCAGCACGTGTCCCCACTCCGATTTTCACCAAACCATCCTTGCGCTGACGTCATGTTATTCCTTTTTGGGTATAAACCGTCTGCGACCTCTCCCTTCTCTCTCTTCTGCTCTTTATCTTTCATTAAAACCTCCATTTTCTCTCTCTATTTTCCTCAACTTCCCACAATTTCTTCTTTCTATCTCTTTGACTTCCTTCAATTTTCTGCTAGTCACCTCTCTTTCTTCCATTTCCGTGAAATCTTTTTCTTCAAATCAATGGCTCCTAAGAAAACCTCCAAGAAAATGCTCGAAATCATTCTCTCTTCTTCTTCCGAGAAATCTGCTTCCTCCTCTTCGTCTGAATCGGAACAACAAGAGCAAAACGTCCAGAAACCCATAGTCGAAGATATGGTATGAATCCTTGATTTTTTTTGGCCATTGTTAGGGTTTAAAGCTTTCAAAGCTTTCCTTTGTGATTCTGTGCTTGTTTCTTGTTCATTTTTGAAATCGTTTGTTGTTACGTGTTCGTTTTCACCTGATTTACTCATACAGGTCTTTTATTTCATGATCAATACTCGTTTTAAGTGTTTTCTGTCAAATTTTTTCTTCGAAAACCTCCATAGTAGACGAACCGTTTCTCTGATTTTTTGGGTTTGTTCTTATGTCATTGACTATATTGTTTACATGGTTGACTTCATCTCTCTCATGCGGTCATTTTGATATGCTTTTTGTTGAATTTGGACAACTTTGAATTTTTCATGTTCTTGGTGTTCTTAGTGTTCATGAACAGTTCTTTCGTGTTCATCAAGTCTTGATTTTTATCTTATGCTTAGGGTCGCATAAGAATTTCTAAGTGTTTATGTTTTGCACATGATTGCTTGGTTTCTGCGCATTACTTTAATGATATTTTATCAAGTATGGAGTTACTGCGCATAGGTATATCTGCACTATCTGCGCATGCGCAAAGCTCTATGCGCAATATAACTTGTCTAATTCATATTTTTTGTTGCACAGAATCCATTCTACTTTATCTGTGGCTGGGAAGTGAATCCACAAGATCTCAACCAGGACACAGTTGGGAGCAGGTTGATCAGGCATCTCCGATCCTCAAGAATTCTTTCTCTCTTCATGTTGGATCAGCCCTTCTATGTTCCATCATTGGTTGATAAATCTTTGAGACAGCACGTGTTATTCTTGCCAAGTAAAAGGGTCAGAGCACAGAGATTATTATGGCTGTTGTGCAAAATTGTGAAATCTTAGTGCACCCAAATCACATCCGCAAACTTTGCGAGTTCGATGTTGGTGATGCGCCTGATACTTTTGATGCTGCGCGGTAAGATAGGCTTGCGATGAAATTAGTTGATGAGCCTACACTCGTCAAAAGATGGTCTGTGCATGACCGAAAGGAGTTCGGTGAGGTGATGTATCACCTGTGCACCTTAGTTGGAGATTCCCTTAACTGCAAGAACGGGAACAAGGGCAAGTTTATTTCCAAAGAGTGGGAATACTGTGCAGCCATCTACTTGAAGGAGAAACTTGATTGGCCGCAGATAACCTGGAATGAGCTCACAAAGGCCATGTCCAGCTATGATACGCATCTTAACGCGTCAAAGCCTAAATACAGGACGCACTGCCTCCTGCTTTCCAAGCTCCTCCTACAATACACAGACTTGGCTGACTTTGTAAGGAAGGAGCAAGTCCTGAAGCAGTCTTGCTCTTCAAAATACTACACTCGAGCGCAGCTTCATCTGCTGCGCGATGACATTAGCGACACAGACTATTACAGGATTTGGAAGTCTGATTCTGATCTAAACAGAGAGCCTTGGTTAGAGGCTGAGCCCAAGGAAGGAAGGGCTAAGAAGAGCGCAGGTGGTCCGAGTGCTGCGCCAGAACGTGAAACGCCTGAAGAGGCTACTAGACGTAAGGGCAAGGGAATTGCTGAGCCAAGATCTAAGAAGCACAAGGACACCCCCATCGTCTAATCCACCGCATGTATTTGGATTTCTGAACCTGCCCCTGCTGCTCCTAAGCCTCCATCTAAGAAATGCAAGGCTGATGGGCCTACGCCTTCCCCAAAGAAGTCCAAAGCTTCTAAGTCTGCCTTTCAAAGGATTCCCCCCACTGCGCAGGATACTGAATCATGCATGGATCACACTGGTAACTCCAAAGATGCTGCAGTTCAGGGGGAGACAAGGAACAAGGCCCCTGCTGCGCAAGTCCCTCCGGCTGCGCCAGCACCTGCTGCTGATGATGCTCCTCTTTCTACTCCTCGACGCAAGCAGAATGTGCGCAGCAGCACTAAAGGCACTAAGAGGCGCTATACTCCATGTCCTCCTGACTCTCCAAGAGAACCAACATCAAGTGCTTTTCAGCGCATTAATATTCCTGTTGGCAACGCGCGCAGGGTTACTTCAGTGTTGGATGAAGGCATGGATATTGAGCCTGAGGCTGAGGAGGATGATGATGAAGTTGATCAGGCTCTCGATGCTGATGGCGCATCCCCTCCTTCTACGCCCATTGATGGGTCTACTCCTGCTACGGAGATTCCTCTTATTGAAGCATTCCCTCCTCCTGCTCTTGGTCCTGAAGATTCTGTCAAGGATGGTGCCACTGCCTCTGATAGCAGTGAACATTCCTCAGCAAGGTGATCTCCTGCGCATAGGTCTCCCTCTGCGCATCGATCCCCTCCAGTTGATCCCATCTCTACCACTTCTCCTCCAAAGACAACTGAGCAACAACCTCCTGCTACTTCTACAGTTCCTGCATTCTCCACCTCCTCCCTCACCTCTTCTAATGAGCTGCGCCAGATCTTACAAGCCTTGAATTCAATTCAAGTGAATCAAGTGGCTGCGCAGTCTCAGATGGCCCAACTTATTACTGCGCAGACAGTAATTCAAGAGCAGCTTGATGCGCAGCGATTATAGATTGCTGCCATTAAGGGGGAGAGTGTATCAAAGGCAAGTGCAAGTACCTCCGCCGTCTCAGATGTTCTAAATCAACTTGTCCTGGACTCACTCAAGTCAATTAGCGGGTTGCTTGAAAATGTATGCACCCATGAAGCTATTGACCGTGGGTTCAAGGAATTCTAAGGCGTCTGCGCAAGAATTTAACTGATGGTTTATATGAGGGGTTTCCTAGTTTGGAAGCGTAGATGCTAGAGAAGTTTGGACAAGGTGGCCCTGCGCAAGCTAGTGCGCTTAACATGGAAAGTGTTCGGGAGTGCATAACTCAATCCATGATGGATTTTGCTGATGGATTTAACGCTAGGATGGACCAAGCAATGTTAGATATTCAAACCAGCGTAAACACTCAGCGCCTCTATACCGACACTCGTCTTGAAGCTACGCAGGACACCATCATTGACACTATCACAGTTGTTGAGCATTCATACTTTAACCAGATGATTGAGCATCAGATGGCCTATGCTGCGAATTTTCGGGAGCTGCAAGAAGATAACAGGGATGTGCGCAGAGGGATAACCACTTATGTTGGAGAAGCAGTGGCTTTACAAGATAAATTTCAAGCGCTCAAGATTGAACTTATGAACAAGTTCAATAGCCTGCAGAACGAGCTACGCGAAGCCCTTCACCGGATCAACATAGAATAGGTTCTATGTAATTTTTTTTTTTGTTTTTGTGCAAGGTATTCCTTTTTGTGTGCATTTTGTTTTTCTTGTTCAAACTTGTAATTCCCAAACTATTATCATTTCAAGTTTTAATGAGAAAAATCGCATTATTTGTTTCCAAACGTTGTTCAATTCAAACTTTTCGTTTGTGGAACAATGAATGAATTATTTCACCTCATGCGCATAATCATTAACTGCTCATATATTTCTACGCATGATGTTTAAACATTCAGTTTAAATGCATACTTAAACTTAAACTCATATTATTTGTATATGCTGAATGATATTTCTGTCTTTCCCATTTTGTAAGCTAATTTTTTGGATAGACTAGAAATCTATAGCATTGGCTAGTGTGTGCATTGACTTGAGGCATGATTTACCATTCTCATTTTTATGGACATGTTATTATCAAGTACAATGAATTGCCTTTGTTATAGTAGGTAATGGCATCAATCATTTAGGGGGAGATTGTTGGGTATGCTTATCTCGTAACCCTCCTAAGTATGTTAGAATTGATTGATACCATCACCTATTAGTATTTTATGGACTTTAGGACCCTATGTAAGAAGTTTTATAACTTCAATTTTTAGCTTGGTCCATTTTATTTTATAGGCTTAGAATATAGGACTTGGAGCGAAAAGGAATGAAGATCTAAGAAAGACTTTGGTCTTTGCGCAGGACTTCTCTGCGCAGGATATCACTGGGCAGGTCTTTGCTGCGCAACATTCAACCTTGCTCAGTTTTCAATGTTTTCAGATTACCTAACTTGGAAAGCACTCAGAAGATGTACGCTTATTAAAATGCTGAGGTGTGCAGATACGACAAATTAAGCACACTCAGCATATCCAACGATGGAGATGCGCTCAGATGAAATAATTCAAATGAAGACAGCTGTCAACCTTCTAGAAGAAGCTTTTGAATTTGGTCTTCATGCTTTGACTCCAATGGCTATAAAGGACACCTGCGCACCAATCATATTGTGCCAGCTTATCTTCCTTGCTCAGAGCACCAACGGCTACTTTTAAGCTCTCAGCTATAAATAGCCTGCTCATCTTCATTTCCAAGTTGCTAGAGTTTGTGCTTACTAAGTATCCTTGAAGTTCAGAAGATTGCTGCTTAATATTCCCAGATTCAAGAACAACCTTCAAACCTTCATTCCTTCAAACTCCTGCCCAGATCCTAAGCCTTATATCACTAGAATTCTTCATGCTCTTCATCTCATAGATTCATAGAGCCCAGAATTTTTTACACACAACACACCCCTTGAAGCTTCGATCATTTATATCTTACTTCTTGAGAAACACCGGTTTAGACTAGGATTTGCTCTTCATAGAATAGATTTTGATTTGAGTTTTGATTCTTTGTAATCTTGTAAAATCTCCTCACATCAATATAAATCTCATTAGAAAATCTAAGACTAACCATCTTGGTACATGACGTAGATCTTTCATCGATCGAACCTCTCCAAATAGCTTGTTCATTATTCTTACTGCTTATTTCCTGCTTATCTTATTTCTTAATAGCTGCCTTGTTTGATCTTATCAGATTGCTATTTGCTGCTGTGTTTTGTTATTGCTTATTGCCTTAGCACATTTTTAATAACTCTTTAGCCAAACTTAGCGCGTGCGTTTTTAGTCTCTGTGCAGCTTTCCCTGCGCAGTAGCTGCTTTAAATTTCCGCTGTGCATTTCACACTCTCTCTGCGCGCTATACTTAACTTATTTGAGAACTGTGGGCATAAGCCACTGATTTGCAAAAGGGTTTGAAAAGAATTTTAAAATTTTATTCACCCCCCCTCTAGCATTTTTCATACCTTTGTTTCCCCTTTGGGACCAATACTAATGAATGGCCCTCACCAGTCTCTCCAAAGATGGTGTACCCACTCCGTGACACGCTCCTAGACTGTGTTCATGGGCAGCCTTAGCCGTAAGCCTTGCATCAACCTCATGCATACATACTAGCTAATAAGACACTCCTCGAGACCGGTCGGTTCGATTCTTAGGGTTGTTTTAATCTTTACCCAAGATAACGCATTTTCTACAATCTATAATCCTCCCTTCATGAATTCTTGACGAATGTCCCTTCGGTATAAATTGTTGAACGAAGGGTTGAGATGATGAGATGAGATTTTTTTCTACGAGGATTCGAGTCTAGTCTCTCTCACTATTAAAACCCTACGTTTGACAATGTCCCTTTCGGTTGTCCTTTACAAAAATTCATAAGGTTTGGTTGCATTAAAGGCGTTATTTAACAAAGTGCAAAACAACTACGGAATCACTTAGGTTTGGCTAATTGAATGGTGGATTCCGATGAGAATATGGGACCTTTGCCCGAATTGTCCGTTTGGGAGAGTGAAATACTGGTGAAAAATAAGGGGCTCATATTCTAGGGTGACAGAATCCACTGTTCCAGGATGAACTAGGTAGTAACCTCTCAAAATGGATTAAATTCCGTCCGACCAATAGGATTAAAATCTGCAAATATGACTGTCAGGTTAGATGTCTCGTACGAGACATCCATGCCTCGTACGAGACATCTCTACTTTTCTGTGATTCTGCCATGTTTGGTGAACCCAATCTCATAAAAGCCGACTTGTTGGGACCCCAGCCTGGATTTGACATAGTTTCTACACTCTAGGCCCGTCCGATCAGCAAGGTAGCTCCACACTCCCAACACAATGTCAAGCGCCAAGTTTACTCAAGAACTCAACGACCTCAAAGCTCGACTAGAGGGGGAAGTGGGTCAACTCTCTGAGGTGTATGCGACAGTCTTGTACGCACGCTTCAAGAGGGAAATAGAAGAGGAATTCATGACTCGACTACAGACACAAAAGGAATTTTTTGACAGAGAAATCAAATTCCTCCAAAATCAATTGATAGCCCGTGAAGAAGAAATTGGTGCATTTCGAAAAGGCCTACTCATGCAAGAAGAATACTATGAGAAGAAGATCGATATGCTCCAAGCATGCTTGCAAGCTCAGAGAGAATGTTACAAAATGGAGGTTGAATCCAAAGCTAAGGCAAAGGCAAGGACCTACCACAAGTATGAAGGCATCACTCAAAGCAAAATGTTTGACATACTCGTGGAAGCCGGCAAAATCACTCCAAGAAAGCCTCCTACTACTCCAAAGGAACTCCCCACCAATCATGCTCATCATCACTACTGCAAGTTCCACCAGTTTAGTGGCCACATCATCGACTCTTGCCACCACCTCAAAGATGTGATCCAATATCTCATAGACGCTAAACAGCTAAGGGTTCATAATGTAGTAGCAAGCCCTCTCCCAACTACGGGAGGAGGAATCAATGTAATAGAGATAACTAGTGAGAAAGAGGAGACTACTCGCTTAGTCCCAAATGTGGCCGAGAGCACTCCAACGTTTAATAATGAAATTTCTTTCTGTTACATGTTGTCTTGGGACCAAGTACTAGATAGGAAGAATAATAAAGAAAAGGAAGATGTTAACTTACTCACCTGCTCTGGTCGAGTTATAATCAATAAAGATCCAAGAATAGAAGAGTCATCATCTTCAAAAGAGCCCGAACCCATTGAGCTTGACGATCCACTTCTTAAATAACTAAAGAAAACGCAAGCCAACATTTCCATATGGGATCTCTTAGGCTCATCTCATAAACATCGAATGATGATCTCAAAAGCATTAGCCCAAGTTGAAGTGCCCAAAGAAATAACTCCCGAAGAGTTAACGCAAATGGTAGGCCAAATCCAATTTGGCAATGTAATCACATTTACGGACTTAGATCTACCACAGTATGGTGGAGGGCACACCGAAGCTCTCTACATAATCGCAAGGGTCAATGGGCATCAAATCCCCAGAATCCTAGTAGACAAATAAAGTAATGGTAACGCTTGGCCTTACCTCAAGGGAGTTAAAACCGTCCACTCTTACTGTACGAGGGTTTGATTGCACTGCACATTCACCTATAGGGGCGATCACTCTAATGGTTATAGTAGGGGAGTTAACTACAAAGGCGGAGTTCCAAGTCATTGACATCCCCTCTTCCTTCAAACTTCTTCTGGGACCTCCGTGGCTACATCAAACAGGAGGAGTACCATCGACTCTCCATGAGTGTGTCCAGTTTAAGCACAATGACATGATAGTCACCGTACTTAGGGAACTAGTCACTGCTAGCCCGATCTTAGAAATTCAGCATGAGGCAGCTGACCACCTCTTCAATGGATTCGAAATCCAAAAGCAAAGTAGTGTAGAGATGGTAGAAGTACACAATGAAAATGACTACTCAAAGGCGATTCCATTCTCCGGAACACGCCCAATGCTAAACATGATGCTAAAAGAAGGGTACTTCCCCTGTCTTGGACTTGGCAAGCATTTACAAGGGATAAAAGAACCACCACCTGTTGTTCTATACCCCCCAGAATATGGTCTAGGGTATGTGTCACCACTCAAGGGCATCCTTAAGGAAGAAAGGGATTGGACCTCATACATAGTGCCACTAGCACCACCCTATCGAAAGACTCTAAACGGGTACTTTGTACGCGAAGGGGAAAATTTGCCATACTTCATGTTCCCTGAACCGTGGATCGACCGTAAGGGGAAGCGCCAACCGGGCTTTGAAATCTTCAGTGACTGTGATCCGTACTCACTCGAAACAAAACCAATTCAATTCTCGTGGCTACCTCGAGAATTAGGTGGTACCAAGGCCAAAGCATTCAGTGAATGGGACTTTGTGTTGGGAGAAGACCTACTGAGCCAATTTCTCAACCTTTGCAAGGTAGAGGACACTCAGATCAATGCAATAGACAAGGGGGACGCTCCGAACCAAGACTACACCGAGCTTATCAAGAAGTGTGACGAGCCTATCAAGAACTGGTACACAACTGGGGGACCCACAGCAAGTGAAGACTTCCTGATCAAAGAATTAGGGTGTACTCCCCATCCCCATAGGGAAAGAAAATTTGTAACTCTCACCTTAGATTCAGATACCGCTACCGATGAGATCACCCAAGAGGACTTGGATTCCATCGCGGAACGTGTATTCCCCTACTTTCATAAATGATGAATTAACTAATAACCCTAACGAATTGGATAATAATGAGTCATATGACGAGATAGATCAATAAAACGAACAAATATTAAAAGAAATTAATAAGCAAGTAGGTCAACGTGGCGGAAATGGTCCTATTGATGCCGAAGAAATGCAAACAATTAATCTGGGGACGGACGATGATCCGAAAGAGACCAAGATTGGCAGTTTCTTCAAGGGGGAAGACCGATAAGCCCTCATAGCGTTTCTCTGAGAATTCGTGGATGTGTTCGCTTGGTCCTACAAAGATATGCCGGGGCTAGCCAAATAAGAGATAGAGAAACTCCTGAGTGTTGGGTTCATAAAAGTGATAGAGTATCCAACCTGGTTGGCTAATACTGTGCAGGTTTCCAAGGCAAACGGAAAGGTTCGCGTCTGTGTTGATTTCCGTGATCTCAACAGAGTTTCTCCGAAAGATGATTTTCCTCTTCCCAACATAGACATGCTCGTTGAAAATACCGCAAAATATAAAGTTCGTTCATTCATAGAAGGATTCGCCGGTTACAACCAGATCCTCATGGCTGAAGAGGACCAGCACAAAACAGCGTTTACCACACCTTGGGGGACGTTCTGTTATACATTCATGCCATTCGGACTCAAAAATGCCGGAGCCACGTACCAGAGAGCTGTAACTGCACTGTTCCATGACATGATACATAAAGAGATGGAGGTGTACGTTGATAATATGATCATACACTCCAAAGGCTCCGATAGACAGCACTTCATCGACCTCAGAAAATTCTTTGAAAGGTTGAGACACTACAAGATGAGACTTAATCCGGCCAAGTGCACATTTGGGGTAGTAAAAGGAAAAGTCCTTGGGTACATGGTCACCGAGCGTGGTATAGAAGCAGATCCCGCTAAGATTAAAGCCATTATTGACATGCCTCCACCTAAGACGCAGAAATAAATAAAGGGATTCATGGGTCACCTTCAGTACATTAGTCGTTTCATCAATCAGCTCACGATAATGTGCGAGCCTATTTTCAAGCTTCTCAAAGAAGAATGTATCCCTAGAATGGACCGAAGAGTGTCAAGAAGCCTTCGAAAAGGTCAAAGAGTATTTGGTCAACCTTCCTGTATTGGTTCCACCACATAAAGAGAAACCGTAGACCCTGTACCTTACTGTAGACACCCCGCCTTGGACCTCTCACCCCGATTGCATACAAAGTATTTTTATTTAACTCATTTTCGTTAATTTCTGTTACTTCGGTTAAGTTCCTAACTGATTCCGTTATTTTTGGACTAAACTGCATAACAGAGTTAACTTTTAGGGTCATTCTGTCATTCTGTCCTTTTCTACCGCGGGCGCTTCCGGAACTGTTAACGGGCTGCGCGCGCGTCTCGCCCCAATAGCGGGACTGGCGCGCTTCCCATTTTGGCAGTAACGGATTGCACCTTATTTCCCTCCCTTTTCTTATTTGCAACATCTCTTTCTTGATCACAAAAGACTTCTTTTCTCATCCACATTCACCCCCCCTAGTTTTATAACCTCCAATCCCATTATTCTAGCCATCTCTTTAAAACAAAATAATTCATTTTTATTTTATTTGATTTTCTTTTATTTCTTTCATTTATTATTATATTTATCTTATTTTCTATTGGTCAATTCCATCTCACATGGATTGACCAATTTCCCTCCAACCTTTCCCTCTCTTTTTCACCTATAAAAACCTCTTCTCTTTACCTTAGAAGGGGACTTGGAACTTTCTCTCTACACAAATTCTATATCATTTTCCCTACACAAATTCTCCCAACAAGAGTTTTACACAACAAAACTCTACACAAATCTCTACACAACAACATCATTTTCATGTCCAAGTTTGAAGTCTTCATTCTAAAGGTACAAGTCTTCTTCTTTTATTCTATTCATGTTCTAGTCAATGTATGCAATCCCCATCAATGGGACATGACCTAACGATCACTTTATTCCATTAAAGTTGGTTAAAGGTTATCTCCCTACATTTCAACTCTAATTTAATTTACTCTTCTTCCATTAATGTAATCTTTAGCATTAAATTAACAAAAACAATTCTTTTTATTTCCCCTTTTCTTCTCATCTCAATTGTTGGCACATTTTTTATATCAATAAATTGAAGGACATTAGCACTAGAACACCAATAGTAGCAAGACCCGCATAAGCGGGGCGGAGTGGGTGTTTAAGTACTTCCCACTCCGTCACCTAACCCCCGAACCCTTCTCTCCCGAATCTCTGGTTTTGTACATAAATTAGGCTATTTCTAAGTTTTTCTTATGTTCCTTTAAAAACATAGGTGACGACTCTAAACAATCTAAAATAAGTTAGACATCCTAGGATAATTCACCGCTCTAGCCAAGTTGTGGTTTCCCGGGGTATCTACAGTGGCGACTCCGCTGGGGACATTAGAGGGTTAAACTTGCGTTTTCATTTTTGGTGTTCTAATTTCTGTCTTCTGGGCATTCTGGTAAAAAGGGTAGGAAGCGCGCGCCTCCGGCCTTCTTGGCCTAACGCGCGCGCGTCCGACCCTTATTATCAGAATCTCCCGCCTTCCTTCTTGTCCTTCAATTTCATATTTCTGTGCTAACAAGTTTCTGCAGGGGAAAGTTACATAATTTGGGACCAGGGCAATCCCCTGAGTCCGCAGTTTCTTCTAACATTCTGACAGGTACCCCAGATGCGCGCGCCTCCCATATTCATTGCGCAATGCGCGCGCTTCCCACATCACTTCCCTGAGGCGCGCGCTTCTGGGAAATTTTCCAGAAACAGAACAGTGCACAGAAAGCAGAACAGAGCAGAATGACAGTGTGTGGGCACCGGGCCTGCATACAATTTCTTTTACTTTCTGTTTATTTTTACCGGTCACACGGGTGATTCGGGAGTTGTAAATACGTGCTTATTTGTTTCCTTTTTTTTTCTTTCTTTGAAAAAAAATAATATTTTGTCACTTGTTAGACCTCACACTACATGCACATATTCTTATCAATTGCTCACTATCGAGTCGCACAAGTCCAACCCCAAACCCGTCGAGGCCCGTCCTAGGAAGTTTCAAGCTCCACTCGACCTTGGCTCTTTCGAAGCGGTAAACCTCAGCCCGTGGCGTAGTTCATGACTACATGCCGGGGATGACCTTTGAGCCACATATTCAAGCCGAGCACAAACCACACAATTCTAGTCTAGGGTCTAACACTCCGTGACCAAGTCGGTTTTTCATGTGCCGAGATTTCCCTAAACTAATGTCTTCAAATCATACATGCCAACTTGTTGCAATGGACGGAATAAAACTCCGTCCCCAAAAGTGGTTATTTTGGACGAAAATAAAAATCTGTCCCCGCATGTATGATTTACTACATTAATTTAGTTTAATCCCGACACATGTAGGTCTCACAAGAGTGGTGGAATCCGATGAGTATATGGGACCGCGAGAAGGTCTATATACTAGTGTGACGATTCCACTATTTTTTTCTAGAAACCCCAAAAAGGACTCCGTCCTTCCGACTTTTGTAAATAAAAAACAAAAACAAAAAAGAGTCATTTTCTTTATATGGTTGAGTCTTTTTCGTGTTTGTGGGTTAAATTTATTTTACTCAAAAGGTATTTGTGGGGCCAACCTAAGATCAACCGTGTTCTTTTAATAGGTCCAATGGCTTCCAACGGCAACAACAACAATGGTGGGTACTTCTCCGTGTCCAACGAAAGACTCTTCAACATAATAAGAGCCATGGGGGAACAAACGGATAGACATTCCGAGGATGCCCGCCGAAAAGACGATTTGTGGCAAGTCCGTTTTGATCTCGAGAGGTAGATTCACAAGGAAGAGGTTTCCGAGCTCAAAGCCCGTTTGCAAGAGCTCACCAACAACAAGGCAAAGTTTAAGGGTAAAGCATGCTCAAGTGGCCCGTCCCTCAAAAGCTACAAAGGTACCGCCAACAACTGAGTTTTCACTCCTCTCCTAGGAGTAACCCAAGCCGAAGCATTTGAAACTTTGGTGGCAAGTGGAAAGGTGAAGCCTTTGGAGGGGTACAAGCCGAAGATGATACCGAAGAATCATGCACATGGTGAATGGTGCGGCTACCACAAGTATAGTGGCCATACTATCGAAGGGTGCTTCCTTCTCCGAAACATCATCCAAGATTTGTTCGACAACGGCGAATTTACTGTGGGTGAAGAGCAACCTTTAGAGAGTGCCAACATGCAAGAACTCATCAAAGAAGAATGATTTGGTTTCGAAATGGGGCTTCTACAAGAAATCATGCCACAAGGAGACTACAACGACAATGGGGACTACAACAACAATCTCCGTTTCTCTTTCTCTACCTAGTAATAGGAATTAAAAAAAAAAAAAAAAAAAAAGAGTCAAAGTCCTCTTAAGTGTGCATTAAGTTTTCTTTGTCCAATTAATGTGAAATTTTGAGTCAAGTCTCATCATCAAATGAAAAGTCGTTCTTGTCCTCATACACTCTTCCAAGTTGTTCAATCTAATTCTTGGCAAACGAGTTTTGGAATGAAGGTCATCACTTGAACGCCTAGGGGCTAAACATTGTGACGAAGGCAACATCATCAATGACGAAGACAAAGCCAAGACATCAAAGGTGAAGCAACAACCATGGAGAAAAATCAAGCAATGTTTCAAAGGGGAGATTAAAAAAAAAAAAAAAAAAAAATGCTCGCTAGGTTGAACTCTTCAAATCAATCTAGGCAAAAGTTAGAGCACAAAAAAAAAAACAAAACAAAAAATCCCCCTTAATCAAAGAAGTTCACATCAAGATCAACATCATTCCATCCACCAAAGGAGGACGAAGCTACACGACGAAGCAACAATTCCATCCCGAAGAATGGAGAATTCACAAGAACTACGGTGACCTGAGCCTCTACACTGGAGGAACGTAGGCAACCTGCGGGTCTGGTCTCATGCAAGAAAGAAGAAATGTTTAGCCCTAGCGCGTTATGGTGATTGGCCTTAATCTTGAACTTGTCAAGACATCTTTGTACGATTCATTTGCCAATGAATTAATCACCAAAAAGATTGAACAACTTTCTTAGATTTGGAATCATTTTGCGCTCCTTGTCGAGTCTAGGGACTTCTATTCTTTCTGCATACTCCCAATTTCTTGCAATCAAATTGGGGCTTTCCTTCTCTTCTCTCTTAATGACTTACTTGCCTCCGCGAGTCATTCAATTCAATAAAAAATACATGTCAATACTAGGGACACTTCCCTAGTCAAGTCAATGTCACTCATCATTAGTGACAAAAGGTCTCCGCCGCAAAATCACATGTCTTATCTCCTCAGCTAGAGTCAATGCACACTTCCTCATCAATTGAGTCAAAAAAAAAATGATGAAGACGCAAAAGAGATGCCCGCTAGATTGAAAACCCGAAAGGGCGGTCTAGGAAAAAAACAGGGTGCGTCATAAAAAAAATGATGAGAGAGTGAGAAAGAGAAGGGAAAGAGAAATGGAGATCCCCGGCCTCTAAAGAAGACAAGTTCTACATTGAATCTCCTCAGCAAGTCAATTCCCCACCGAGTCAACTTTGGGATTGCAAAAGGCTCGACAAGATATAGCACCATCAAAGGTTGTCTTGGGTTATCGACATCATTCTCCAGCAGTGTGCATTTTGGGTTCATGAAAAGAAGGCCCGTGGTAACCAAGATCCATCCGAGAACAAGCCCATCATAAAAGGGCACGAGGTTGCAAAAATAATCCCTAGCTAGTCAATTGGCTTGGGCAGCAAATAGCAACAACATGTGTCTCAGTTTTCAAGGCTCCTTCAAGTATGTGCTTCTAAAGTGCGCCGAAAGGCTCGCGAGAAATGGAGTAGCTCTTGCCCATATCCTCTCATGTTTATTCCCTCACACGAAGACGAGTCACTCTTGCTTTGCTCAACAAATGGTGACGCCCTAGGGGCTATGTGACTCAAGAACAAGGGATTCTTTTGCTTCATTTGGCAATCAATACGCCCTAGGGGCTATGCTCAAGAAATATGTGTGAGACTATCCTCAAAGTCCCTCAAAAGGGATGTCAAAAAGCCCTCTTGTCATGTGTGCCCGTGCTCGTTTCCCCAATCAAGGATGGACCTTTCTCGCAATCAATGATGGCACTCTAGGGGCTACGGTCAAGTCTTAAAGGCTCCCTCGGCAAAGAGCAATTAACTCCCCAGCAGTATCCCCAGCCAAGTCATGTGCAACATTGGAAGCTTCCTCAATTCGGCACCGAAGGTCTCAACGGGCTTCGCAATCTACAATCTTTTGGGCTACGCCATTACAGTAATTCAAGCAAAGGGCAGTATTAGGGCTTCGCGACCGACAGTCTTTTGGGCAACAATACTCGAGCAAGTGCAATGTGGAGTAGTCTTATGGCTCCATGAGAACAATCAAGATTCAAGGGTCTCTCAACACTTCAAGTCAAAGGCCTCTTGGTTTTAAATGAAGACTCCGATGTTATGAATGAAGTTGATGATTTTTGTTAGAACTCACAGCGAGAGTTTGAAGGAAGTCTTAGGGAAAAGGAAAAGATTCAATATGCTAAACTCTAATCAAAACAGGGTTATAGCGGGAAATGCCACGGCCAATCCCAATGTTTCTGCAATTCAGCACCCCCTTCTCCAAGATCAAAAGCACAAGGTGCAGCTCAGATAAAGTTGGGCCACAACACTAGTTGCATCCGAAGATCCTTCATTAGTTCAACTCAAGAAGAGTCAAGCAAGCATACTCATTTGGGACTTTATCACACCAAGACCTTATCATCCGCGACCTCGACGGCACCGCAAGACATTACTGCATCTTTTGACATAAGCCCTCCGCCATTTGGGTATCAACCACAATGAGGCCATTCATCTCCCCAGTAAGAGAAAGAAGGGGATCTCTATCAAGAATTCTACCCGACGATACATCCGCGCTCAATGCCGAGCCAATCACGAGATAATTTGGGGCTTTACAATGAAAGGTCTTCACATCCCGCCATCTACAAGCCCACGACACTTGGGGCTTTGCAATCTCTCTAAGCTTGGCATCAACGATCTCCTCTTGGGGCTTGCTCACTATAACAACAAAGGGTGATTTACTCGAATGGGCCAAGAGCTGATTTATCTTGGAGCTATGCAAGTCCCTCAAAATTTGGCATCAAAGGCATTCTAGGGGCTTTACAATCAGCAACCCCTCATCTCGGCATCAAAATCCTTTTGAAGCCCCATAATCGACAAATCTCTTGGGGCTAGACATCAATCTTCGTTGGGCACACCGGCGACAACAGAATTCAAGCGAGGCAATCCGGACTTCGACTGAACATGACTTGATCTTGGGTTGGCTTCACAAGCACACAATGGTTAAAATGGTTCACCCACGAACTAAAAAAAAAATCTTTTCCTTACATGTGTGCATATTCTTTCCTTTCTAATCTAAAAAAAAAAAAAAAAAAAGATTTTTCTTTTTCTTTTTCTCCTTCTATGTGCAAAAGTATGTGCTTTACTTTGCTTTGCTCCTAGCTTCTCCTCCAGCATTCTCCATCATCCTTGAACTACGCTAGTCTGATTCCCTTCAAAGGATACGTAGGCAGCCTTTGGCACGACCAACCCATCATTCAGAATGTCATCTCAACAACATTACATCGAAGGCAACGGCAGTTCATCATCTTCATCAAAAGTATCAACATCCTTCGACAATCCATCTTCAATCAAGCGGCAATGGTAAGTGAAGGTATGAATGCATCCGAGGCTTTCCTCAAATCACACCGCACACAAAATCACTTTCTCCATTCCTACAAAATCTCTCTCTCATGCAAAGCTGCTCTCAAATCACATTGCACCACGAGCACAATTTCTCTCTTCATGCATCTTCTTGCATTAGCACATATACCTGCAAAGCACATAACAGCTACCACCGCGAAGTCAAACAGCATCTGCAACTCGAGGCACTTCATTCCCAGCAGAAAATGGTCTACAGTCAACCATGCACGCATCCCCGCAAAGTCAACTGCAACGCCAAACAGCACACGGCTTCAAAGTAGCAATTCGTCAAAGGTTCACTAACGGCCTCATCAACGGATTTCACTAACGGATTCGTCAACAAAGGTTCACTAACGGCCTCGAAGGTTCACTAACGGCCTCATCAACGGATTTCACTAATGGATTCGACAACAAAGGTTCACTAACGGCCTCATTCAAAGGTTCACTAACGGCCTCCTCAAAGGTTCACTAACGGACTCATCCACGGATTTCACTAACGGATTCGTCATTCAAAGGTTCACTAACGGCCTCATTTCAAAGGGTTCACTAACGGACTCAAGGTTCACTAACGGCCTCCTCGAAGGTTCACTAACGGCCTCATCAACGGATTTCACTAACGGATTTGACAACAAAGGTTCACTAACGGCCTCCTCAAAGGTTCACTAACGGCCTCATTTCAAAAGTTCACTAACGGCCTCCCTCAAAGGTTCACTAACGGCCTCATCCATGGATTTCACTAACGGATTCGTCATTCAAAGGTTCACTAACGGCCTCCTCAAAGGTTCACTAACGGCCTCATTTCAAAGGTTTACTAACGGCCTCATTCAAAGGTTCACTAACGGCCTCTTCAAAGGTTCACAAACGGCCTCATTTCAAAGGTTCACTAACGGCCTCATTCAAAGGTTCACCAACGGCCTCCTCAAAGGTTCACTAACGGCCTCACTTAACGGATTCAGCCGGCAGGTTTACCAACGGATCATGCCACCCCCTCTACCAATAAAAGACGCTCACACAGGGAGCGCATCCCTATCTCTAGCAATTTCAAATTACTGCTTTCATCGAGTCTTTGCTTTCTTTTCTTTCTTTTTCTTTGTCGATGTCCTCGGCGGGTGATTTTACTTTCGTCGACGCGTTTTGCTTTGCAATCCACCTCGCCGAGGGGCTCTGTAGACACCCCGCCTTGGACCTATCACCCCGATTGCATACAAAGTATTTTTATTTAACTCATTTTCGTTAATTTCTGTTACTTCGGTTAAGTTCCTAACTGATTCCGTTAGTTTTGGACTAAACTGCATAACAGAGTTAACTTTTAGGGTCATTCTGTCATTATGTACTTTTCTGCCGCGGGCGCTTCCGGAACTGTTAACAGGCTGCGCGCGCGTCTCGCCCCAAAAGCGGGACTCGCGCGCTTCCCATTTTGGCAGTAACAGATTGCACCTTATTTCCCTCCATTTTCTTATTTGCAACATCTCTTTCTTGATCACAAAAGACTTCTTTTCTCATCCACATTCATCCCCCCTAGTTTTATAACCTCCAATCCCATTATACTAGTCATCTCTTTAAAACAAAATAATTCATTTTTATTTTATTTGATTTTCTTTTATTTCTTTCATTTATTATTTTATTTATCTTATTTTCTATTGGTCAATTCCATCTCACATGAATTGACCAATTTCCCTCCAACCTTTCCCTCTCTTTTTCACCTATAAAAACCTCTTCTCTTTACCTTAGAAGGGGACTTGGAACTTTCTCTCTACACAAATTCTATATCATTTTCCCTACACAAATTCCCCCAACAAGAGTTTTACACAACAAAACTCTACACAAATCTCTACACAACAACATCATTTTCAAGTCCAAGTTTGAAGTCTTCTTTCTAAAGGTACAAGTCTTCTTCTTTTATTCTATTCATGTTCTAGTCAATGTATGCAATCTCCATCAATGGGACATGACCTAACGATCACTTTATTCCATTAAAGTTGGTTAAAGGTTATCTCCCTACATTTCAACTCTAATTTAATTTACTCTTCTTCCATTAATGTAATCTTTAGCATTAAATCAACAAAAACAATTCTTTTTATTTCCCCTTTTCTTCTCATCTCAATTGTTGGCACATTTTTTATATCAATAAATTGAAGGACATTAGCACTAGAACACCAATAGTAGCAAGACCCGCATAAGCGGGGCGGAGTGGGTGTTTAAGTACTTCCCACTCCGTCACCTAACCCCCGAACCTTTCTCTCCCAAATCTCTGGTTTTGTACATAAATTAGGCTATTTTTAGGTTTTTATTATGTTCTTTTAAAAACATAGGTGGCGACTCTAAACAATCTAAAATAAGTTAGACATCCTAGGATAATTCACCGCTCTAGCCAAGTTGTGGTTTCCCGGGGTATCTACACTTACAGTCAATGATACCGCACTAGGGGCTATGCTAGCACAAGAGCAACCCGATTCGAAGTAAGAGAATGCCGTATACATTGTCATCCGTTGCTTCCAAGGGGCTGAATTGAATTACTCTGTATTAGAAAAGTCGTGTGCTGCACTGGTATGGGTAGCTGAGAGACTGAAACCATACATGGAAGCGTTTCCTGTACAACTGATTGCCCGAATGGACCCAATGAAGTACATCTTCGAGAAGTCGCATGTCTCCTCTAGAATAGCCAAGTGGTACTTTATGCTCGCGGGGTATGATATCACTTACATCACACAGAAATCCGTAAGAGGAAGGGCCTTTGATGATCATTTAGCCGAATTTCCATGTGATGAAGCGAAGGGGGAAGACCCGCGATTCACTGATGAGGACATCATGGCAATAGAAGAAAATAAGTGGCAATTATTTTTCGATGGCGCAGCCAATAAACGGGGATATGCTATTGGCATGTTACTAGTAGATCCCTCAGATTTCCACACTCTGTTGGGTTTCGGAGAAACATGCACAGCAGAAATCAATCATTTAAAATTTAATGAAACCCAAAGCCCGTAGATCCATTCATATGATTAAGTCAAATACAACATAATGAATACTAGAATAGTAACCCTTGATGCCTTTGATTTTGCAACCTTGAATTCGATAGAGGCTTGAAAGCTTGATCATGATTATAGCAAGAATCACGAACTTTGAAGATGATAAGTTTCACCCTCTAGCGGTATCCATACCACGAACGAATATCAAGAACACATGATCTTGATTGCTAGACCAAATCATGAAACACGCTTTCATGATGTATAGAACTATATGGAATCATGATTATGTATGTGTATGATATTCTTGTTCTTCAATCTAGGGATGTCTTAGAACAAGAAATCCATCCTCTCAAACCCTTCGAGGCTCTCACAAAGTTACATAATCCTTATTAATGATTTTGGGCGAATAGAGGCTGTTTAAATACTTGTGTGACCTATTCCAAATAGGAAACAAGTGTCCAAACCCGCAAGAAAACGGAACAGGAAAAACCCTAGCCGAAACATGGCAGGTTCGCCTGGGTCAGCATGTGGGTCCGGCCGGATCCATACATGGTCCGACCGGGTTCATAACTTGGTCCGCCCGGGTTGATAAGGTTGGTCCGGCCAGGTCCTTAACAAGGTCCGACCGGACCTCCCTTTTTCCAGCCTTCCAGTTTTCTCCTCTAAAGTCCAAAAATCCCTCAAACGTCCTTCGACTCATAATTCCAATTAAGTCCTTAAAGATTCGTTCTATTGTGTGTGACCCTCTAGGATTACACTAAGTTGGCAATGGGTTCAAACATAAACCCATAAGATATGATTAGGTTCTAGCAAACCGTCATACCTACCCAAATAGTGTAACTAGATACAAGTTCGCATTCCTTTAGAACATGTCAGAATCCTTTTGTCCACGATGTCATTGAACACAAGTCATGGTCAACAAGTCAACTTGCTTTGTTCAATACTTTATCGATTCCGAATATGTTGATAATCCAAATGACATTGATCCAATCAATCCATTTGAGTTTGGCCAAACATTTCATCAACATCATTCCTACGAGGGGCCCAAGCTTGACATCTCTCCGAGGAGGGACAAATCCAACTTAGCTTATTATTCTTCCCTACGTGAATCCGATCATGCCAATCATACCCTTTATAACTACCTGGTTAAAGGTAGCGTTTGAATATGTCAAACATAATCTTCATCAAGTGGAAGACTATAATAACTTCGTGTCTAAGGATTCAAATGACATAACTAATATGAGATTTATATATGACATCGACCATGACATAAATCTCATACCGCGGGTCATGTCCAGTACCTTGTTCCAAATAAGTACCCATAAATCTAACATGATCATCCCATGATCATTTAGCCTTTATACTAGTGCTTAACAAGCTCTAGGGACGGAGATTATTATAAGCAAACCTGAGCAACAATAATAATCTTAATATCTCTTTATCATCATGAATACAATGATAACGTATACAACGTTGAACAAACGTGCCTAGGGTACCAACACCAACAATCTCCCACTTTCCCTAGGCCCAATCTTCTAGGTATCCAATACCTATGGACCTAATCATGACCATCATGTTTAGCTTGTGTAAGTCCCTTTGTTAGCGTGTCTGTAACGTTATCATCAGATGGTACTCTGCATACATATTCACGTCTCCCTTACCAATGATTTCTCGAACGATAAGAAAACACCTAAGCATGTGTTTGGATTTAGGATGTGCCCTTGGTTCCTTTTGCTTGGTTAATAGCACCACTATTATCACTAATAAGGTCTATTGGATTAGCAATATTAGAAACCATCTTAAGTTCACCAATGAACTTCTTAATCCAAACATCTTCCTTTTGCAGCATCCAATGCAGCAATCTACTTAGTTTTAACTTGTAGAATTTAGTAACTGTACTCTGCTTGGAACCATTCCAACTTACAGCTTCACAATTTTAACACAATACTCGATTGCGATCATTTATCATCTTTGTCGGTTTGGAAGCATGCATCCGTGTACCCATATACAATGCGATCATCTTCCATTCCTCCATAGATCAAAACCTGAATCTTTAGTCCTTTTCAAGTACTTAAGAATCGCTTTTATATAGCCATCCAGTGATACTCACCGGAGTCGGATTGGTGTCTACTCGTCATGCTCTAAGAATTAGATACATCCGGCTTAGTACTTATCATGGCATGATGGATCCGATTACCGAAGCAAATGGCATTCCATTCATTTTCTTATGCTCATCATTTGTCTTAGGACATTTGAGTCTTTGCATAGAGAAACTCCATGTATTATTGACAACTGTCCTCTCTTAGAATTTTCCATACGGAATCTTCTAATGACTTTGTCAATGTATGTACTTTGGCTTTAAATCAAAAGCTTCCTTGATGCCAAGGACGTATGCGGTTTCACCCATATCTTTCATTGCGAATCACTTTCCCAACAAAATCTTTACAGACGTGTAGGAATGTCGTTTCCAATGAGCAATATGTCATCCACATATTTAAATAAGAAATAGCACTATGCTCCCACTAATCTTCTTGTATATACAAGGTTCTTCTTCGTTCTTGATGAAACCAAACTATTTGAATCATCAAAACGGAGATTTTAACTCCCATAAGCTTGCTTCAATCCATCCGATAGATTTCCGCAACTTACATACTTTATTAGAATTTTCTTTGACTATCAAAACCTTTAGGTTGCATCCAATACATCCTTAAGTGAGTTCCCATTAAGGAACGCTTGTTTTGACATCCTTTTGTCAAATTTCATATTCCAAATATGAAGATGTGACTATGAGAATTCTAGTAAGTTTCTTGCTATCCATGTAAGTTTTCTCCAAGAAAACACATTCCTCTCTTTTGGTTTTTACTCCTTAGGTTAGAATGATCAAGTTCCAAACTTGATTATTATACATGGATTGCCTTTTAGATTTTATGACTCCAAGTCATTAATCTAAATATGGAGCGGACATTGCATCTTTGATAGGTGGTAAATACTTCATTCCAAATGAACTTTACCTCAATACTTTTTATTTCGAAATATCCAATATTTCTTGTAATAGATTGTATCATATCATGTATGCAAGTACTTGTATAACTTGAACGGACTTTTCACAACTCCATGTGAAAACTTGTTCAATTTCCATCTTAGGTTCAAATATATTTTCTAGGTCTCGAACCATCCGAGATGTATTTTACTCCCACTGGTTCTTTTAGAGATAAACCAATTATCTTAGAAAAGTACCATTATAAGTAACAAACCATTTGTTTCTTATTAGTAAAATAATATCCTCAAGTTTCCTTAGGATTTCCCATAAAAATATATTTATTAGATTTAAATGTGAGTGTGTCCCAGACATCTCCTTTCCAAAAGGTCTCACCATTTTAAATCTTCTTTACGAAAGACAAACCGAGTTTTCTTTCACCTTTAAACCTCTTTTGATGGAATTCAAATTAGTGTAATTTAGCGGTTTCAAATATATAACCCCAAAACAAATAATGGAAGATCAATTTGACTTTGTCATCTAATGAACCATATCCAATAAGGTTCTTATGCTTCCACGTTGACACATCATTTAGAATGATGTTCTTAGTGAAGTTAATTGTGAAACCATTTCACAATCTTAACGATGACTGTCAAAATCTTGGTTCAATTATTCATCATCTTGATCGAGTCAGAGTCTTTGAATAGTTTTATCAAGTATTACCAAAATCCTCTTTTAGCATTCCTACTTAATGCACCATATACATTGACATGTATTAGGTCAACTAAGATATTAGCCTTTTACTATTCATAGTAAAAGATGGTTTGGTCCAAGTAAATAAGATTTGCATAAATCATTTGATTCCAAATCATATGATTTAAAACTCTGTTTCATGGAATTTTAGATATGAATTTCTTCATTTATTTGATCAAAACAATAATGCATAAATAATTTTAATTATTTATGTCATAGCTTTTATTACTTTGTTCTTCAAGATTTAGGATATAAGATTTATTTATATGATAACACAATAAAGTAAATCATAATAAGTAAATCACCCCTTTCTTATTCGAAATAAGAAATAAATATCCTTCATTTTCTTTTAACAAAATAATATTTATACTTCATGAGTAAAGTCACTTTTCAAGTGTTCTATGAATAATGTTGCAACCCTTGCATCATTACCATTCATAGATCAACCTTTACTATAAGTAGTCTTTCATCTTACTAATTATTCTGGTATCCAATACCCAATAATTAAATTTAGAAAGATTAATTTATAACATAAATATCCCGAGTGGTAGTCTCACTACCAATCCTTTTATTGATCATCCAGAATTTTTGACTACAATTCTAAACGGTCAATCCAATTGCCATTTTACCAAATTGCATCAATTAGAGTTATAATTTCAACCATAATTATTTCCTTTAGGTTTGACAAGTCTGTCTTACCTTTCTTTGGCATTTGGCCTCTTTCCATCATGAACCATGAGCTTTGGAGAACCTTCTCTATTATCTTCATCTCCACAGTTTTCAGCATGTTAATGCCACTCGGAGAGATTCTTATTCATTCTAAACATGTTATAGTTCATCACTAAGTGATTATAACTTTTAAATAATGAATTAAGAATAAGATCCATGGCTAGCTCCAATCCAATTGGACTGCCAAGTTTCTCAAGATACTCTACGTAGCCTTTCTTCTTAAGCATGTGAGGTTCCACTTATTGCCCTTCATTCCTTTTGCAAGAAGTGAATGTAACAATGGTTTTATACCTCTCTTGCCTAGATTGCTCTTTGAAACATGTAACTCAACTCCATGTCTATCCAATAGGCTTTCCACAAGTTCCAAACTTTGTTGGAGTTTTGAGCACATAATCGCGAGCATGAGACAACTCACATTCCTAGAATCATACTCATGATTCTTGTGATTGTCTATTCCGGCTTTGGGTTCTTTAGGAATAGGCCTATCAAGAATGTACAACTCATCTTCTTGCCTTAGAACGATTCTTAGGCTCAGGATCCAATCCATGAAGTTTGTACCATTCTCTTGAAGCTTTATCCTTAACAAGGATTGATCGCAACGATTTTAGTTGTCATCTACAACTCATGTAAAATTTCCAAAATTTTACAAGTACCAATCTCATTAAAGAGATAAATAATGTATTTTCCAAAAATACTCCCACTAAATTATATAACCTTCTTATACATCAAATGTATAATATAATTTAAATGGGCTAAGATCCAACTTTAATTTAATTTTGAGTCCACGGAGGCGGACCGCTCAAAACTAAAATAATTAGGTAGACAACCCTGTCAATCATATCCCATATGACTCTTAGATCCTTTTCTGAGATTCTTTTAAATTGGGCTAAGATCCATCTTTAATTTAATTTTGAGTCCACGGAGGCGGACTGCTCAAAATCAAATTAATTAGGTAGACAATTTTTGTCAATCATATCCAATATGATTCTTAGGGATCCAATTTCAAAAGCATGTTTAATCTCATATTTACTTAGGCCCAAAACTATTTTGACGCCTTATTAAGTCCAACCATTTTAAACGTATAGGAACCATTCAATTTAATGCACCTCGCGGAGGCGAACCCACATTAAATTAATGAACCTCATCTTGCTCATATATGAATAAAATTAATGCACCTCGCGGAGGCGAACCCACATTAAAGTCACTCATGTACTAACAAGTGTTTTAGTCATGGCATGGCAAAAAGGACTTAAATTTTTTTAAGAAGGTTCATCACCATATAGCATACAACATATTTATGAGCACACAAGATAAATATGTTACGCATCAAGTTTAGCCACTAAATTAATAATCATTAATTTAAGCACAACATTTATGTGACATTAGTTTCTCTATAATTATGAGGACGAGACCTTTTGAACTTTGGTTATTATTTCCAAATCAAGACAACAAGAAGTGCGGTCAAACTAAGCCTTTTAGGGAACCACAATCCCGCACTAATTCAAGAAACCAAGAAAGTAATCCATGTGGCCGAAACTAAGCAATAGATGGTCTCGATGAACATAGGCCAATTGCATCCACAATTCCACATGGATTTCCAATCTTTGAATCAAGAACTTTGTTTCTCAATTTTAGCAATTATGAACTCTTCATAATTCTAACTTTGTTTTATCTTTGAAACTTTGATTGCGATCAAGTTTGGGAAACACAATCTCGATGAACGCAGATTAGCCATCCAAACCTTGATCCAATCTCAGAATCACAAGATAAAAAAAAATAGGAAAATCAAACCCCGAAATCCACACCCAAACCAACTGCCCGAGCCCCAAACCAAACCAGAAGGTCCGGCCGGGTCTCTACACTGGTCCGGTCGGACCCTGCTTGAAAAACCTAGAATTTTCTTTGTTCGATCCAAAACCAATCGCCTGACCCCTGCTCCAGACCCAAGGGTCCGGCCGGGTCCTTGCTATGGTCCAGTCGGACCTACGCTGAAAAGTCCAGAATTTTTAAAGTTCTAAAATTTTGCTCAAAATTGTTTTTCCCGATTCAATTAGGATTTGGTGTTCTTGATGATCCAATCATCATGAACATCAGAACCTTGAATGAATAATTCATGAATCCTTAGATTATCAGAACTTTGATCCAATCAAAAATTGATAACCCAAACAATTTTAAATCCACCATAATTTTAATTGCGATTAAATAGTGCGATTAAAGTTCATCAAACAATAAACCACATAAAACGCATAGATCACATAAATATCATAATCTCAATATTCATCTCATGCTAGGCACATAAACAAACAATTCATATACACACAACATGATTATGTATTGAAATAATCAACATGAACGGGGCTTTGATACCACTGTTGGGTTTCGAAGAAACATGCGCAGCGGAAATCAAGCATTTAAAATTTAATGAAACCCAAAGCCCGTAGATCCATTCATATGATTAAGTCAAATACAACATAATGAATACTAGAATACTAACCCTTGATGCCTTTGATTTTGCAACCTTGAATTCGATAGAGGCTTGAAAGCTTGATCATGATCATAGCAAGAATCACGAACTTTGAAGATGATAAGTTTCACCCTCTAGCGGTATCCACACCACGAACGAATATCAAGAACACTTGATCTTGATTGCTAGACCAAATCATGAAACACGCTTTCATGATGTATAGAACTATATGGAATCATGATTATGTATGTGTATGATATTCTTGTTCTTCAATCTAGGGATGTCTTAGAACAAGAAATTCATCCTCTCAAACCCTTCGAGGCTCTCACAAAGTTACATAATCCTTATTAATGATTTTGGGCGAATAGAGGCTGTTTAAATACTTGTGTGACCTATTCCAAATAGGAAACAAGTGTCCAAACCCGCAAGAAAACGGAACAGGAAGAACCCTAGCCGAAACAGGGCAGGTTCGCCTGGGTCAGCAAGTGGGTCCGGCTGGATCCATACATGGTCCGACCGGGTTCATAACTTGGTCCGCCCGGGTTGATAAGGTTGGTCCGGCCGAGTCCTTAGCAAGGTCCGACTGGACCTCCCTTTTTCCAGCCTTCCACTTTTCTCCTCTAAAGTCCAAAAATCCCTCAAACGTCCTTCGACTCATAATTCCAATTAAGTCCTTAAAGATTCGTTCTATTGTGTGTGACCCTCTAGGATTACACTAAGTTGGCAATGGGTTCAAACATAAACCCATAAGATATGATTAGGTTCTAGCAAACCGTCATACCTACCCAAATAGTGTAACTAGATACAAGTTCGCATTCCTTTAGAACATGTCAGAATCCCTTTGTCCACGATATCATTGAACACAAGTCATGGTCAACAAGTCAACTTGCTTTGTTCAATACTTTATCGATTCCGAATATGTTGATAATCCAAATGACATTGATCCAATCAATCCATTTGAGTTTGGCCAAACATTTCATCAACATCATTCCTACGAGGGGCCCAAGCTTGACATCTCTCCGAGGAGGGACAAATCTAACTTAGCTTATTATTCTTCTCTACGTGAATCCGATCATGCCAATCATACCCTTTATAAGGTAGCGTTTGAATATGTCAAATATAATCTTCATCAAGTGGAAGACTATAATAACTTCGTGTCTAAGGATTCAAATGATATAACTAATATGAGATTTATATATGACATCGACCATGACATAAATCTCATACCGCGGGTCATGTCCAGTACCTTATTCCAAACAAGTACCCATAAATCTAACATGATCATCCCATGATCATTTAGCCTTTATACTAGTGATTAACAAGCTCTAGGGACGGAGATTATTATAAGCAAACATGAGCAACAATAATAATCTTAATATCTCTTTATCATCATGAATACAATGATAACTTATACAACGTTTAACAAACGTGCCTAGGGCACCAACACCAACAGGCTCCACTCGCAATCCGCCTTGATTTTGAGGCCACTAACAATATTGCTGAGTACGAAGCTTGCATAGCGGGGCTTGAAGCAGCCTTAGAAAGAAATGTGACCGAACTAGAAGTATATGGATATTCACAACTTATGATCTATCAGTCACTCAAGAAGTGGAAGGTACAAGATCCTACACTCCAGAAATATAACAACCATCTCCAAGACTTGGTCAAACAGTTCAAAGAGGTTACTTTCTACTATCTTCCTAGAGATAAGAACCGTTTAGCAGACTTGCTAGCCATGCTAGCATCACTTTTGGAGATTCCCCAATGGACTGAAGTTAAAACCTTAAAAGTCGCAAGGCAAACGACTCCTGCTTATCACTCAATCATAGACCTGCATGACTGCAAAGAAGAGTGTGACTCTGTTTCCGTAAATACCTTGGACGATAAACCTTGGTATTATGATGTATGGCGTTTCCTCCTAGACGGAACATTCCCACCGGACGCATCACCTAAAGAAAAGATATCCCTCAAATGGTTTGCCGCCCAATTCATTATTATAGGTGATTGCCTCTACAAGAAACACCACAAGCAGTGTCTACTCTGTGCTGATGAGCATGAAGCCGTAGAAATCATGGACCAAGTCCATCAAGGAGTCTGTGGAACCCACATGAATGGCAACATGCTAGCAAAGAAAGTTATCCGACTAGGGTACTATTGGGCCACAATGGAAGCCGACTGCACCGAGATGGTTAGAAAATGCGACAAGTGTCAGATACATGCCAACTTGCAATACGCTCCACCGTCCGTGTTATACCCTATAAGATCCCCTTGACCATTCTCTACGTGGGGAATAGACATCATTGGCAAGGTCTCACCAACAGGTCATAATGGGCATTCATTCGTATTCGTCGCCGTTGATTACTTCACAAAGTGGATCGAGGCCCAATCCTACAAAGGCTTAAATGCCAAAAAGGTGGCTGAGTTCATTAAGACCAACATCATATGCTGATATAGGGTACCTTATGGGATGATATCCGACAATGGCACGCACTTTGAGAAAGAATGTGACCAACTACTTGCAGAGTACAAGATAGAGAGACATCAGTCATCACCGTACCGACCACAGAGCAATGGAGCAGTCAAAGCTGCTAACAAAACCGTAGAGACCATCATTAGAAAAATGGCTAAAACTGGCAGAGACTGGCCCGACAAGCTACCTTTTGCACTCTAGGGCTACCGTACTTCAATCCGTACTGCCACCGGTGAAACTCCATACGCCCTAGCCTATGGGATGGAAGCAGTATTACCAAGCGAATTAGAAATACCATCACTAAGGGTTCTCCTAGGAAACCAAGTGAATGAAGTCGCATGGTTGAACAGCCATTACGAACAATCAATAAGAAAGTCACATCCAGAAACATCAAAGAAGGGCCCGAGCATTCAATAAGAAAGTCAAATCCAGAAACATCAAAGAAGGGGACCTTGTCCTACGCGAACATCGTCCTAGACCATTCAATCCTATGGGAAAGTGGGGACCAAGATGGATAGGCCCTTACATAGTCAAGAAGGTATTCTCCGGAGGAGCGGTACAACCTGCAGACCTAGATAGAGATCAACTACCGAAGCCTGTCAACATGGACAAGCTGAAGAAGTACTATTCCTAGCTCTGTCCCCTATTTCAAAAAAATAATAATAAAGGCACGAGAAAAGAAGGCCGCTAGATTGAAAACCTGAAAGGGCAGTCTAGACAAAAATCAGGGTGTGGATATATAAAAAAATAATAATAATAAGGGGACAGTCTCGTATGAGACACCTATGTCTCGTACGAGACATGTCAATCAGCAGACATATTTTTCTCTTTCTTAAACAAGAACTACGATGACCTGAGCTCCTTATTTAATTGATGTAAAAGGAGAACGTAGGCAGCCTTTTGGTCCGGTCTATTAAATAAATAAAATCAAAATCTTGTCTTCTTATTAACTGAATGCGTTTCAAGAAAGCAATAGGAAAATTTCTAACATGAATACCAACTTGCAAAAGAAAATAAATAAAATACTAAAAATCTAAACATTTGTCTATCTAAGCAATCTCTCGATACTCTTAAGGATCTATTTCTTCCTTGACTTAGTAGGGGCTTGACCACGGTCCGCCTTGTCATTCCTTTTCCTCTTATGCAAAGGTATCTCGAAACCGGGAAGAACATCAAGTCTACTGAATACCGAGGGAGTCAATCTTGCAAACACATGAGGCCTGTCAAGAGCCTGAAATTTATCGGGAAGCCCATTCGCTCTCTTCTCGTAAAAGTCACTATCCAAGAAATCTTGGGTGGCATCTACTCTGACATTAGAAGGATCCTCCTTAGCTTCCTTCTTCCTCAAATTCAAGCTAGGCTCGAATTGGTCCCCCAACAGAGAGCGGCGAATCTCATCAATACCCTCGACACTGGGACGGAGTTCCTTCAGGAACCAATCCAAATATTTATCTGACAAATGGATGCTCCCTCCACCATGACGAAGATTGATCCAACGGTCCATAGTGGTGCCTTGCCCCCAAGCGCAACCTAAGCTCGTAGAGAACTCTGAGTCCACGAAAGAAATGTCTTGAGACCGTCCCCCTAACACAAAAGTGTCCTGCTGTTGACCGAATTGTCGCATTACCCTCCGAGCAAGATAGAAAGAGGAATCCCTTAAACCCGGAAGGACGACCCTGTCGTATCCAAGGGTATTAGCTACAAATCTCCTCACCTTCCAAAAGGATGGGCACCAAGCAATATCATCAGTCTCCGCTTTGGCAAAAAGATGGGCCCACTCCTCAATGCTGAGACCCTTCACCAATAGTGTCCGCCTATGAAAAGTATAAGGAGAATACTCAGTAGGAGAATCCAACAATTTAAAATGTTCTCTGATCCAAATAGTCAACAACAACAGTCTTCCCCGAGTCATGGAGCCGGTTCGGTGTAACTCATCAAGACCATGAAGGGTCTCCCCTAAGATAAGAGGGACTATGTTGAAGGCCTGTCCTCTAGCTTGCAGAACGATATCCACGAGCTCCGTGTCTGCCATGCCACACTTGCTCGCAAAAAGTACGCTTCAAAATAAGCATAAGGCCAAGAGGCAAAACTGGGAATCCGCACCGTGACCACGAGTCACCCGACCTTTAAATCTCCTAGGCAAAGCGTGGAGATCGACATAGCGGTTATGAATATAACTTTGCGCCTCGGGAAGGCCTATACTCAATAAATCCCTGAGAGACTCCGCCGGTACCTTATCATACTTGGGCACCGCAATCACCCCTGTCAATGGCATATCCAGGATAGCCGCCATCTCCTCTACAGTAGGGACCATCTCATTAAGCAAAAAATTGAAGAGATGAGTCGAAGGATCCCAAAAGCGTGCAACTCCCTTCAAAAGGTCCCAATCCGGTTTTAGATTCTTCAAGGTGAAAAGAATCTTGAAACCGAACATCTCTACAAATCTTTCTTGACGAGCCTTGTCAAACGAGCGAAAGAACGTTGCTAAATCATTCTTGTAGCGTTCCACCAATTCCGAGTCTAGGGAGAACTCATCAACAATTATTGATGAAGGGACGGACTTGCTTGGGACCATTGGGAGCAAAAGGTTGAGAATTTTACTTCAAAAGAAAAGTTCCCAGAACTGATCTAAGGCTGCATGGTATTCTAGGACGGACTAGACGTGCTTATATACAAGTTCGGACACCAAATCCTCGAGGAAAAAGGAGAAACAGCCACAGATTAACAGGATGGCTCGTACGAGACATCGATGTCTCGTACGAGGTATCTCCCAGTTCAGACGACAGAAACTCTGCTCAAATCTCAAGTCACCCAATGAGTCAAAACATGCCTCAAACACCTCAGAAACTCACCCAAAGCAATTCATACATCACCCACAAATGACCCAACACGAATTCAACTCATAAAAATGCCCCTCAGTTGACCAACCGGATGTGAATCAATCCATTACACATTCAGAAATAAAAACTAAAATTAACAAAAGTATTGTGTGTTAGAGTTAGGAGTTAACTATTGTATAGGTACAAGCTAAAGAAAGAAAAGTTGTCTTCGCCTACGCAGAGGCAATAAATACATCATCAACAAAAAGTGGGAATGGGGGATCCTATCTACTCGGGCATCAAAAGGAAGGAGACGTCGCCATTGCCACGTAATCATTCGTCAGTCCGAGGTCTCTTCCCGCAAGAAGCCGACTCTGCTGTCTGGCGAGCCATCGGCCTAAGAGTCCCACGGTCTCTCTCTTTACCCTCTTAGCATAGGCTATAAACTGGGAAAGCCATCCTACGACCTCTCTATACTCAGAAATGGGCACCTGTTGAGAAGAAACCAGTAGAGATGTCAAGATCTTCAGATAAATGATAAACGGAGAAATGAAATGGTAGAATGATGGGAATGACAAAAGGAGATTCATGAATCATACCATGGTCGCATCAGCAGGAGGTACAAGTCCCTCAAGCATGTCGTAATCGATGGGAAGGTCCTCAATGCTCTCTATCCCCTCAGCCATGTTGTAGGTAAAAGAAGCCGGTCCGAGCTGCGGACAAAAAGGGACGTGACAACTCCCTGGGCCTGAGCCTGGTCACCCTCTATGATCAGTCGAGGCATGAGACGAGTCAAAAATCAGCATAATCAGCCTCCAGAGACATATGGTCAAAAGCATCCTGACCAATAATGAGGCCCTCTCTCTCTCCTCCTCCACGATAGCGTAAGAGTTAAGCATATGGGCCGGTGGGTCCAAGGGAACAAGGACATCGAGCCTGCCACCACCTTGCTGGCGAGAGACCCTCTCCCCTAAATAAAAATATCCCCCATCGAAGCCTATCATCAGTAATCTCATACCAGCAAATCCATAAAAAACCCTATTTTCTTAGGAAATTCCAGAAAAGCCCTGCTTTTAATAGAAATATCAAGAAAGCCCTGCTTTCAACAAAAAGGTCAGAAAAAGCCCTGCTTTTGACTGAAAGGTCGAATCTGAACCTGGTTCAAGATGGAACATTGAGTCGTCAACAAAGGAATATTTTCAGAATTGGAACAAATGAAGTTGTTTCTCAGCACGAATTTATTCTCACCGCACATCCAAGATCATGGGTGAGCAACAAAATCTGCATCAGCAAACTCTAAATCCCATGACTGTCATCGAGACGTACGTTAATGACACAGGATTTACAACCGGGTATCCCACGACTGTTATCAAGACGTAAGTTAATAACACAGGATCCCACTATTTGGAGTCCCATAATTGCCATTGAGACGTATGTTAATGGCATAGGATTCACTTTTCTGACAGAAAGGCAAGTTCGTTGGAAGGAGAAGCAAGGATCCAAGTAATTGGCATCTCCGCATCCAGTGATCCCATAATTGTTATCAAGGCGTATGCTAATAAAATAGGATTCACACCCCTCAGAGTCCCATAATTGTCATCGAGACGTATGTTAATGGCATAGGATTCATTTTTTCCGACGAATAAGGCAACCTCATTGGAAGGAGAAGCAAGGATCCAAGTAATTGGCGTCTCTAAACCCAGAGTCCGATAATTGTTATCAAGACGCATGTTAATAATATAGGATTCATATTTTCCGACGGAGAAGGCAAGTTCGTTGGAAGGAGAAGCAAGGTCCGGGTAACTGGTGTCTCCACAAACCGAAGATGATTCGTCATCAACAACAGGGTATATTCAGAATTGGAGTCAAAAAGATTGATTCCTCAGTATGGATTATGACTGGAGACGGTTTGTCATCAACAAGAAGGAGTATATTCAGAATTGGGTCAAGGACATTGATTCCTCAGTATGGGTTACTCTCTAAACTCTAAACTCTAAACTTTACTTACTGCAGTACTGTTTTCAAAATGATTTTCAAAATACCTTAAACCCCCGTTTTTGAGTATTTTCAGAGTCGAACTACGTTTGGTCTGATTTCCTTCCGTGGAATACGTAGGCAGCGTTTTAGCACCACCATACCCCTAGTTCAAAATGGCGTCTTTTCTATCGATGACATTACTTCATCCATAAGTATCGTCTCCGAGGGGCTCTGTAGACACCCCATTTTGGAAATTCATTCATAATCACACTACTTCTGTGTCTCGCCTTTGATTTGGGTCGAAACTCGTTAAGTTGGACATGTTTTGTTAAGTTTCTAACTAACTCCGTTAGTCAGGGGCCGAGATGAACATTAAAACTACCGCAGAGGGAAAAAAGTGAATTCCAGTACTAAGATGTCTCGTACGAGGTATCCCCCTCGACAGTAGGGTTTCTCAACAGTTTCCTTGTTGATCGCAACCTCGTTTCTTGGCAAACACTCAAGCAATCCGGGAAAAACCTAATGAGCGATCTTAGAGTCCAAAAATACCTCCTTGGAAATCAAGTCTTTGATTCCCATCCAAACTTACCTCCTTGACTTAAACCCTAGGTCAAGAACTCCTATAAATATAGAGGTTCTTGAACTGAAAAACCTCTAGAATGGTCATTCACCCAAAACCACTCCAAATCTGATCAAAGAGGTCCTCATAATCAGCCTCTCTCCCTCACCCACTAAATTTAAGCCTTCATAACACCATTCAAGTCAAGTTATTGGATCATCAAGGCCTTTAGTCAAGGCCATCCATAGAATTCTCAAGAACGCTTAGGTAAAACTCCTTGTTTTCTACCTTCTCATCCTCTTCTTTGTCTTTGAAGTAGTGTGATTCCATCAAAGGATCAGCTTAGAGCCTCTCCAACCTATGGAGATGGTCTTGAAGCATATGATCCGACATCCCAAATAAATAAGAAATTATTTATTTGCTTGTTTTCTTCTTTTGTACATGAATGCATAATCTTAATAATGATGATGATGGTTTCGTAAGCAAGACCGATCCTAGATCAGGTGGATTGGGTGCTCCTTGACCTTCCCAATCCATAACTTAACCCCCGAAATCAAGAATCTCACGGTCCGTGTTCCGTTAAACATGGTGGCGACTCACAACAACCGAGCAACAATCAAGTCCTTACGACCTGAAGCAGCCGGATCGGACGCGCGCGCTCACAGCCTCTTCTAAAGATAAGCCCATTGAAACCCTAAGGGCGGTTTCAAATTCAATAGGGTTACACTGAATAAAAGAAGAAACTGGAACAATAACAGTTTGAGCAGGAGGAAGAGGAAGGGGACAGAATGTCCTAAACTGATCAACAGTTAAGAAAATGGAAGGAGAAAGAACAAGGAACTGTTTATAGAGATTAGGAATACATAGATAGTTGAAGTAAAGAAAGAATTGGGAGGCAAGAGTTGGGTCATTCATGACCTGATAAGCAAGTTCAGCCATAATCTGTTCTGCAGCAGCAAGAATAATTTGATCAGCAACGGCGGCACTGTCTTCGGCAGGATAAATGGCAAAGGGATTGGGGCGGCCTGACTTAAGAAATATTTCTTCAGCCTTGGCAGCGACACGAGCAATGGCCCCATCCCGTCTTTCCCTTGAATGTGTAGCCTGGAACCGCTTCAAGTAAGTTGCAATCTCAGCAGAACTCTTCCTTTTCTTTGAAGGCGGTTTAGGAGGTAGAACTGACGGTTGAACTGATGGTTGAGCCGAAGGTTGAACCGATGTAGAGGCATACGGCAGAACCGGAGAGGAGATGACTGAACCGGAGATGGAGTATGCTCTGGTGAGTCAAAAACCAATTTGCGTTTATGTATTGGAGAGGAGTCCTCAATCAACATAGGGTCTATGCTAGACTTCCTCAATGTGGCACGCTCACGCACTTCCTTTGCAAAAGGTCCTTCTTGAGGCGAATGATCTTTCTTGTCATGGGCCTTGCTGAAGTCCACTGCTCCTGGTGGCCTAGATTGCCGGTGCTCCACAAAGTCACCTTTCTTTACTAACCTCCTCCTCTTCCTTAATGGTTGAACCTCAAGAATTTCTTCTTCTTGCTCAGGTTCTTTAACAGCCTCAGACACTTCGGTCTGCTCAGGCATTGCTGCAGCCTCAAACGCTTCGGTTTGCTCAGGCTGAACCGCAGCCTCAGACACTTCGGTCTGTTCAGGCTCGGTTTGGACAAATGGTTTCAAGTTGGGAAAGGCTTGATAAATTGCAGCCCACTGTTCTTCAGTGAACTGAACAGAGGGCGGATTAGAAGGTGAAGGCTTAGGAATGGAAGGTTTGGTCTAGAGAAATTCAGAAAGTATTTTCTTTGGTGAAGGTTTAGAAGGGGATAGAGGTTTAGTGAGAATGGATTTGGCTTTTGCGGTTTTGAGAGTGTGAGCATCCATAGAAAATTTCAATGACTTCTCAACATTTGGTTTTATGGGGTAAAGGGGTTTAATTTGAGGTTTTGAAGGGAGTGCTTTAGAAGAGGTAGGTTTTGATAGAGTTGGTGAAAGTCTAATGGGAGGAAATAAAGTTGAAGTAGAAGGGGTTTAGAAAGAGGTTTGACTGAAGGTTTGGGAACAAGGTAGGTTATATCTGCCTTGGATATAGAATGAGGAATAACTGCAGTACCTTTCCTCTTTCTTGGAGCTGCAGTTTCCTTGGGCTGAGCCGCAGATCTTGGCCTTGCTGCCGGCTCCCCCTCAACCGTAGGCTCCCCCTCAGCTTGTGCAGCGGTTTTATCAAGACCACGTAGACCCATTTCTTCCAAGGTTCTTCTTTGAAGCTCATCCCTTGCTAAACTGGCAGTGGCTATATCAGCTAAAGCCCCATCATACGGTTTGTTGGACTTATTGAGCCGCGCTTCAGGATAGGGTCCCCTTTGATTTTCAGGTAATGGATCCTCAGTCCAAACTACATGTGCATACCTCCATCCAAACTTTATCTTGAAGGAATCAAATTTGGATAGTCCAAAAATGGTCTTCTCAGCTGGGTCCATCCAGTATTCTTTGTTTGTTGAAGAGAACTTGAATATCTCAGATTCTTGGTGAAGAAACTGAGTGAGTAGTCTGCAGTGAGTCCTAATCTTGGACTTATGTTAGTACCCGATCTGAAGTTTGAGGACTTCCTAGACGTTTAGGAGCCTCTGAGGACCTTTTAGGCAAGAAAAAACCTGACATAGACTTATTCGGCAGCATTCCAGAGTTCTAGATTGACGAAATCAGTTATAAGTCGAATTCTATCAGGATAATGACCTAATCCCGAGAACAAAGTGATGAGATTTCACTGATATCTAGATAACTACGCAATCCGGCAACACTGGCCACGCGGCCAATGTAGGCGTTTGCCGCGCGGCCACTCCTTCCGACTCCTATTCCCTATAAATAGGTGCCTCCAGCTTCAGAGATCGATAATTAATTCATTCTACGAGTTTCAGAGTCAAAACTGACGGGAAAACTCTTAGTTTAAGCCTTTTCGGCACCCTCGAAGCCTCTTCGAATCTTCAAGAAGCTTCAATCATAGTTCTTGCCGATCAAGGTAAGTCCTCTTACTTTTCTTATTATGTTCTTAGGCTAGATCTATATTATGCATGTTTTCATTATGTTTATGAATCCATATTCATATGTTCTTCATGTGGTCTTCATGTTCTTAGTCTAAGTTCATAATAAATGCTATAACTAGGGTAGCGATATTCTTGTTTATGTGTTCATTCATATGTATTCATGATGTTCTTGTTATTATGCTAGATCTAAGTCTTTTACATTCATAATATGCTAGATCTAGGATTGTAATCCCTATTTATGTGCACATGCCAATGCCTATGATGATCCTAGGGTTTCATCAATCCCTAATACGATCTAGGAACTACTTATAATCCTAATCTTCCCCCTTTATATGCATGATCTGACTTCATCTCTCCACATTCTAATTCATCAATGAACTACACCGACCTGAGCTTCTCATAATGAGAAGAATGTAGGCAATCTTCGGATCCGGTCTCAAACAAACACACACACACACACACACACACATTGATCATGATAGAAAGACCGATTCGTCGGGCAATAGGAGTGATAACATGAATATTCTTCTTCTATTGTAATTTGACCCACGAACACTATTAATTCTCATAAATGGGTTTCTCAATGTTTTAACAACAAATAAAACAACGTGGCGACTCTCAATTTTCATCTCACGTATTCACAGTGACGACTCTGCTGGGGACTTGTTTTTGAAAACCTTTTTCAAAACTTAAGAGGGTCTAACTTTCATTAACTTCATGATTTTGTGTGTGTTCTAACTGCCCCGCGCACCCCTTTTCTTTAAAAAACTGCACTTCTACAATTTCTGGCGTTTCTGTAATTAAGTACCGCACGCCTCCCTTTCCCCCGTACGCCGGTTGTCAAGTCGTACGGCTTCTCTTATCTGCAAATCTGATTCTAACGATTTCTTGCAGGTTTTATGTGTTTATAGCATGCTTTAGATATTCTAGATCTGCTCTAATTGTGTTTATCTCATGCTTAGATGCTGTTACTATGAATTGTTATGCTAGTAGACTTCTCTCGTGCATTGCATATCATTCCTAAAAATACGTAATCAAATGGCACACTACCACTAGTCTGTGTCACACTGCACACCCTACTGGATACTCCGCTGAGTGCACAGATTTTGGTGATCCTGTCGCCTCTATCTTCGTGGCACCCGGGCTATCTAACTCACCGTTTTCACTTATGGAGTAGTTGAGGTTAATCCTTGTTCGTTTCTAAACCATGCACTTTGATCGAGTTAAGAACACTTATCAAAAACAAGTAATCTTAATCTTAACTAAAATCATTCATCATGTTGCGTGTGTCTAACCTAGATCAACTCTAGTCAAACCTTAGACCCGTCTAGGTCAACCTAGTCTACCCTAGATCAACTCTAGTCAAACATTAGACCCGTCTAAGTCAACCCGTCTAGGTCAACCTAGTCTACCCTAGATCAACTCTTGTCAAACCTTAGACCCGTCTAGGTCAACCTAGTCTACCCTAGATCAACTCTAGTCAAACCTTCGACCCGCTTAGGTCAACCCACCTATCTTTGACCCATCTAGGTCAATCTACCCATGTCTCGACTCGCTTACGTCAACCCTACCTCAACCAACTTAGGTTAACCCGTCTTTGACCCGTCTAGGTCAAACCCTTCACCTTGACCCGTCTAGGTCAAACCCGTTACCTTGACCCGTCTAGGTCAAAACCATCATCCTCGACCCATCTAGGTCAATCCGTCCTCGATCCATCTACGTCAAACCGTTACCTTGACCCGTCTAGGTCAACCCTCCATCTAGGTCAATCCTTCATCTTGACCCCACCTTTTAGTCAAGCTAGTCGATCTTAGACGACCTACCTCTTGGCCTACCTATGTCAAACCTTACCCGACTCATTCAAGTCAAGAACCACCTTACCTAGGGTCCCTTCACCTATACCTAACCAAGGACCGAGTCATCTCCCCTTACTTTTGGACCTCTATGGTCATCTTCTATTACTTAAGGTTTTCAAAATCACTGACCTCTTACGGTCACTATCTTACTTATTTTACTAACCCGAACTACAGTGACCTGAGCCTCTCATTGTGTGGGACCTCTCCTACATAGTAAGGGGAACGTAGGCAGCTACCGGCCCGGTCAAACTTTAAGTCTTTTCATTCAAAGAACATTTCAAAAATTACGGAGATCGAGTCTTTTCATAAAAAAATGATTTTATAAACGATGCCTTGTCATTAAATATGTCGCAACCCCGAACCCCGCGGCCCGAGACCGCGATCTGGACGTCGACTTAAAACCAAAACTCTAAAATATAGAAGTTAAAAATTCCATTTTGAACCAAAAGATGATAACACAAGGTTTTACAAATCCAAGTTTAAATCAACAAAGTACATCCAACATAAGCTCCACAGCTTATACCCAAAAGAATAAAATATACAATTCTTAATGACGTCAATAATGGTAAAACTATCCCCGAAAGGTTATACATTTAAAAAATGTAAACCGATCCATGACAACCTGCCCCAAAATCTCAAACCTCTCGACGTCCTCCTCGATCCGCGAATCCTAATCCTTTTCCTCCTGGGGGGGGTTAAGGAAAAACAAAAATGGAAATAAACGGGGTGAGATAAAATCTCAGTAAGTTACTAATGCAACTACATGACATGCTAATATGCAATGACCAATAGCAATTAACATAAGACAGATAGCAGCGGAATAATAAGTGACATGCCGTCAACAGTAATATCCAATAATCAATCATATAAATAAACATATAACAACAAATGAGAGGCTCCCTATCGCCAACCGTCCCATACCGGTTGGAAATAACGACCAGCTCATGATGCAACACATAAAGCTGAAATAAACACTCATAAGTGGATACATAGCCAAGGTTTCACCCAACTGAAGAATCAAATAAAGGTCGCCGCGCAGCTTCAATAATCAACAATCAACATCTTCATAGCAGCATGAAAGCTCGAAGAGAAAACCCCGGTACCGGAACCAATAACCATAAAAGTGTCACAAAGGACAAGGACCATGACACAAAGTCATGCCCGCTAGCCAGATACATTCACAAAGGAACGCTGACTTATCCTTTCCACGGCCAATCTGGAGAAGGGGTATAGAAGGGGGCAAAACAATGGTCAACATTATAATGGACTTGGCTTTGCCATTATAATCTTTCCCATCGCCCGATGCAACAAATATGCCAGCTGGGCTTCTATTTAAATGCTAAGTAATGATATTTTAGCATGAATAACAACTTAAGGTTCCAAAGTAGGGAACCACACCAATTAATCATCATAAAGATGCAAACGATTACCCATGAAGAGTTCAACAACAACGAACACAAGAAGTTTCTCATAAAAGAGCACAACAACGATAAACGGGATTTCTCATAAAGAGTACAACAACGATAAACGAAACTTCTCATAAAGAGCACAACAACATTGGTCATTAAACAAGATGGTTCCAAGACAAGGACCCATACCAAACACATCCTAAAGACGATACCCACGAGTTAATCATAAAGAGCACAACCCAAACGGTCGCTCACCAATGGCCCAAAGACTATTACCAAAATGTCCATAAACACTTACTCGAAAGATATACTAGGACTATGGACTCAACCATCTCATCACACTTGGAATTCCAAATAAGGAATCCGAATGAATACATCTTAGGGTTAATCAAACCGTAGGTACCCAATTGCCAATTCACGCTTCATCTCCGTTCATAACGAACCCATTCTAAACACCCCAAACGAATCCAAAAGGTTACACTTATTAGAACATGATCACGAACACATCATAAGATGCCCAAACATGCACAAAATGATCATCACAAAGATAAGTCAAACCAACAATACCTCAATAAGATGTTCAAAAACCCAATTAACCCTTAATTAATTTCCATCACAAACTTCATCACAAAGGACCCAATTCTATCACTAGAGTGTACTACAATGTTCACTAAGGTCAACTAGAAGGACACCCAAGATTTGGATCAAAACGCATTCTTCAATCACACAAACCAACAAAATGAAAATCTTCAGAGGACTGTGCGGCCGCCCAAAATGGTATGTGCGGTCGCCCAAAGGATCCTCATACACGACCAAAAGCTTTCAGAATGTTGTGCGGTCGCCCAGACAATTTTGGGCGGTCGCCCAATACTCTGGCTTGCCGGAAATCGGGAAGAACCACCTGGGTTCTTCCATTTTTAACCCAAAACACATTTCCACCAAAATCCAACATTCCAACTAGCTTACTAATGTACCAAAACAACTTATAAGTCTAAAAAGACTCATACAACAACATTTAACAACCAAAATCAAGAATCAAATCCCCACATTCATGAATCACCATTTTTACCCAAAACTCAAATAAATTCAAAATAAATTCTAAACTCAACCAAACTTCAAATATAACACATCAAGCATCATATAAACATGATATGAACATTTTAGCATAAAAATGGGGGAAAAGTAACTTACTTGGATTTTCTCAAAGTTGATGGATTTCAAATATTTTTGGCTTCCCACGATCCTATCGACGATCTAAACAATGTTCACGTTTTAAGAAATGAGAGAAGATGAGAGGAAGAAGGAGAAAATGAAGAGAGAAGTAAAGAGAAAGAAAAACTTACCAATACCCAAGAGAGAGAGAGAGAGAGTTGGCTGGGATGGAGTGGGGGGGGGGGTTAGGGGGAAGAGTGAGGGAGAAGAGAAGGAGTAGGGAGAGAGTAGGGAAAAATGATTAAAGAATTTACACTTAGGCCCCCCTCCTCTACACTAGACACAAATACTCCCCACTAACAAAAGACTCAACATTTCTACACTAGCACAAATGACCCAATAAGATGCTAGGCATAAATTATTATAACACATAAATTGCACACATAATTATTTAAATAAACAATTTAAATAAATAAATAAGCCAATAAATAAATAATTATCATTTAATTACTAATAAAATAGAGCCTAGATTTCGGGTCGTGACATTCACTCCCCCTTAAAGAAAATTCGACCCGAATTTTTAACGAGACTTACCCGAAAGACCAAAGAGCTACGGATACGATAGTTCCGCCATTTCTCAAATTCCTCAATCGACCATTCTAAACCACTACAAGGTAACCTTAAATAATGTTCATCATACCAGGACCTCCCGCACTTGACTTCCTTCAACCATAATCCCCACTACTAATTAGGATCCAAATTCAAAATCAAGAATCTCAATTGCTCCCAACATAGTTCCCGAGATACCTCAAGTTCATCTTATTCATAACCTTAATTACACTGCAAAAGTGCATTCATAAGCCAAACGCATACTTGATATTACTTCCCAGAAGTTCACAACCTTAAACCATCTCGAGTTTAATCGACTCTTAAACTACAAAAGCTAAAGAATTTTCATTCCCATAATATTCATCGAGGTGATCGTGTCTCTAAGGATTACCATTCTAGTGCTCTCGCTCTAGGTAGCACCTTAAACTAGAGGTGTAATATAAACCCAAAATTTTAATACAACATGTTCACTTAAATCTACGCCATAATATCATCGTCATAACGCTCCAATCCTTGAAAGCCTAAAATAATTACGAATACTCAATAGTCCGAAAATGATCTAATTTTTATCTTCAAGGGATTTCCCTTAACTCCCTTTTTAGTTAACAACCTGTGCTCATATACCCAAGGAAATCGACAATTTTCAAATCCTTAATAGCTAACCCAAGTTAGCCTTTCACGCATACATTTATTAATCTAATGATACTTAGGCTCAATAGTACTACCATCATAATAAACCAATTAGCTAGCAACGTTCCAACTGGCCCAATACCGAATCATGATATTCCTTAATTATGCCCAAGTATTAATACTCCACTTCCTTCATATACTCTTGATCCAATTCGGGAAACGCCACCAAGAAGGGATTTAGAACCATAGAACCACTATCTAACCAGAATTTCAAAATGCCTTTAACATAGATTGAGAAATTATTACTCTCCCAAAATGTACTTAGTCCTTTCTAATTTAACACGCTTACCACTATTAATGATCATAACTCCTACAACAAACTCATCATCCATAACAAATCGTACACCTCTCCATACTAATCCATTCCGATGCATTCACGGAGATGTACTAAAAGTGAATAAAGTTTCCTCAAAAGATCCTCATTGAATCCTCAACTCCTATAACCCAACCGATACAATATGGATATTGATCTAAATATTAGCATTACAACCTTGTACCACAACAACCCAATTTAACCCAAGCTTCTCCTCAAACACTAGGTACTATTCGGAGGAAAATGAAAATCTTACGAATGATAAATACACCCAACAGATTGACCGAAACTAAATACTCGGATTTCAATTAAGAAAAGATAGGTATAACTCTACCCAAAGGAACGGTCTCAAACAGTTTTAAGAAACTAGGAATGGAGAACATAACAATCCTCCTAGAACATTTGACTAAAGCATAACATTTCCTTCTCAAAACAACATCAAAACCTTATAATAGCAATACGACCAATTTAGCAGGTAAGTTATATCTACCTTTAAGCACAACATGAGTATATAAGACTCCATCAGACATCCTACACTCCTCCATAGGAGTAGACACTGACACACATAAGTCAAAGACTCAAAAGAAATAAATGCAACTAAATGCACAGAAACATATGAATGCAATGATCCTAAAATGCACACGCTCGCTCTCTCGACACAAAATTAATACCTCCCGAGACTGATGGATCACCCGTTGAGTGCTGCTTGATCGCAACTTTTAGGGTTTCCCGAAGCATCCCTCTTCTGACCCTGCGGTAATCCAGTTCCTGCCCCCGATGACTGAACTCTAAATCTCAGACAATCTTTGACGAAGTGTCCCAACTGACCACACTTCACACATTTTCCTTACTTCTTCCAACACTTGTCTTCTGAGTGTCCTTTCCTCTGACAGTAACTGCAGACTTTCCCATTTCGTGTACCCTTATTAGAACCTTGATTTCCTACTGTTGGTTGCCCTTGAAGTTGCCTTCTGAATCGAGTTTGCACTCCAAAATTACCTCTGTTATCCGAATGTTGCTGTTGTGACTCATTCTGCCCTACTTGCTTACCCGGGTTAACCATCTCAGTCTTCCTTTTGTGTTCCCCAATATCCTGCTCAATCAAGTAGGCTCGATCCACCGCATCCTGATAAGTCTGAATCCGCTGTGCTATAAACTGAGTCCGGATGGATGTCTTCAAACCCCTGATCAATCTCATCGCTTTCTGCTCCTCGGTCCGCACAAGGTATTCGCAACACCTGGCTAATTCTGTGAACTTAGCTGAGTACTGTGCTACTGACATCATGCCTTGCTCCAAGCTGAGGAACTAGATCTCTTTCCGGTTTTGATTCACTAAAAAGATAAAATGATCCTTGAATTTCTTCACGAACCACTCCCAAGGATATGGTACAAGAGTCGCATCCCAACTGGTCTTCAGTGCCTTCCACCAATGTTCCGCAGCACCAACTAACATATAAGCTGCAAACCGAACCCTATCCTTATCAGTACAACCAAAGACCTCATAGATTCTCTCCATCGATTCTATCCATAGCTCGGCCTTCTTCACATCAGGCTCACCGTCGTACTCACTTGGTTTCAACTTCAAGAACTACTCCAACCCATATCGCGGAGGTGTTACATGTTCCTCTCTCGGCCCTTGGTCACGATTTGCTTTCACGGCCACTTCAAACCTGTCCTGAAACACTGCACGGTTTTCTTCCCTTAGACCATTAAGATTCTGAGTCCCACTAGAAGCTTCACCAATTCTTCTTCTAGCCATCACAAACAAATACCTGCATAAAATACTCATCGTTACTCACTCCAAACACAACTACCCACCTAGGTCATACTAATCCACCTAGACTTATACTTAGAGCCAAACCATGGCTCTGATACCAACTGTCGCGACCCCGAACCCCGCGGCCCGAGTCCGCGATCTGGACGTCGACTTAAAACCAAAACTCTAAAATATAGAAGTTAAAAATTCCATTTTGAACCAAAAGATGATAACACAAGGTTTTACAAATCCAAGTTTAAATCAACAAAGTACATCCAACATAAGCTCCACAGCTTATACCCAAAAGAATAAAATATACAATTCTTAATTACGTCAATAATGGTAAAACTATCCCCGCAAGGTTATACATTTAAATAATGTAAACCGATCCATGACAACCTGCCCCAAAATCTCAAACCTCTCGACGTCCTCCTCGATCCGCGAATCCTAATCCTTTTCCTCCTGGGGGGGGTTAAGGAAAAACAAAGATGGAAATAAACGGGGTGAGATAAAATCTCAGTAAGTTACTAATGCAACTACATGACATGCTAATATGCAATGACCAATAGCAATTAACATAAGACAGATAGCAGCGGAATAATAAGTGACATGCCTTCAACAGTAATATCCAATAATCAATCATATAAATAAACATATAACAACAAATGAGAGGCTCCCTATCGCTAACCGTCCCATACCGGTTGGAAATAACGACCAGCTCATGATGCAACACATAAAGCTGAAATAAACACTCATAAGTGGATACATAGCCAAGGTTTCACCCAACTGAAGAACCAAATAAAGGTCGCCGCGCAGCTTCAATAATCAACAATCAACATCTTCATAGCAGCATGAAAGCTCGAAGAGAAAACCCCGGTACCGGAACCAATAACCATAAAAGTGTCACAAAGGACAAGGACCATGACACAAAGTCATGCCCGCTAGCCAGATACATTCACAAAAGAACGCTGACTTATCCTTTCCACGGCCAATCTGGAGAAGGGGTATAGAAGGGGGCAAAACAATGGTCAACATTATAATGGACTTGGCTTTGCCATTATAATCTTTCCCATCGCCCGATGCAACAAATATGCCAGCTGGGCTTCTATTTAAATGCTAAGTAATGATATTTTAACATGAATAACAACTTAAGGTTCCAAAGTAGGGAACCATACCAATTAATCATTATAAAGATGCAAACGATTACCCATGAAGAGTTCAACAACAACGAACACAAGAAGTTTCTCATAAAAGAGCACAACAACGATAAACGGGATTTCTCATAAAGAGTACAACAACGATAAACGAAACTTCTCATAAAGAGCACAACAACATTGGTCATTAAACAAGATGGTTCCAAGACAAGGACCCATACCAAACACATCCTAAAGACGATACCCACGAGTTAATCATAAATAGCACAACCCAAACGGTCGCTCACCAATGGCCCAAAGACTATTACCAAAATGTCCATAAACACTTACTCGAAAGATATACTAGGACTATGGACTCAACCATCTCATCACACTTGGAATTCCAAATAAGGAATCCGAATGAATACATCTTAGGGTTAATCAAACCGTAGGTACCCAATTGCCAATTCACGCTTCATCTCCGTTCATAACGAACCCATTCTAAACACCCCAAACGAATCCAAAAGGTTACACTTATTAGAACATGATCACGAACACATCATAAGATGCCCAAACATACACAAAATGATCATCACAAAGATAAGTCAAACCAACAATACCTCAATAAGATGTTCAAAAACCCAATTAACCCTTAATTAATTTCCATCACAAACTTCATCACAAAGGACCCAATTCTATCACTAGAGTGTACTACAATGTTCACTAAGGTCAACTAGAAGGACACCCAAGATTTGGATCAAAACGCATTCTTCAATCACACAAACCAACAAAATGAAAATCTTCAGAGGACTGTGCGGCCGCCCAAAATGGTATGTGCGGTCGCCCAAAGGATCCTCATACACGACCAAAAGCTTTCAGAATGTTGTGCGGTCGCCCAGACAATTTTGGGCGGTCGCCCAATACTCTGGCTTGCCGGAAATCGGGAAGAACCACCTGGGTTCTTCCATTTTTAACCCAAAACACATTTCCACCAAAATCCAACATTCCAACTAGCTTACTAATGTACCAAAACAACTTATAAGTCTAAAAAGACTCATACAACAACATTTAACAACCAAAATCAAGAATCAAATCCCCACATTCATGAATCACCATTTTTACCCAAAACTCAAATAAATTCAAAATAAATTCTAAACTCAACCAAACTTCAAATATAACACATCAAGCATCATATAAACATGATATGAACATTTTAGCATAAAAATGGGGGAAAAGTAACTTACTTGGATTTTCTCAAAGTTGATGGATTTCAAATATTTTTGGCTTCCCACGATCCTATCGACGATCTAAACAATGTTCACGTTTTAAGAAATGAGAGAAGATGAGAGGAAGAAGGAGAAAATGAAGAGAGAAGTAAAGAGAAAGAAAAACTTACCAATACCCAAGAGAGAGAGAGAGAGAGTTGGCTGGGATGGAGTGGGGGGGGGGGGTTAGGGGGAAGAGTGAGGGAGAAGAGAAGGAGTAGGGAGAGAGTAGGGAAAAATGATTAAAGAATTTACACTTAGGCCCCCCTCCTCTACACTAGACACAAATACTCCCCACTAACAAAAGACTCAACATTTCTACACTAGCACAAATGACCCAATAAGATGCTAGGCATAAATTATTATAACACATAAATTGCACACATAATTATTTAAATAAACAATTTAAATAAATAAATAAGCCAATAAATAAATAATTATCATTTAATTACTAATAAAATAGAGCCTAGATTTCGGGTCATGACAAAATATGAGTCTAATTTAATTCAAAGACTTAACTTCTCCACCAACCACTACAGAATCCTGCATCATGTCTGCCAAAGGGATCAACATAGTCACAACCGAAGCTACCACCCAAGAGCTCGAGACAACTCTCCACCCCAATACCGATCTCAACGAGCAAATGACCCACTTCAACGCCGTTCTCAAGGAGAAAACGGTCCATCTTAACACTTCTCTCAACAAGCAAGAAGCCTTCTACGAGGCTATCCTCAACAAGCAAGCGGCCCACTATGAGACTATCCTCAATGAGCAAGCAACCCTCTTCCGAACCGCTCTCAATAAACAAGAAGCCTTCTTTGAGACTGTTCTCCTCAAGCAAACAGACCGCTTCCAGAAATTGATGTATAAAGCCCTAAAGGACACCGAGAAACATCTTCGTTTATGGCATCTACGAGTACCTAAAACGCACTCTCCCTCATGCTCCATTTCCACACCCGTACGCTCCTCAAATATACGGGCCACGACAGACTTTCCCCATTGGGATGCCTCCTGTGGTTACTCATCAACAAAGAATACCGGTGCCTAGACCACCCTCCAAGATGGTTCGTGACAAGAAGGACGAGCGCGAGTTCGATAATTTGGGTATGCCATTCGACAAATGCTTTGAGAGTCTAGTCCAAGCCGGCAAGTTATCTCCTCTCCTCGACTTTAAATCATTCAACGTAAGGCAAGACTTAGACCCCTCCAGGTATTGCAAGTATCACCAATACGTTGGACATGACACCGAGAATTGCCTCCAACTGAAAAGGAAGATCCAAAGTCTCATCAATAGCGGAGCCATCACCCACCAAGGGAACAAATGGGCATAGAAGAAGAAGTTACACCGGGGCTACCTTCTTCGGAAAAAAAAAAAAAAAAAGTCTTTCAGTATTCGTAGGTTCTAGAGAGTCTTTTAGTCAAAGTCCTCCTTGGACATTAGTCTTTTACTTTTTACTAGAAAAGGTCCACTTTGGACATTAGTTAGATTGTTAAAGTCCGTCTTGGACTAGTCAATTTGAGTCTTTAATAAAAGTGTCTTTATTTCTTTTCTCTCTAGACTTGAGACATAATCTTGCATATATACATCAATTCCATGAAAATTGTATTAATCTTAATTGACAATTGATTGCTATATCTTTATATGACGAATTAATCCCAAATATATTTATTAATGAAGACTCGTTAAAAGGTAAATGGACCCACAAACCATCAAACATAATTTAACAAACAATTAGTCTCAAAATAACAAACGCTTTAATCAATCGAATCATTTTCTCTTTCCCATGTACCTTCTCTAAACCTACCCTCCTTGTGTACACCCACTGTGTGCACCCTCCATCTATAACTCCTTGTGTACACCCACTGTGTGCAGCTCCCATATATTCCACTCGTGTACACCCTCCATATATATTCCTCTCGTGTACACCCACTGTGTGCACCCTCCATATATATTCCCCTCGTGTACACCCACTGTGTGCACCCACCATATATATTCCCCTCGTGTACACCCACCGTGTGCACCTTCAATATATATTCCCCTCGTGTACACCCACTGTATATATATCCTTTGTGTACACCCACTGTGTGCACCCTCCATATATACCACTCGTGTACACCCACTGTGTGCACCCTCCTAAATACTCCCCATATACACCTCCATCTTCTCATAAAAGAAGACGATGACTGCAGATCTGCTCACCATCGAAGAAGCGTCCGCACAATCATAGAAGCTGTCTGTTCCCATGACGACGCACTGGGGCTGTCCGTCCTCCTCAAAGATATCAACAAAACGCAAGGGGCTATCCAATCCTCCCCTACGAGTTCTACCTCCAAAGGAGAAAGCGAACTAGGGGCTCATCTTGCCCAATGTTTCAATATGTAATTATATAGAAGAAAAAAAATGAGCTCGCTTGGTCGAAACCCACAACGGGCGGCTTAGGCAAAAATTAGAGCAAATGCACAAAAAAGAAGCCCGCTAGGTTGAAAACCCGCAAGGGCGGCCTAGGCAAAAATAAGGGTATGCGCAATCAAACAAAGAAAAATTGAAAGGGGCTATCATCATAGAAAAGTAAAAGTCCCACTCTATTTTCACTTCTTATTTTCTATTTTTCTTTCTTTTCAAAGGAGTTCAACTCAAACTCGACTGCAGCGATCAACAACTACAAACGAAGCGATCCAAAGCAACAATGGAGCAGACCACCACTCAAACCCGGTATCATCATTAAATCGGATCATCCTCGAACTACGCGGACCTGAGCCTCTCGCACCAAGAGGAACGTAGGCAACCTCATGGTCCAGTCCACAAAATATATACAACCCACCTCGAGCCAACTTTCATTCTTTTCTCTCTTCCCCATACACCATAATTTCTATTCTCTTCCTCGATTAATCAAGGCGTTTATTATTTCGAGACTACTTGTCTAAAACGTAATCATAAGATACATAACTAATCAACGAGGTCCCTTCTCGAGCAATCAAAAGACAATTCTGAATAAAACAATTTTCAAATGTCTCGAGAAGTCTTCTGTTCTATAATCTAGGAAAGAGCTAAACACTTATTTTCTGTCAAGCAGGGACTTCCTTCCTTTTGTAAATATACCTCTCGTGTCCAACATGTCAAAATATGAGAACTCCCTCTCTTGTTCTCTCTCTCTCTTCTCTCACCATAACAAAAAGGATCCCGCAAGTCGTCCGTACAATTCTGTCTTTTTATTTCGAGTCGACTAAAAATAAATAAAAAAAAAAAAACAACGCTAAAAGAATATACCCACCTAGATTGAAAACCCGCAAGGGCGGTCTAGAGAAAAAATAGGGTGCGTCTAAAGGAGGTAGCGTTCCCCACCTTATGCCCTCACCAAACTGGGGTTGTCTCAATGGAATTAGGCCGAGTACGGATGCTCCAACAAGATCATTCCCTGCCAAAAGTCATCTCCCTCCATGGAAGCTCAACATGGGTAACCTCTTTCTAATGCCCTCACCAAACTGGGGCTGTCCCAATGGAATTCGACCGACTACCAATTCGCCAACAGGATCACTCTCCATGAAAGGCTATCTCTCCACTAAAGTTCAACATGGTTCATCTCTCTCAAGTCCCCCCATTCAAACTGGGGCTTCTCCAAACCAAGTTAAGTCAACTTCTTGACTACTCGAGATCACGAGCGACCCGATGAAACCTCACTCATCCAAAAGGCTACCCTAATAAGCAAACCTAACGAAGGACAAGTACTTGAATTAATTAGACTGTAATTAATTATAAGGCATCTTTATAAATTCGTTAGATTTTCAAAGCGTTTTCTATCACGACACGTTGTTTGTAAATCCGCACACTCGGTCTCCACCAATTTACAAAATATCTTTTGTCTCATCTCCGTGATGTCCTAACAGACTCGTTCCTACACTTTAGGCTACCCTTGAGTCCTGCATCCCGTCTCCCATAAGTCAAAAGCCCCTAAATCTCCTTTAGGCAACTCGTACCAATAGAAGTCAAGCAGTGTTTAAACCCCACTAGGGTACCCTAAGCCTGTGCAATGAGCTCTTACATGCTATCTATATGCCATACTATCTACGTGCTACTTGCTACTCTACGTGCCAATTGCTACTGTACATATTACATAGCACATAAATGTTTGTACAGTTATTCATAAATATATGCTATGCTACTGTCTGTGCTCTACGCTAACAAAATGCAGAAACTAAGAAGCCGATCCACTAACATCGCCTCAAGTCCCCTTACGAGGATGTCCGCCCGGAGCACCATTGTTATCACTGAAAGGAGGAGAACCACCGCATTCTGCCACCTTACGAAGACTCTTCGCGAACTTCTTGTGTAAACTCCGAATCACCGACCGTAGGACGGCCTTACGGCGTGTCATAGTCTCATATCTCCGAGGAGTCACCTAGACAAAGGCAGCACAAGTGTGTCAATATAGTCCGAACTAGAGGATTACTAAAGACAGAAGTGGGATAAAAGAGAGGGTAAGGTACATACACTGACATGACCCGCCAGGATTCGAAACTCCAGAACTATCTCACTCTTCTCATGCTGCACCCACTGAGGGTCATCATCACCGTCTACATTGATCATACACAGGGAATCCAAAAACCCGGTCAAAAGTAGGACCTGCTGGGCCCAGTGTCACCAACTCAACATACCACTGCCCCATCTCCGCAGCTTCTCCTCTATCACAGCGCGTGAGCCCCAAGGCGCGTCCCAACAAAGTCATCATGCGAGTCTCCCTCTACAACAGATTGTCTAGCATCAAGGCCCTTGGTCAACCTAACCCGGTCAGACAAAGACGTTGAAACAAGTCATGGACCACGGAGGATCCACCGGAACCAAGTAGACACTACCTACTCCATCCTAGGGACCTATCCTCTCAATCAAGTAAAAGGGCATCTCTGCCATGTCCAACCAAAAACCTCCGCTAGCCCATCGCCTCAAGCACAAATACGATCTACAAATCCGATCTAGAGCACGGTACAACTTCGTCAAACCCATCAAGCAAGTCTGTTCACTACACCCAAGTCCACTAAGCATCTCAACAGCGGAATCATCGTCGTAGTACCGACATTAGAAAATATGGGAAGTTACCTCTGCATCACCACCTCTGGCCTCAAAGAGCCATCGGCATCTCCTCATACTGCCTCCTATGGCCGCCCAAACATACATCATATCCTCTCTTGGCATAGGTACAGTCAAACCCGATCAAGCCATGAACGGTCTTTGGAGTCTTCTCCCGCTAGCTATGCACAACGCTACACGAGCCCCTCAGGAGGCAATACAACCTATAAGCACAGACAGTATACACAGCAAAGGTATGCAATCAATCTAGCAGTTTACTTTATGATGCATACTCATGTATAGACTGCTGTATTTTTACTCTAGGAGAATCCCAACGCATCCTAATGTATACCATAAATATCTCATAATCAAAGCCCTAGTCTACCTAGGACAACTCAAAACAAGTCCGAAAACATATCAATAATTAACGGACAAAAATGTAACTTCATCCAGAATAAGCTTTCTCAACGAAACACTAATGTATATTACACTCTAACAAAAGTCAAACAACACAAAAAGCACTTTTAACAAAGTAAACCAAGTCAAAAATCGGTCAAAGATTACAATATTTTCGGACCAAAAACGACTTAACAAAAAATTACGTTTTTTAACAAAACCACTTAAATCAATACATTATACATACCACAAATAAATCAATCAACTTGGGTCAAAATCTACAAGTTTCATGAAAACCCCAATTTAAGGCCATTAAACCCTAAAGTACAAAATTAATCAATCCAAACCCCATACATTGGGTAATTTACAATCCAAACCCCATACCTTAGGTAATTTACAAATCAAAACCTCATACCTTAAAATAACTTACAATCAAGTCTCTCAATTAAAATAACATACAATCAAACCTTCTCATTTGAAGTAAGTTACAACCAAACCCCCATATCTTGGGTAATTTGCAAACAAAGCACCTCAACTTAAAACCATCCAAATCCAAACCCCATACCTTGGGTAATTAATAACCAAACCTCGTAACTATGAGTAAATAACAATCAAACCTTCTCGTTCGAAGTAATTAACAATAAAACCTTCTCGTTCGAAGTAATTAGCAATCAAGCCTTCTCGCTCGAAGTAATTAACAATCAAACCTTCTCGTTTGAAGTAATTAACAATCAAACCCTTCATTCAAGATAATTCTGCAAACAAAACCCTCTACGGTTAATATTAACATATTCAAACCCCCGACCTTGGGTAATTTACAATCACAACTCTTACAAATCAACAAGAATTAACTTAAAAACCCAAACTCTGGGTAACTCATAATCAAATCCATCATTTGAAAAAAAAAAACTTACAACCAAAACCCCATATCTTGGGTAATTTGCAAACAAAACACATTAACTCAACATCGTCCAAATCCAACCCCCATACCTTGGGTAATTTACAATCAAGCCTCTCGCTTAAAATAACTTACAATCAAACCTTCTCATTAGAAGTAATTTACATTCAAATCCCCTAACATCAACATTTAAACCCCAAACTTTGGGTAATTTACAATCAAATCAGTGATAGTTCAATCAACCCCGAACCTTGGGTAATCTGCAAGTTAAAACTCTTTGCAATCTACATAAGATTCATTTAACCCTAAACTATGGGTAAAATACAACTAATCTTCTACAAAATTCACTTAACCCCAAACGTTGGGAAATTCACATCTCTAAACTCAAACAATCAAAGCTCAAACCCTAGACTATAGATAATTTCACTCAAACTTCTCAATGCTTAAAACCCAAACAAAAGCAAATTCCAAACCGGTCCGGAAGACCGCATAAATTACCAAACTTAATGAATTGGTCCGGAAGACCGCAATAAATTACCAATTGGAGGTCGGATCATCCATAAACCCCTCCTGCTGAGAAAGTTATTTGGCCTAGCCCGTGCGAGTTCTAGACAATTGGCGTTACCATTTACAAAAATTCTATGAGCTTGAGGATCATTCCTCGCTTGGCACCGTAGTTTGCCAAAATTCTACGAGCTTGAGGATCATTCCTCGCTTGGCACTGTAGTTTGCTAAAATTCTATGAGCCTGAGGATCATTCCTCGCTTGGCACTGAGGATCATTCCTCGCTTGGCACCGTAGTTTACCAAAATTCTGCGAGCTTGAGGATCATTCCTCGCTCGCTTGACACCGTAGTTTGCTAAAATTCTATGAGCTTGAGGATCATTCCTCGCTTGGCACCGTAGTTTGCTAAAATTCTATGAGCTTGAGGATCATTCCTCGCTTGGTACCGTAGTTTGCTAAAATTGTACGAGCTTGAGGATCATTCCTCGCTTGGCATTGTAGTTTGCTAAAATTCTACAAGCTTGAGGATCATTCCTCGCTTGGCACCGTAGTTTACCAAAATTCTGCGAGCTTGAGGATCATTCCTCGCTTGGCATCGTAGTTTGCTAAAATTCTACGAGCTTGAGGATCATTCCTCGCTTGGCACCGTAGTTTGCTAAAATTCTATGAGCTTGAGGATCATTCCTCGCTTGGCACCGTAGTTTATCAAAATTCTGCGAGCTTGAGGATCATTCCTCGCTAGGCACCGTAGTTTACTAAAATTCTGCGAGCTTAAGGATCATTCCTCGCTTGGCACCGTAGTTTGCTAAAATTCTATGAGCTTGAGGATCATTCCTCGCTTGGCACCGTAGTTTTCTAAAATTCTACGAGCTTGAGGATCATTCCTCGCTTGGAACCATAGTTTATCAAAGAACTCCGCGAGCTTGAGGATCATTCCTTGCTTGGCACCGTATTTTTATCAAAGAACTCCGCGAGCTTGAGGATCATTCCTTGCTTGGCACCATAGTTTATCAAAGAACTCCGCGAGATTGAGGATCATTCCTCGCTTGGCACTGTAGTTTATCAAAGAACTTCGCGAGATTGAGGATCATTCCTCACTTGGCACCGTAGTTTATCAAAGAACTCCTGCGAATCCTGAGGACTATACCTCGCTAGGCACAGCAGTTTATCAAGAAAAGTTACCATTTACCAAAACTCTGCGATCCTGAGGACTCTACCTCGCTAGGTACCGTAGTTTATCAAGAAATTATGCGATTAAGCGCGTTCAATAGGAAGTCAGAATTCATACCTATTTCTGTTCTCGATTCTTAAAACTTCTTGTCGAACAGTGCGTATGGCCTCACTTGTTTTCCCTAATAGAGTCCATCTGCAACGACTTTATTGCTCACGATTGTTCAGTCTTCATAAAGGGTAGTGTCCGTAGGATTGTTATCCCTAGCTGGAGTCTGATGTTTCGTTTCTTTTCCTTTTCCCCAGTAAGGTGCACACGACTTTATTGCTTTGTGAGTGTCTACCTATTCCCTGCGAAAGATGATGTCTCGTTTCTTTCCCCCCAGTTCTCGAACTACGATTGGCTTGATTCCATTTGGATACGTAGGTAGCCTGACTTAGGTCCAGCCGCTTGACAAACTTGGTCACATTCTCTCTCACTCCTCTCTCGATTAGGAACTCATGTTTTAGATCGGTTCCATTCTTAATCGACGACCCTCCATGCCTTGCAAGAAGCGTCGCCGAGGGGCTACTGTTAGTACCCGATCTGAATTTTGAGGACTTCCTAGACGTTTAGGAGCCTCTGAGGACCTTTTAGGCAAGAAAAAACCTAACAGGGACATATCTGGCAGCATTCCAGAGTTCTAGATTGACAAAATCAGTTATAAGTCGAATTCTATCAGGATAATGACCTAATCCCGAGAACAAAGTGTTGATATTTCACTGAGATCTAGATAACTACGCAATCCGGCAACACTGGCCACGTGGCCAGTGTGGGCATTTGCCGCGCGGCCACTCCTTCCGACTCCTATTCCCTATAAATAGGTGCCTCCAGCTTCAGAGATCGATAAAGAATTCATTCTACGAGTTTCAGAGTCAAAACTAACGGGAAACTCTTAGTTTAAGCCTTTTCGGCACCCTCGAAGCCTCTTCGAATCTTCAAGAAGCTTCAATCATAGTTCTTGCCGATCAAGGTAAGTCCTCTTACTTTCCTTATTATGTTCTTAAGCTAGATCTATATTATGCATGTTTTCATGATGTTTATGCATCCATATTCATATGTTCTTCATGTGTTCTTCATGTTCTTAGTCTAAGTTCATAATAAATGCTATAACTAGGGTAGCGATCTTCATGTTTATGTGTTCATTCATATGTATTCATGATGTTCTTGTTATTATGCTAGATCTAAGTCTTATACATTCATAATATGCTAGATCTAGGATTGTAATCCCTATTTATGTGCACATGCCATAGCCTATGATGATCCTAGGGTTTCATCAAACCCTAATACGATATAAGAACTACTTATAATCCTAATCTTCCCCCTCTATATGCATAATCCCGCTTCATCTCTCCACATTCTAATTCATCAATGAACTACAGCGACCTGAGCTTCTCATGATGAGAAGAATGTAAGCAATCTTCGGATCCGGTCTCAAACACTAACACACACACACACACATTGATCATGATAGAAAGACCGATTCGTCGGGCAATAGGAGTGATAACATGAATATTCTTCTTTTATTGTAATTTGACCCCCGAACCCTATTAATTCTCATAAATGGTTTTCTCAATGTTTTAACAACAAATAAAAAAACGTGGCGACTCTCGATTTTCATCTCACGTATTCACAACTTACCAGCGGCTTTGTCAGCAGCATGGCGGTGCAGTGCATTAATCATCTCCTTCATAACAAACTTAGGTTAGTGCAATTTCTTTCCCTTATAAATAGCCACACAGTAAGCATACTGTTCTGAAGTGAAGTTGTTGTGGTTCCCATTCTTGCACATCACAGCAGAGTCAACCAGGTCACATAATAGTGCCATCACCTCTCCAAAATCCTTCTTGGAGGAATTCTTAGTGGAGAAGGAACTTACTCCCATAAACTCCATGGTAGTGCTATTCAAGAGTTCTGGTTTGATGCTCAAAACCCCAGAATACTCAAGTCCATCTAGCACACCAATCTTCGTTGCGGTTAGAATCACAACTTTACCGCAAACAGTAGATCTGATTGCATCTTCATACTTTACCTCACCAGTCTCCGAATCTCTAATCTCTTCACCTATTGCATTCAACAGAGAAGCATTGGTAGAGATCCCATTGTCAAAAAATTCAGAAGAAATGATAGGCATGAATTGGGGCTCATCCATGAGGAACAGCGGTAGGAGTTTGGATGTCTCTAATAGATGGAGTAGGTTCCTTCCAACCGCATCTCGTTTGAAATCGGCTTCAATGATTCTAAAGCCTGGTATGAAGTTAGATGAATCCTAAAAAAAAATAATCAAAGTTAGAAATGATTTGAGAAATCACGGTTTGAAGCATCAAGCAAACTATGCAGTTTGGATGAAATTTACAAAACCGTAAAAATGGAATCCTAACAATGACATCATGCGGCACAAGTAAAGAGAGTAGGGTAAAAAAAAATAAAAACAATAATAAGTGAACAGCAAAAAGAAAAACGGATCAAAGAGAAAGTTTTGAAAAAGAGTTTGAATGCACGAAGAACACGAAGAACAGAGTATGAACATGCGAAACAAAATTGTAACCAAAACATGAAAGACATATACCAAAACGACCACAAAGGGCAGATTCTAACAAATTTCTAAATAAGCAAGGACAAATAACATCACATTTACCCAGAATCTGTAAAAATCAAGACGAACACCGAAAAAACCCAAAAATCGATTTTGCTCAAAAAACGAACACAAATTACAAAATAAAGCATACATTCAGTATATATAAGTAAAAGCGAACACAATCCAACCAAAATATCGAAAAAAAAAAAAGCATAAAAAGATTAAGGAAGATGAACAAGCTTTTTCAAGCTCAACAATGGCGGATGAAATAAAATACTGAGTTTGGGTTCAAGAAATCATACCATATCAGGCTTCGATGGTTTAGCAGATGTAGAAGTAGAAGCAAGATCAATTGATTTCTTCGGTGCCATTTGAAATTCGTTTAAGTAAGAAATATTAGAGAGTAAGAACATAGAAAGAGAGTACGGTGAACAGAGGAGAGAGAGAGGAGTTTTTTCCAAATAAAGAAAGAAGGTAAAAAGTTAAATTGAAAATTAATTTGTCTTTTATACTCAATTAACCACCTCAGGTAGTGGAGCGGCCATGACGGCTGTAGAAGGAAAAACATCATCGTACCTATCTATCGCATTTAATGCGGTAGAGATAATTGCACAAAGGTCCTTAAAACTGAAAGGACATAAAGTAGGGACTAAACTGCAATTATACATACCTGAGCGGTTTGTTGATCAAACCGGCATACCTTTTCTTCACTATCGGTTTTGATGAAACTGATATCTCTCAGATCTGTCTTCGGTTTCACTAGGTCAAACCGATGTACTATCTTTCATAGTACGGTTTGGATAAAACCGTTGTCATCCTTCTTAACTCTTCGGTTTGACTGGAATCTTCATTGAACCTTTATTGATGCGGTTTCAATATTGATAGAACCGCAAGTTATTTTTGCATTTTCTAACTAGAGCCAAAATACTTAACAAAATTTATTAGACCAAGAAATAAATGGACATGATATATTTTAATTTAGTTCCATCATACCCATTTCTCCTCATAAATGAAAGAACCTGGAATTTTCAAGCGGTTTGGTGAGGATGTCTGCAATTTGATCATCGGTTCCCACTTTTGCTAGAAAAATGTTCTTCTTTTCAACATGATCTTTGAGGAAATGATATCTTATGTCAATGTGCTTGGTTTTTTTAGTGTTGTACTGGATTGTTGGAGATAGATATTGATGCAGTGCAATCACAGTAGATAGGGCAGTTCTTTTCAAATACTTCACAGTCTTCCAACTGATGTTTCATCCAGAGAATTTGAGAGCAACAGCTTCCAGCCGCAATGTATTCAGCTTCAGCGGTTGAGACTGAAACCGATGCTTGTTTCTTGCTGGACCATGATACAAGCTGAGATCCAAGGAACTGACAAGTACCACTAGTGCTCTTTCTATCAATCTTACAGGCTGCAAAGTCAACATCTGAATAAGCTAATAAATCAAATAAAGATTCTTTGGAGTACCAAAGTCCAAGGTTAACAGAGCCACATAAATATCTAATAATACGTTTAACATCTATAAGATGAGATTCTCTAGGATCAGCTTGAAATCTAGCACAAACACACACACTAAACATGATATCTGGCCTACTTGCAGTTAAGTAAAGAAGAGAGACAATCATACCTCAGTAAAGTGTCTGATTCACTTTCTTACCTTTTTCATCTCGATCCAAACTGCAGGCCTTTTGTATTGGAGTATCTACTGGTTTAGCGATTTCAATCCCAAATTTCTTGATCAAGTCTTTGGTGTATTTGGCTTGGTTGATAAAGATTCCATCATGACATTGCTTTATTTGGAGTCCAAGAAAGAATGTTAACTCTTCCATCATACTCATCTCAAATTTACCTTTCATTAGCTTCTCAAACTTAACACACATAGTTTTATTAGTAGAACCGAAAATAATATCATCAACATATATTTGAACTAGTAATGAATGACCTTTGTGTTTAGAAATAAATAAGGTTGTATCAATTTTACCTCGAGAGAAGCCTTGTTCAATAAGAAATTTAGATAGAGTGTCGTACCATGCTCTTGGTGCTTGTTTGAGTCCATACAAGGACTTCTTGAGCTTGAAGACATGATGAGTGTGTTTATTGTCTTCAAATCCTGGCGGTTGGGCTACATAGACTTTTTCTTGTAGTTCACCATTCAGAAATGCACTCTTCACATCCATTTGATATAACTTGAATTTCTTAAAGGAGGCATATGCCAGGAACAACCTAATGGCTTCAAGTCTGGCTACAAGGGCAAAGGTTTCATCATAATTGATCCCTTGTTCTTGCCTATAACCTAGAGAAACCAACCTCGCTTTGTTTCTTGTTATAGTACCATTTTCATCCATCTTATTTCTGTATACCCATTTTGTTACAATTACAGTGTGATCTCTGGGTCTTCAAACTAGAGTCCAAATTCTGCATCTTTCAAACTGATTAAGCTCTTCTTGTATTGCAGTTACCCAACTAGGATCACTTAGAGCTTCATCAACCTTCTTCGGTTCCATCTGAGATAACAGTGCGGTTGTGAACAAACCGTGGTCATCTCTATGAGTTAAGCTTCCTCTTGTTTGAACACCAGAACTGATAGGACCTATAACATTAGTTATTGGATGGTCTCTATGCTCATTAATTTTTGGAGGGAGGTCTTCATGAACCACTATTTCTTGAAGATTTTCTAGAGGAGGCTCTTCTTGATAATCATTGAAATCTTCATTGAAGGTGGTGATTGGAACTGGATCAACAGTTCGAATGGGATCAGAAGATAGCGGTTCTGCAGCAACACCACTTGCGGTTTGATTGGGAGCGACTGGAGAACCTGATGGAGCGGTTTGAGTAGGTTGGTCATCTGCGGCTGTATGATTAGGATAATGTCTACCTGCTCAAAATCACTAAAATCATCAGCAACATTTGGAGCCATATGTGGCTCAAGAAGATCATGTTCATCAAATGTAACATGGACTGACTCTACAATTTTAAGTGAAGTCTTATTGAAACAACGAAAAGCTTAAGAGTGTTTTGAATAACCAACAAAGATACCTTCATCGGCCTTAGCATCAAATTTACCTCGATGCTCTCTGCCATTGTATAAGATGTAGCATTTGCATCCAAATATCTTGAAGAAGGAAATGTTGGGTGATCTGGCTCTCCACAATTCATACGGAGCTTTGTTGTGGACTTTGATGATGAGGGAGCGGGTCTGGGTAAAACAAGCTGTATTAACTGCTTCGGCTCAGAAGTACTTGGGAAGCTTGGCTTCTGCAATCATGGTCTTCCCGGCTTCAATCAAAGTCTTGTTCTTTCTTTCCACTACTCCATTTTGTTGTGAAAACCCAGCGGCAGAGAAGTTGTGACCAATCCCATGATCATCACAATATTGGGCAACACCATTGTTTGTATATTCGGTTCCATTATATGAACGCACAGCAACAATGTCATCCAATTTCTGAGTTTGGAGCTGTCTAAAGAGAGCGGTTACGATGCCATAAGTATCATCTTTTGAGGCCATCATTTCCACCCATTTATATCTTGAAAAGTCATCAACAACCACCAAAGTATAGCGTTTTCCTCCTATACTTGCGGTTGGGACAGGTCCAAATAAATCCATGTGAAGCAGTTGTAAGCAGCGGTTCGTTGAAGGCGCAGTTTTGCTGGGAAATGACTGTTTGGGCTGCTTACCAAGTTGGCATGCTTTACATTTCTTATCATGATGGTCAGCCACTTTGGGTAGTCCTTTGACGAGACCGTCCCTTTGCATTTTTGCTAGATATTTGAAGTTCAAGTGGCTGAGCCGCTTATGCCATAACCAGCTGCTTTAACTAATGTTTTTTGCTACAAAACAGAGGTCAGCAATAGAAACAATATTACTCAAATCTATCATATACACATCACCTGTTCTGTTTCCAGTCAGTAGAGTAACTCCGGAAGTTGCATCTTTAATGAAACAATTCGTTGAGGTGAAGTTGCAGTTCATTCCTTTGTCACAAGACTGAGATATGGAGAGAAGGTTGTGCTTGAGTCCTTCTACTAGTGACACATTTTCAATAGTCACCTTTCCTCGTTTGATTGCTCCATATCCTATGGTTTCTCCTTTCTTGTTGTTACCAAACACTACTGGGGGGCCTTTCATACTGATGGTATCACAAAGAAGATCATTATCTCCGGTCATGTGTCGTGAGCAACCACTGTCCAAGTACCAAAGATCCTTCTTCTTCTTTGCACTACCAGCCATGAAGCATAAAATATGAAAAAAAAAAAAAAAAAAAAAAAAAAAACATTAAAGATTTTGATCCCCCTTATTCCTTGGGTCCTAGGGTTAGCAGCTTTTTGGGACCCACACCTGTTTGACCTTAGGATTTTTGCATCCCTTGGCATTGGGTGTGAACCTTAAAAGACAATAACCATCACTATGACCATAATCAGCACAAATGACACAATGAATTAAACCGGTTTGAGATTGCGGTTTTACAAACCCTTTACTAGTCTTCGGTTTCTCATGTTTTACTGGGTCAGCGGTTTTGGTTTTGACAAAAACTACCTTCTTGAGCTCAACCTTCCTCTTAGGTGCGGCTTTAGGAAAAACAATATGAATTTCCTTAAACTGACAAGGAGCGGTTTCATCACTCAATACTTCTTTGGTTGCCTCAGCCGTTGTGGATTTTTCTTTCCACTTTGAATCTCTCCCAGTCTGGTTTTTAGGATACTCAAAGAAATAATTTTACTTTTTAATTTCTTGTTTAGAGCCCTTTTTACCAGCATGATACACCTTGGAGGTTTCATTGGTTTGTTTGGGGGGTAACACACCACCTTCAGCACATAGACAAGGACACTTGCACTCATCACTGGTTTTGAACCCCAATCCACTTTTATCCGAAGTAGGAATTTGTGAATTTAGGATTTGTTCCGCAGTGACACCAGACTTAGTCCACACATCGGTCACTTTTTGGAGTTCATCCCTTTGTGCAGTAAGATCATGGATTTGAGTTAAAATTGCCTCGGCTCTGTCCTTCAGATAGAGGTTTTCTTCCACAATAGAAGATATCCCATCAATTTGGAGCTTGAGGTTTTCAATTTCCTCCTTGTGGTACTTGCATTCTCTTTGAGAATCTTCAAGTTCAGCAGTCATTAGTTTATATGCCTTTTTAAGCACAGTGTGTTGTTGACAAACAATATTAGCACGTTCTAATACCTGGTCATCATGGCTTTGATCTGCTTGAACCTCAGGGAAGCAGTTTGGTGTTGTAGGAGCTTTGCTTGCTCTAGACTCAGGAGTCCTTGGTGAAACTGACTTCATTTGTTGATTTGGCAGTGGAAGGCTTTTGTCAATTTCAAATTTTTCTTCAAATCCCATGAGGAAGAGATTTGCAATTTCATCTTCATCATCGCTTTCATTTGAATCATAACTCATCCATGTCAGCGGTTGATCCCCTTGGTCAGCTACCATTCCTCTTCTTTTCACAAACTTTTTGTTGAACGGTTTCTTTGCTGGTGCGGCTTCATAGCGCGGCTTAGGACAACTTGAAGCAAAGTGACCTGGCTGTCTGCAGTTATAACATACCAAGTCATCCCTTTTCTTGGGATATGCAGTCTTGTTGAATCTGGTTGGAAGGACAAACTTTGCAGGGCCTTTGGATGGAAATTGAAATCTGTTGTTCTTCCTGAACTTGGTGTATTTCTTCACATACAAAGCAAATTCTTCATCATCCATGTCATCAAAATCAACTTGACTAAAGCATGATGATTAAGATGCTATACTTTGAGAATAAGAACTTTGAGGAGGAGTGTAGGATTGATGAGATTGCGGGTAAGATTGATGAGATTGAGAATAGGGTTGATGTGATTGAGGATAGGGTTGATGAGACTGTTGATAATAATCAGTAGGTGCGGTTTGAGGATTGTATCTGGGTACATTCTGATCAGGAGGTGCGGTTTGCAAGTGGAGGTGAGGTGCGGCTTGATGATGGTCTGGATTATAAACTGGAGATGAGGTGTTGTTGAATGCGGCTAGAGAGAGGGTCTTAAATCTGCTTTCGGTTTCATGGACCTCTTCAAGCTTGAATTCAAAAACCTTCAGCATGGCATATAAGTGACGAAGATCAAGAGCTTCAAGGTCTTTGTTGTCGTCGATATTCATAGTTTTGATCAGCCATTTACTACCAAGAGCTTGCATGAATCTCATGTTCAAGTCTGTATTGGAATAGACATGTCCAAGAGAAAAACATACATTTACAATATCAATGAACCTCTCATAGCACTGTCGAAGAGATTCCTTAGGGTCTTTAACAAAGTAGCCAAAGAGCCTTCTCTATTGATAGAGGCGGTTCTTCTTTGTATCTGAATCTCCTTCCAGAAATTCAACTATAGCATCCCAGGTGGCTTTTGCGGTTGTGCAGTGAAGCACCTTTGAAGGAGTCCTTAAGTCAATAGCTAACACGAGCATGGACATAGCTCTTCCATCAAAGTCCACATTGTTGCGGTCTGCTTCAGTCCACTCACTTTCCAACTTCTTGATTTCAGCTTCTTCCCCAGCAGTACCTGCACGTGGGTTAGCTTTCATAGGGACATATGGTCCATCCGTAACCACAGTCCACAGCCTATGATCACATGAAATCATGTGTCTCATCATCCTATCTTTCCAAAAGATAAAACTATCTTCATCCAGAATCGGTAAGTGATTCGAATTGGATGTTTACATCATATGGGTGTTTGTGTTTGCCATTGGATCAGCACCCAAGCGGTTAAGCTTGTAAAAACAAGTTTTGGTGGATAAACTCTAATACCACTTGTTAGTCCCAGAGGGCAACAGGGTATAGAACTTCTAGAGGGGGGTGAATAGCGGTCCAAACTTTTTCGAAAATACCCTTGAAAATCAACCGAGTACTTATCAGTTTGGTCAATTGCGGTTCAAGGCACTAGAACCGAACTGATAAAATGCATAGCGGAGTTTTGCGGTTTGGCCAAAAAGATAGTTAAAGAGTTTGGCTGTCGCGCCCCGACCCGTGGTCCTACTTGGCCCCACGTCTGGGACACGCACGGAAGACGTCATAAAACATTTTTAAGAAAATTTTTCGAAATATACTTTCATAAAAAGGTCTTACATAACCAAACAACATTTACTAAACGTGACTACTAGTCACAAAACAACTTTCACAAACAAGTTCTAAGCCACTTGGCTACACACTTCACTTACTTACTTATTTACAACACGAACATCTACCAAAAGAGTTGATACAAACCAAGTCACGGGTACACTACCCAAAAAGGTATTACATTTACATAATGTATCCTTTACTTACACAAACTTTCCCAAAATATCTTACCCAAAGATCTCCTCGACGTCCTCCCTGTGTGTGTGAACTATCCCCTGGGCTCCTTCTTATCTAAAACGGTAAACAAATAAAGGGTGAGAATAAATCTCAGTAAGTTACTAAAATGCAACTACATTACATGCTAATATGATAAACATAAAGGAACAACGCCATAAATGATCATATAGCACATAGCACATAACATGAGAGGCTCCCTATCGCCAACCGTCCCATACCGGTTGGAAATAACGACCAACTCATCATACAACACATAAAACGGAAATAAACACTCATACGTGGATACTGAGCCAAGGTTCTCAAACCAAACGATAGCCATCTGAGAGGCATCAACTGAGCAGCATCGAAGAGCTGAAACGGGTTCCGGAACCAAACAACAACAACAACGGGGGGAAAATGACACAAAGTCATAACCCAAAGTGCCCAACCTTTGGCCTAAGGAAGGGGGTTAAAAATGGGAAACCAATGATAGGAGCCTTATAATGTACTTGTCTCGGAGACCATTATAATCCCTATCACTGCCCAACACACACAAAAGTACCAGCTGGACTTTAGACACAACCGAAGCAAAGAAAACTTGCTTAAACAACAAACGGGGTATGATTCCAAAGTAGGGAACCACACAAGCTCATATTAGAGGAGTAAATACGTTTTCATAATAGTATGCACCATATTGACATTAAGTCATCACACAAACCATCCAAACCATCACATTAATCCAACTTGATCACAAAAGACCAACTCTACCATAATGAACCATGGATACTCATTTTGGTACTAATCACCTACTGGATTTACGTACTATAAAATCAAAACCCCACTCAATAACCAACCCATCGTGTAGTACTCGAGAAGAGCTTTCCAACGATAGTTTACACGACTAAAACGGAGTCTGGATGAAGAAGTTATGACCTCCGGAAGATTTTACGTAAAAATACACAAGTTCAGACTTTGGGCCCTTACACGACTCGTGTACCACTACACGACTCGTGTAAGAACTTTTACACAAGTCGTGTAACAGTACACGACTCGTGTAGAAAAACACCCCTTCAGAATCTCTCCTTACACGACTCGTGTACCCCTACACGAGTCGTGTAATCAGCCCAGAAATCTCATTTTGGCTGAAAACAAAATACTCCCTTCATCTCACCAACCCAAAACACTAACCTTATCAACCCTCAACATTTTCAACCCTTACAAAGGCTACAAATTCAGCCCAAACACCATACAAACACCAACTTCTATACCCTTCCTAATACTAACAAGCTATGTACAAGTTTTTTTTTTTTTACTACTCCCTCTGTCCCAAATTTACAAGTATATTAAAAGTATACTAAAACATCATTTTATAACATATAAAGCATATAAACATGTTTATGACCAATTTAACATTTAAAGGGGGATTAGTAACTTACCTATATTCCGGAAAAGATGTCAAGAAAAATAAGATGGATCGGTAGATATGATCTAATCAACACCCTGAACATTTATATATTTTTAGATTTGGAAATGGAGTAGTAAATTAAAAGAAATAAAATGAGCAAGAATCAAACCCTACCTTAGCCAACAATGGAGATTTCTCTGAGAAAATGCTAAGGAAAGAAATGGTGGTGTGCTAAACTAAGGGGAGGGAGGGATGAAGAGGTCACCTAAAGACCTTTATCCAAAAATCACAAATAAGTCACTCTAGTTCCACCTTTAGCAATTTAACCCCTCAACTCCTATTTTCAATAAAGCCCCCATAATTCCACTAACAACTTAACTCCCCAAATAAACTTTACTACTAACATTTTAACTAACTCAAATAATCCATTAAAATGTGCAAATTCATATAAGATGATGCAACACATAAAATGCACACATAATTTTAAATTAAAATTTATCCAAATATAAAATAAATATTAAAATAAATAAAACGGATTTTGGGGTCGTTACACTCACTCCCCCTTAAAGAAAATTCGACCCGAATTTTAGGATTGCTTACCTCAACCCTCAAACAACCAAGGGTACTTCCTCTCGATCTCCTCCCGAAGCTCCCAAGTTGACTCTTCCACGTTATGATTTCTCCATACAACTCGCACAAGGGGAATACTCTTAGTTCGCAACTCTTGAACTTTCGAATCAATAACTCGGACCGGATGCTCTTCGAAAGACATACTTGGTTCAATATCCTCGGGAACCTCGGATAAGATATGAGAAGGATCATACACATACTTCCGAAGCATCGAGACATGAAAAACATTATGGATCTTGTCAAGAGAATGAGGTAACGCAAGACGATAGGCTCTATCACCAACTCTACTCAAAATCTCGAATGGGCCAATGTACCTCAGTGCTAGCTTACCTTTCTTCCCGTACCTTCGAATTCCCACTTTAGGTGAAACCTTCAAAAATACAAAGTCACCCGAATGAAACTCAAGATCTCGCCTCCGATGATCGGCATAGCTTTTCTGTCTACTCTGAGCCGTACTCAAACGATCCCGAATAAGTTTAACTTCCTCAACTGACTTGTTCACCATATCAATACCCCAAATTTTTGCTTCTCCCACTTCATCCCAACAAATTGGAGACCGACATTTCCTCCCATACAAGGCTTCATACGGGGCCATCCCAATACTTGACTGAAAACTGTTGTTATAGGCAAATTCCACGAGAGGTAAATGAGAATCCCAAGAATCTGAAAAATCAACTGAGCAAGCTCGCAACATATCCTCGAGAATCTGAATAGTCCTCTCTGACTGTCCATCTGTCTGGGGATGAAAAGCTGTACTGAACTTCAACTCTGAACCCAAAGCCTTCTGAAACGCTTGCCAAAACCGAGATGTAAATCTAGGGTCACGGTCAGACACAATACTCACCGGGACACCATGCAATCTCACAATCTCATTTATATACAAAGTCGCAAGCCTTTCCATCGAGTAACTAATCTCAATAGGTAGAAAATGAGAAGACTTGGTCAATCTATCCACGACCACCCAAACTGCATCAAACCTTCTTCGAGTGCGAGGTAATCCCGTCACGAAATCCATAGTAACATGTTCCCATTTCCATTCCGGAATCTCTAACGGTTGAAGTAACCCCGCAGGCCTTTGATGTTCAGCTTTCACTTGTTGACATGTCAAACATTTAGATACATAATCCGCTATCTCTCTCTTCATATTATTCCACCAAAAGTGTTGCTTCAAATTCTGATACATTTTTGTGCTCCCGGGATGAATAGTATATCTCGACTTGTGGCCCTCATCAAGAACTTGGCGTTTAATCCCATCAACGCAAGGTACACATAACCGACCTCTGAAAGTTAACACTCCTTCGGAATTAAGAGAGAAATCCTCAAATTTACCATCTTCGATTTTATCCGCTATTTTCACCAACTCCGGATCATCCTTCTGAGCTTTCTTTATTTGTTGAATCAAAACTGGTAATACTTGAATACTCGCAAAAATAGCCCCATGCTTTGACTCACAAGGCTCCCAATCTCGAGCATCCTCTAACATCTTCCATTCACGCACCATCAATGAAGCCATAAAAGATTTCCGGCTAATGGCATCAGCTACCACATTTGCTTTTCCCGGGTGATACGATATAGTGCAATCATAATCCTTCAATAGCTCCATCCATCTTCTTTGCCTGTTATTCAACTCTTTTTGGGAGAAAAGGTACTTCAAACTTTGATGATCGGTAAATATCTCAAATTTGGCTCCGTACAGATAGTGTTTCCACTTGTGCAACGCAAAAACAATCGCAGATAACTCCATGTCATGGGTAGGATAATTCTGCTCACTCGGAGTCAACTTTCTTGAAGCATACGCAATCACTCTTCCATTTTGCATTAACACACACCCGAGGCCTTCTTTAGAAGCATCGCTATAAATTACCAAATCATCATTGCCATTAGGAAGCGCAAGGATAGGAGCTGTAGTCAACCTCTTCTTCAACTCTTCAAAGCTAACTTGACACTTGCCATCCCACACATACGGTACATTCTTTCGAGTCAACTGAGTCAACGGAGTAGCAATTTTAGAAAACCCCTCGATAAATCTTCTATAATACCCGGCTAGACCCAAGAAACTTCGAATCTCCGTAACTGATTCAGGCCTCTTCCAATTCACAATAGCTTCAATCTTGGAAGGATCTACCGATATTCCTTTATTGGAAACCACGTGCCCCAGAAAAGACACTTCATCGAGCCAAAAAGCACACTTACTGAATTTCGCAAACAGTTGCTTCTCACGAAGAACCGATAGAACCATTCGCAAGTGTTGCTCGTGCTCCTCCTTAGACTTGGAATACACAAGAATATCGTCAATAAATACAACCACGAAGGTGTCAAGATAAGGCTTGAAAACCCGATTCATCATATCCATGAAAACAGCCGGAGCATTAGTCAACCCGAAAGGCATAACAAGAAACTCGTAATGACCATACCTACTACGGAAAGCAGTCTTAGAAATATCCTCAGAACGGATCTTTAACTGATGGTACCCACTCCTCAAGTCAAGCTTCAAAAAGACGACTGACCCTTGGAGTTGATCAAACAAGTCATCAATGAGAGGTAGAGGATATTTATTCTTTACAGTTACCTGATTCAGCTTCCTGTAGTCGATGCACAGTCTCAAAGACCCATCTTTCTTCTTGACAAACAATACAGGAGCTCCCCACGGTGATACACTAGGACGGATGAATCCCCGATCAAGTAACTCTTGCAATTGCACCTTCAATTCTTTTAGTTCAGCTGGAGCCATTCTATAAGGTGCTTCAGATATAGGGGTAGTACCTGGAATCAAGTCAATACCAAACTCGATTTCTCTATCGGGAGGCATAGAATATTCAGAAGAAAACACATCAGGAAACTCTTTAACCACATTCACATCTTCTACTTTAGGAGACTTTTTAGTAGTATCCAAAACACAAGCCAAATACCCCACACAACCACGGTGCAATAGCCTCCTAGCTTTCACATAAGAAATCATACGAATTCCCGAACCCAAAGAAGTTGCCTCAAAAGTAAACACAGGCACACTAGGGATAGAAAACGTAACCACTTTCTTAAAACAGTCAACAGAGGCATGATATTTACTTAACCAATCCATACCCAAAATAACATCAAAGTCTTGCAATGGCAAAATAACTAGATCAGCAAGTAAAACATGCTCACTAATATGCACATCACAATCACGCAACACCTTGTCAGCTATCAAACAATTTCCCATAGGAGTCGACACTTCTAGCACATAAGGCAAAGACTCAAAGGAAGAATGCAATCGAGATGCAAAAGACACAGAAACATATGAATGCGATGAGCCGGGGTCTATAAGTGCACGTGCCCTCAAACTGGACATAGAAATTATACCTCCAATTACGGTGGAAGCATCCGAAGCTTGTTGTTGATTGATTGCAAACACACGACCTTGAACCTTTGGTTTTCCTGAGGCATCCCTTTTCTGACCCTGAGACGATCCAACACCACTCCCCGATGGTTGACTCCCCAATCTCGGGCAATTTCTTTGAAAATGGCCAAGTTGTCCACAATTCAAACACTTTCCTTGTTTCTTCCAACACCGCTCCTCACTGTGCCCTTCCCTCTGACAATAATTACAAACCCTCTTGCCTTGAACCCCGGAGAAATTGCTTTGATTTCTAACACTCGGTTGCCCTTGTGGTTGTCCTCTAAATGGGGTTGAAGTCCCTTGTCCTCCACGATTATCATTCCTTTGCGGTTGTGGTCTACCTTGCCTTCCAGCACTTGTTAATTCCACCTTCCTCTTGTGTTCTTCAATGTCGTGCTCCACTTGATAAGCTCTATCAACTGCATCTTGAAACTCTTGTAACTTGTGGGACACCAATTGAGTTCGAATCACTGTTTTTAGCCCTTTCACAAACCTTGTTGCTTTCCTCTCCTCTGTTGCAATTAAATGAGTACAATACCTCGATAGCTCCGTGAACTTGGCTGCATACTGAGCCACCGACATTGTATTCTGTTCCAAGCTAAGAAATTCCACTTCCTTCCGGTCTTGATCCACCCTTGGAATAAAATGTTCCTTGAACTTCCTCAGAAAATTTGCCCAAGTATATGGTACATGAGCTTCATCCCAACTAGCCTTCAGTGTTCTCCACCAGTACTCCGCAGCTCCACTCAACTTGTAGGTAGCAAATCTAACTCGATCTTCCTCAGTACATACTAAAACATCAAATATCTTTTCCATGGATTCAATCCATCTCTCAACTTTGGTCACATCTGGTTCACCATCATAGCCAGTTGGTTTCATCTTCAAAAACTGTTCTAGACCATACCTCGGAGGTGCATGCTCTCCTCCTTGTCTCTGATCATGGATGGTTTTCATTGCAGCCTCGAACATCCCTTGGAACATAGCTCGAGCTTCTTCCCTTACATTACTCTGGCCTGCAGTACCAGACTGTTCACCCTCATGTTCCGGCATTTTTACTGAGTACCTGCATAAAACACTCAACATTACTCACTCCATACTCAACTACCCTCCTAGGTCTTAGTCATTCTAGACCATCTACAACCTAGCTCTGATACCAACTGTCGCGCCCCGACCCGTGGTCCTACTTGGCCCCACGTCTGGGACACGCACGGAAGATGTCATAAAACATTTTTAAGAAAAATTTTCGAAATATACTTTCATAAAAAGGTCTTACATAACCAAACAACATTTACTAAACGTGACTACTAGTCACAAAACAACTTTCACAAACAAGTTCTAAGCCACTTGGCTACACACTTCACTTACTTACTTATTTACAACACGAACATCTACCAAAAGAGTTGATACAAACCAAGTCACGGGTACACTACCCAAAAAGGTATTACATTTACATAATGTATCCTTTACTTACACAAACTTTCCCAAAATATCTTACCCAAAGATCTCCTCGACGTCCTCCCTGTGTGTGTGAACTATCCCCTGGGCTCCTTCTTATCTAAAACGGTAAACAAATAAAGGGTGAGAATAAATCTCAGTAAGTTACTAAAATGCAACTACATTACATGCTAATATGATAAACATAAAGGAACAACGCCATAAATGATCATATAGCACATAGCACATAACATGAGAGGCTCCCTATCGCCAACCGTCCCATACCGGTTGGAAATAACGACCAACTCATCATACAACACATAAAACGGAAATAAACACTCATACGTGGATACTGAGCCAAGGTTCTCAAACCAAACGATAGCCATCTGAGAGGCATCAACTGAGCAGCATCGAAGAGCTGAAACGGGTTCCGGAACCAAACAACAACAACAACGGGGGGAAAATGACACAAAGTCATAACCCAAAGTGCCCAACCTTTGGCCTAAGGAAGGGGGTTAAAAATGGGAAACCAATGATAGGAGCCTTATAATGTACTTGGCTCGGAGACCATTATAATCCCTATCACTGCCCAACACACACAAAAGTACCAGCTGGACTTTAGACACAACCGAAGCAAAGAAAACTTGCTTAAACAACAAACGGGGTATGATTCCAAAGTAGGGAACCACACAAGCTCATATTAGAGGAGTAAATACGTTTTCATAATAGTATGCACCATATTGACATTAAGTCATCACACAAACCATCCAAACCATCACATTAATCCAACTTGATCACAAAAGACCAACTCTACCATAATGAACCATGGATACTCATTTTGGTACTAATCACCTACTGGATTTACGTACTATAAAATCAAAACCCCACTCAATAACCAACCCATCGTGTAGTACTCGAGAAGAGCTTTCCAACGATAGTTTACACGACTAAAACGGAGTCTGGATGAAGAAGTTATGACCTCCGGAAGATTTTACGTAAAAATACACAAGTTCAGACTTTGGGCCCTTACACGACTCGTGTACCACTACACGACTCGTGTAAGAACTTTTACACAAGTCGTGTAACAGTACACGACTCGTGTAGAAAAACACCCCTTCAGAATCTCTCCTTACACGACTCGTGTACCCCTACACGAGTCGTGTAATCAGCCCAGAAATCTCATTTTGGCTGAAAACAAAATACTCCCTTCATCTCACCAACCCAAAACACTAACCTTATCAACCCTCAACATTTTCAACCCTTACAAAGGCTACAAATTCAGCCCAAACACCATACAAACACCAACTTCTATACCCTTCCTAATACTAACAAGCTATGTACAAGTTTTTTTTTTTTACTACTCCCTCTGTCCCAAATTTACAAGTATATTAAAAGTATACTAAAACATCATTTTATAACATATAAAGCATATAAACATGTTTATGACCAATTTAACATTTAAAGGGGGATTAGTAACTTACCTATATTCCGGAAAAGATGTCAAGAAAAATAAGATGGATCGGTAGATATGATCTAATCAACACCCTGAACATTTATATATTTTTAGATTTGGAAATGGAGTAGTAAATTAAAAGAAATAAAATGAGCAAGAATCAAACCCTACCTTAGCCAACAATGGAGATTTCTCTGAGAAAATGCTAAGGAAAGAAATGGTGGTGTGCTAAACTAAGGGGAGGGAGGGATGAAGAGGTCACCTAAAGACCTTTATCCAAAAATCACAAATAAGTCACTCTAGTTCCACCTTTAGCAATTTAACCCCTCAACTCCTATTTTCAATAAAGCCCCCATAATTCCACTAACAACTTAACTCCCCAAATAAACTTTACTACTAACATTTTAACTAACTCAAATAATCCATTAAAATGTGCAAATTCATATAAGATGATGCAACACATAAAATGCACACATAATTTTAAATTAAAATTTATCCAAATATAAAATAAATATTAAAATAAATAAAACGGATTTTGGGGTCGTTACATTGGCGGTTTGACTCGGGTTGAAAACACTATGATGCAACCGATAATCTCAACTTGAAGATCAAAGAAAAACACAATTCACTTTTCAAGTCATCTCGTAAATGGATTCAAGTTATAGACCACAATCAGAAAAGTAAATAACAAGACATAAAATAAAGATCAAACACGCAATTTGAAGAGGTTCGTTCTTGAATGAACTACGTCCTCTACCTAGATGGTTAGTCTAGGATTTTCTAATAGCAACTAGACTTGAATTAATTTAGAGAAGGTTTTACAAGATGAATCTAAACTCTAATCAATCAATCTAACCTATAAAGCTATTATAACAACCGGTGTTTTCGAAGTATATAATCTATGTATTATATAAATCGGGTGTGTGTGTGGAAAGGAATCAAATGCTCGAATGATCTAAGTAATGGATGAGCAAATGAAAACTTTCTGTGTAAAGGCTGAGTATGGAAGGTTGTATGGCTTGAAGCTTGATGAAGGAATTCTGGGTTTCCTAAGGAGATCTTTGAAGGTTTGAATTTCTGGGTTTAAATCTTCAAAGCAAACTCGAACACATGGGAATATTTCTCTTAAAGCTCAGCCACCTTCATTGTTGATGAATGAAGGCTATTTATAGGCAATGCACCCTTGTGACCGTTGGGTAAAGATTTGAATTAAATCTGAGGGTACAATTGCTGTCGAATTCCCATTGGTTGAGCTTTCATTGTCGTCCTTGGTTTTTTCTTGTAGTCCTAGGTAGTTGTAGCACCACTACCTGACATCCGTCTTTTGTTTCAGAAAAGACTAACGGTAAACAATTCAAATTGCTTGGACAAGACCGAAATTCCTTGCAGTAACTCCAAGTTAACTTAGAGTTATTTTGACAAGACATAAAACATTCATTTACGGTTGAAAAGGGAATGTTTGTCTAAGGGATAAATGACATCTCTTGAATTTTTCAATAACTGCTATGCGGTTCCACCAGGCATAGGAGCGGTTCCAAGGATAAACTTGATGTGCGGTTTCATAAGAAACTGAAGCACGCGGTTTCATGATTGCGGTTCCATCAAGTTTGCATCTGAGGTTCCAAATAAGATTTGAAGAACGATTTCATCAAAGCCACATAATGCAGTTTGATGAAATAATAGGCGGCTCCATGCTAGTGGTTCAAAGATAGCACAAGTGCGGTTTTAAGAACTAAACCGCTAAGGGTAAACCGAACTATACTCAGCCTATACAAACAAAAATCTAGAAATAGACTTATCTAAAAATTGAAGTATAACTTCATTACATGAGGTCCTAAAGTACATAAAAAGACACGTGGCATGGATCAATCAAATTAAGTGGGTGTACTAACAATGAATCCTAACACATGTCGTTTTAGACTTCTTCACACATATTAAGAAATGCAATTAATACATATTAAAAAGACTTTTGCGTCCTTAACAGATTCCAATTTCTTAGACAGTTAAATACTTACATAAAAAACAACTTGCAATTAATGAATAGGGTTATTATTGATAAAGAAGAGTAAATATTCTTTGGAATTAGTAATAAAACTCATTTAATATTTATTGTACCTATTAAAAAATATACTCCCTCCGTCTCTCTTTAATCTATAAAATTTGTCATTTTGGTTGTTCCACTTTAATTACAAGTCCCAAAAAGAAAATGTTTAATACTTAAAATAATTGGACCCACTTGTCATACTCACAACAACTATCAACTTACTATTCTCTACCCCACTTTTTCTCTCCCACTCAACTATCTACACTCACAACACATCAATTGTTTCACTTTTTTCTTAAATGATGTGCCAAACCCAAAATTTGTAAGTTAAAGAGGGACGGAGGGAGTACTGCTGCACTACATCAGTAAATCTGCTTGTACTGTTGTTAATGTCGTACGTCATTTTTTTCACTATTATTAACTACTATGAAATACATAGACCAATTAGATTAAAACAAGTCTCTAACACCTCACCTTGATGCGGGACGAAAATATAATTATATCAAACTTTATAATTATATTGATATTTTCTTTTTAGTTAGGATTTAATTAATATTTTTATTAGAATAAATGACTTTGAATAAGTCAAATTTGAGAAGAAAAAGGAAATTAATTAAATCCTTTTTGGGATTTAATTAAGGACTCATTCTGTCTTCTGGTTTAGGTCTCTAGCCTATAAATACTAGCCATAAACTAGTATTTTTCTGTGTTTGAATCAATTGGAGAGAGATCAGTGATTCTAGATCTAGGGATTTGCATAGCTAGGAACTTTGTGATCAAGGTTTATGCAAACATAGATTAGTGTGATTATCCTCATGTAATTGTTTCTCCGCCATAATAATATCTGTTTCCCTTTGCCCGTGGAGGTAGCCAATAGAGATTGGTGAACCACGTATATTCTGTGTTGATTTGTGTTTGTTATTATTTATCTTTTTGGTCTGATTTACTAACAAGTGGTATCAGAGCTTGGTTGAAAAGGAGAATTAGCATCGACGGAAGAGATCCAAGATCGAAGAAAAACAAGGTAGCAGTTTCTGGTCCGTTTTTATCCAGCGCAGCGATGAATAAAAAAGTGTAGCGCGTTCGTTCACCGTTGGATCGTGCTGATTTTCGGTGAGTAGCTTCGGAACTCATAGATCTTGGATCTGAACGGTAGAGATCGGATTTTGATGTCCGTAGCATCCAAAATTGTATCCGGACAGAAGCTGCTGGTGTTTTGTCTCATATTGTATGCGTTTGGAGTTTCTTGTTGCGATTTCTCTTATTGGCACCAGAGCCTGGTTAGTTGAGAAAGATCAGGGCATTCTACTGCGATAGAAGAGATGGATTCTAGGATGGACCAGAAAATCAACAAGTCTGACGGGAAGAACAGGTTTATTATATGGTAGATCTAAATTCGAAAGTTCGTCTGGTGTTCGTTGGTGATCCAAGAACGCATCTGGAACGTTTCGGTGTCTGGTATCTACATCTGAAGACGAAGATTTGAAGCTAGGGTTCTGTGATCAGAAGTTAGCTATCCGGTATAATCTGAAGATCTAACATCTGTTGTAGTCTATTCTAGTGATCTTGAAGTAGATACAAAATCTGTGTTGCCCGAGGCAATAATCTGGTTAGATTTCAGAGTTGTACATCTGACTCCACGTCTGAAGAATTCTGAGTCGGCTGCAGCAATGGCGAGCAGTGACAATCTGAATGAGGATGGTGAATATGCCCTAGTGACAGAAGAAGAAGCGTGCAAGGAAGTTGCATGGGTTCTAGATTCGGGAGTTTTTTATCTCATGTGTTCATGCAAGGAGCAGTTTACAACGTATGAGCAGAAGGATGGAGACCGTATTTATATGGCTAATGAATCAGATTGCGAGGTATTTGACATGGGCTCTGTAAGGGTGAGAACTTCGGGTGATAAATTTCTCACATTGAACAAGGTGAGACACGTTCCACAAGTAGCAAAGAATCCGGTATCGCTTAGTCCGTTGGACAAGAAGGGATACAGTTTCAAAGGTGAAGGTGGAGTTCTGGATGTCTACAAAGGTTTGGATGTGATTCTGAAGGGCGGAAGAAAACATTCCTTGTTTATCCTCCAAGGTTCTGAGATTGGTGATGGTGTTGACGAGCAGGTGGAGTAGCATTTTACTCTAGGTCGGAGTGAACTGGGCAAGCCACGGATAGAAGATCAACACACACCGGTTTTATCAGTCATGGTTGGCAAGATCCAATGTCGACTGGATGGGCCACGTCTGAATGACTGTTAATTGCCCGTTGGGGCGATTCTGGGTGTCCGTAGGATACATTGCATGCAGAAAATCTGATTGTCCATAGGACAAAGTTGTTTGTCTGGTGAGGCAAATTCTGAGTGTCTTGAAGATACACGGCGCGCGAAAAATCTGGTTGTCCGGAGGACAAATCTAGTGTCTTTGACGAAAGACAGACTGAGGCAAAGGTTGAAAAATCTGGTACGAGGGATGTGGCTCAAGGTGGAGGCTATGTCGGAAGATCGTGCATCTGAATTATTAGGGGAGATTCAAAGTCAAGGTGGAGATTGTTAGAGTAAATGACTTTGAATAAGTCAAATTTGAGAAGAAAAAGGAAAGTAATTAAATCCTTTTTGTGATTTAATTAAGGACTCCTTCTGTCTTCTGGTTTAGGTCTCTAGCCTATAAATACTAGCCATAAACTAGTATTTTTCTGTGCTTGATTCAATTGACATGGAGAGAGAGATCAGTGATTCTAGATTTAGAGATTTGCATAGCTAGGAACTTTGTGATCAATGTTCATGCAAACATAGATTAGTGTGATTATCCTCATGTAATTGTTTCTCCGCCATAATAATATTTGTTTCCCTTTCCCCGTGGAGGTAGCCAATAGAGATTGGTGAACCACGTATATTCTATGTTGATTTGTGTTCGTTATTATTTATCTTTTGGGTCTAATTTACTAACAATTTTTATTAGTATTTTTAGTTGTATTTTCGTCATTAATTTTGGTAGGACAATTTTAGTGGATTCTAGGTTAGATTTTGAGTTGATTTACTAATTTTTAAGTCATATTAGGTTACTATATAGGTTAGGAGTAATTTTAGTAGATTTTTACTTATTTTTCAAGTTTTATGGGCACTATAAAATAGGCCTAAATATGTAATCCGAAAAGATGATTATTTTTATTGAATTTTGATTGCTTTGCAATTTTGGGGTTTTTACCTTGAAGCCTTTTGGCTTGTTGAAGATTTCTTTGAATTCTTCTGTTTTGTTTCAAGAATTCCTTAGGGTTTTCTTAGGGGTTGATTTCCGCTGCGATTCTACGACGATTGTTTAAAATCGTCATAGACTTTACTCTTATTGTAGCATCACGCTACATCAGTTGGTATCAGACAAGGGGCGATCCTTGGACGTTTCAACGATGTCTGGAAACAACGGGGACAACACAGACAACCAGATTGCACGAATCTGGGGAGAGTTGAGGAAATATCGGTTCGAGGAAAGATATGCTCGAGACAAGGAATGCAGAGCACGATCTTGGGTTGAGCGTCAATATTGGCGTGAAATCAAAGATTTTATGCAAATTCAGTGTCGATTATTACAAAAAGAACTCGATGCGCTGACAAATAGTATTCTCCGAGAATTGCGGCTTGGTGGTGAAGTCCGACGGCAACGAGCGGCAGTTCGTATCGAACCTGTTCCGCCAACCGGAGGCACCGATTTTGATTCAATTGGGGAAACTCATATCGATGGACCCATTGATCAAAAGCCAATTTTTCGTGTTGATGAGGATTTCAAAGGGGAAAAGATTAGTAATAATTCTTTTTCCGTGGGTGGAGAGATTGCTCCAGAAACGAAATCAGAGGAACCACTTTTTGAAGTGGTGGTGATGGAAGGGTGCTTGGATGAGCAGCAGACAGCACGAAATAGGCAGATCACTAACCCTACACAGGTCCGGCCGCACACAGTAGAGGACTCGCCCGGATCAGACCTAATTAGGGTCCGGTCGGACCAAAACAATAACCCGCCCGGACCGGGTTTGCTTCAGTCGGTTCATGGGTTGAAAAGGGAAGACAGTCGACAGCATTGGCACGACCGTGCTATCTTTAAAGCATGACCGTGCCCGACGAAACACCCGCCCGGACAATCTGTGATTCGGCCGCTAGCTCAAGAGGCTCCAGAAAAATTGAAGCTTGGCAAAGACCCTGTTTACTCTAAATATCTCTTCAAATGGAGTGGGCTATTTCAAGTTTCCAGAACGAACTCGGAGACGAGTTCTTTTCAAGTGGGGGAGAATGATTCGGGAGGAAAATATACTTATATCAAACATTATAATTATATTGGTATTTTCTTTTTAGTTAGGATTTAATTAATATTTTTATTAGTATTTTTAGTTGTATTTTCGTCATTAATTTTGGTAGGACAATTTTAGTGGATTCTAGGTTAGATTTTGAGTTGATTTACTAGTTTTTAAGTCATATTAGGTTACTATATAGGTTAGGAGTAATTTTAGTAGATTTTTACTTCTTTTTCAAGTTTTATGGGCACTATAAAATAGGCTTAAATATGTAATCCGAAAAGATGATTATTTTTATTGAATTTTGACTGCTTTGCAATTTTGGGGTTTTTACCTTGAAGCCTTTTGGCTTGTTGAAGATTTCTTTGAATTCTTCTGTTTTGTTTCAAGAATTCCTTAGGGTTTTCTTAGGGGTTGATTTCCGCTGCGATTCTACGACGATTGTTTAAAGTCGTCATAGACTTTACTCTTATTGTAGCATCACGCTACATCACACCTACTCTCAAGAGTTGGTATATACTCCGTAATTGGTATTCCCTAATTTTAAATAGATAATTTGATTTGGGTTTTATGACTATTAAAGTAAATTTTAATTAAATATAATGTTAATTTAATTATTAAGTAAAATTCTAAAGATTATTCTCAATCAATCAGTTAATGAGTTGTTAATAATAATTTTTAAACACTAAAATAATTAAAATAATATTTTTAATCAAAATTCACTCATATTAATTAATAAAAAATTAAACGATGTTTTTTTAGGGAGGTATTTATGTTATGCCACACCATATATTCTTCTTTAACTAGTTTTTATCAACTCAATGAACACATTCTCAAAACTTGATATAGTTGTCTTGCACTTCTTAGCTCTCATGCTATTACAAAAATGGATTGCAAATTGTCAAATTGCTAAAGCACATCATTCAATTTTTTTCTTGCATTTTCTCTAATTTCATGTAAAAGATCTTGTTTTTTTGACAAGTTTTTGCAGCTAGCAATCATCTTCGTAGTTTTCGATGTGTGTACAGTAATCTTAAAATTGATTAAAGAAATTAAGTAGCTAGGGTGTCATTTACACGAATGAAGAAAATGACATTTTATAACCTACACATGGATCGCCAAATAACTGGATCTTTGTAAGATTTGTTGTCAATTAAGTAGTACCTCCGTCCCAGTTTAAAGTTCTTAGTTTTTTGCTGTGTGTCTGAAGGATCTTTGAGCAATAATTAAAGGTTAATCTAGTTATCCAAATGAAAATCTAAAACTTGTTATTGGTACATCATTATATGTACTATCAATAACAAGTTTTAGATTTTTATTAAAATAATTAGATTAACATGTAATTATTGCTCAAAGTTCCTTCAGACAAACAACAAAAAAACTAAGAACCTTAAACTGGGACGTAGAGAGTAATTCTCTCTATCTCTCACAAAAATAATTTTATTTTCAGTTTAGTTATCAATTTAATCAAAATTTTGATTAATCATTTTAATTTCGTAATTTGATTTGAATAATATATTTATTTTTAAATTTTTAATTAAAATTCAATAAAGTTGAAGAACGGATCGGATGAAGTACCATCATTGTGACTATTTATCATTGAGACTATTTGGAGAAAGATTATGAAAGTTGACATTGTTTACCAAGTATTATACATAAAACTATTATAATACTATCATTTTGATTATTAAAGAAATAGGTTTCCCATTTAAAGAAGGGCGAATTTTATTTTGGGCCCCAAAGTTTAGGGGGTGTTCTCAAGTCAGACCCCATTCAATCACTATTTACATTTTAAGCTCCAAACTTGTCATTCTGTTAGCATGTTAGGTCTTTTAACTAGTTTTGTTAGAAAATTCGTTAAATGATGACGTCCGAGTCACATGTCACTTAACGGAGGATGTTTTTGAACAATAATTCATTAATTGTTATTTTAAAGCAAATTGAATGAAAATGAATAGTCAAACTCGAAAATTTTCCATTTAAGAGTGTTAAATGAAATATTCTAAAATAATAAGATTACAAATAAAATTTATTTTAAAATATTAATTATCAAAAAATAATTATAAAAATCATTTTAAAAATAATTAACGAAGTATAATTTAATACTTTGACTATTTTAATTGAATATATTTTGAAAAAACTAATTATTATTTATATTTACTTTAAAATAAATGCTAAAAACAATAAAATGAAACAACTATAAGTGAAGAAATCGGATTTAATTTTTTTGAACCCCATTCTTAGATTCTTCATCTTCTCCGTCTCTGACCGACCACCACCCTGGCCATCAACCGCCGCCCTTAACCCCTCCCCTCAAATTAAAAATTATTAATTATGGTTAAAAAATATGTTCCCTGGTTTTTAAATAATAATTATGTTTCTTTAAAAATATATTCAATTAAAATTGTCAAAGTAAATAATTATACTTGAGAAAAATATTTAATGACTTTTTTTAAAATTGAATTTTAAAATTATTTATTGATAATTTAATATTTTTAAATAAATTTTAATTTCCATCTTATTACTTTAGAAAATTTTATTTAACACCCTCAAATGGAAAATTTTCCAGTTTGACTTTTCATTTTCATTCAATTTTCTTTAAAATAACAATTAATGAATTATTGTTCAAAAACATCCTCCTTTAAGTGACATGTGACTCAGACGTCATCATTTAACGAATTTTTCTAATAAAACTGGTTAAAAGACCTAACATGCTAACAGAATGACAACTTTGGGACCTAAAATGTAAATAGTGATTGAATGTGGTCTGACTTGAGAACACCCCTAAACTTTGGGGTCCAAAATGTAATTTTCCCTTTAAAGAATTCAAAGGAAGTCCTATCAAAATTTATTTATTATTTTTTTCAATATAATATGATACACTATTATAAAGTTTGAACTTTCAAGATCCCTGTAGTTAATTAGGTGGGGCCCACACATACCAACTGAAGACCAAAGACGTGCTACACAATAGGGATGACCAACGCCGGTTCCGGTTCCGGTTCCGGTTCGCCATTTATGTGAACCTTAACCGGCCCTTGGTTACACCGGTTCCGGACATCACATTCCGGTTCCGGTCCGGTTCCACACTACATTTTTTTATTTTTTTTATCATACAATAATGAATAAACAGGTTAAAATTTATTGAAAAACAAGGGATTTTTTTTATTTATCATACAATAATGAATAAACATGTTAAAATTTATTGAAAAACAAGGGATTTTTATTTTTTTTAATGGAAACGCCGGTCCGGTTCCGGTTCGCCATTTATGTAAACCTTAACCGACCCTTAGTTACACCGGTTCCGGTTAACTCGTCGGTTCGCTCCGGTTCCGGGCTTCTCCGGTCCGGTTCCGGTCCGATTTTCCGGTTCCGGGCCGGTTTGGTCATCCCTACTACACAACTTCTGCTGAGTGGGGTTTGGATCCAGGCTACGGCTTGGACTCGGTCCATGGCAGACATTTTCTTTAGGTAGAAACTAGGCCTCAATTTTCCATTTTAATTTAATATTTATGAATATTTTTTTAGTGAAAATCTTGAGAAAAACGTGTTCTACACTAGCGCTAGTGTAGAACGTGTTTTTTAAAAAGCGGAGAACGCTGTGAGAAAGAGCGGTGGCATTGATGTAAATAACTGGAACTCATGAAAACTCACCAGACACTTTTCGAAACTGTAGGAGGCATTTTTCAATATTACAGCAGACAGTTTTTAACACTAGAGCAGACACATGTTTTGACACTACCAAGGCATGTTTAGACACTTATAAAAGTGTATGAGCATGCATTTATTTTACATTTCTTATAATACAAGAGGCATTTTCTAATGCTATAAGAGGCACAAAATAATTCAGAGCACACTTATTTGAAACTTTAAAACATGCCTGCTTGAATTTTAAAACATTCCTGTTGATTTATTTATTTTTATTTTTATTTTATTTTTTGCAAGTGCAAAAAAAAGTGCCTTCTCTAAAGTAAAAAAGTGCCTGCTTGAGTTTTAAAACATGCCTGTTGGGGTTTTTTTTTTCAAGTGCCAAAAATAGTGTCTTCTCTAAGGTAAAAAAGTGCTTACTGTGAAAGTCCCAAAAAAATTGACTGCTGTAAAAATATTGAAAAGTGTCTCCTACAGTATCGGGAAGTGCCTGCCAAGAACCCTTCTATGTGGAAAACACGTTTTACACTAAGGCTAGTGTAAAACGCGTTTTTGACAAGAACGACTCAATTTTTTAACGTGATGAATTGTCTTTAAATTCCCGAGTTTAAGTACTTAAACTCCTACATTCTTGATGTTTAAAGAAGATATTGTAGCGTGTGTTATATCTGGCTTGAAACAAAGTCATGTTACGGTCATCATCATCATCTTGAATATGCTCTAAAAATTTAATACTTCCTCCGCCCCAGACCAATTGACACAGTTTAACATTTTTAGTCAACTAAATCAATCTTTGACTATAATTTTATGAATATCTAGATATTTCTATGCAATTCTAAAAATTGCAAATTATTGTATTTCTTATAGTGAAATAATAACAATTTTTAGAATTTCATAGAGATATTTAGATATTCATAAAATTATGGTCAAAGTTTGACTCAGTTGACCAAAAAAGTCAAATTGTGCCCATTGGTCTGGGACAGAGAGAGTTTAAGAATTAAAATTTGATGTGGCGTGACGTTCCATTTTGCATTTGATAATATGTCCCTCAAATTATTTTCCAGCTTCAAAATGTAATTTACTGCTTTTACTCTATATAAACATGTAGTGTAGTGTGAAAAATGATGGATACAAAATGCCCTTAAGCCGGCCTTTGAATCCCGTACAATATGCACTCCTTTCAGGCACCGAAACATAAAAATTTGAGATTTATTGGATCTAACAAATAATCTTTAATACTTCATCCGTCTCAAAATGATTTTTACATTGGATTATTCAAATGTTTTAAAGATAAGAACGTTTGTTTCACTAGCCATGTTGTGTTTATGCACATATACGCTTAAACTGTACAAATGGGTTTTTAAAAAAAAAAAACAATTAAAAATGGCAAACATGAAGATGATTTTGCGACGGAAGGAGAATTTCAACAAGGGTTTGTTACATTATCTATACTATCGCTGCAATGCACAGAAAATGAGTAAACACTAGAGATGAGCACATATTTCCTGTCCAAAGAAAACTCCCAGAGCCATTATGAGTTTTCTCTTAACTCCCTTTCTTCCGTATGTAAATGCTAGGGGAGGAAAAAAAAATCACTAAAAGATGGATACGAAATGAGATGGAAATACTTTATTAGTTGTATTAATTGTGGACCCGGCACACTATAAATAAAAGCACCAATAAAATTATGACACATTATTTTACATATCATATTTTGTGACATTTTCTTTTCTTATGACTTTTTATTAACTAAGTCATTAATAATTAGTATGGTAAGGTGAGGTTGACTTGACTATAGCCGGGACCTGTTTTCCCAACAATCGACTCAACTCTCTTGGTTTTGTTGAATGAGGTGGTCTCCCGTGATAACAAGGGGATCCGTCTCATGCATGAGACGGGTCGCCGCATGACCCATGGGCCGAACCCGCCACGTGGCAGCCAGTGGCGGATCTTGAGTTTCCGTCCAGCGGGTGCACAAATTACACTAAAAATTGAAATTATAATCGTCGTTTACTCTATTACATGTTATAATATACAAAACTTTAAATAATACTCCCTCCGTCTTAAAATGAATGTCCGAAAAACTTTCAAATTTGCTCTTTATTTTATATTAAAATATAATTATCTGGTGTTTTAATAAACAAAAATATGGTGAGCAATAAAGAAAGAAATCAAAATATCATTTAAATATAATTCATATCAACCAATAATTATCATAATCAAAATCAAAACAAAATTGAACTAGCAGCTCAAATTGGAAGGGCATAAAAGCCAAATTGGAGGGAACCATGTAATAATTGATATACTAAAAATGTCTTGGCTAGGATTCGAACTCTTGTTTTCTAGTAAAAGAAGACTAAACTCTATCCATCTATACTACAAAGCAATTTGTTCTAGGGGTGCACAGTTATATATATATCATACATATAATATATTTTTTTCTTCTTAAATACGAAAATTCACCGGGTGCACTTGCACCCCCTTCTTATACTGAAGATCCGCCCCTGGTGGCAGCCTCCCAGAGCTCCAATTTTTTTTTTTAGTTTTTATATTATTTTTTCGGCTTTTCCGTCGTTGACCAAAAGTAATAGTTACCATAACTTAATGTAATGACTGAATACATATAAAGTAATATTGTTCATAAGTAAACGTAACACCTGTTTTACAAAAACAAAAGCTCGTTTTACCCATTTTTTCAAATATAATACTAACTATAATTACATTTAACCCAAGCAATATCTAAATGTAATTATCATTTATACTGAAATGAAATAATGCTTTTGCAAAAATGTAAAATATTGTGTATTTTGATTTAATTTTTTGGAAAGTAACAACTCATATATATGAATGTAATTGTTTGTACAAGTAAATGTAACACTTTAATAAAAGAAATTATAACATATTTTTATATATAATGTAATACTTTTACATGTAACACTAATCAAGTGTTTTTAGCTCTAAAAATGTAAATGGTTGAATTATTACTTTTTCTATACATATGTGTTACAATTATGTATAAACATTATTACATATAAGTAACACGTTCGTTACATTTTAGTTGTAATAAGTATTACTTTTGGCAAACGAAAAAAACATAAAAAAAACACTGCTACTTTTCTATATATATGTATTACTTTTATGTATACAAACTGTTACTTTATATGTATACAGTCATTACATTATGTTATAGTAACTATTACTTTTGACAAACCGAAAAAAAAAAACCAAAAAAAATAAAATATAAAAATAAAAAAAAAAACAAAAATAAAAAAATAAAAAAAATTGGGCCTATGAGAGGCTGTCACGTGGCAGGGTCGCCCTTGAGTCCTGGAGCCAAAAAAAAAAAAAAATTGGGCCTATAAGAAGTTGCCACGTGGCATGGGTTGCCCCTTGGGTCATGGAGCCGGTTCAATGGCCGGGTCATGGGTTGGGTTTTGGGTCGAAATGACCCGTCTCATGGATGAGACGGGTCATAGTGTTCTCACATAAATCTTTGTCTTGTTGAATAAGTCTTCAAGATCTATTTTTGGTAATGGCATACCAGTCTAATTTTAAGTTTTTTTTAAAAAAAAAACAGTTGTAACATATTGTATTATTTATTTCTAGGATTTTTAATTTATGCTCCGTTCTTTTATTGATATTGTTGATTGTTGGTAAAAATATACTCCCTCTGCCCCAGCTCAGTTGATACATTTTGACCAAAACTGGTCAACTTACAGTCGGTTTGACCAACACTTTATAGAAATATTTATGATCCGAATAAAAATAAAAATAAAATGTAAAATGATCACCATTAAAAATCCTCTCAATAACAATTTAATTTTTTTTTTGGAACATAAATATTTCTATAAAGTGTTGGTCAAAACGATCCTAAGTTGACCAGTTTTGATCAAAATGTGTCAAGTGAGCTGGGACGGAGGGAGTATTGTGCAGTTTTATTGCATTTGCCTCAAATCTTGGTTACTATTTGACTACTTTTGATTTAATAGCTAACGGATAATTTTTCTGGTAGTTTTTTTTTTTTTTAATTCACTACAACAAAAATGGCTTTTCCCGACACTTATTTACCTGCACTTTTATATGTGCCGCTAATTTCCGGCACTTTTAGAAAAAGTGCCGCTAATTCCTGACACTTTTTAAAAAATGCCCCTAAATTTCCGGCACATTTTCATAAGTGTCGCTAATTTCCGGCACTTTATAAAAAAGTGTCGGGAATTAGCGGCATTTTTGAAAAAGTGCCGTGAATTAGAGGCACTTTTGAAAAAGTGTCGGGAATTAAGCGGCACTTTTGAAAAAGTGCCGGGAATTAGCGGCCCTTTTTCAAAAGTGTCGAGAATTTCCAACACTTTTTATAAGTGCCGCTAATTTCCGGCACTTTTTTATAAAGTGCCGCTAAAAAAAAGATGTTTTTTTTTTGAAAATTTTATTTAATTTTTAAATTTAATCATATTTTTCATGTAACTTTGCTTTAATTTGTTACTAATATTAGATTTTTATGGACTACAATAATAGAAATGCCCTAATATAAGTTTTTGTTTTGTAACAAATAATTGTATGTAAAAATTTATAATAAAATATTATTTAGCTTAGTGGTAGAAGGTGTGCTTCGTATGCAAGAGGTCGTGGGTTCGAATCCGTGTAAATTCAACAATATTTTTATTTAAAATACGACACTTTTGAAAAGCGCCGGAAAATGCCGGCACTTTTTGAAAAGTACCAAGAAACTCTGGCACTTCTGAAAAGTGCCGGGAAATTCCGGCACTTTTTAAGTGCCGGGAAGTATTGCCGACACCACTTTTTCCGGCACTTAGAAAAGTGTCGGAAATAGCTTTTCCGACACTTTTTAAAGTGCCGCTAAAAGTCATTTTTGTTGTAGTAATTATAAGTAATACTGTATCAGCTATAATACGGTCATGAGTAGGCCAGAATCTCGTTAGTTTATCGGTTCCATTGATTGGTTTGCTGGATACTTTCCCCCAAAATGAATGTTTATTTTCATTTAAAATGTTTCTAATTAAATAAATAGCTTAAGTATAACTTTTTCGATTTAAATACCTAATTCGTCCTTAAACTATTTAAGTTTTTACCTTTCCGTCACTAAACAAATTTGTTTTACCTTTTCATCCTTGACCTTCGTGTTTGAGGATTATGACGTCCTTCCGTCAATTAGCCATCCATATTGCCGTTAAGTATTGCTGGTGTGGCATGATGACTCATCATTTTATTATAATTAATAATACTTTTAATAATAATTTTTATATTTTTATTACTATACACCTGTTTGATCAAAAGTGACAGTTATTTTGGACTAGTGGGAGTAATGTATTTCAAATGTTAATTTTTTACTACTTTTTCAAAAAAAAAAAAAATCCATTTCAGATTTTTCAGCAATATTTACACTTTCCCTCCTTACATTTCCATATTGGCAAATTTTTGCACTAAAAAGTTCCACCTAGGCATAACTGGTGACATCATATGCCACATAGGCAAAAATGATGAGTCATCATGCCACACCAGCAATACTTAACGGCAATATGGATGGCTAATTGACGGAAGGACGTCATAATCCTCAAACACGAAGGTCAAGGATGAAAAGGTAAAACAAATTTGTTTAGTGACGGAAAGGTAAAAACTTAAATAGTTTAAGGACGAATTAGGTATTTAACTCTAACTTTTTCACTATACAAATAATAAAACACATTGAAAAAAATAACAAGTAATTTTGATCAAAAAAATGTAACAAGTTAGTGAAAAATTAAAATGGCAATATAAGAAAAATAAAAGTACTAAGAATATGAAAGATGATGTAAGAGAGAATTATCTCACATCTACCAAAAGAGATAAATATGGACCGGTATATAGATTTGAGGAGTTACTCCACTTAACACCAATTGGTTTTAAGGTGGAACCGACAATATAGTTTGTTACTGGCCCAGTCCAGCACATGTTCACACATGGGTCTCTCTCTCCTTCTTACACATGGGTCGTTGGGCCTGCACGTGTAATGGACCTTGTAGAAGAGGAGACAAAGGGACCATGTTGAAGAGACCAATTGGTGCTAACAATGGCGGAGCGACTCAGGGGCAAGCGAGTCCAAATCCTCTGTGCCACTGCGTGTACCACTTCATGTGCTACAAGTGATCTAATGGCTCAGAATTATTGAGATTGGTATTATTGTAATATTATGCAAACATGTGAACGGTTGGATTATAAGTGGTACATGGAGTGGCACACAAAAGTGGTACAGGAGATCTGAACTCGGGGCAAGCAGGGCTAATTCCCCCCCCCCCCCCAGTGTCTTCTTCTTCTTCTTCTTCTTCTTCTTTTTTTTTATTGCCCTTTGGCTAAACGACTTGGGATGACCATGGTATACTTCCCTTTTTAATTTAAAAATTTTCCCGTCTTCTTCTGTCTCGAAATATTTTTTTTAGATCAATACGAATTTTGAGCAGTAATATTAATCTAAGTCAATTATCGTAATGAAAGTGTAAAATTTGTTATTAATAGTATTTATAATAGTGTACCAAAACAAATATTATATTTTTATTATGAAATCGAATTAAAATAAAGTTTTTATCCAAAGTTTTTTCGCTCTAACATAAATAAAAAAAGAGTGAACAACATTTTGAGACGGAGTGAGTATTTTGTATTTGAAGGACTCGTTTGGGTCCAACAAATATGTTGCTTTACTTTAGAGGGAACCAATGTACTCTAAACTTTTGGCGGCCATGCCGTTATTGTGTTAGTGATTATGCAAATGCAAATAGCATCAACTTTGTCTAATAATTCCCAAAATTTTACGTGGAGGAAATTATCTATGCATTTTACTACTTCCGTCCAACTTGAAGAGGTTGATATTCCTTTACGGATTGTCTCACTTCACTTGAAGGTTAACATACATTCTTGGGTAAAAAAATAAAATCGGGGGCCGTAAGTAAAATTCCTTTGCACTAAAATTTCTTAAATTCCCCCGCCTTTCTTAAATTCCTGGCTCCGCCACTAAGTGCTAAGGGATAAATTGATAACTCCGGATACGATTAGTTGTAAAATTTATTTGGAGTTACGTCCTTAAAATAAATCGTAAACAAATGAGTAAGAAAAAAGAAGTAATCGTACAAGTGATCAACGAAAGGTTGATTAGGAGTGTTGGAGTAGAGGATTGTTGAGATAATGACGAGATCTTCATGATCTCGGCATATCTTTTCCTTTTTGTATGTATCGTTAATTAGTTAGACTTACTTATTTGATAAATATGTAATTAGGTAGGATATATTTTGCTAGCTACTTTGTAGGGATTAGACTTAGTCCCCAAGAATGAGTCTTTGTATATAATGTAAGCATGTACACGGCAAAGAGGGACAAGGAAATAAACTGACTTTATTTTCCTCCACATTATATCTTTATACACGGTTTAACTTGGCAACAGAGCCCGGTTTTAAGATTATGGCCGGCGACGACGAAGCTCAGAAAACCGGAGTTGAAAATTCCGGCAAAGGTAAAGAGATCAAGGAAGAAAAGAGATTTCCTTATTTTCTCTCTTCAAGTGACAATCCGGGAATGATTATCACCCATGTTCAGTTGAAGGGTGAGAATTATGAAGAATGGGCACGAGTTTTCAAAGGATCACTTCGAGCGAAGACGAAAACTGGATTCATTGATGGAAGAATCCCATGCCCTGACGATGTTGATGAAGCGGACCAATGGTGGACGGTGAATTCCATGATTGTCTCATGGATTTTTAATACGATTGAGCCGACTCTTCGCTCCAATATTACCTATGTGGACGAAGCGAAGGTTTTGTGGGATGATTTAAAGGAACGGTTTTCAATGGGGAATGGACCGAAAACTCAACAATTGAAGGCGGACATAGCAAACTGCAGGCAAGGGAAGAACGAGAGCGTAGCTTCTTATTATGGACGTATAAAGAAGCTGTGGGATGCTCTTAACAATTTTAAGACATTGCCAACATGCTCTTGTACGGGCTGCAAGTGTAATATTGGGGCGGTGTTAGTAAAAAGGCGTGAGGAGGAACGGGTTCATCAATTCGTCATGGGGTTGGAAACTCTGAAGTTTGAGAACGTGAAAACCTCTATTGTCAATACGGAGCCTTTGCCTTCTGTGAATAAGGCTTATTCTAATGCTATAAGGGAGGAACAAGTACTGGGAGGCGGACATGGAGAATTCCCAACTCCAGCAAGTTTTGTCGCTCGTACAGTTGATAGGGCAGCTGATAGACCAGTTGTGAGCACAGATGGCTCGTCAGGTGGATTCATAGAAAAGAAGGATATGATCAATGTCACTTTCTCTCACTGCAAGAAGAAAGGACACAGTGCAGATTCGTGCTTCAGGTTGATAGGATATCCAGAATGGTGGGAAGACTAGCGTGGAAAGCCAGCAAAAGGAAGAGGCGGAGGCCAGTCCTTTTCGGGAAGAAAAGATCAAGGGAAGCCGAGCACAAGATCTAACAATGCAGAGGTCAGTATAGAAGGGGTTCCAGATCAGGCTAGGGCGCTGGGATTCACAGCAGATCAATGGAACAACTTCGAGTATTTTATACAGACACAGGTGCCGACAACTGTCAGCACAACTGGCAAGGCAACTGGTAAGATGAATGATGAACGTTGGCTTGTCGACAGTGGAGCCAACCGACAGATAACATGGGACATATCTTTGCTCAGTGATGTTCATGATATTAAGGCGGATCACATTGGTCTGCCTAATGGGAAATACATAAAAGCCACGAAAGAAGGCAATGTTGAGATTGCCACGAATCTTGTTTTACAAAATGTTCTTTATGCCCCAACTTTTAACTGCAATCTGTTATCTGTCTCTTAATTGCTTCGCGATTCTGATTATTTGGTGCATTTTTCTGACAAACAATGTGTTGTACAGGACCGGGTCTCGAAGATTTTGATTGGAGCGGGTGAACTGGACGGGGGGTTGTACTATTTGAGGAGGTCACTGTAGACACCCCGCCTTGGACCTCTCATGTCCCGATTGCATACACATTCTCCGTCTTCCTCTTTTCTGTTAAGTTTTGTTACTTTTCGTTAACTTTTGTTACTTTCTGTTAAGTTCCTAACTTAATCCGTTAGTCTTGGACTTGACTAAGTGACAAATTCAACCTTGAGTCTTTGTTTACTTTGTTTTTGTTGACTTTCGTGGTGTTCGTTAAGTTTCTGACTGATTTCGTTAGTTTCGGGACTTAACTGCATAACTGGGTTAACTTTTAGGCTAAAATATGGATTTTCTGAAGGCGGGACGTGTGCGCCTTTGCCCTCCTTTGTGACAGGCGTGCGCCTCCCATAGGGGGGGTGGGATGTGCGCGCATCCCACCTCCAGAATCCCATATTTTGCCAAATTTCCCTCATTTTCTGATTTGTAACCCCCAAGGCCATTATGCCTTGGCTTGATCCGGGGAAGAGCCATCTTTGTGACCACAAACACTTCCCTAACACCTATATAAATCTCTCCATTCCACCATGGAAAGGGATGAAGGATTTTGACTCAAGAATACTCTAAAAAACACAAAAGTTCATTTTCAAAAGGTGGTTACTATAGACAACTTTGGTTCTTCCCCCATTCAAGCACAAGGTACAATGCCCACTTTCTTCTTCTAAAGTCTTAATTTTATAACTTCTCTTTATCAAGACTCTCTATTTTCTTTCTTCATCTCTCATCTCTTTTAATGAGTATGCGATCTCCATAAAACGGAATTCAACCAAAAGGCCACTTCACTATTGAAGTTTGGCCAAGGTTACATTCCAACATTCTAAACTCCATTCTAATTTACCATTCATTTTTTAATGTAATTGTTAGCATATATTAGTACAATTCTCCTTTTAATGTAATCTTTAGCATAAATCAATAAATAAAACAATTCCCTTTTACTTCTCTTTTATTTTCCCCTTTTCTTTCCATTATAATTGTTAGCAATATTTAATTAATTGAAGGACATTTAGCATTAGAACACCAAAAGTAGCAAGACCCACGTAAGCGGGGCGGAGTGGGTGTTTAAGTACTTTCCACTCCATCACCTAACCCCCAAACCCTTCTCTTCCTGAATCTCTGGTTTTGTATATAAAAAATAGGCTATTTCTTTAGGTTTTTCTTATGTTCCTCTAAAACATAGGTGGCGACTCTACAAATTAAAACAAGTTAGACATCCTAGGATCCTTCCACCGCTCTAGCCAAGTAGTGGGATTTCCCGGGGTATCTACAGTCACCGACAATGCAAGTGTGCAACGTTAGAGAATCTGGCAGTTTTCAGTTGTGGCATCAGCGACTCGGGCATCCGTCAAGAAAAATAGTGGGTTTGTTACCTTTCATTAATCGTAGTAGTATTAATAAAGAAGTTTGTGAGATTTTTTGCAAGGCTAAGCAAAGTAGAGATAAGTTTTTACTTAGTGAAAGTAATTCTAATGAAATTTTCAATTTAATCCATTGTGATATTTGGGGTGATTATCGAAAACCTGCTTTGTGTGGTGCGGTTTATTTTTTAACCATTGTGGATGATTGTTCCCGTGCAGTGTGGGTTTATTTTGTCAAGTCCAAGAGTGATGTTTCCCAAATTTTGAAAAAATTTCTCGCCATGGTAGAGCGGCAATTTAATAAACAAGTTAAGAAATTTCGGAGTGATAATGGGACAGAATTTACTTGTTTGGAAAAATATTTTCTTAAACATGGAATCGAACATCACATTACTTGTGTTCGTACGTCCCAACAAAATGGAAGGGTGGAAAGAAAGCATAGACATATTTTAAATGTGTCTCGTGCTTTAATGTTTCAAGCAAAATTACCGGTCAAATTTTGGGGGGAGTGTGTGTTGGCGGCTGGGCATTTGATTAATCGAACCCCCTCAAATTGTTAAATAGGAAAACTCCTTATAAAATTATTTTTGGGAAGCCTCCTTCTTACTCTCATATTTGGGTGTTTGGGTCTTTATGTTATGTCCATTATTCCCGGCGTGATAATGATAAGTTTGCAAGTCGAAGTAGGCGTTGTGTGTTCTTGGGGTATCCGCTTGGTAAGAAAGGATGGTATGTATATGATCTTGATGAAAATAAGTTGCTCGTTTCTCGGGATGTTATTTTTATGGAAAAGGAGTTCCCTTTTGCTCACGGTTGGGCTGATCAAGATGGAGCATACAAGGATTCTGATCTTTTTCTATGTTCTTCCAATGATACGGATGATTGTGAAGAAGATGTACATGTGACTGGGGAGTTGACTGTCCAACCCACCGCACAAATGATCGAACAGGTGGCAGAACAGATACCAGCCACTGATGAAGTTCTTGACATAGTTTCCGACCAACTGACTGACCAGTTGACTGACCAGTTGACGGAACAGGTTCCAGCACAGTTGCCCGAACAGTTTGAACAGCCTGCCGAATTGATTGAGCCAGAAAATTTGGGACGCGGTCAGAGAGGGTCTCTTCTACAAGATATTCAGCTTCTGAATATGAGTTGGAACCATCACAGGCGCATATTACTCAAGCTACACCCCCGTCCCGTCCAACTCCTCAATCCAAATCTTCAGGTACTCGATATCCCTTATCACATTTTATCAATTGCACTAAATTCTCGTCTGCACATCATTGTTTTTTTGCTGCCATTGACTCAGGTGTTGACCCAAAACATTTTAGTGAGGCGATCAAGCTTCCTCAATGGCGCGAGGCTATGTCTAAAGAGCTTAATTCTCTTGATCAGAATGGAACTTGGGAGTTAGTGGATGCTCCTCTTGATAAGAAGGTGATTGGTAAGAAATGGGTCTATAAAATAAAGTACAATGCTGATGGGACAATTGAGCATTGTAAAGCTCGGTTGGTGATCTTGGGAAATCGACAAGTTGAAGGTGTTGATTTCAAGGAGACATTTGCACCCACCATCAAAATGGTTACGGTACGAGTCTTTCTTAGCATTGCTGCAGTTAAAAGGTGGGAATTTCATCAAATGGATGTTCACAATGATTTTCTACATGGTTATCTTAGTGAAGATGTGTATATGAAGGTACCCTTGAGACATCCGGACTCGTCTTCTGGGAAGGTTTGTAAGCTTAAAAAGTCATTATATGGTCTTCGGCAAGCTCCTCGTTGTTGGTTTGCCAAACTTTCAATGGCATTGAAAAGGTATGGATTTGTCCAATCATGTTCTGACTACTCTTTGTTCTCATTAAAGACTTCCGCTGCTGAGATACATGTCCTTGTCTATGTTGATGACTTGGTTATTGGTGGGAATGATCCGGTTTCCATTAGTCGCTTCAAAGGCTATCTTAGTAGTTACTTTCACATGAAAGACCTTGGGCTTCTTAAGTATTTTTTAGGCCTTGAGGTGGCGACACATCCGGATGGTATTTTTCTGTCTTAGCGCAAGTATGCGCTTGATATACTTTCTGAAGCTGGTCTTCTCGGAATGCCCATAAGCAAAGTGTTTGAAGGATTGGTCAAACAAGGCCTCATGTGGCCCCTCGAAGATTTCCGGCCAAAGAATCTTGAAAAACGTAGTGACAAGACCAAAAGGTGTGCCTTTCACAACTACCATGGCCATGATACCAATGATTGCACCGCCATAAAATGCATCATGTCGAAGCTAATCGAGAAGGGAAAGCTTGGACGCCCCCAAGCCCCCGACACAGCCAATGACCCGAGCGTCAAAATGCTCAAATTTGTGACTTCCCCGATGGTCGATAAATGGAGTGATGTCCGCCCCAAGGAAAATGAGTCCCTGATTGATGAAGTTGTAAATCCCGAAATGGGAGAGCCTGGTTTGGAAAAGTTGACAAAATCAGTGTCCAAGGTGGTGGTTCCTAAAATCAGTAAAGCCGAAATGGCGGAAGGTGTTTGGAAAGGATCAGTGGCACAGAAAATGTCTGAAGGGCTAATTGCACGGGTTGGGAAATGAATAGTGCCACGGTTGCCATAACAGAGGATGACGTTTCAAAACCCCTTCCATCAACCTCCCCTTAGGAAGAGTCAAAGTACATTGCTAGGATGTGTGATAAGCCCTTAAGAAAAGAAAAGGTGTCTGTTAGGTTTAGCTGGAGTCTTGATTCCCCGGTTGATGCCATGTGGTGACCATTTTGAGTCCATTGTCAGTTTTCTTAATAAGATTATTATTATTATTCCTTTGTCAAAAGTTTGCATAAAATGTGTGTGAGTCTTTCACTCAAAACAAAAGTGAGTCTTTAAAAAAAAAAAAAAAAAAAAAAAGAGTTTTCTTAAAATAAAAGATCAAGTTTTTCCTAAAAGGCTTATCCGCTAATGAAGCATTCTTCCCAAATCATGGTTATAATTTCACCTTGAGGTTTAATATGCTAAAGTCCTTTGCGGCCTTGTCCATTGGAAACATCGACCAAGGAGCCCACATCTGAATTGGCGTCCGAGACAACCGTCCACGTGAACAACAAGGAGAAGCCCGTGCTTCGGAAGCCCAAAGGCGGCTACATCAAATGGAGGTCTGTACCCTCGTCGAGTGTCATGCACAAAGGTTGCGCGCCTTGAAATGAAATCACCAAAAGGAGATGGCCAGAGCAAACTCCCAACTCATGAGTAGTAGACGGATCCGGTGATTACAACGCCAAACCAAATGGAGACCTCGCGACATCTTTCCCGACGACATGGAACCCGAGTTCCCCGTAGAAGACATGGGATATGCCGTCGACAACCCCTCCAACAATTGAGGAAGAAAATGGGTCATCGTGCTTCATGGGAACCCATCCCTAAAAAAATTAAAAAAAAAAAAAAAAAAGAAATGAGTCTTCCAGCCTCGTAGGATCTAGACTTTCACCAAAAGTCCGTCCCGGACTGTGTCTTTTTATTTTTACAAAGGTCCGCACTTGGACATGTATGTACAAAGTTATCTCAATAAAAAGAGTCATTTTCCTTCTCTTCTCTCTAGACTTGAGACATTATTTGCAATATACATTTACTCTTGAAATTGCCTTGCTTGTTATTATCAATTGATTGCTACGTCCCCAAAATGATGAATTGACTTCTAAGCATACTAGTCAATGACGACTCATTAAGGACGAATGGACCTAAACACAACTGAAAAATGATAAATGCAAACAATTAATCTTGATGTGAATAAATGTTGTGATCAATTGGCATGAAGAAACCATTAATGGCAAGTCTTCCCTCATGCACTTCCCCGATACACAACCCGATACACCTTTCCAAGACCAATTCTTGATGCGCATCGAAGGCATCCCGAGACAGTGAAAAGGTGAGGACGTTGTTGCTCGACCACCAGGATTTGACAGTTCTCACACGTGTGCGACCAAGCCTAGGGCTTCCGGAATCTTCAAAGTCAACCCAAAGTAACAGGCACGCCACCAAGGGGCTACCAAGGAGCCAATGCCCGAGAAAGCAGCTGGGGCTAATGTTTACCTCTTCCCAAAAAAAAAGGGGGGGGGGGAGAAGGGGGAAAGGAAATGAATGTATGGAAAGAAGGAAAAGAAATCCATCTCAAGGAGTTCACCGCAAAGCAAAGTGAGCAACAACGTCCTCCGAGACAACATCGAAAGAAAGCCAATTTCAGCAAAAGATGGCCTAGGGCCGAACTACGGCGACCTGAGCTCCTCAAACTGAGGGGAATGTAGGCAACCTTTGGGTCCGGTCACAGCATGAAACAAAACCATCAAACCGTGGTCCTCTCAAAATGACCAAGTTCTCGTCCCTTGGTCCCTTCAATGACCAATTTCCCAGACAATGACCAATTTCACCTTCTAAACCAATTCACCTCCCGATCTTGCCATTTATCGAATCTTAATCTTAATTGATCACAACATTTATACATATTAAGGCTAATTGCTTGCTATAATCCTGACTTAATGACAAACATGGTCCATTCAAGCAATCATTTGATGATATTAACTAAGGCAAATTACAGATGTCTCCACAAGTCTTCTTTCCTCCATCTTAGGAAAGAGCTAAACACTTGTATTCTGTCAAGCAAGGGCTTCCTCCCATTTCATGATATATTGCTCAAAAAGCTCACTAGCATAAAGGGACTCTCTCCCAAATAAAATGCCCTTGCATGTTTCCTCCAAGAAAAATACTTTAAAGTCCCCCATTTTATCGAGTCGACTGGATCACTCATAAAAAAAAGGCACCAAAAAGTAGCCCGCTAGGTTGAAAACCGTAAGGGCGGCCTAGGCAAAAACAGGGTGTGCCATAAAAGACGCGAAAGAAATGCCCACTAGGTTGAAAACCCGAAAGGGCGGCCTAGGCAAAAGAAAGGGTGCGTCATAAAAAGGGATGGGTTCTTAACCTCACCTCAAAAGCCGAAAGACGATAACGGGTCCACGTCAACATCAAAAGTCGAAAGACGAAATTGGGGCTACCTCCACGTCAACGACAACAAGGATAGGGGGTTACCCCGACATCGACGACAACGACGACAATGGGGCTACCTCCACGATAACGAGGACATTGGGGCTACCTCCACATCAGCGGTCAGGATGACATTGGGGCTATCCCCACAACAGTGACGAGCAGATTCCCTACCATTAGTAAATTCTCAACGAATGGACAAAATCCAAAGGGCCTTATGCATAACAAACCTCACGGTTAAGTTAAAATAAAAAATTTGACTAAAATTCTTTGTTAAAAGATTTGCCTTTAAGAATAAGCATTTCCAAAATTTGCCCATTTGGCGTCATTTGTCAAAAACGATGTTTCAAGCAAAATGCTTTTGAATGATTTTCCAAAATCTTGGACCTTTTCACCCACAATGAGTCTTGAAGGTCGCCCCTAGGATCTCCCCCGGTGTCAAGAAAGAGTGTCAGTCATCCCGTAGAGTTGATTTGACCCAAGTCAAACCTTGACTCAGAATAGTCATTATAGGTTCAAGCCTTCGCCTTTGGCCGTCCGGCGTGACGTAAGACCATTAGGTTTCATTAGACTTGTCCTTTGGCCGTCCAGAATGACGTAAGACCATTAGGTAAGGCTTGTCCTTTGGTCGTCCAGCGTGACGTAAGACCATTAGATTCTGTGAAATTCATCCTTGGCCGTCTGATATGACGTAAGACCATTAGGCTTTGTTAGACTTGCCTCTTGGCCATTCGGCGTGACGTAAGACCATTAGGTTTCATTAGACTTGTCCTTTGGCCGTCCGGCGTGACATAAGACCATTAGGTTATGAGTTGTCCTTTAGCCGTCCGGTATGACGTAAGACCATTAGGTTTCGTTAGATTTACCCTTTGGACGTCCGGCGGGACGTAAGACCATTAGGTTTCGTTAGATGTACCCTTTGGCCGTCCGGCGTGACGTAAGACCATTAGGTTTCATTAGACTTGTCCTTTGGCCGTCCGGCGTGACGTAAGACCATTAGATTCCGTGAAATTTGTCCTTGGCTGTTCGGTATGACGTAAGACCATTAGGCTTTGTTAGACTTTCCTTTTGGCCGTCCGGCGTGACGTAAGACCATTAGGTTTCATTTGACTTGTCCTTTGGCCGTCCGGCATGACATAAGACCATTAGGTTATGAGTTGTCCTTTGGCCGTCCGGTATGACGTAAGACCATTAGATTTCGTTAGATTTACCCTTTGGCCGTCCGGCGGGACGTAAGACCATTAGGTTTCGTTAGATTTACCCTTTGGCCATCCGGCGTGACGTAAGACCATTAGGTTTCATTAGACTTGTCCTTTGGCCGTCCGGTGTGACATAATACCATTAGGTTATGAGTTGTCCTTTGGCCGTCCGGTATGACGTAAGACCATTAGGTTTCGATAGATTTACCCTTTGGCCGTCCGGCGGGACGTAAGACCATTAGGTTTCGTTAGATTTACCCTTTGGCCGCCCGGCGTGACGTAAGACCATTAGGTTTCATTAGACTTCTCATTTGGCCGTCCGGCGTGACATAAGACCATTAGGTTATGAGTTGTCCTTTGGCCATCCGGTATGACATAAGACCATTAGGTTTCGTTAGATTTACCCTTTGGCCGTCCGGCGGGACGTAAGACCATTAGGTTTCGTTAGATTTACCCTTTAGCCGTCCGGGGTGACGTAAGACAATTAGGTTTCATTAGACTTGTCATTTGGCCATCCGGTGTGACGTAAGACCATTAGGTTATGAGTTGTCCTTTGGCCGTACGGCGTGACGTAAGACCATTAGGTTTCGATAGATTTGCCCTTTGGCCGTCCAGCGCTACGTAAGACCATTAGGTTCTGTAAAATTCGTCCTTGGCAGTCCGGAGGGACGTAAGACCAGCCTTGTAGTTGACCTTCTGCCATGAGATAAGTTGACCAGTTTGAGTAGTTGACCCTCCACCATGAGACAAGTTGACCAATTTGAGTAGTCGACCCTCTGCCATGAAACAAGTTGACCAATTTGAGTAGTCGACCCTTCGCCATGAGACAAGTTGACCAATTTGAGTAGTCGACCCTCCACCATGAGACAAGTTGACCAATTTGAGTAGTCGACCCTCCGTCATGAGATAAGTTGACCAGTTTGTGTAGTCGACCCTCCGTCATGAGATAAGTTGACAAATACCCTCGAGACGACCCTCTCCGATAGAGCCAAGTCGATCGAGTCTAGCCTCTGAGCCATGCCTATCATTTGAGCCTCTGAGCCATGCCAGCCCCCTTTGGTCAACCCCCTCCGAATAGGGACAATTTGACCAAGCCCGGCCTTTGAGCCATGCCTGTTTAGGAAAGGATAAATGGATATCCACCTAAGGCCCATAGGTTTGAGTAGCCTTAAAATCTCTCACCCGAACTACGTTAGGCTTGATTCCCTCGAATAGGGATACGTAGGAATCCTATACCTCTAGGTCCAGCCATAGAACAAATCGGCTATGCCGTCCTCCCATCAAAATGGGATGCTTATAGGTTTGAGTAGCCTTAGAATCTCTCACCCAAATCGGCTACGCCGTCCTCCCATCAAAATGGGATTCTTATAGATTTGAGTAGCCTTAGAATCTCTCACCTAAATCGGCTACGCCGTCCTCCCATACAAATGGGATGCTTATAGGTTTGAGTAGCCTTAGAATCTCTCACCCAAATCGGCTACGCCGTCCTCCCATAAAAATGGGATGCTTATAGGTTTGAGTAGCCATAGAATCTCTCACCCAAATCGGCTATGCCGTCCTCCCATCAAAATGGGATGCTTATAGGTTTGAGTAGCCTTAGAATCTCTCACCCAAATCGGCTATGCCGTCCTCCCATCAAAATGGGATGCTTATAGGTTTGAGTAGCCTTAGAATCTCTCACCCAAATCGGCTACGCCGTCCTCCCATCAAAATGGGATGCTTATAGGTTTGAGTAGCCTTGAAATTCTCTCACCCAAATCGGCTATGCTGTCCTCCCATCAGATTGGGATCCTTATTTTGTCGACAACCCCGCTTTCTTCAAAAGCGACGTTGCCGAGGGGCTCTGTAAGTACCCCAATCTGAAAATGACCTACTTAGAGGAATTCTTGGTACCATTCAGGGATAAACCAATGGGCCAGGACCTCACTAGAATAAACCTAATATTCCAGGACTGAACTGGAATTAAACTTGGAAAAATCCAGAAGCTCGCCAAGTCGAGTCGTACGGATGGTTTGGGTACTTGGGACCCCTAACCGTTCGGCTGGTTTGGGTGCCCTCAGTCCCTATAAATTGAACCCCATGCTGATCATTTCAAGGGGGAGAGAAAAACGTTTGTGAGTTGAAACTCTGCCAGTTTGAGAGCAGAAAGTGAGTGATATTCACCTTTGAGTGATTAGAGAAGAAGATAGGCCATAACCACAATAGGTGAGGCCTCCTTCTCCCCATCTTCTTCTTCATCCCAAACTCTCTTTATCTTTGTTAATATTACATGCTTATCTTTCATTACTTCTTCTTGTTCTTGCAAAGTCTTGTCCATTTCAAGCACTTTATATTTCTTGCAAGTCTTGTCCATCTCAAGCACTATATCTACATATTATACAAGTCTTGGCCTTTCCAAGCTATATATATATTATGATTATATATGTATATGATCCAAATCATGAGGTGATTCAAGGTGCCCTTCACACCTAGTGTGTGATTTATGGGATAAAACCTAGGATGATTATGATTTGTTACATTTCATGTTGATGTTATTCTTGTTTGGCCATAAGAGTCATGATTGGGGGATAAAGTTTTAATCTTTTTCATCTCAACCATGGCCTAGCCATAAATCACCAAATATGGGACATAAAGATTTGATCTTTATGTTATATTTGTGTCCCTAAAGGTTTAATCTTGTGTAATAAGTCCGTTTTGGTGGTAAAGTTACAATCTTTATCCACCAAATGGTCATTTTGGCTTGAATGTCATGTTCATTAACTTTTCATAAATTTCTCCAATGATTGCCTTTGATCACACCCAAATCTTTGTTTTTGGGGTTCCTTTGATGATCAAGATGCATAGGAATGAACTCTTCAAGGTTTTGTTGTTAATCATAAACTGTAAATCAGCATTCCAGTCCAGTTTCAGCAAAGATCCTCTGTTTTGACTGAAACTGGACTGTCTTTCTGATAAACTGTAAAAATGCCATGGGGAGCCCTCCCCATCCGTACGGCTACTTTGGACGGGGAGGGCATCTTCCATTTTTCTCCTTTTATGACCAAAAAGTTTGCCAAATAAACCCTTTCTGTTAAATAACTAACTGTATTTGCTAAGCAGTCAGTTTCTCCCCTTTTAAATTACACACACACACATGCACTTTCGTTAAGTAACATAAGGGAGACTCGGCTTTGCCCGAGGACGCTTGGGTGACGTGAAACTCTTCCCAAGACGTAACCTGACCTCCGAACTAAGAGAATCTCTAACCTTTTCTTTTGTTGGGTTAAATAATTAACGAAAGTGGTGACTCCGTTATCTTTGGCGTGTTAACCGTGTTTGGCGTTTCGCCCCCAAAACCCGTCGCGTTTCCGCGCGTACGGGGCGGGATCCTTACAACTTGGCACCGTAGTTTATCAAAGAACTCCGCAAGCTTGAGGATCATTCCTTGCTTGGCACCGTATTTTTATCAAAGAACTCCGCGAGCTTGAGGATCATTCCTCGCTTGGCACCATAGTTTATCAAAGAACTCCACGAGCTTGAGGATCATTCCTCGCTTGGCACTGTAGTTTATCAAAGAACTCCGCGTGGTTGAGGATCATTCCTTGCTTGGCACCATAGTTTATCAAAGAACTCCTGCGAATCCTGAGGACTATACCTCGCTAGGCACAGCAGTTTATCAAGAAAAGTTACCATTTACCAAAACTCTACGATCCTGAGGACTCTACCTCGCTAGGTATCGTAGTTTATCAAGAAATTATGCGATTACGTGCGCTCTATAGGAAGTCAGAATTCATACCTATTTCTGTTCTCGATTCCTAAAACTTCTTGTCGAACCGTGCGTATGGCCTCACTTGTTTTCCCCAATAGAGTCCATCTGCAATGACTTAATTGCTCACGATTGTTCAGTCTTCATAAAGGGTAGTGTCCGTAGGATTGTTATCCCCAGCCGGAGTCTGATATTTCGTTTCCTTTCCTTTTCCCCAGTAAGGTCCACACGACTTTATTGCTTTGCGAATGTCTGTCTATTCCCTGTGAAAGATGATGTCTCGTTTCTTTCCCCCCCCAGTTCTCGAACTACGATTGGCTTGATTCCATTTGGATACATAGGTAGCCTGACTTAGGTCCAGCCGCTCGACAAACCTGGTCACCTTCTCTCTCACTCCTCTCTCGATCAGGAACTCATGTTTCAGATCAGTTCCTTTCTTAATCGAAGACCCTCCATGCCTTGCAAGAAGCATCGCTGAGGGGCTACTGTTAGTACCTGATCTGAAGTTTGAGGACTTCCTAGACGTTTAGGAGCCTCCGAGGACCTTTTAGGCAAGAAAAAACCTGACAGGGACATATCCGGCAGCATTCCAGAGTTCTAGATTGACGAAATCAGTTATAAGTCGAATTCTATCAGGATAATGACCTAATCCCGAGAACAAAGTTATGAGATTTCACTGAGATCTAGATAACTACGCAATCCGGCAACACTGGCCACGCGGCCAGTGTGGGCGTTTGCCACGCGGCCACTCCTTCCGACTCCTATTCCCTATAAATAGGTGCCTCCAGCTTCAGAGATCGATAAGGAATTCATTCTACGAGTTTCAGAGTCAAAACTGACGGGAAAACTCTTAGTTTAAGCCTTTTCGGGACCCTCGAAGCCTCTTCGAATCTTCAAGAAGCTTCAATCATAGTTCTTGCCGATCAAGGTAAGTCCTCTTACTTTTCTTATTATGTTCTTAAGCTAGATCTATATTATGCATGTTTTCATTATGTTTATGCATCCATATTCATATGTTCTTCATGTGTTCTTCATGTTCTTAGTGTAAGTTCATAATAAATGCTTTAACTAGGGTAGCGATCTTCATGTTTATGTGTTCATTCATATGTATTCATGATGTTCTTGTTATTATGCTAGATCTAAGTCTTATACATTCATAATATGCTAGATCTAGGATTGTAATCCCTATTTATGTGCACATGCCATAGCCTATGATGATCCTAGGGTTTCATCAAACCCTAATACGATCTAGGAACTACTTATAATCCTAATCTTCCCCCTCTATATGCATAATCCCGGTTCATCTCTCCACATTCTAATTCATCAATGAACTACACCGACCTGAGCTTCTCATGATGAGAAGAATGTAGGCAATCTTCGGATCCGGTCTCAAACACTAAGACACACACACACATTGATCATGATAGAAAGACCGATTCGTCGGGCAATAGGAGTGATAACATGAATATTCTTCTTCTATTGTAATTTGACCCCCAAACCCTATTAATTCTCATAAATGGTTTTCTCAATGTTTTAACAACAAATAAAACAACGTGGCGACTCTCGATTTTCATCTCACGTATTCATAACTTACCAGCGGCTTTGTCAGCGGCATGGCGGTGCAGTGCATTAATCATATCCTTCATAACAACCTTAGGCTAGTGCAATTTATTTCCTTTATAAACAGCCACACAGTAAGCATACTGTTTTGAAGTGAAGTTGTTGTGGTTCCCATTCTTGCACATCACAGCAGAGTCAACCAGGTCACATAACAGTGCCATCACCTCTCCAAAATCCTTCTTGGAGGAATTCTTAGTGGAGAAAGAACTTACTCCCATCAACTCCATGGTAGTGCTATTCAAGAGTTCTGGTTTGATGCTCAAAACCCCAGAATACTTAAGTCCAGCTAGCACACAAATCTTCGTTGCGGTTAGAGTCACAACCTTACCGCAAACAGTAGATCTGATTGCATCTTCATACTTTACCTCACCAGTCTCTGAATCTCTAATATCTTCACCTCTTTCATTCAAAAGAGCAGCATTGGTAGAGATCCCATTGTCAAAAAATTCAGAAGAAATGATAGGCATGAATTGGGGCTCATCCATGAGGAACAGTGGTAGGAGCTTGGATGTCTCTAATAGATGGAGTAGCTTCCTTCCAACCGCATCTCGTTTGAAATCGGCTTCAATGATTCTAGAGCCTGGTATGAAGTTAGATGAATCCTAAAAAAAATAATCAAAGTTAGAAATGATTTGAGAAATCACGGTTTGAAGCATCAAGCAAACTATGCAGTTTGGATGAAATTTACAAAACCGTAAAAATGGAATCCTAACAATGACATCATGCGGCACAAGTAAAGAGAGTAGGGTAAAAAAAATAAAAACAATAATAAGTGAACAGCAAAAAGAAAAATGGATCAAAGAGAAAGTTTTGAAAAAGAGTTTGAATGCACGAAGAACACGAAGAACAGAGTATGAACATGCGAAACAAAATTTTAACCAAAATATGAAAGACATATACCAAAACGACCACAAAGGGCAGATTCTAACAAAGTTCTAAATAAGCAAGGACAAATAACATCACATTTACCCAGAATCTGTAAAAATCAAGACGAACACCGAAAAAACCCAAAAATCGATTTTGCTCAAAAAACGAACACAAATCACAAAATAAAGCATACATTCAGTATATATAAGTAAAAGCGAACACAATCCAACCAAAATATCGAGAGAAAAAAAAAAGCATAAAAAGATCAAGGAAGATGAACAAGCTTTTTCAAGCTCAACAATGGCGGATGAAATAAAATACTGAGTTTGGGTTCAAGAAATCATACCATATCAGGCTTTGATGGTTTAGCAGATGTAGAAGTAGAAGCAAGATCAATTGATTTCTTCGGTACCATTTGAAATTCGTTTAAGTAAGAAATATTAGAGAGTAAGAACAGAGAAAGAGAGTACGGTGAACAAAGGAGAGAGAGAGAGGAGTTTTTTCCAAATAAAGAAAGAAGGTAAAAAGTTAAATTGAAAATGAATTTGTCTTTTATACTCAATTAACCACCTCGGGTAGTGGAGCGGCCATTACGGCTGTAGAAGGCAAAACGTCAGCGTACCTGTCTATCGCATTTAATGCGGCAGAGATAATTGCACAAAGGTCCTTAAAACTGAAAGGACATAAACTAGGGACTAAACTGCAATTATACATAACTGAGCGGTTTGTTGATCAAACCGACATACCTTTTCTTCACTATCGGTTTTGATGAAACCGATATCTCTCAGATCTGTCTTCGGTTTCACTAGGTCAAACTGATGTACTATCTTTCATAGTACGGTTTGGATAAAACCGTTGTCATCCTTCTTAACTCTGCGGTTTGACTGGAATCTTCATTGAACCTTTATTGATGCGGTTTCAATATTGATAGAACCGCAAGTTATTTTTGCATTTTCTAACTAGAGCCAAAATACTTAATAAAATTTATTAGACCAAGAAATAAATGGACATGATATATTTTAAGTTAGTTCCAGCATACCCATTTCTCCTCGTAAATGAAAGAACCTGGAATTTTCAAGCGGTTTGGTGAGGATGTCTGCAATTAGATCATCGGTTCCCACCTTTGCTAGAAAAATGTTCTTCTTTTCAACATGATCTTTGAGGAAATGATATCTTATGTCAATGTGCTTGGTTTTTGAGTGCTGTACTGGATTGTTGGAGATATATATTGCTGCAGTGCTATCACAGTAGATAGGGCAGTTCTTTTCAAATACTTCATAGTCTTCCAACTGATGTTTCATCTAGAGAATTTGAGAGCAACAGCTTCCAGCCACAATGTATTCAGCTTCAGCGGTTGATACTAAAACCGATGCTTGTTTCTTGCTGGACCATGATACAAGTTGAGATCCAAGGAACTGACAAGTACCACTAGTGCTCTTTCTATCAATCTTACAGGCTGCAAAGTTAACATCTGAATAACTTAATAAATCAAATGAAGATTCTTTGGAGTACTAAAGTCCAAGGTTAACAGAGCCACATAAATATCTAATAATACGTTTAACAGCTATAAGATGAGATTCTCTAGGATCAGCTTGAAATCTAGCACAAACACACATACTAAACATGATATCTGGCCTACTTGCAGTTAAGTAAAGAAGAGAGCCAATCATACCTCAGTAAAGTGTCTGATTCACTTTCTTACCTTTTTCATCTCGATCCAAACTACAGGCCTTTTGCATTGGAGTATCTACTGGTTTAGCGATTTCAAGCCCAAATTTCTTGATCAAGCTTTAATGTATTTGTCTTGGTTGTTAAAGATTCCATCATGACATTGCTTTATTTGGAGTCCAAGAAAGAATTTCAACTCTCCCATCATACTCATCTCAAATTTACCTTTCATTAGCTTCTCAAACTTAACACACATAGTTTTATTAGTAGAACCAAAAATAATATCATCAACATATATTTGAACTAGTAATGAATGACCTTTGTGTTTAGCAATAAATAAGGTTGTATCAATTTTACCTCGAGAGAAGCCTTGTTCAATAAGAAATTTAGATAGAGTATCGTACCATACTCTTGGTTCTTGTTTGAGTCCATACAAGGCCTTCTTGAGCTTGAAGACATGATGAGGGTGTTTATTGTCTTCAAATCCTGGCGGTTGGGATACATAGACTTCTTCTTGTAGTTCACCATTCAGAAATGCACTCTTCACATCCATTTGATATAACTTGAATTTTTTGAAGGAGGCATATGCCAGGAACAACCTAATGGCTTCAAGTCTGGCTACAGGGGCAAAGGTTTCATCATAATCGATCACTTCTTCTTGCCTATAACCTAGAGAAACCAACCTCGTTTTGTTTCTTGTTATAGTACCATTTTCATCCATCTTATTTCTGTATACCCATTTTGTTCCAATTACAGTGTGATCTCTGGGTCTTAGAACTAGAGTCCAAACTCTGCATCTTTCAAACTGATTAAGCTCTTCTTGCATTGCAGTTACCCAACTAGGATCACTTAGAGCTTCATCAACCTTCTTCGGTTCCATCTGAGATAACAGTGCGGTTGTGAACAAACCGTGGTCATCTCTATGAGTTAAGCTTCCTCTTGTTTGAACACTAGAACTGATAGGACCTATAACATTAGTTTTTGGATGGTCTCTATGCTCATTAATTTTTGGAGGGAGGTCTTTATGAATCACTATTTCTTGAAGATTTTCTAGAGGAGGCTCTTCTTTATAATAATTGAAATCTTTATTGAAGGTGATGATTGGAACTGGATCAACAGTTTGAATAGGATCAGAAGATAGCGGTTCTGCAGCAACACCACTTGCGGTTTGATTGGGAGCAGCTGGAGAACCTGATGGAGTGGTTTGAGTAGGTTGGTCATCTGCGGCTGTATGATTAGGATAATGTCAACCTGCTCAAAATCACTAAAATCATCAGCAACATTTGGAGCCATATGTGGCTCAAGAAGATCATGTTCATCAAATGTAACATGGACTGACTCTACAATTTTAAGTGAAGTCTTATTGAAACAACGAAAAGCTTAAGAGTGTTTTGAATAACCAACAAAGATACATTCATCGGCCTTAGCATCAAATTTACCTCGATGCTCTCTGCCATTGTATAAGATATAGCATTTTCATCCAAATATCTTGAAGAATGTAATGTTGGGTGATCTGCCTCTCCACAATTCATACGGACCTTTGTTGTGGACTTTGATGATGAGGGAGTGGTTCTGGGTAAAACAAGTTGTATTAACTGCTTCGGCCTAGAAGTACTTGGGAAGCTTGGCTTCTGCAATCATGGTCTTCCCGGCTTCAATCAAAGTCTTGTTCTTTCTTTCCACTACTCCATTTTGTTGTGGAACCCCAGCGGAAGAGAAGTTGTGATCAATCCCATGATCATCACAATATTGGGCAACACCATTGTTTGTTTATTCGGTTCCATTATATGAACGCACAGCAACAATGTCATCCAATTTCTGAGTTTGGAGCTGTCTAAAGAGAGCGGTTACGATGCCATAAGTATCATCTTTTGAGGCCATCATTTCCACCCATTTATATCTTGAAAAGTCATCAACAACCACCAAAGTATAGCAGTTTCCTCCTATACTTGCGGTTGGGACAGGTCCAAATATATCCATGTGAAGCAGTTGTAAGCAGCGGTTCGTTGAAGGTGCAGTTTTGCTGGGACATGACTGTTTGGGCTGCTTACCAAGTTAGCATGCTTTACATTTCTTATCATGATGGTCAGCCACTTTGGGTAGTCCTTTGACGAGACCGTCCCTTTGCAGTTTTGCTAGATATTTGAAGTTCAAGTGGCTAAGCCGCTTATGCCATAACCAGATGCTTTCACTAATGTTTTTGGCTACAAAATAGAGGTCAGCAATAGAAACAATATTACTCAAATCTATCATATACACATCACATGTTCTGTTTCCAGTCAGTAGAGTAACTCCGGAAGTTGCATCTTTAATGAAACAATTCGTTGAAGTGAAGTTGCAGTTCATTCCTTTGTCACAAAATTGAGATATGGAGAGAAGGTTGTGCTTGAGTCCTTCTACTAGTGACACATTTTCAATAGTCACCTTTCCTCGTTTGATTGCTCCATATCCTACAGTTTCTCCTTTCTTGTTGTTACCAAACACTACTGGGGGGGGCTTTCATACTGATGCTATCACAAAGAAGATCATTATCTCTGGTCATGTGTCGTGAGCAACCACTGTTCAAGTACCAAAGATCCTTCTTCTTCTTTGCACTACCAGCCATGAAGCATAAAATATGAAAATAAAAAAAAATATTAAAGATTTTGGTTCCCTTTACTCCTTGGGTCCTAGGGTTAGCAGCTTTTTTGGGACCCACACCTGTTTGACCTTAGGATTTTTGCATCCCTTGGCATTGGGTGTGAACCTTAAAAGACAATAACCAGCACTATGACCATAATCAACACAAATGACACAATGAATTAAACCGGTTTGAGATTGCGGTTTTACAAACCCTTCATTAGTCTTCGGTTTCTCATGTTCTACTGGGTCAGCGGTTTTGGCTTTAACAAAGACTACCTTCTTGAGCTCAACCTTCCTCTTAGGTGTGGCTTTAGGAAAAACAATATGAATTTCCTTAAACCGACAAGGAGCGGTTTCATCACTCAATACTTCTTTGGTTGCCTCAGCCGTTGTGGATTTTTCTTTCCACATTGAATCTCTCCCAGTCTGGTTTTTAGGATACTCAAAGAAATAATTTCGCTTTTTAATTTCTTATTTAGAGCCCTTTTTACCAGCATGATACACCTTGGAGGTTTCATTGGTTTGTTTGGGGGGTAACATACCTCCTTCAGCACATAGACAAGGAAACTTGCACTCATCACTGGTTTTGAACCCCAATCCACTTTTATCCGAAGTAGGAATTTGTGAATTTAGGATTTGTTCCGCAGTAACACCAGACTTAGTCCACACATTGGTCACTTTTTGGAGTTCATCCCTTTGTGCAGTAAGATCATGGATTTGAGTTAAGAGTGCCTCAGCTCTGTCCTTCAGATAGAGGTTTTCTTCCACAATAGAAGATATCCCATCAATTTGGAGCTTGAGGTTTTCAATTTCCTCCTTGTGGGACTTGCATTCTCTTTGGGAATCTTCAAGTTCCGCAGTCATTATTTTATATGCCTTTTTAAGCACAGTGTATTGTTGACAAACAATATTAGCACGTTCTAATACCTGGTCATCATGGCTTTGATCTGCTTGAACCTCAGGGAAGCAGTTTGGTGTTGTAGGAGCTTTACTTGCTCTAGCCTCAGGAGTCCTTGGTGAAACTGACTTCATTTGTTGATTTAGCAGTGGAAGGCTTTCGTCAATTTCAAATTTTTCTTCAAATCCCATGAGGCAGAGATTTGCAATTTCATCTTCATCATCGCTTTCATCTGAATCAGCGGTTGATCCCCTTGGTCAGCTACCATCCCTTTTCTTGGGATATGCAGTCTTATTGAATCTGGTTGGAGGGACAAACTTTGAAGGGCCTTTAGATGGAAATTGAGATATGTTATTCTTCTTGAACTTGGTGTGTTTCTTCACATACAAAGCAAATTCTTCATCATCCATGTCATCAAAATCAACTTGACTAAAGCATGATGATTGAGATGTTACACTCTGAGAATAAGAACTTTGAGGAGGAGTGTAGGATTGATGAGATTGCGGGTAAGATTGATAAGATTGAGAATAGGGTTGATGTGATTGAGGATAGGGTTGATGAGACTGTTGATAATAATCAGTAGGTGCGGTTTGAGGATTGTATCTGGCTACATTCTGATCAGGAGGTGCGGTTTGCAAGTGGAGGTGAGGTGCGGCTTGATGATGGTCTGGATTGTAAATTGGAGATGAGGTGTTGTTGAATGCGGCTAGAAAGAGGGTCTTAAATCTGCTTTCTGTTTCATGGACCTCTTCAAGCTTGAATTCAAAAACCTTCAGCATGGCATATAAGTGACGAAGATCAAGAGCTTCAAGGTCTTTGTTGTCCTCGATATTCGTAGTTTTGATCAGCCATTTACTACCAAGAGCTTGCATGAATCTCATGTTCAAGTCTGTATTGGAATAGACATGTCCAAGAGAAAAACATACATTTACAATATCAATGAACCTCTCATAGCACAGTCGAAGAGATTCCTTAGGGTCTTTAACAAAGTAGTCAAAGAGCCTTCTCTATTGATAGAGGCGGTTCTTCTTGGTATCTGAATCTCCTTCCAAAAAGTCAACTATAGCATCCCAGGTGGATTTTGTGGTTGTGCAGTGAAGCACCTTTGAATGAGTCCTTAAGTTAATAGCTGACATGAGCATGGACATAGCTCTTCCATCAAAGTCCACATTGTTGCGGTCTGCTTCAGTCCACTCACTTTCCAACTTCTTGATTTCAGCTTCTTCCCCAGCAGTACCCGCACGTGGGTTAGCTTTAATAGGGACATATGGTCCATCCGTAACCGCAGTCCACAGCCTACGATCACATGAAATCATGTTTTTCATCATCCTATCTTTCCAAAAGATAAAACTATCTTCATCCAGAATCGGTAAGTGATTCGAATTAGATGTTTGCATCATATGGGTGTTTGTGTTTGCCATTGGATTAGCACCCAAGCGGTTAAGCTTATAAAAACAAGTTTTGGTGGATAAACTCTAATACCACTTGTTAGTCCCAGAGGGCAACAGGGTATAGAACCGCTAGAGGGGGGTGAATAGCGGTCCAAACTTTTTCGAAAATACCCTTGAAAATCAACCGATTACTTATCAGTTTGGTCAACTGCGGTTCAAGGCACTAGAATCGAACTGATAAAATGCATAGCAGAGTTTTGCGGTTTGGCCAAAAAGATAGTTAAAGAGTTTGGCTGTTTGACTCGGGTTGAAAACACTATGATGCAACCGATAATCTCAATTTGAAGATCAAAGAAAAACACAATTCACTTTTCAAGTCATCTCGTAAATGGATTCAAGTTATAGACCACAAACAGAAAAGTAAATAACAAGACATAAAATAAAGATCAAACACACAATTTGAAGAGGTTCGTTCTTGAATGAACTACGTCCTCTACTTAGATGGTTAGTCTAGGATTTTCTAATAGCTACTAGACTTGAATTAATTTAGAGGAGGTTTTACAAGATGAATCTAAACTCTAATCAATCAATCTAACCTATAAAGCTATTATAACAACCGGTGTTTTCGAAGTATATAATCTATGTGATTATATAAATCGGGTGTGTGTGTGGAAAGGAATCAAATGCTCGAATGATCTAAGTTATGGATGAGCAAATGAAAACTTTCTGTGTAAAGGCTGAGTATGGAAGGTTGTATGGCTTGAAGCTTGATGAAGGAATTCTGGGTTTGCTAAGGAGATCTTTGAAGGTTTGAATTTCTGGGTTTAAATCTTCAAAGCAAACTTGAACACATGGGAATATTTCTCTTAAATCTCAGCCACCTTCATTGTTGATGAATGAAGGCTATTTATAGGCAATCCACCCTTGTGACCATTGGGTAAAGATTTGAATTAAATCTGAGGGTACAATTGCTGTCGAATTCCCATTGGTTGAGCTGTCATTGTCGTCCTTGGTTTTTTCTTGTAGTCCTAGGTAGTTGTAGCACCACTACCTGACATCCGTCCTTTGTTTCAGAAAGGACTAATGGTAAACAATTCAAATTGCTTGGACAAGACCGACATTCCTTGCAGTAACTTCAAGTTAACTTAGAGTTATTTTGACAAGACATAAAACATTCATTTACGGTTGAAAAAGGAATGTTTGTCTAAGGAACAAATGACATCTCTTGAATTCTTCAATAACTGCTATGCGGTTCCACCAGGCATAGGAGCGGTTCCAAGGATAAACTTGATGTGCGGTTTCATAAGAAACTGAAGCACGCGGTTTCATGATTGCGGTTCCATCAAGTTTGCATCTGAGGTTCCAAATAAGATTTGAAGAACGATTTCATCAAAGCCACAGAATGCAGTTTGATGAAATAATAGGCGGCTCCATGCTGGCGGTTCAAAGATAGCATAAGTACGGTTTTAAGAACTAAACCGCTAAGGGTAAACCGAACTATACTCAGCCTATACAAACAAAAATCTAGAAATTGACTTATCTAAAAATTGAAGTATAACTTCATTACATGTGGTCCTAAAGTACATAAAAAGACATGTGGCATGGATCAATCAAATTAAGTGGGTATACTAACAATGAATCCTAACACATGTCGTTTTAGAATTCTTCACACATATTAAGAAATGCAATTAATACATATTAAAAAGACTTTTGTGTGCCTAACAGATTCTAATTTCCTAGACAGTTAAATGCTTACATAAAAAACAACTTGCAATTAATGAATAGGGTTATTATTGATAAAGAAGAGTAAATATTCTTTGGAATTAGTAATAAAACTCATTTAATATTTATTGTACCTATTAAAAATTATACTCCCTCCGTCTCTCTTTAATCTACAAAATTTGCCATTTTGGTTGTCCCACTTTAATTACAAGTCCCAAAAAGAAAATGTTTTAATACTTTTAAAATAATACGAAACACTTGTCATACTCACAACAACTATCAACTTACAACACATCAATTGTTTCACTTTTTCCTTAAATAATGTGCCCAGCCCAAAATTTGTAAGTTAAAGAGGGACGGAGGGAGTACTGCTGCACGACATCAGTAAATCTGCTTGTACTGTTGTTAATATCGTACGTCATTTTATTCACTATTATTAACTACTATGAAATACATAGACCAATTAGATTAAAACAAGTCTCTAACACCTTGCACCTTGATGCGGGACGAAAATATAATTATATCAAACATTATAATTATATTGGTATTTTCTTTTTAGTTAGGATTTAATTAATATTTTTGTTAGAGTAAATGACTTTGAATAAGTCAAATTTGAGAAGAAAAAGGAAAGTAATTAAATCCTTTTTGAGATTTAATTAAGGACTCCTTCTGTCTTCTGGTTTAGGTCTCTAGCCTATAAATACTAGCCATAAACTAGTATTTTTCTGTGCTTGAATCAATTGACATGGAGAGAGAGATCAGTGATTCTAGATCTAGGGATTTGCATAGCTAGGAACTTTGTGATCAAGGTTTATGCAAACATAGATTAGTGTGATTATCCTCATGTAATTGTTTCTCCGCCATAATAATATCTGCTTCCCTTTGCCCGTGGAGGTAGCCAATAGAGATTGGTGAACCACGTATATTCTGTGTTGATTTGTGTTCGTTATTATTTATCTTTTGGTTGAAAAGGAGAATTAGCATCGACGGAAGAGATCCAAGATCGAAGAAAAACAAGGTAGCAGTTTCTGGTCCGTTTTTATCCACTGCAGCCATGAAGAAAAAAGCGTAGGGCGTTCGTTCGCCTTTGGATCGTGCTGATTTTCGATGAGTAGCTTCGGGACTCATAGATCTTGGATCTGAACGGTGAAGATCGGATTTTGATGTCCGTAGCATCCGAAATTGTATCTGGACAGAAGCTGCTGGTGTTTTGTCTCATATTGTATGCGTTTGAAGTTTCTTGCTGCGATTTCTCTTATTGGCACCAGAGCCTGGTTAGTTGAGAAAGATCAGGGCATTCCGCTGCGATATAAGAGATGGATTCCAGGATGGACCAGAAAATCAACAAGTCTGACGGGAAGAACATGTTTATTATATGGTAGATCTAAATTCGAAAGTTCGTCTGGTGTTCGTTGGTGATCCAAGAACGCATCTGGAACGTTTCGGTGTCTGGTATCTACATCTGAAGACGAAGATTTGAAGCTAGGGTTCTGTGATTAGAAGTTAGCTGTCCGGTATAATCTGAAGATCTAACATCTGTTGTAGTCTATTCTAGTGATCTTGAAGTAGATACAAAATCTGTGTTGCCCGAGGCAATAATCTGGTTAGATTTCAGAGTTGTACATCTGACTCCACGTCTGAAGAATTCTGAGTCGGCTGCAGCAATGGCGAGTAGTGACAATCTGAATGAGGATGGTGAATATGCCCTAGTGACTGAAGAAGAAGCGTGCAAGGAAGTTGCATGGGTTCTAGATTCGGGAGTTTTTATCACATGTGTTCGCGCAAGGAGCAGTTTACAACGTACGAGCAGAAGGATGGAGACCGTATTTATATGGCTAATAAATCAGACTGCGAGGTAGTTGGCATGGGCTCTGTAAGGGTGAGAACTTCAGGTGTAAATTTCTCACACTGAACAAAGTGAGACACGTTCCACAAGTAGAAAAGAATCCGGTATCGCTTAGTCCGTTAGACAAGAAGGGATACAGTTTCAAAGGTGAAGGTGGAATTCTGGATGTCTACATAGGTTTGGATGTGATTCTGAAGGGCGGAAGAAAAGATTCCTTGTTTATCCTCCAAAGTTCTGAGATTGGTGATGGTGTTGACGAGCAGGTGGAGTAGCGTTTTACTCTAGGCCGGAGTGAACTGGGCAAGCCACGGCTTGAAGATCAACACACACCGGTTTTATCAGTCATGGTTGGCAAGATCCAATGTGGACTGGATGGACCACGTCTGAATGACTGTTAATTGCCCGTTGGGGCGATTCTGGGTGTCCGTAGGATACATTGCATGCAGAAAATCTGATTGTCCATAGGACAAAGTTGTTTGTCTGGTGAGGCAATTTCTGAGTGTCTTGAAGATACACGGCGCGCGAAAAATCTGGTTGTCCGGAGGACAAATCTAGTGTCTTTGACGAAAGACAGACTGAGGTAAAGGTTGAAAAATCTGGTACGAGGGATGTGGCTCAAGGTGGAGGCTATGTCGGAAGATCGTGCATCTGAATTATTAGGGGAGATTCAAAGTCAAGGTGGAGATTGTTAGAGTAAATGACTTTGAATAAGTCAAATTTAAGAAGAAAAAGGAAAGTAATTAAATCCTTTTTGGGATTTAATTAAGGACTCCTTCTGTCTTCTGATTTAGGTCTCTAGCCTATAAATACTAGCCATAAACTAGTATTTTTCTGTGCTTGATTCAATTGACATGGAGAGAGAGATCAGTGATTCTAGATCTAGGGATTTGCATAGCTAGGAACTTTGTGATCAAGGTTCATGCAAACATAGATTAGTGTGATTATCCTCATGTAATTGTTTCTCCGCCATAATAATATTTTTTTCCCTTTGCCCGTGAAGGTAGCCAATAGAGATTGGTGAACCACGTATATTCTATGTTGATTTGTGTTCGTTATTATTTATCTTTTGGGTCTAATTTACTAACAATTTTTATTAGTATTTTTAGTTGTATTTTCGTCATTAATTTTGGTAGGACAATTTTTGTGGATTCTAGGTTAGATTTTGAGTTGATTTACTAGTTTTTAAGTCATATTAGGTTACTATATAGGTTAGGAGTAATTTAGTAGATTTTTACTTCTTTTTCAAGTTTTATGGGCACTATAAAATAGGCCTAAATATGTAATCCGAAAAGATGATTATTTTTATTGAATTTTGATTGCTTTGCAATTTTGGGGTTTTTACCTTGAAGCTTTTGGCTTGTTGAAGATTTCTTTGAATTCTTCTGTTTTGTTTCAAGAATTCCTTAAGGTTTTCTTAGGGGTTGATTTCCGCTGCCGATTCTACGACGATTGTTTAAAGTCGTCATAGACTTTACTCTTATTGTAGCATCACGCTACATCACACCTACTCTCAAGAGTTGGTATATACTCCGTAATTGGTATTCCCTAATTTTAAATAGATAATTTGATTTGGGTTTTATGACTATTAAAGTAAATTTTAATTAAATATAATGTTAATTTAATTATTAAGTAAAATTCTAAAGATTATTCTCAATCAATCAGTTAATGAGTTGTTAATAATAATTTTTAAACACTAAAATAATTAAAATAATATTTTTAATCAAAATTCACTCATATTAATTAATAAAAAATTAAACGATGTTTTTTTAGGGAGGTATTTATGTTATGCCACACCATATATTCTTCTTTAACTAGTTTTTATCAACTCAATGAACACATTCTCAAAACTTGATATAGTTGTCTTGCACTTCTTAGCTCTCATGCTATTACAAAAATGGATTGCAAATTGTCAAATTGCTAAAGCACATCATTCAATTTTTTTCTTGCATTTTCTCTAATTTCATGTAAAAGATCTTGTTTTTTTGACAAGTTTTTGCAGCTAGCAATCATCTTCGTAGTTTTCGATGTGTGTACAGTAATCTTAAAATTGATTAAAGAAATTAAGTAGCTAGGGTGTCATTTACACGAATGAAGAAAATGACATTTTATAACCTACACATGGATCGCCAAATAACTGGATCTTTGTAAGATTTGTTGTCAATTAAGTAGTACCTCCGTCCCAGTTTAAAGTTCTTAGTTTTTTGCTGTGTGTCTGAAGGATCTTTGAGCAATAATTAAAGGTTAATCTAGTTATCCAAATGAAAATCTAAAACTTGTTATTGGTACACCATTATATGTACTATCAATAACAAGTTTTAGATTTTTATTAAAATAATTAGATTAACATGTAATTATTGCTCAAAGTTCCTTCAGACAAACAACAAAAAAACTAAGAACCTTAAACTGGGACGTAGAGAGTAATTCTCTCTATCTCTCACAAAAATAATTTTATTTTCAGTTTAGTTATCAATTTAATCAAAATTTTGATTAATCATTTTAATTTCGTAATTTGATTTGAATAATATATTTATTTTTAAATTTTTAATTAAAATTCAATAAAGTTGAAGAACGGATCGGATGAAGTACCATCATTGTGACTATTTATCATTGAGACTATTTGGAGAGAGATTATGAAAGTTGACATTGTTTACCAAGTATTATACATAAAACTATTATAATACTATCATTTTGATTATTAAAGAAATAGGTTTCCCATTTAAAGAAGGGCGAATTTTATTTTGGGCCCCAAAGTTTAGGGGGTGTTCTCAAGTCAGACCCCATTCAATCACTATTTACATTTTAAGCTCCAAACTTGTCATTCTGTTAGCATGTTAGGTCTTTTAACTAGTTTTGTTAGAAAATTCGTTAAATGATGACGTCCGAGTCACATGTCACTTAACGGAGGATGCTTTTGAACAATAATTCATTAATTGTTATTTTAAAGCAAATTGAATGAAAATGAATAGTCAAACTCGAAAATTTTCCATTTAAGAGTGTTAAATGAAATGTTCTAAAATAATAAGATTACAAATAAAATTTATTTTAAAATATTAATTATCAAAAAATAATTATAAAAATCATTTTAAAAATAATTAACGGAGTATAATTTAATACTTTGACTATTTTAATTGAATATATTTTGAAAAAACTAATTATTATTTATATTTACTTTAAAATAAATGCTAAAAACAATAAAATGAAACAACTATAAGTGAAGAAATCGGATTTAATTTTTTTGAACCCCATTCTTAGATTCTTCATCTTCTCCGTCTCTGACCGACCACCACCCTGGCCATCAACCGCCGCCCTTAACCCCTCCCCTCAAATTAAAAATTATTAATTATGGTTAAAAAATATGTTCCCTGGTTTTTAAATAATAATTATGTTTCTTTAAAAATATATTCAATTAAAATTGTCAAAGTAAATAATTATACTTGAGAAAAATATTTAATGCCTTTTTTTAAAATTGAATTTTAAAATTATTTATTGATAATTTAATATTTTTAAATAAATTTTAATTTCTATCTTATTACTTTAGAAAATTTTATTTAACACCCTCAAATGGAAAATTTTCCAGTTTGACTTTTCATTTTCATTCAATTTTCTTTAAAATAACAATTAATGAATTATTGTTCAAAAACATCCTCCTTTAATTGACATGTGACTCAGACGTCATCATTTAACGAATTTTTCTAATAAAACTGGTTAAAAGACCTAACATGCTAACAGAATGACAACTTTGAGACCTAAAATGTAAATAGTGATTGAATGTGGTCTGACTTGAGAACACCCCTAAACTTTGGGGTCCAAAATGTAATTTTCCCTTTAAAGAATTCAAAGGAAGTCCTATCCAAATTTATTTATTATTTTTTTCAATATAATATGATACACTATTATAAAGTTTGAACTTTCAAGATCCCTGTAGTTAATTAGGTGGGGCCCACACATACCAACTGAAGACCAAAGACGTGCTACGCAATAGGGATGACCAACTCCGGTTCCGGTTCCGGTTCGCCATTTATGTGAACCTTAACCGGCCCTTGGTTACACCGGTTCCGGACATCACATTCCGGTTCCGGTCCGGTTCCGGTCCGGTTCCGGTTCGGTTCCACACTACATTTTTTTATTTTTTTTATCATACAATAATGAATAAACATGTTAAAATTTATTGAAAAACAAGGGATTTTTTTTATTTATCATACAATAATGAATAAACATGTTAAAATTTATTGAAAAACAAGGGATTTTTATTTTTTTTAATGGAAACGCCGGTCCGGTTCCGGTTCGCCATTTATGTGAACCTTAACCGACCCTTAGTTACACCGGTTCCGGTTAACTCGCCGGTTCGCTCCGGTTCCGGGCTTCTCCGGTCCGGTTTTCCGGTTCCGGGCCGGTTTAGTCATCCCTACTACACAACTTCTGCTGAGTGGGGTTTGGATCCAGGCTACGGCTTGGACTCGGTCCATGGCAGACATTTTCTTTAGGTAGAAACTAAGCCTCAATTTTCCATTTTAATTTAATATTTATGAATATTTTTTTAGTAAAAATCTTGAGAAAAACGTGTTCTACACTAGCGCTAGTGTAGAAAGTGTTTTTTAAAAAGCGGAGAATGCTGTGAGAAAGAGCGGTGGCATTGATGTAAATAACTGGAACTCATGAAAACTCACCAGGCACTTTTCGAAACTGTAGGAGACATTTTTCAATATTACAGCAGGCAGTTTTTAACACTAGAGCAGACACATGTTTTGACACTACCAAGGCATGTTTAGACACTTAAAAAAGTGTATGAGCATGCATTTATTTTACATTTGTTATAATACAAGAGGCATTTTCTAATGCTATAAGAGGCACAAAATAATTCAGAGCACACTTATTTGAAACTTTAAAACATGCCTGCTTGAATTTTAAAACATGCCTGTTGATTTATTTATTTTTATTTTTATTTTATTTTTTGCAAGTGCAAAAAAAAGTGCCTTCTCTAAAGTAAAAAAGTGCCTGCTTGAGTTTTAAAACATGCCTGCTGGGGTTTTTTTTTTCAAGTGCCAAAAATAGTGTCTTCTCTAAGGTAAAAAAGTGCTTACTGTGAAAGTCCCAAAAAAATTGACTGCTGTAAAAATATTGAAAAGTGTCTCCTACAGTATCGGGAAGTGCCTGCCAAGAACCCTTCTATGTGGAAAACACGTTTTACACTAAGGCTAGTGTAAAACGCGTTTTTGACAAGAACGACTCAATTTTTTAACGTGATGAATTGTCTTTAAATTCCCGAGTTTAAGTACTTAAACTCCTACATTCTTGATGTTTAAAGAAGATATTGTAGCGTGTGTTATATCTGGCTTGAAACAAAGTCATGTTACGGTCATCATCATCATCTTGAATATGCTCTAAAAATTTAATACTTCCTCCGCCCCAGACCAATTGACACAGTTTAACATTTTTAGTCAACTAAGTCAATCTTTGACTATAATTTTATGAATATCTAGATATTTCTATGCAATTCTAAAAATTGCAAATTATTGTATTTCTTATAGTGAAATAATAACAATTTTTAGAATTTCATAGAGATATTTAGATATTCATAAAAATATGGTCAAAGTTTGACTCAGTTGACCAAAAAAGTCAAATTGTGCCCATTGGTCTGGGATAGAGAGAGTTTAAGAATAAAAATTTGATGTGGCGTGACGTTCCATTTTGCATTTGATAATATGTCCCTCAAATTATTTTCCAGCTTCAAAATGTAATTTACTGTTTTTACTCTATATAAACATGTAGTGTAGTGTGAAAAATGATGGATACAAAATGCCCTTAAGCCGGCCTTTGAATCCCGTACAATATGCACTCCTTTCAGGCACCGAAACATCAAAATTTGAGATTTATTGGATCTAACAAATAATCTTTAATACTTCATCCGTCTCAAAATGATTTTTACATTGGATTATTCAAATGTTTTAAAGATAAGAACGCTTGTTTCACTAGCCATGTTGTGTTTATTCACATATACGCTTAAACTGTACAAATGGGGTTTTTTTTTAAAAAAAACAATTAAAAATGGCAAACATGAAGATGATTTTGCGACGGAAGGAGTATTTCAACATGGAAATACTTTATTAGTTGCATTAATTGTGGACCCGGCACACTATAAATAAAAGCACCAATAAAATTATGACACATTATTTTACATATCATATTTTGTGACATTTTCTTTTCTTATGACTTTTTATTAACTAAGTCATTAATAATTAGTATGGTAAGGTGAGGTTGACTTGACTATAGCCGGGACCTGTTTTCCCAACAATCGACTCAACTCTCTTGGTTTTGTTGAATGAGGTGGTCTCCCGTGATAACAAGGGGATCCGTCTCATACATGAGACGGGTCGCCGCATGACCCATGGGCCGAACCCGCCACGTGGCAGCCAGTGGCGGATCTTGAGTTTCCGTCCAGCGGGTGCACAAATTACACTAAAAATTGAAATTATAATCGTCTTTTACTCTATTACATGTTATAATATACAAAACTTTAAATAATACTCCCTCCGTCTTAAAATGAATGTCCGAAAAACTTTCAAATTTGCTCTTTATTTTATATTAAAATATAATTATCTGGTGTTTTAATAAACAAAAATATGGTGAGCAATAAAGAAAGAAATCAAAATATCATTTAAATATAATTCATATCAACCAATAATTATCATAATCAAAATCAAAACAAAATTGAACTAGCAGCTCAAATTGGAAGGGCATAAAAGCCAAATTGGAGGGAACCATGTAATAATTGATATACTAAAAATGTCTTGGCTAGGATTCAAACTCTTGTTTTCTAGTAAAAGAAGACTAAACTCTATCCATCTATACTACAAAGCAATTTGTTCTAGGGGTGCACAGTTATATATATATCATACATATAATATATTTTTTTTCTTCTTAAATACGAAAATTCACCGTTGCACCCCCTTCTTATACTGAAGATCCGCCCCTGGTGGCAGCCTCCCAGAGCTCCAATTTTATTTTTTTTTTATTTTTAAGTTTTTATATTATTTTTTCGGCTTTTCCGTCGTTGACCAAAAGTAATAGTTACCATAACTTAATGTAATGACTGAATACATATAAAGTAATATTGTTCATAAGTAAACGTAACACCTGTTTTACAAAAACAAAAGCTCGTTTTACCCATTTTTTCAAATATAATACTAACTATAATTACATTTAACCCAAGCAATATCTAAATGTAATTATCATTTATACTGAAATGTAATAATGCTTTTGCAAAAATGTAAAATATTGTGTATTTTGATTTAATTTTTTGGAAAGTAACAACTCATATATATGAATGTAATTGTTTGTACAAGTAAATGTAACACTTTAATAAAAGAAATTATAACATATTTCTATATATAATGTAATACTTTTACATGTAACACTAATCAAGTGTTTTTAGCTCTAAAAATGTAAATGGTTGAATTATTACTTTTTCTATACATATGTGTTACAATTATGTGTAAACATTATTACATATAAGTAACACGTTCGTTACATTTTAGTTGTAATAAGTATTACTTTTGGCAAACGAAGAAAACATAAAAAAAAACACTGTTACTTTTCTATATATATGTATTACTTTTATGTATACAAACTGTTACTTTATATGTATACAGTCATTACATTATGTTATAGTAACTATTACTTTTGACAAACCGAAAAAAAAAAACCAAAAAAAAAAAAAATTGGGCCTATGAGAGGCTGTCACGTGGCAGGGTCGCCCTTGAGTCCTGGAGCCAAAAAAAAAAATTGGGCCTATAAGAAGTTGCCACGTGGCATGGGTTGCCCCTTGGGTCATGGAGCCGGTTCAATGGCCGGGTCATGGGTTGGGTTTTGGGTCGAAATGACCCGTCTCATGGATGAGACGGGTCATAGTGTTCTCAAATAAATCTTTGTCTTGTTGAATAAGTCTTCAAGATCTATTTTTCGGTAATGGCATACCAGTCTAATTTTAAGTTTTTTTAAAAAAAAAACAGTTGTAACATATTGTATTATTTATTTCTAGGATTTTTAATTTATGCTCCGTTCTTTTATTGATATTGTTGATTGTTGGTAAAAATATACTCCCTCTGTCCCAGCTCAGTTGATACATTTTGATCAAAACTGGTCAACTTAAAGTCGGTTTGACCAACACTTTATAGAAATATTTATGATCCGAATAAAAATAAAAATAAAATGATCACCATTAAAAATCCTCTCAATAACAATTTAATTTTTTTTTTGGAACATAAATATTTCTATAAAGTGTTGGTCAAAACGATCCTAAGTTGACCAGTTTTGATCAAAATGTGTCAAGTGAGCTGGGACGGAGGGAGTATTGTGCAGTTTTATTGCATTTGCCTCAAATCTTGGTTACTATTTGACTACTTTTGATTTAATAGCTAACGGATAATTTTTCTGGTAGTTTTTTTTTTTTTTTTTTAATTCACTACAACAAAAATGGCTTTTCCCGACACTTATTTACCTTCACTTTCATATGTGCCGCTAATTTCCGGCATTTTTAGAAAAAGTGCCGCTAATTCCTGACACTTTTTCAAAAATGCCCCTAAATTTCCGGCACATTTTCATAAGTGTCGCTAATTTCCGGCACTTTATAAAAAAGTGTCGGGAATTAGCGGCATTTTTGAAAAAGTGCCGTGAATTAGAGGCACTTTTGAAAAAGTGTCGGGAATTTCCAACACTTTTTATAAGTGCCGCTAATTCCCGGCACTTTTTTATAAAGTGCCGCTAAAAAAAGATGTTTTTTTTGAAAATTTTATTTAATTTTTAAATTTAATCATATTTTTCATGTAACTTTGCTTTAATTTGTTACTTAATTAGATTTTTATGGACTACAATAATAGAAATGCCCTAATATAAGTTTTTGTTTTGTAACAAATAATTGTATGTAAAAATTTATAATAAAATATTATTTAGCTTAGTGGTAGAAGGTGTGCTTCGTATGCAAGAAGCCGTGGGTTCGAATTCGTGTAAATTCAACAATATTTTTATTTAAAATACGACACTTTTGAAAAGTGCCGGAAAATGCCGGCACTTTTTGAAAAGTACCAAGAAACTCTGGCACTTCTGAAAAGTGCCGGGAAATTCCGGCACTTTTAAAGTGCCGGGAAGTATTGCCGACACCACTTTTTCCGGCACTTAGAAAAGTGTCGGAAATAGCTTTTCCGACACTTTTTAAAGTGCCGCTAAAAGTCATTTTTGTTGTAGTGATTATAAGTAATACTGTATCAGCTATAATATGGTCATGAGTAGGCCACAATCTCGTTAGTTTATCGGTTCCATTGATTGGTTTGCTGGATACTTTCCCCCAAAATGAATGTTTATTTTCATTTAAAATGTTTCTAATTAAATAAATAGCTTAAGTATAACTTTTTCGAGTTAAATACCTAATTCGTCCTTAAACTATTTAAGTTTTTACCTTTCCGTCACTAAACAAATTTTTTTTACCTTTTCATCCTTGACCTTCGTGTTTGAGGATTATGACGTCCTTCCGTCAATTAGTCGTTCAAATATCCGTTAAATCCATCCTATGTGGCAAATGAGTGCAGACATGGACATTGACTAAGCAAATATTTGACTTTGAGGGGTTAAAATGTAAGATATTAAACTAGTGATCCTAAAATGCAAATAAAAGAACCCTAACCTATAACCCCCTACCAAATCTGCAATAACGCAGAAAAAAAAAAACCCTCTTTCTTCTTCTTCTTCTTCTTCTTCTTCTTCTTCTTCTTCTTCTTCTTCTTCTTCTTCTTCACCGCCCTCCGTCGTCGCCGCCGTCGCCGTCGATGTCGCCTCCCTTTCCCGTCTTCGTCGTCAACAAACCCACCCCTCTCTCTCTGTCTCTCTCTCTCTTCCAGATCCACACAGCTCCGCCTCTGCCTTGCTCTAATCCGGCGTTGAATGTTGAAATCCCCATTCGAAATCCACAAACTCGTTTGGCGAATCCGCTCCACCGTCGTCAAAGTCGTCGCCGTTCAGTTCCCGGAAGGTCTCCTCATGTACTCCCTCGTCATCTCCAGCTCGGCACAAATCTGGAAACCCGCCGACATGCCCTCTCCTTCCCTTCCCTCTTTCTACTTCGGATCTGTTCGTCAATTGATGTGATCTGAAATTTTGAAGGGTTTTCTATTTCTTATTTTTATTGTGGTCGATCTTGTTCTTTGATTCATGTCGGATATGGGATTTTGTTGCTTTGGTGTTGGTTGTTGTGATGGTGGCGGTGTTAATGGTGGTGGTGGCGGTGTTCATGGTGATGGATGTTGACGGTTGACGGCCCAGCTTATTTCTGGGATTTTTCTTGAAAATTTGTATCTCTAGATTGAATGAAGGTGTGGTGAGGGGTTTATTAAGCAAGCAGTATGGGATTTTGAAATGGGGATTTCAAATAAGATTTCGATTTTTGCACCATCATCAAATAAGATTTCGATTTTGGATTTTTTGTATCTGATTCTTAGATTGTGTTTTGCTGGGTGTGGTGAGGATGTTGATGGTGGTGGAGGTAATGATCGGTGATAACGGTGGTGGATCATCGGCAGCTGTGGTGGTGATGATTAGAGGGAGAGAGATAGTGATGAAGATGAGTTGTAATTATCAATTCAAAAATAATATTAAAAAAAATCTTAAAAAAAAACATTAAAAAAATACTATACAATTCATAGAAAATACTACTATACAATCTTCAAAAAAAAATAATTATGCTAATAAAAATCTAAAATTTGTCATTGTATTATAATTAATAATACTTTTAATAATAATTTTTATATTTTTATTACTATACACCTGTTTGATCAAAAGTGACAGTTATTTTGGACTAGTGGGAGTAATGTATTTCAAATGTTAATTTTTTACTGCTTTTTCAAAAAAAAAAAAATCCATTTCAGATTTTTCAGCAATATTTACACTTTCCCTCCTTACATTTCCATATTGGCAAATTATTGCACTAAAAAGTTCCACCTAGGCATAACTGGTGACATCATATGCCACATAGGCAAAAATGATGAGTCATCATGCCACACCAGCAATACTTAACGGCAATATGGATGGCCAATTGACGGAAGGACGTCATAATCCTCAAACACGAAGGTCAAGGATGAAAAGGTAAAAAAAAATTGTTTAGTGACGGAAAGGTAAAAACTTAAATAGTTTAAGGACGAATTAGGTATTTAACTCTAACTTTTTCACTATAATTGAAAAAAATAACAAGTAATTTTGATCAAAAAAATGTAACAAGTTACTGAAAAATTAAAATGGCAATATAAGAAAAATAAAAGTACTAAGAATATGAAAGATGATGTAAGAGAGAATTATCTCACATCTACCAAAAGAGAGAAATATGGATCGGTATATAGATTTGAGGAGTTACTCCACTTAACACCAATTGGTTTTAAGGTGGAACCGACAATATAGTTTCTTACTGGCCCAGTCCAGCACATGTTCACACATGGGTCTCTCTCTCCTTCTTACACATGGATCGTTGGGCCTGCATGTGTAATGGACCTTGTAGAAGAGGATACAAAGGGACCATGTTGAAGAGACCAATTGGTGCTAACAATGGCGGAGCGACTCAGGGGCAAGCGAGTCCCAATCCTCTGTGCCACTGCGTGTACCACTTCATGTGCTACAAGTGATCTAATGGCTCAGAATTATTGAGATTGGTATTATTGTAATATTATGCAAACATGTGAACGGTTGGATTATAAGTGGTACATGGAGTGGCACACAAAAGTGGTACAGGAGATCTGAACTCGGGGCAAGCAGGGCCAATTCCCCCCCCCCCCCAGTGTCTTCTTCTTCTTCTTTTTTTTTTTTTTATTGCCCTTTGGCTAAACGACTTGGGATGACCATGGTATACTTCCCTTTTTAATTTAAAAATTTTCCCGTCTTCTTCTGTCTCGAAATATTTTTTTTAGATCAATACGAATTTTGAGCAGTAATATTAATCTAAGTCAATTATCGTAATGAAAGTGTAAAATTTGTTATTAATAGTATTTATAATAGTGTACCAAAACAAATATTATATTTTTATTATGAAATCGAATTAAAATAAAGTTTTTATCCAAAGTTTTTTCGCTCTAACATAAATAAAAAAAGAGTGAACAACATTTTGAGACGGAGTGAGTATTTTGTATTTGAAGGACTCGTTTGGGTCCAACAAATATGTTGCTTTACTTTAGAGGGAACCAATGTACTCTAAACTTTTGGCGGCCATGCCGTTATTGTGTTAGTGATTATGCAAATGCAAATAGCATCAACTTTGTCTAATAATTCCCAAAATTTTACGTGGAGGAAATTATCTATGCATTTTACTACTTCCGTCCAACTTGAAGAGGTTGATATTCCTTTACGGATTGTCTCACTTCACTTGAAGGTTAACATACATTCTTGGGTAAAAAAAATAAAATCGGGGGCCGTAAGTAAAATTCCTTTGCACTAAAATTTCTTAAATTCCCCCGCCTTTCTTAAATTCCTGGCTCCGCCACTAAGTGCTAAGGGATAAATTGATAACTCCGGATACGATTAGTTGTAAAATTTATTTGGAGTTACGTCCTTAAAATAAATCGTAAACAAATGAGTAAGAAAAAAGAAGTAATCGTACAAGTGATCAACGAAAGGTTGATTAGGAGTGTTGGAGTAGAGGATTGTTGAGATAATGACGAGATCTTCATGATCTCGGCATATCTTTTCCTTTTTGTATGTATCGTTAATTAGTTAGACTTACCTATTTGATAAATATGTAATTAGGTAGGATATATTTTGCTAGCTACTTTGTAGGGATTAGACTTAGTCCCCAAGAATGAGTCTTTGTATATAATGTAAGCATGTACACGGCAAAGAGGGACAAGGAAATAAACTGACTTTATTTTCCTCCACATTATATCTTTATACACGGTTTAACTTGGCAACAGAGCCCGGTTTTAAGATTATGGCTGGCGACGACGAAGCTCAAAAAACCGGAGTTGAAAATTCCGGCAAAGGTAAAGAGATCAAGGAAGAAAAGAGATTTCCTTATTTTCTCTCTTCAAGTGACAATCCGGGAATGATTATCACCCATGTTCAGTTGAAGGGTGAAAATTATGAAGAATGGGCACGAGTTTTCAAAGGATCACTTCGAGCGAAGACGAAAACTGGATTCATTGATGGAAGAATCCCATGCCCTGACGATGTTGATGAAGCGGACCAATGGTGGACGGTGAATTCCATGATTGTCTCATGGATTTTTAATACGATTGAGCCGACTCTTCGCTCCAATATTACCTATGTGGACGAAGCGAAGGTTTTGTGGGATGATTTAAAGGAACGGTTTTCAATGGGGAATGGACCGAAAACTCAACAATTGAAGGCGGACATAGCAAACTGCAGGCAAAGGAAGAACGAGAGCGTAGCTTCTTATTATGGACGTATAAAGAAGCTGTGGGATGCTCTTAACAATTTTGAGACATTGCCAACATGCTCTTGTACGGGCTGCAAGTGTAATATTGGGGCGGTGTTAGTAAAAAGGCGTGAGGAGGAACGGGTTCATCAATTCGTCATGGGGTTGGAAACTCTGATGTTTGAGAACGTGAAAACCTCTATTGTCAATACGGAGCCTTTGCCTTCTGTGAATAAGGCTTATTCTAATGCTATAAGGGAGGAACAAGTACTGGGAGGCGGACATGGAGAATTCCCAACTCCAGCAAGTTTTGTCGCTCGTACAGTTGATAGGGCAGCTGATAGACCAGTTGTGAGCACAGATGGCTCGTCAGGTGGATTCATAGAAAAGAAGGATATGAGCAATGTCACTTTCTCTCACTGCAAGAAGAAAGGACACAGTGCAGATTCGTGCTTCAGGTTGATAGGATATCCAGAATGGTGGGAAGACTAGCGTGGAAAGCCAGCAAAAGGAAGAGGCGGAGGCCAGTCCTTTTCGGGAAGAAAAGATCAAGGGAAGCCGAGCACAAGATCTAACAATGCAGAGGTCAGTATAGAAGGGGTTCCAGATCAGGCTAGGGCGCTGGGATTCACAGCAAATCAATGGAACAACTTCGAGTATTTTATACAGACACAGGTGCCGACAACTGTCAGCACAACTTGCAAGGCAACTGGTAAGATGAATGATGAACGTTGGCTTGTCGACAGTGGAGCCAACCGACACATAACAGGGGACATATCTTTGCTCAGTGATGTTCATGATATTAAGGCGGATCACATTGGTCTGCCTAATGGGAAATACATAAAAGCCACGAAAGAAGGCAATGTTGAGATTGCCGCGAATCTTGTTTTACAAAATGTTCTTTATGCCCCAACTTTTAACTGCAATCTGTTATCTGTCTCTTAATTGCTTCGAGATTCTGATTATTTGGTGCATTTTTCTGACAAACAATGTGTTGTACAGGACCGGGTCTCGAAGATTTTGATTGGAGCGGGTGAACTGGACGGGGGGTTGTACTATTTGAGGAGGTCACTGTAGACACCCCGCCTTGGACCTCTCATGTCCCGATTGCTTACACATTCTCCGTCTTCCTCTTTTCTGTTAAGTTTTGTTACTTTTCGTTAACTTTTGTTACTTTCTGTTAAGTTCCTAACTTAACCAGTTAGTCTTGGACTTGACTAAGTGACAAAGTCAACCTTGAGTCTTTGTTTACTTTGTTTTTGTTGACTTTCGTGGTGTTCGTTAAGTTTCTGACTGATTTCGTTAGTTTCGGGACTTAACTGCATAACTGGGTTAACTTTTGGGCTAAAATATGGATTTTCTGAAGGCGGGACGTGCGCGCCTTTGCCCTCCTTTGTGAGAGGCGTGCGCCTCCCATAGGGGGGTGGGATGTGCGCGCATCCCACCTCCAGAATCCCATATTTTGCCAAATTTCTCTCATTTTCTGATTTGTAACCCCCAAGGCCATTATGCCTTGGCTTGATCCGGGGAAGAGCCATCTTTGTGACCACAAACACTTCCCTAACACCTATATAAATCTCTCCATTCCACCATGGAAAGGGATGAAGGATTTTGACTCAAGAATACTCTAAAAAACACAAAAGTTCATTTTCAAAAAGTGGTTACTATAGACAACTTTGGTTCTTCCCCCATTCAAGGACAAGGTACAATGCCCACTTTCTTCTTCTAAAGTCTTAATTTTATAACTTCTCTTTATCAAGACTCTCTATTTGCTTTCTTCATCTCTCATCTCTTTTAATGAGTATGCGATCTCCATAAAACGGAATTCAACCAAAAGGCCACTTCACTATTGAAGTTTGGCCAAGGTTACATTCCAACATTCTAAACTCCATTCTAATTTACCATTCATTTCTTAATGTAATTGTTAGCATATATTAGTACAATTCTCCTTTTAATGTAATCTTTAGCATAAATCAATAAATAAAACAATTCCCTTTTACTTCTCTTTTATTTTCCCCTTTTCTTTCCGTTATAATTGTTAGCACTATTTAATTAATTGAATGACATTTAGCATTAGAACACCAAAAGTAGCAAGACCCACGTAAGCGGGGCGGAGTGGGTGTTTAAGTACTTTCCACTCCATCACCTAACCCCCGAACCCTTCTCTTCCCGAATCTCTGGTTTTGTATATAAAAAATAGGCTATTTCTTTAGGGTTTTTTTATGTTCCTCTAAAACATAGGTGGCGACTCTACAAATTAAAACAAGTTAGACATCCCAGGATCCTTCCACCGCTCTAGCCAAGTAGTGGGATTTCCCGGGGTATCTACAGTCACCGACAATGCAAGTGTGCAGCGTTAGAGAATCTGGCAGTTTTCAGTTGTGGCATCAGCGACTCGGGCATCCGTCAAGAAAAATAGTGGGTTTGTTACCTTTCATTAATCGTAGTAGTATTAATAAAGAAGTTTGTGAGATTTTTTGCAAGGCTAAGCAAAGTAGAGATAAGTTTTTACTTAGTGAAAGTAATTCTAATGAAATTTTCAATTTAATCCATTGTGATATTTGGGGTGATTATCGAAAACCTGATTTGTGTGGTGCGGTTTATTTTTTAACCATTGTGGATGATTGTTCCCGTGCAGTGTGGGTTTATTTTGTCAAGTCCAAGAGTGATGTTTCCCAAATTTTGAAAAATTTTCTCGCCATGGTAGAGCGGCAATTTAATAAACAAGTTAAGAAAATTCGGAGTGATAATGGGACAGAATTTACTTGTTTGGAAAAATATTTTCTTAAACATGGAATCGAACATCACATTACTTGTGTTCGTACGTCCCAACAAAATGGAAGGGTGGAAAGAAAGCATAGACATATTTTAAATGTGTCTCGTGCTTTAATGTTTCAAGCAAAATTACCGGTCAAATTTTGGGGGGAGTGTGTGTTGGCGGCTGGGCATTTGATTAATCGAACCCCCTCAAATTGTTAAATGGGAAAACTCCTTATGAAATTATTTTTGGGAAGCCTCCTTCTTACTCTCATATTCGGGTATTTGGGTCTTTATGTCATGTCCATTATTCCCGGCGTGATAATGATAAGTTTGCAAGTCGAAGTAGGCGTTGTGTGTTCTTGGGGTATCCGCTTGGTAAGAAAGGATGGTATGTATATGATCTTGATGAAAATAAGTTGCTCGTTTCTCGGGATGTTATTTTTGTGGAAAAGGAGTTCCCTTTTGCTCACGGTTGGGCTGATCAAGATGGAGCATACAAGGATTCTGATCTTTTTCTATGTTTTTCCAATGATACGGATGATTGTGAAGAAGATGTACATGTGACTGGGGAGTTGACTGTCCAACCCACCTCACAAATGATCGAACAAGTGGCAGAACAGATACCAGCCACTGATGAAGTTCTTGACATAGTTTCCGACCAACTGACTGACCAGTTGACGGAACAGGTTCCAACACAGTTGCCCGAACAGTTTGAACAGCCTGCCGAATTGATTGAGCCAAAAAATTTGGGACGCGGTCAGAGAGGGTCTCTTCTACCAGATATCCAGCTTCTGAATATGAGTTGGAACCATCACAGGAGGATATTACTCAAGCTACACCCCCGTCCCGTCCATCTCCTCAATCCAAATCTTCAGGTACTCGATATCCCTTATCACATTTTATTGATTGAGCCAGAAAATTTGGGACGCGGTCAGAGAGGGTCTCTTCTACCAGATATCCAGCTTCTAAATATGAGTTGGAACCATCACAGGAGCATATTACTCAAGCTACACCCCCGTCCCGTCCATCTCCTCAATCCAAATCTTCAAGTACTCGATATCCCTTATCACATTTTATCAATTGCACTAAATTCTCGTCTGCACATCGTTGTTTTTTTGCTGCTATTGACTCAGGTGTTGAGCCAAAACATTTTAGTGAGGCGGTCAAGCTTCCTCAATGGCGCGAGGCTATGTCTAAAGAGCTTAATTCTCTTGATCAGAATGGAACTTGGGAGTTGGTGGATGCTCCTCTTGATAAGAAGGTGATTGGTAAGAAATGGGTCTATAAAATAAAGTACAATGCTGATGGGACAATTGAGCATTGTAAAGCTCGGTTGGTGATCTTGGGAAATCGACAAGTTGAAGGTGTTGATTTCAAGGAGACATTTGCACCCACCATCAAAATGGTTACGGTACGAGTCTTTCTTAGCATTGCTGCATTTAAAAGGTGGGAACTTCATCAAATGGATGTTCACAATGCTTTTCTACATGGTTATCTTAGTGAAGATGTGTATATGAAGGTACCCTTGGGACATCCGGACTCGTCTTCTGGGAAGGTTTGTAAGCTTAAAAAGTCATTATATGGTCTTCGGCAAGCTCCTCGTTATTGGTTTGCCAAACTTTCTATGGCATTGAAAAGGTATAGATTTGTCCAATCATGTTCTGACTACTCTTTGTTCTCATCAAAGACTTCCGCTGCTGAGATACATGTCCTTGTCTATGTTGATGACTTGGTTATTGGTGGGAATGATCCGGTTTCCATTAGTCGCTTCAAGGGCTATCTTAGTAGTTGCTTTCACATGAAAGACCTTGGGCTTCTTAAGTATTTTTTAGGCCTTGAGGTGGCGACACATCCGGATGGTATTTTTCTGTCTTAGCGCAAGTATGCGCTTGATATACTTTCTGAAGCTGGTCTTCTTGGATCACGTCCAGCCCTTACTCCTATTGAACAAAATCATCGTTTGGCCCTGACTGAGAGTGATGATTTACGTGATCCCGAGGCGTATAGGCGACTTGTTGGGCGTCTTATTTATCTCACTATTACTCGTCCAGAACTTTCTTATAGTGTGCATACTCTTGCCCAATTTATGACCCGGCCTAAATTGGCTCATTGGACGGCCACTTTACGTGTTATTCGGTATCTCAAAAATCGGCCAGGTCAAGGCATTTTGTTACGGTCCGACTCTGTTTTACATCTTTGGGCTTACTGCGACTCTGATTGGGCGAGTTGTCCTCTTACCCGGTGATCGCTTACAGCTTACTTTGTTTTCTTGGGTCACTCTCCAATATTTTGGAAAACCAAGAAGCAGACTACCATTTCGCGATCATCGGCCGAAGCAGAATATCGTTGTATGGCAAGTGTCACGTGTGAACTACAATGGCTTTGTAGTTTACTTGATTCTTTTGGGATTACTCATTCAGCTCCTATAACTCTTCTTAGTGACAGTCAATCTACTTTACATATGGCTCAAAATCATGTCCATCATGAACGAACTAAACATATTGAAGTTGACTGTCATCTTGTTCGCGATGCTGTTCAGTCAAATGTCATCACAACTGCCTATGTTCATATAACTTCACAGTTGGCTGATCTTCTTACTAAGGCATTGGGTAGTCGCCAGTTTCTGCATCTTCTAGGCAAGTTGGGCGTCTGTGATTTACACGCTCCAACTTGAGGGGGGTGTTGAGATAATGACGAGATCTTCATAATCTCGGCATATCTTTTCCTTTTTTGTATGTATCATTAATTAGTTAGACTTACCTATTTGATAAAGATGTAATTAGGTAGGATATATTTTGCTAGCTACTTTGTAGGGATTAGACTTAGTCCCCAAGAATGAGTCTTTGTATATAATGTAAGCATGCACACGGCAAAGAGGGACAAGGAAATAAAATGACTTTATTTTCCTCGACATTATTTCTTTATACACGGTTTAACTAGGATCAACCGGACTAGCGATCGGAGCGAAAGGAAGAAGTCAGACGAACACCAGGGGAGTGGGCGGCAGCCCAGAATAGGGGTGTGCCGGCGCCCAAACAACCAGGTTAGTTTCAGGGCCATTGGTGAACATTTTGGGCGACCGCACAGGACAAAGTGTGCGGCCGCACACTGTGGCGGGGAAGCAGGCTAGGCTGAATTCGACTGATTTTAGGATTCCTTCTTTGTCTAGGGTTTGGACTTATTCTAGGTTGTGTATATAAGCATGATTCCGCTCCATAACTGATGGACAGATTTATAATTACTTTATCTCTACATATTCATGTTATTTTTAGTGCCTTTGTGATGTAATTTAGATTAGTTTGGTGTAAGTTTTGGTTTCTATTTCATTTGAGGAACTTTGTGGTAAAGTGTTTAATTTGGAGCACTTTTGAGGGTGTTTTATGTAATTGCAAAGTCCGAATAGTCCAAGTCAGAGTCGTGGTCAAAGTGGTGGTCAAAGTCAACCAGGTCAAAGTAGCACTCCAGAAGTCAACAGAAGAAATTGGCTTGAGCAGCATCCTGGGCGACCGCACAGCCAGGCGCCCGCGCGCAGAAGACCCAGCGCCCGCGTGAATTAACGTTGAAAAACAACCCCAAGCTCTGGCCAAACAGGCGCCCGCGTGATGCCTACCGGGCGGCCGCCCGGTACCTCCGCTCAGTTACGGGAAATTTAATTAAAGTCCAATATTTTGCAATCTCTTCCTATTATTTGGACTCCTACCTCTCTTGTATAAATAGTTTAGTATCAGATCTGTTTAGGGGTTCTCTTTTTTAGGCTTTCTTTAGTTTTATTCAAGGTTTTCAAGTGTAAACAAGATTCAAGGATTATTCATCATTCAAGCGATTATCCAGGTTTATGTATCTAAACTTAATTCTTGTGATTCTTGCTATGGATATGCGTAGCTAAGTTATTTGTTCATGGATTGGGTGTAGTAACTATCAAATCTCTATGCTAATTAGGGTTTAATTAATATTAATCTTGTTCTTGTTCATAAGGATAGAATTTAATTCGTTTAAAGATTTCAACCTTATAGGTAGATATTGTTGGTCTTTAAATCATCTTGGTATAGATTATTGCACTAGCGTGGATAGTTTATATATTGAAAAAGTATTCTTGTGATTAGATTTAATTGAGGACCTAGTGGAAATCAA